>OX451740.1:414380408-415037280 GCA_948472305.1 Vicia faba | reverse complement strand
GCTTCTTTTGTGTGACTTGTGTTCCTTACCATGTTTGCCTTTTGTGAATACTTGTGGTGTGCCTTTATCATAGCATTATACCATCATACCATTGCATACATCCTGCATAAGGACTAACCCATTTCAAGGATCTCAAAGGTTTGTGATGCAGGACATGATGAACCAAATGTATAGCAAGGGGCAAAGGGGATTTATTTTCCTCTAGCCAAGGTTGTTTGGAGATCAAAACATGATAACTTGAGTCAGGGGCTATGACCCACTCGATATGGTGAGCTTTGACTCTTGAAGAAGGACTCTCAACAACATGAAGTTCCTTCAATCAAGCTACCAGATTCAAATTCTAACAAGTTTCTCTGTTTACCCCGCGAGATCCTTGAAAACATTGCATACATATATCATACAAATCATTGCATAATAGATCACCCTTTACAGGTCTCTCACGTTCTCGCTGTTTATTTCAGCAATGGCTCTCCAACAAGATCTTCATACTCAAGAGACTCAGTTCAGGGAAATCTTCCTAAGCCTATCCAAGGGGCAGGTAGAGTTGAGAACACTCCTTATGGGGAATTTGGTCAAGAAGAGTCCTGAAGACAATAAGGACGAATGGTTGAAACATCTGCAAGCTGAGGTAGATACAATGAGAACCCAGATGCTAGGAAAGATGGCTCTTATCCAAGGCTTAGCTCGGGAACAAGAAGAGTTGTGAGCCATGATCAACCAACTTCATCAAGACAGATACAATAGTATGAAGCAAACGGTCAAGGCTGGGGATCAAACCAGTAATCAGCCTCCAAGGAGACAAGAATTTGGTATGGTGAAGAATGGACCTCTCCAAGTTGCTACTACCTCAAGGGTCCAACAACAACCTCACCAAAAACAACAGGTTGATCAGAGTAAGCCAAACATGCCCAGGAGGCAATTTACCAAGATCAACATGTCGCCGACTCAAGCGCTACAACACATGTTGAAGACAGGGCTGATTACATTAAAGGCTCCTCCCCGGAACCCAAATACTTCTGCTCCTACCTATCATCCCAATGAAAGGTGTGCATACCACTCTGACAGTCCGGGACACGACACAAACAACTGTTGGAGTTTGAAGAACAAGATCCAAGACATGATTGATGCCAAGGAGATCAAGTTTGACCCTCCGGAGACTCCAAACATAACCACTGCTCCTATGCCAAATCATTGAGAATGTCTTTTGTTCATCTGAATTTTCAATTTGTAATTTTCTTTTGATTGTTCGAACATTTACTCATGTCAAACTTTATTACCTTATCAATGCATTGCACATGTCTGTTTTGAATCCATCCATTCGTATTCACTATATTCAAATTGCTTTCATTTTTTGTGATGTCAACTCTCGATTAAAAAAATTCTAAACCTTTTGAGGAAGGATGACGAAAACGATACCATGATCTTTACAGTATGCTTTTGGACAAACCCCGCTGATGAAGTACAGGCATTGTTTCAAATCCTAAACAGTGGAGTTATAAGGAAGATAATCCCTAGTCAACCCCTTTGAGCCAAAGAAGTTGGAGTTTTTCTTTTCACGCAAAAAATTAAAACCCTTAATTATAACCTGGGGCAGGGTAGTTCTCTCAGTTGATCCAAGTGCACAATGAACGGCATCAAAAAAGTCCTTCCGAGACAAAAAGACAGTGATGGTTCCGTATAATCATAAGGACAAGAAGTCATTATTTATCAAAATAAAAGCCCAATAAGTCAAAACCTATGAAGGAGACTTACAAAACTGGGGCATCCCGCTGACTGTAATCACAAAAGAAACAGTTTAGGCAAAAAAGACAGGGATAATAAAATCAAAAAGAAAGAGGTCTTACAAACCCTCAACAAAAAGAAATGACTGCCTATTCAAAATAAACTGTCAGTATCTGAACCATCACTGGTATGTCAGAGCAAAGACTCAAACAAGATCTAATGCACGATTAGCTGAGTTTAGGTTTGAAGAACATCACGAAGAGCGGGTGGGTACAAATAAAATTTGAGCCTTTATCCTTTATTTCTTAAACCGTGAACTAGGCCACGTTATAACCCTTAAAAGGTCCTAGCTGAAGCATGAGTTTAGTTCGAAAGCATACTGTTACAAAAGGTATCCTGACTCCTGTAGGGCTTGTTGTAAATCCTGAGTTGACATCACATTTTACAAAAAATTCACTTGTTTTATTGAAAACTGCATTTTCAAAAAAAAAAAAGAAAAACTTCAAGACAGACATAAGCTTGGCATTCTTAAAATAACATTGTTTGCATATGACTATTTGTTCGAACAGCAGAGAAATTCGCACGACGAATATCTAGGGAACAAAAACCTTCTCAACAAAAAGGTCACCTCAAGTGGAAAAACACTTCCAATCCAGGGGCACGACATGAGCAGTGTCCATCATCTGGGGCAAATCTTCATCTGAATCACTTGGGGCATTGGACATGAATTCCAGCAACGAATCTTGCATGATCAAACATCTTCTGGTGGTATGGCAACACAACACTACTGACAGTGACAACTCCCTACATTCTGAGAGTATGGACATAGTCGAAAAAATACTACGCATAATCAAAGACCCGCTAGGTCGACTGGCCTAGGAAAAAATAAGGGCTTCCCGGCGAACCTAAAGGGTTCGGGCAAAAATAAGGGATGAAAATGAAAAAATTTATACACCCGGCAAGTCGAAAACCTGAAAAGGCGGCTTGGGCAAAAATGGGTATCCCGGTGGACTAAAAACCAGAAAGGGAGGTCCAGGCAAAAGTTAGGGATCACAGCGTACGACTATGTCCCAACATCTCATCACTTGCCTACCAGAAGAAGATTTGTCAAATCGGCAATTATCAAGACCTCCACAGGTACCTTCTCCCATAAAATCTGGGGCAATAAGAGTTGTCCAAACTGTACAGCTGCTTTGCTCACCAGGTACAAAGGTAGATTCAGCTGAAGAATTTGACCAAGATACCTTCATTCCCCGCAGAGTAAGGCAAGATTCAACAATACTCTCCCCAAGCAGAGTTGATCTCCCATCAGCTCTAAAAAGGCACAGTATCCCCAGCAAGTCAGCAATACTCTCCCCCAAGCAGAGTTGGCCTACCATCAGTCCTGAAAAAGTTGGGTATCCCCAGAAGATCTTAATATTCCCTAGCAGAGTATACAGATATTCCTTAACAAGCAACCCGACAGTCTTAATATTCCTCGACAGAAATATAAGATTGTTCCCCGGCGGAATACAAGATATCCCTAGTGGAGCCATTTCCTCAAAAGTTTCCCCAGGAGAGTTGAATCATCTCCCCGGTAGATTCTGGAAGCTTATTGTTGTACCCAAAAATTTGCCCTCCCATATTCTTCAAGAAATTGCCAAGCCAAGTCACAAAATTCCCCAAGGGTTGCACAATGCAAAGGTCTCCTATACAGTCAAGACTAGGGTTTGAGTTCTGGTCAAAGAAAGGAAGTTTTCAAAGGCCCAATCAAGTCTCATATGCCTACAAATATGGTCAAGTATCCTCATATCAAGTTTCAAGGCATTCAGCTCAAAATTGCACAGTCAAAAACCCTAATTGCACTACAGTCAACTGTAGGGGCAAAATGGTCATTTGACAGTCAAAAGTTCAAATTATTGGTCAACATATCATTTTGAAGCCACAAACATCATTTGATCAATGCTTGATCATGATTCTCAAAATTTGGCTCAGAAAATCATCAAGATGCAAAAGTTACTATATTTGGACAGTTGAAAAAGTCAACTGAAATTGACCAGGGCATAACTTTCACATGGATTATCAGAAAAATTCCATCAAAAGCTAATTTTGAAGAGAAAGACATTTCCTACAACTCATCTTCATACTTCAAGTCCAAGAAATGCTTTCACAAAAAGTTATCAATTTCAACATTATAGGTCATTTTCAAAAGTCAACAAAAAGGGACTTTAAGTCAAAGTCCATAACTTGAGATTGGTAAATCAAAATGACATGGGACCAAAGGCATTGGTTAGAGGACTCAAAGACCTTTCCAAAATGTCCAAGAACATGAGAAAAGCTTAAAAATTGAGCAAGTTATGCCTTGTGGAAGTTGGGAAATTTTTGGATATTTTGAAAAGTCAACATTGATTCAAATGACCTAAAATTGCTAATGGGCCCATTTTTCTTCCATGATTCATCATCCATGACATATGCACGACCACTTGGCCCAAAGGGAAGTATTTTCTCATTTTTTATTTATTTATTTGAATTATTATTTATATTAATTCATTTAAATTATTTAAATACATGAAAAATATCTAACTTGCCCTAACAAATCTTTTTATACATGTTTTGCCATCAAGATTTCGTGCATATGCTAATTAGGAAAGAATTGGATTGATTGGCATGATTTTGACACAAGAACACATGGAAAAAGATTTAAAAAGATCCTTAGAAAATCAAAATTCAAAGTCCATGATTTCAAGAGATTTGATTGAGTTTTGTTAACCTAATGCCTTCCATACAAATACCTGATCACAACCCTAATGATGATACACTCTAAGCTGCGCTAAAGAACACATTGCAAACTTGGAATTTTCTCTAAAAAGCTCAAAACTGAAAAGCAGGTTCTAGGTCGATTCAAAGCACAAGACTTGTTTCATTAGCATCCTCAAGTCTCACTGAACGATTCTCAATCATTAACGTCCATCAAGACTCAAGGAATTGGTAATATGAGTGCAGACTGTATCAAATAAAATTCATGATCGTGCATACCAATTCATGCGTTTTTTACAAGTTTTAATATGTGTTTTGCATTCCTCATGATGTTCTGAAGCTAACCCACGCATTTGATTAGATTATTATGCGTTATAGGCAATTTCGCCATTGTTAAATTTTAGGGTTTGCAGAGCTTCCAATTGGGGATTTTGAAACCAAGTAAAATTGGAGGACGAGTCCAACACCATTGAATTTGACGCATCTGGACGAACGGGAAACACACATCGCGCTCAATTTATGAGTGCCTAAAACCTATTCGCTATTTTTCAAAACGTCCCTAAAACAACGCTAAGAAAACCGTGGCTTAATGTTTGTGTTTCAGGAAAAACGAAGAAGAAGACCTCGTGGCCAGTAACCATTGGTTCTTTTTAAATTTCGCGCGCTTTGGTCCATTAACACGTTGCTTTCTTTTATATGATTTATTTGTTATTAACATACCAAACGCGTTGTAGTGGCTCAGTTGGCAAAATGCAATGTTGTTAACCCCCATGACCTGGGTTCGAGTCCCAGGTCTATACAATTTCCCATATTATTTTGTTATATATGTTCACATGCAGGTTTAATACTGAAGCGTACCATGCACCCACCGAATCCAACGTCCACGTGCCTAAGAGAATTAATCAGAGAGCCATGATCAGAGGTGTACCATAAGCCCTAGTCAAAGGTCCCATACGTGGCCTGGAAAAGTCAACGAATTTCAAGCTTATTGGGCCAGAACTCTTGAATCAAAACCTCCATATTGGGGCCTGAACCCCCCCTGGTTTGCAATTCTCTACATTTTTTTATATTTTTTATTTTCAATTGATTTTTATTTTCTTTATTGTTTTAATTTAAATAATTATTTTTTTACAAAATATAAAAATACACAAAAAAATCAGAAAAGATAAAAAACACAATAAATATTTTTATTTTAATATTTTCTTGTAAATAAATGCTTGTAAATAAATTTAGTTTTAAATTAGGTTACAATTTTAATTCTTTTAACAAAAATCTAAAAAATGTAGAATTAGGTTTAATAAATTTTATTCCTTATTTTATTTTTCTTTCTCATAATATTATTTATTTATTTATTTTTATCATTAAATTGTACATAAATAACTTAGGTTTAAATTAGGTTAAAAACTTCAACATTCTTCTTAATAAATTTAAAAACCATTAGAATTAGGGTTAGTTAATTTTAAATTAATTCTTTTCCTATTAAATCCTAAAAAACCTAAAAATACCAAAAAACATTTTCTTTTAATTTTAATTTTTAATTCCTCATTAATGTTAATATTTTGCAAAAGGGTCCAACGCCCTCCTTTCGACTTAATTGTTTAATTTCGCATGTTTATTTTATGTTATTTAAATAATTGTGTATCTCTCCCAAAGCTTTGTAACATTTACTTTTCGCACTTCTATTTGCTTTATTTATTTTTCTGTCAAATCGGGTCCGGTTTAATTTTGGCGATGTGGACCCGCGCCATTTGTAATAGTTTTAGATTTACTTTTCCGCAAATATTTTTAAACTGTTAACAAAAAGCATGAAAGAATGTATGGCCTTAAATAAAATCAAGCGTAGAACACCAATGACATGACAAGACAAATATCAATGAAAACAACACACGAATCGCACACACCACCCCTAGGGTACGCCTCACTGTTGCCTTGCCTTCGAAAGGTGATCGTCGAGTAGAGGATGTCTTAGTAAGTCCTCATGATCCGGGAACCTGGAATGAGGGTAGCTTCTAAGGTGTCTTCCCATTGCTCTGGTGATCACCATGTCCCGAACATCGAATTGACCCGAACACCTCCAACGGTGGTGCTACCTACCTTTCAATGGTGGGATGGCACTACTTTAAAGGACATTTGCACAGACTAATTCCTTAGGGTAGGTAGATGACTCGTAGATACTTGCTCTAATTCAAAACAAATCAAAAACTTCTTTTCACACCAACACTTTTCAAAAGCTTTCAAAGCAATTTTTCAAACACTCTGACACAAGAGTCGATCTGAAACTTTCAAAGAAACTTTTTTTAAAACCCACATTGAAAAGCAAACAAACCACTTTTGAAAACACAATGAGCAAGTATCTAAGAGCCCATGGATAACCATGGATAGAAAGGGTGCTAACACCTTCCCTTTCTATAATCTACCTCCCGAACCGAGAGCAATCTCTATAAGGAATTTTTCTGTGCTTTTGTCTTTTCCATTTGGAGAAAATAAAAGACGGTGGCGACTCTTGCTTCCGCGACATTTCGCGAACCAGCGTTAAACAGTCAGTTCCAGATCCACCGATCACAGAACTGGCGACTCTGCTGGGGACTTAAACTTAAAGTGAGGTGTACCTTAGGGTTAGTTCATAACTGTGTTTTCAATTGTATTGACTTGTCTGCTTTAAATTTTTGGGTTGCATGGGAGTTACATAGATCCTAACCCGGATCTGGGGATACCCTGTTAGGTAGCATAAGCTGTGAGGGACCTGTCCGACGTATACCGACATGGGTGAAGCAGTGGCTACGTTGGTGTGGCGCCTTGGTCTTTACCGATATCCCTCGTGTTGAAACGGGGAGAATATGGGTCTTCCAAGGAGTCATTAAGCACCAACAGACCTTAGAACCTTAAATGAGCCAACTTGGCCATTAGAACAGTAGCAGTATGCTACGCCCATTTAGGCTAAACTCTCGTGATGGTTCTGGCCGCAAGAAAAGATTGCGATGCTGGAGTTATGACCGATTGAGGGTAGTCAATGATATTGGGATCCTCTAAGAACCCGGTTACTTTGATATGACAGGTATAAACCAACAAACTGAAAGACGGTAATACCTAGGCCTCATGCTGGCCTAAACTCTAAGGGCTTCTCTTGTGTGACTTGTGTGCCTTCGTACTTGACTACTTGCATGATTGTTACCTGACACATGAACTACTTGCAGGTTTTGTTTATAGTCCTTAATTGGGACTCATAACATGGTTCACTAGGTTCCTTGCAGGTTTTGGTTTGCAGTCCTTAATTAGGACTCATAACAGAGTTTACCAAATTTCTTGCAGGTTTTGGTTTGCAGTCCTTAACTAGGACTCATAACAGAGTTTACCAAATTTCTTGCAGGTTTTGGTTTGCAGTCCTTAACTAGGACTCATAACAGGGTTTACTAAGTTTGCTTGCAGGCTTTGTTTATAGTCCTTAATAGGGACTTATAACAAGGGTTACCCATATTACCCCATGCATCATGACATCATGCCATTGCATACATCCTGCATAAAAAACTAATCCATTTCAAGGATCTCAAGGGCTTGTGATGCAGGTCATGGTGAATCAACTATTCCAGCAAGGGGGCAAAGAGGATTTATTTTCCTCTAGACAAAGTTGTCAGGGGCTATGACCCACTTAATATGGTGAGCTCTGACTCTTGAAGAAGGTTCCCCTAACCAAGGTTGTTTGGAAATCAAAACCAGACATGATGACTAAAGTCAGGGGCTATGACCCACTGGATATGGTGAGCCTTTGACCCTTGAAGAAGGACTCTCAATAAATATGAAGTTCCTTCAATCAAGCTACCGGATCCCAGCTCTAACAAATTTCTTGTTTACCCTGCGAGATCCTTGAAAACATTGCATGCATATCATACATATCATTGCGTAACAGGTATCCTTGTTGCAGGTCACTTACTCTTCTCGCTGTTTATTTCAGCAATGACTTCCCAACAAGATAACCAGGGACCTCATGCTCAAGAGACTCAGTTCAAAGAGATCTTCCTAAGCCTATCGAAGGGGCAAGAAGAGCTGAGAACACTCCTCACGGGGACTTTGGTCAGGAACAATGCTGAGGACGACAAGGACGAACGGCTGAAACGTCTACAAGCTGAGGTAGACACATTGAAAACCCAGATGCTGGGGCAAAGGGCCCTCATTCAAGGTTTAGCTCAGGAGCAAGGAGAGTTGAGGGCCATGATCAGTCAGCTTCATCAAGACATGAAGCAACCAGCCCAAGTCAGGGACCCAGTCATTAATCAACTTCCAAGAAGTCAAAGGTTTGGGCCTCTCCAAGCTGCTATTACTTCACTGGTCCAACAACGACCTCGCCCAGAACAACGGGCTGATCAGAGCAAACCAGACAAGCCTAAAAGGCAGTTCACCAAGATCAACATGTCGCTGGATCAAGCACTACAAGAAATGTTGAAGGCAGGGCTGATCACCTCAAGGGCTCCTCTCCGGAATCCAAACACTTCTGCTCCTAACTATCATCCCAACGATAGGTGCGCATACCATTCTGATAGCCCGGGGCATACTACGGACAACTATTGGCCTCTCAAAAACAAGATTCAAGACATGATCGACGCTGGGGAGATTCAGTTTGAAGTACCTGAGACTCCGAACATAATCACTGCTCCCTTGCCAAATCATGGCTAGGATTGAGAAATTTTTGTTCCTTCGAATGTTCAAGTTGCAATTTTCTTTTGTTCAAACATTTACTCATGTTAAACATTGTTATTTCATTAATGCATCGCATATGTCTGTCCTGAAACAATATATTCGTATTCACTAAATGCAAATTATTTTCATATTTTTTCTGATGTCAGCTCTTGATCTAAAATTCTAAGCCTCTTGAGGGAGGATGACGAAAACGATACCGCAATCTACAGTATGCTTTTGAACAAACCCCGCTGATGAGGTACAGGCATTGTTTCAAATCCTAAACACTGGAGTTATAAGGAAGATAATCCCTCGTCAACCCCTCTGAGCCAAAGAAGTAGGAGTTTTTCTTTTCGAAATTTAAAACCCTTAATCATAACCTGGGGCAGGGTAGTCTCTCAGTTGATCCGAGTGCGCAACAAATGGCACCAAAGAGATCCTTACGAAAAAAAGAAGACAATGATGGTTCCGAACAATCGTAAAAGACAGGCAGTCATTATCAAAAAATTCATAAATGAAAAGCCCAAAAAGTCAAAACCTATAAAGGGGACTTACGAAACTGGGGCATCCTGCTGACTGTAATTCCAAAAAAGGAAACAGTTCAGGAAAAAAAGAAAGGGATAACAAAAAAAAAGAAAAGAGGTCTTACAAATCCTCGACAAGAATGACTGCCTATTCCAAATAAATCATCAATATCTGAACCATCACCGGAAAATCAGAGCAAAGACTCAAACAAGGTCTAACGTACGATCAACTGAGCTTAGGTTTGGAGAACATCACGAAGAGCGGGTGGGTACAAATGAAATTTGAGCCTTTATCCTTTGTTTCTTAAACCGTGAACCAGGCCACGTTATAACCCTTAAAAGTCCTAGCTGAAGCATGGGTTAGTTCGAAAGCATACTGTGACGAAAGGTATCCTGACTCCTTAAGGCTTACTATAAAGAAGGAGTTGACATCACGTTTTACAAACATTCATTCGTTTTATGAAAAAAAGAATGCATTTTCAAAATCTTCAAGACAGACATGAGCTTTGCATTTTTAACATAACTTTGTTTGCATATGACTTTTTGTTTGAACATCATAGAAATTCGCACGACGAATGCCTAATGAACAGAAGTACTTCCAATCAAGGGGCATGGCATGATCATGGTCCGTTATCTGGGGAAGTCCAATCAAGATCCAGAGAATCTCTCAACGATGCCAAGTAGCTAGGGGCAACTCTCCATCTGAGACACTTGGGGCATTCCAACAATGAATCTTGCCTGATCAAACACCTTCTGGTGGCATGACAAAACACTTCCAACAGGGGCAGCTCCCCACATTCCCTGAACGTGGACATAGTCGAAAAAATACTACGCATAATCAAAGACCCGCTAGGTTGACACACCTAGGCAAAAATAAGGGCTTCCCGGCGAACCAAAAGGGTTCGGGCAAAAATAAGGGATGAAAAGAAAAAATCTGTACACCCGGCAAGTCGAAAACCTGAAAAGGCGGCTTGGGCAAAAATGGGTATCCCGGTGGACTGAAAACCCGGAAGGGCAGTCCAGGCAAAAGATAGGGATTAAAGTGTACGACTATGTCCTGCCATCTGTCTACCAGAAGAAGGTTTGTCCATCAACAACTATCAGCACCCCACAAGTGCCTCCCCCATAGAAACAGGGGCAATAAAGAGTGGTCTAAGCAATCTGATTGTTCTATCCCCCAAGGTATCAGGGTGGGTTCCGTTGAAGAACATAACCAATACAGTTCAATACTTCCCCAGAAAGTCCAGTCCAGTTTCCCAAGGAAAGTTGGAGTCCATCTCCCCCAAGCAGTAAGCTTATCCCCAGTAAGTTACGGAAGCTTACCCCTCTCAAGGCACGAATGCGTCGCCCGGCTTTATTCAAAGAGTTATTTCCTTAACAGGATATAACTGGGTTATCCTCAGCCAAAAGCCACGGAAAGATCGTCCTCGACGAAGTCTTCTTACCCTAGCGAAGTCCATCAACACTTCCTATACAACAAGGGTATCCCCAGCAAACTATTATCAACATTCAGCAAGACATCCCGCTTCCCACAGAGTATTACTTCCCAGCATGGTCGCTAGAGCATCTCTTCTCCCCACAGAATCTTCCATTTGCCAAGTTTATTCCGCAACGGAGTCATCTTATCCTACCGGTATTCTTGCAGTTATCATCCCCAGTGGAAGCAAAATCTATTCCTCAACATCAGCCCAGGATACGACTTCCCGGCCCCGTCAAGGATTTATTTTCTTAGACAAATATACATTCATAAACATCACATCTTCATACATTATAGCATGCATAGGCATCATAATACACGAATCTCATTGATTTTGAAGACATACAGTTCATGCATCATGATTTTGCATACAATTATGTTTTGCCTTTTCAGGAAAAAGATCAATACCGAAATGATTACTATCAACTATCGCAATTCTTTCTAGATATAGTTTCAGATATGACCCAGAGATGGTGACGTTCTGATGCTGCTTCCAGATTTCCTTCTAGATATAGTTTCAGATATGACCCAGAGTTGGTGACGTTCTGATACTGCTTCCAGATTTCCTTCTAGATATAGTTTCAGATATGACCCAGAGATGGTGACGTTCTGATGCTGCTTCCAGATTTCCTTCTAGATATAGTTTCAGATATGACCCAGATATGGTGACGTTCTGATGCTGCTTCCAGATTTGCTTCTAGATATAGTTTCAGATATGACCCAGATATGGTGACGTTCTGATGCTGCTTCCAGATCTCCTTCTAGATATAGTTTCAGATATGACCCAGATATGGCGACGTTCTGATACTGCTTCCAGATTTCCTTCCAGATATAGTTTCAGATATGACCCAGATATGGTGACGTTCTGATGCTGCTTCCAGATCTCCTTCTAGATATAGTTTCAGATATGACCCAGATATGGCGATGTTCTGATACTGCTTCCAGATTTCCTTCCAGATATAGTTTCAGATGTAAACTAGATATGGTGACGTTCTGATGCTGCTTCCAGGTTTCCTTCCAGATATAGTCCAGATATGAACTAGATATGGCGACGTTCTGACACTTATTCCAGTTGAAAACATTTCAAAGGCCTTCTCTGGTTCAGTCAGATCGACCCTAAGATCTCCCTGATGCTTATCCAGTTGAAGATATTTCAAGACCTTGTCCGGTTCAGTTAAATCGACCCTAAGATTTTCCTGATGCTTATCCAGTCAAAGGCCTTCTCTGGTTCAGTCAGATCGACCCTAAGATCTCCCTGATGCTTATCCAGTAGAAGACACCCAAGATTTTTCTCAACGAGCGTTGTTGAAGTTAAAGTCGCCCAAGATTTTTCTCAACGAGCGTTGTTGAAGTAGAAGACCCCCAAGATTTTCCTGATGCTTATCCAGTCAAAGGCCTTCTCTGGTTCAGTCAGATCGACCCTAAGATCTCCCTGATGCTTATCCAATTGAAGATACTCCAAGACCTTGTCTGGTTCAGTTAAATCGACCCTAAGATTTTCCTGATTCTTATCCAGTCAAAGGCCTCCTCTGGTTCAGTCAGATCGACCCTAAGATCTCCCTGATTCTTATCCCAGTAGAAGACACCCAAGATTTTTCTCAACGAGCGTTGTTGAAGTTAAAGTCGCCCAAGGTTCTCTTACCATTCATGCCAAGGCAGTAACCATCCCTGGTTCATTCATCGCCGTTCGAAGCTCCAGACTCAGCTCCTGTAACCATTCAGGACATATCTATACCAAGCATCTAAAAATCAGCTCCTGCAACGTGTCAGGTACTCCTTTTCTGTTTTGCAGGTATGCAGGTTCTCGCCAAGGAATCTCTTACGCGATCAACGTCCAGATGGCGTCTATAAGCCCATCATCCTATTCATCAACCTCTAAATGGCATCTATAAGCTCATTCCATCATCGCACCGATACTATGTGAGCGCAAATTTCTGGGCACTCTAGTGTCCAATCATCTTCTACCCTCGGATTACGAAAGGCACGTCAGCCAATCTGCATCCTCAGGTCTAAGAAGATTGAACAGGGGCAACTGTTGTACCCCAAAATTTTCCCTCCCATATTCTTCAAGAAATTGCCAAGCCAAGTCACAAAATTCCCCAAGGGTTGCACAATGCAAAGGTCTCCTATACAGTCAAGACTAGGGTTTGAGTTCTGGTCAAAGAAAGGAAGTTTTCAAAGGCCCAATCAAGTCTCATATGCCTACAAATATGGTCAAGTATCCTCATATCAAGTTTCAAGGCATTCAGCTCAAAATTGCACAGTCAAAAACCCTAATTGCACTACAGTCAACTGTAGGGGCAAAATGGTCATTTGACAGTCAAAAGTTCAAATTTTTGGTCAACATATCATTTTGAAGCCACAAACATCATTTGATCAATGCTTGATCATGATTCTCAAAATTTGGCTCAGAAAATCATCAAGATGCAAAAGTTACTATATTTGGACAGCTGAAAAAGTCAACTGAAATTGACCAGGGCATAACTTTCACATGGATTATCAGAAAAATTCCATCCAAAGCTCATTTTGAAGAGAAAGACATTTCCTACAACTCATCTTCATACTTCAAGTCCAATAAATGCTTTCACAAAAAGTTATCAATTTCAACATTATAGGTCATTTTCAAAAGTCAACAAAAAGGGACTTTAAGTCAAAGGCCATAACTTGAGATTGGTAAATCAAAATGACATGGGACCAAAGGCATTGGTTAGAGGACTCAAATACCTTTCCAAAATGTCCAGGAACATGAGAAAAGCTTAAAAATTGAGCAAGTTATGCCTTGTGGAAGTTGGGAAATTTTTGGATATTTTGAAAAGTCAACATTGATTCAAATGACCTAAAATTGCTAATGGGCCCATTTTTCTTCCATGATTCATCATCCATGACATATGCACGACCACTTGGCCCAAAGGGAAGTATTTTCTCATTTTTTATTTATTTATTTGAATTATTATTTATATTAATTCATTTAAATTATTTAAATACATGAAAAATATCTAACTTGCCCTAACAAATCTTTTTATACATGTTTTGCCATCAAGATTTCGTGCATATGCTAATTAGGAAAGAATTGGATTGATTGGCATGATTTTGACACAAGAACACATGGAAAAAGATTTAAAAAGATCCTTAGAAAATCAAAATTCAAAGTCCATGATTTCAAGAGATTTGATTGAGTTTTGTTAACCTAATGCCTTCCATACAAATACCTGATCACAACCCTAATGATGATACACTCTAAGCTGCGCTAAAGAACACATTGCAAACTTGGAATTTTCTCTAAAAAGCTCAAAACTGAAAAGCAGGTTCTAGGTCGATTCAAAGCACAAGACTTGTTTCATTAGCATCCTCAAGTCTCACTGAACGATTCTCAATCATTAACGTCCATCAAGACTCAAGGAATTGGTAATATGAGTGCAGACTGTATCAAATAAAATTCATGATCGTGCATACCAATTCATGCGTTTTTTACAAGTTTTAATATGTGTTTTGCATTCCTCATGATGTTCTGAAGCTAACCCACGCATTTGATTAGATTATTATGCGTTATAGGCAATTTCGCCATTGTTAAATTTTAGGGTTTGCAGAGCTTCCAATTGGGGATTTTGAAACCAAGTAAAATTGGAGGACGAGTCCAACACCATTGAATTTGACGCATCTGGACGAACGGGAAACACACATCGCGCTCAATTTATGAGTGCCTAAAACCTATTCGCTATTTTTTCAAAACGTCCCTAAAACAACGCTAAGAAAACCGTGGCTTAATGTTTGTGTTTCAGGAAAAACGAAGAAGAAGACCTCGTGGCCAGTAACCATTGGTTCTTTTTAAATTTCGCGCGCTTTGGTCCATTAACACGTTGCTTTCTTTTATATGATTTATTTGTTATTAACATACCAAACGCGTTGTAGTGGCTCAGTTGGCAAAATGCAATGTTGTTAACCCCCATGACCTGGGTTCGAGTCCCAGGTCTATACAATTTCCCATATTATTTTGTTATATATGTTCACATGCAGGTTTAATACTGAAGCGTACCATGCACCCACCGAATCCAACGTCCACGTGCCTAAGAGAATTAATCAGAGAGCCATGATCAGAGGTGTACCATAAGCCCTAGTCAAAGGTCCCATACGTGGCCTGGAAAAGTCAACGAATTTCAAGCTTATTGGGCCAGAACTCTTGAATCAAAACCTCCATATTGGGGCCTGAACCCCCCCTGGTTTGCAATTCTCTACATTTTTTTATATTTTTTATTTTCAATTGATTTTTATTTTCTTTATTGTTTTAATTTAAATAATTATTTTTTTACAAAATATAAAAATACACAAAAAAATCAGAAAAGATAAAAAACACAATAAATATTTTTATTTTAATATTTTCTTGTAAATAAATGCTTGTAAATAAATTTAGTTTTAAATTAGGTTACAATTTTAATTCTTTTAACAAAAATCTAAAAAATGTAGAATTAGGTTTAATAAATTTTATTCCTTATTTTATTTTTCTTTCTCATAATATTATTTATTTATTTATTTTTATCATTAAATTGTACATAAATAACTTAGGTTTAAATTAGGTTAAAAACTTCAACATTCTTCTTAATAAATTTAAAAACCATTAGAATTAGGGTTAGTTAATTTTAAATTAATTATTTTCCTATTAAATCCTAAAAAACCTAAAAATACCAAAAAACATTTTCTTTTAATTTTAATTTTTAATTCCTCATTAATGTTAATATTTTGCAAAAGGGTCCAACGCCCTCCTTTCGACTTAATTGTTTAATTTCGCATGTTTATTTTATGTTATTTAAATAATTGTGTATCTCTCCCAAAGCTTTGTAACATTTACTTTTCGCACTTCTATTTGCTTTATTTATTTTTCTGTCAAATCGGGTCCGGTTTAATTTTGGCGATGTGGACCCGCGCCATTTGTAATAGTTTTAGATTTACTTTTCCGCAAATATTTTTAAACTGTTAACAAAAAGGATGAAAGAATGTATGGCCTTAAATAAAATCAAGCGTAGAACACCAATGACATGACAAGACAAATATCAATGAAAACAACACACGAATCGCACACACCACCCCTAGGGTACGCCTCACTGTTGCCTTGCCTTCGAAAGGTGATCGTCGAGTAGAGGATGTCTTAGTAAGTCCTCATGATCCGGGAACCTGGCATGAGGGTATCTTCTAAGGTGTCTTCCCATTGCTCTAGTGATCATCATGTCCCGAATATCGAATTGACCCGAACACCTCCAACGGTGGTGCTACCTACCTCTCAATGGTGGGATGGCACTACTTTAAAGGACATTTGCACAGACTAATTCCTTAGGGTAGGTAGATGACTCGTAGATACTTGCTCTAATTCAAAACAAATCAAAAACTTCTTTTCACACCAACACTTTTCAAAAGCTTTCAAAGCAATTTTTCAAACACTCTGACACAAGAGTCGATCTGAAACTTTCAAAGAAACTTTTTTAAAACCCACATTGAAAAGCAAACAAACCACTTTTGAAAACACAATGAGCAAGTATCTAAGAGCCCATGGATAACCATGGATAGAAAGGGTGCTAACACCTTCCCTTTCTATAATCTACCTCCCGAACCGAGAGCAATCTCTATAAGGAATTTTTCTGTGCTTTTGTCCTTTCCATTTGGAGAAAATAAAAGACGGTGGCGACTCTTGCTTCCGTGACATTTCGCGAACCAGCGTTAAACAGTCAGTTCCAGATCCACCGATCACACTTATTCCCTGCAGAGTACAAATATCTCTCCCTAGCCATATTCAGAGGTTATCCCCACCAGAGTCTAACTGGGTTATCCTCAGCAAGTTGTTACAACGTAAAGATCGTCCCCAGCGAAGTTCTTTCTATCCCCCCAGCGGAGTTCATCATCAAAATCCCCAACAGGGTTATCAACGGGGTCCCCAGCGGAGTTATCGTTAAAATCTCAGCGAAGCATCTCTTCCCACAGAGTAATTCCCCGCAGAGTAATCTCTTCGCCATGTTTATTCCCCAACGGAGTCATCTTCTCCTACAGGTTTATTCGTGCAATCATCTTCGTTCATCATCCCCAGCGGAAACAAAGAATTCAACATCATTCTCCAGCAGCTATCCGGGATTTATTTTCCCCAGCTAACACATCACATTTTCATACATTATGATACATGCATATACGCATCATATCACACGATATCATTTATTTTTGAGAACATCATGACATCATGCATTTCATACATCATGACATTGCATACAACTGATGTTTTTCCTTTTTCAGGAAACCATCTTTCTCTCTTAAGTTCCAGATTAATACCTGTATCTAGCCAGGAAATATCTGTGAATGATTGATTGTAGATCTATACCTGTAACTAGCCAGGAAAGTTATCTACATGAAGAGATTGAAGATTAACACCTGTAACAGGCCAGGAAACCGTCTTTCTTTCTCAAGTCAGAGATTAATACCTGAAACCAGCCAGGAAAGCTATCTCGACCAACCTTTTTTCAAGTTCCGGATCAACACCTGTAACTAGCCATGAAATATCTGTGGACGACTGATTGTAGATCTATACCTGTAACTAGCCAGGAAAGTTATCTACATGAAGAGATTGAAGATCAACACCTGTAACAGGCCAAGAAATTATCTTTCTTTCTCCGGTCAGAGATTAATACCTGAAACTAGCCAGGACAACTATCTCCTTGACCACCCTTTTTGAAGTTCCAGATCAATACCTGTATCTAGCCAGGAAATATCTGTGAACGATTGATTGTAGATCTATACCTGTAACTAGCCAGGAAAGTATCTACATGAAGAGATTGAAGATCAACACCTGTAACAGGCCAGGAAATTATCTTTCTTTCTCCGGTCAGAGATTAATACATGAAACTAGCCAGGACAACTATCTCCTTGACCACCCTGTTTGAAGTTCCAGATCAATACATGTATCTAGCCATGAAATATCTGTGAACGATTGATTGTAGATCTATACCTGTAACTAGCCAGGAAAGTTATCTACATGAAGAGATTGAAGATCAATACCTGTAGCAAGCCAGGAAATTATCTTTCTTTCTCCGGTCAGAGATTAATACCTGAAACTAGCCAGGACAACTATCTCCTTGACCACCCTTTTTGAAGTTCCAGATTAATACCTGTATCTAGCCAGGAAATATCTGTGAGCGATTGATTGTAGATCTATACCTGAAACCAGACAGGAAAGTATCTACATGAAGAGGTTAA
Source organism: Vicia faba (assembly GCA_948472305.1). NCBI lineage: Eukaryota > Viridiplantae > Streptophyta > Magnoliopsida > Fabales > Fabaceae > Vicia > Vicia faba. The sequence continues at coordinate 415,018,923 of OX451740.1, read as the reverse complement.
AGATCAATACCTGTAGCAAGCCAGGAAGACAATCTTTCTTTCTCAAGTCAGAGATTAATACATGTATCCAGCCAGGAAAGCTATCTCGACCAACCTTTCTTAAGTTCCAGATCAACACCTGTATCTAGCCAGGAAATATCTGTGAGCGATTGATTGTAGATCTATACCTGAAACCAGAGTGGAAAGTTATCTATGTTGAAGAGATTTAATATTAATACCTGAAACCAGACAAGAAAACCATCTTTCTTTCTCAAGTCAGAGATTAATACCTGAAACCAGACAGGAAAACTATCTCATCGGCCAGACTTCTTAAGTTCCAGAGCAACACCTGTAACTAGCCAGGAAATATCTGTGAACGACGGATTGTAGATTAATACCTGAAACCAGACAGGACAACTATCTACTCGATCATCATGAAGCAACCTTACACCGGTTCCTTCTCTTCCAAGATGCAGTTTTACACAGACTCATCATCAGGCAACCCTACACAGGTTCCTTCTTTCAACCTACCAAGTGACAATTCAACGAACAATCTCCAGATGGAATTTATAAGCCCATCCCCCGACAAGATTCTGTCACACCTCCAGATGGCATGTATAAACCCATCCTCCTATCCATCATCTCTCCAAATGGCATCTGTAAGCCCATTACCGACATCACATTACTGATACTACACCATGCAAGTGCAAATTTCTGGGCACTTTAGTGTTCAATCATTTTCCACCTTCGGATCACGAAAGGCACGCAAGCCAATCTACATCCTCAGGTTTAAGAATATTGAACAGGGGCAACTGTTGTACCCCAAAATTTGCCCTCCCATATTCCTCAAGATTTGTCAAGAATGATCTTCAAATTGTTCAAGATGGCTCAAGAGGTTGCACAGTCAAACCATCTCCTAAGACAGCTGAAATTAGGGTTTTGGTTCCTTCAATGAATTTGGGGTTTTCAATGGTTCAATCAAGTCTCATATGCCTATATACATTCTCAAGCACCTACATGCCAAGTCTCAAGATTCACAGTGTCAATTTGCACAGTCAAAAGCCTCATTTGACCTACAGTCAACTGCAAGGGCAAAATGGTCATTTTACAGTTAAAAGTCAGAATTTTTGGTCAACATCTTATTTTGAGTTCACAATCATCATTTGATCAAGTCTTGATCATGATTCCACAAGGATAGCTCAAAAATCATCAAGATGCAAAAAGTTACTATTTTTGGACAGTAGAAAAGTCAACTGTATCTTGACCAGGGCATAACTTTTTCATGGTTCATCAGAAAAATCCCATCCAATTCTCATTTTGAAGGGGATGACATTTCCTACAATCCATCTTCACACTCCAAGTCCAAGAAATTCTCTCATAAAAAGTTAGCAATTTTGACATTATAGGTCCTTTTCAAAAGTCAACAAAAATGCACTTTAAGTCAAAGACCATAACTTGAGATTGGTAAATCCAAATGACATGGGACCAAAGGCATTGGTTATAGGATTTCAAGACCTTTCCAAAATGTCCAAGAACATGTTCATATGATCAAAATTGAGCAAGATATGCATTGGAGAAATTGGGAAATTTTTAGGAATTTGCAAAAGTCAACTTTGCTCAAAACACCTTATTTTTGCTAATGGGCCTCAAATCTCTTCTTGAAACTTCATCCATGGCCTATGCACGACCCATCAAGCTTAATTGAATTTATTTTCTTATTTTTATTAATTAATTGTATTTTTAATTGATATTAATTCATTTAATTAATTTAAATTGTAGGAAAATACAAAGATTTGGTTTTTCAATCTTTTGGTGAAGCAAATATGGTCAAGATATGCTGGCAATTTCGTGTACAAATCAAATATGCAAAAATCTCCAAAGTTGGCAACTTTTTCCAATCATGAAAATGCAAAAAGATTTGATTTTCAATCAAATATTCAATCATCAATTCCATGGATCTTTGCTCAAGATTGTGACCTAATTTCATTCCTCTATATATGTACAAGCTAACCCTAATGCCACACACGTGAGAAAGCTGCAGACAAAGGCCATAGCATATTGCAAAATTTCAAGAAAATTGCAAAACTGATTTCTATATTCCAGGGCAATTTAAAGACTTTTTTTGATTCTAATCTATTGCAGGAGGTTCCCAGAACGTGTGGCAATCAAATTCACGTGCTAAAGCTCAATAAATCACCCATTACAGAACCACGGTTTGAAGATTTTTTTCCAAAATCGTAAACATTGATTCATGCATATTTAACATATTTTTGTGATCGTTTTGTGTTGCTAGGGACTGTACCAAGCTAATGGTATAGTTTAATTGCATTGAAACACCATAGATCAAAAGTTGCCATGGACGATTTCTAGGGTTCATGAGCTGTGAATTTGGGGCTTTGCAATCCAGGCAAAATTGGAACTCCTAAGGCATATGGTTGAAATCGTGAGAATCAGACGAACATAAACCAACCCTCGCGAAACATTTATATCAATCACAATGCTAGTCGCTATTTTTCGTCGTTGCATATTGTGGGGGTTAAAAACCCCCACTATCTAATGTTTGTTTTTGCAGAATGAACAAAGAAGATGATGAGGTGTGAATGTCCCATTGGTCAGTTCAAAAAAAGGCGCGCGTGTTTTTGTGTTACAACATATGGATTGATTATTTAATATAATATTCACTTGTCATTAGAATAACAAAAAGGTGCAGGTGGCGTAGTGGTTGAACGATTGGCTAATGATCATTGGGACCTGGGTTCGAATCCCAGGTCCCCCAAAACGCTTGTTATTATTTTCTTGTGTGTGTTCACATGCAGCTTCCCAGATGATGTCCATCATGTACCTCAGATATCCACGCGCCAGATGTCCCTGGACTCAAATCCAGTGGTCATGATTGGAAGACCACCATGCTCCCTAGTCAATCAACGCATGGAGGATCTCAAAAAGTCAAAGAGGCTGCAGCAAATTGGCTTCAAAATTCCAGAACTTACCTCCTAAATGGGCCAGCACCCCCCCTTGGTTTATTCTTCTTTTAATTCTTTTTTCTTCTTTATTTAATTATTTTACTAATTATTATTATTATTATTATTTAATTAACTCACAAATTAATTATTTTCATAATAAAAATCAGAAAAATAAAATAAAATAATTTATTATTATTATTATTTCTTAATTTCACCTTTAATTTATTATTTTTGTAAATAAATACTAACAAATTAATTTAGTTTAATTAGGGTTAATTTTAACTTTTTCTCAATAATTTAAAATAAATTAGAATTAGGGTTTTTACTAACTTTTGACTATTTTTTATTTATTTCTTTTATAACATAAAAACCAAAAATATTTATTTTAATTAATTAATTAATTAGTTTTAGGTTTAATTTAATTAATTGCAAAATAATGAAAAACTTCTTTCTTATCTCAAAAAAGGGTCAAAACCCTAGGACTTCTCCGATTCAATTTTTATTCGCGCATATTAATTTTTGATCATATTTATGTAATTGCTCCGGGAATGTAACAGCGTAATTAGGACCTTTTATCGCTTTCTTTAATTTTCCGCAATTTACTTTTTCAAAGGGTTGTTTTTGGCGATGTAAATACCCGACGCCTTGTAATAGCGTAGATTTACTTTCTGCAATATTTAACTGTTAGATGTATGTTAATTAGGCTATGCATGACAAGACTTATCTGAAAATTAAAATCAAAACGTAGCTCACCATAACATGTGCAAAGATAACTTAACTGAATCCTGACACACTCGCACATGCCACTCTTAGGGTACGCCTCACTTGGTTGCCTCGACGTGGTCATTGAGTATAGGGTGTTTTAGAGGTCGCCCTCCTGTCTAAAGATCCAAGTTGCCTCGAAACGGTTGCCTCGGATAAAAAGGATCTAGGACATTAGGGTTACCGCTAAGGCGTCCTACTATTGCTTTGGTGACCACATGTCCCTATAATCGAATTGACCCGAATAACTCCAACGACGGTGCTACCTACTTCTCAATAGTGGGATAGTACTATCTAAAGGATATTTACACAGCTTAATTTCTTTTGAGTAGGTAGAGGTTCTCAGGTACTTTCTCTTTCAAAACAAAAATACTTTTCGCACCTACACTTTTCTGACAAAAGTTTTCAAACAATACTTCATACACTCTTGAGGACTGATACAAGAGTTAAAACGAAGTTTTCAAAACAAACTTTTTCAAAACCCACAAACACAAGAAAAGCAAAACATTTTTGAAAACATAGTGAGCAAGTACCTAAGAGCCCGTGGATAACCATAGATAGAAAGGGTGCTAACACCTTCCCTTTCTATAATCTACCTCCCGAACCAAGAAACATCTCGAAAAGGAATTTTGTTGTGATTTTGTCCTTTCCTTGTTGAAGAACATAAAAGACGGTGGCGACTCTTGCTTACCGCGACATTTCGCGAACCAGCATTCCAAAACAGTCAGTTCTATTTCCACCGATCACACCTGGAACTTAAGCCTGGAGGCCACGTGGACTTTGGAGGCAATCAGAGAGGAAAGATCATTGACTCTGGAACAGTAGGTAATGGAAATCTTCCCTCTATAAGTAATGTTTTATTAGTTGATGGATTAATGCATAACCTGTTATCCATAAGTCAATTAAGTGATAATGGTTATGATATAATCTTCAATCAAAATTCATGCAAAGCTGTTAGTCAGAAAGATGGGACTATCCTATTTAATGGAAAGAGGAAAAACAACATTTATAAAATAAAACTTTCTGAACTAAAGAGTCAGAATGTAAAATGTCTATTGTCTGTTAACAACGAGCAATGGATCTGGTACAGAAGGTTGGGACATGTTAGTATGAGAAGAATATCTCAGATTAACAAACTCAATCTGGTCAGAGGACTTCCTAACTTGAAGTTCAATTCAGATGCTCTGTGTGAAGCATGTCAGAAAGGCAAATTTGCAAAACCTGCTTTCAAATCCAAAAATGTTGTTTCCACCTCTAAGCCATTAGAACTTCTGCACATTGACTTATTTGGACCAGTAAAAACTGCTTCAGTCAGTGGCAAGAAGTATGGGTTAGTAATCGTAAATGACTATAGCAGATGGACATGGGTAAAGTTCTTAAGACACAAGGACGAGTCACACTCTGTGTTTGTTACCTTATGCAACCAAGTTCATAATGAAAAGGATCTTAGAATTGTCAAAGTCAGAAGTGATCATGGTGGAGAATTTGAAAATAAAGATTTTGAGTTATTCTTTAATGAAAAAGGCATTTTGTATGATTTCTCTTGTCCTAGAACTCCCCAGCAAAATGGAGTTGTAGAACGAAAGAACAGAACATTGTAAGAAATGGCCAGAACCATGATCACCGAGACTAACGTTGCTAAGATCTTCTGGGCAGAGGCAATAAAAGCAGCGTGTTACATTCAGAATAGAATCTCCATAAGACCTATTCTGGAAAAGACTCCATATGAATTGTGGAAGAACAGAAAGCCCAACATTTCTTATTTTTACCCATTTGGATGCACATGTTTTATTCTAAATACAAAAAATTATTTGAACAAGTTTGACTCTAAAGCACAAAAGTGTATTATGTTAGGATACTCTGAACGCTCGAGAGGGTACATAGTATACAATATAGAAACACAGATTGTTGAAGAGTCAATCAGTGTTAGGTTTGATGATAAGCTTGACTCTCAAAAGTAAAAGCAGAATGAACTCCTTGCAGGTATGGAAGTTGAACTCACAGGTACTGAAGTCAACTCATCAGAGGTTCTCAACAGAGACACTCCCTCAATAACAGAAAGAGTCACTGCAAGCAATCCAGCACCTTCTGTTGATCAACTCCAGAAAAGACTATCCAGAAGCAGCATTAATCATCCAGAAGATACAATACTGGGAAAGAAGGAAGATCCAATCAGAACAAGATCAACATTCAGAAACTCTGAAGAATCCTTCATGGGTCTGGTTTCTCTGATTGAACCAAAAACAATTGATGAAGCACTTCTGGACAATGAATGGATTCTGGCAATGCAAGAGGAACTAAATCAATTCACCAGAAATGACGAATGGGATCTGGTTCCCAAACCAAAAGGATTCAACGTCATTAGTACAAAATAGGTGTTCAGAAACAAACTGAACGAGCAAGGACAAGTCATCAGAAACAAAGCACGATTGGTGGCACAAGGTTATAGTCAGCAAGAGGGGATAGACTATACAGAAACCTTTGCTCCAGTCGCCAGGTTAGAATCTATCAGACTCTTAATATCATTTGCTGTTAATAAAGGCATCACTCTGTATCAGATGGATGTCAAAAGTGCATTCTTAAATGGCTATATAGATAAAGAGGTATATGTGCACCAACCCCTGGTTTTGAGAGTTCCAAAAATCCATAATATGTTTTCAAACTAAAGAAGTCACTCTATGGTTTGAAACAAGCTCCCATAGCTTGGTATGAAAGACTAAGTAACTTCCTGTTAGAAAAGGAATTCACCAGAGGGAAAATGGACACAACCTTGTTCTGTAAGACAGTTAAGAATGACATGTTAGTTTGTCAGATTTATATTGATGACATCATATTTGGATCTACTAAACCCTCTCTGGGAAGAGAGTTTGCTAAATGTGTGCAGGCAGAATTTGAGATGAGTCTAATGGGGGAACTCAAATTCTTTCTGGGCATTCAGGTAAATCAAACTCCAGAAGGAACTTACATTCATCAGAGCAAATATGCCAGAGAACTTCTGAAGAAATTTGATCTCTCAGAATGTAAGCCCTCAAAGATTCCAATGCATCCCACGTGCATTTTAGAAAAGGAAGAGGTAAGTAAAAAGGTAGAACAGAAGGTCTACAGAGGTATGATTGGTTCTCTTCTCTATCTGACGGCTTCAAGGTCTGACATTCTATTCATTGTTTGCATTTGTGCTAGATTCCAATCAGATCCTAGAGAATCTCACTTAACAGCAGTTAAGCGAATTTTCAAGTATCTGAAAGGTACTGCTAATCTGGTTTATTTTATAGAAAATCAAATGATTACAGCTTAGTAGGATACTGTGATGCTGACTTTGCTGGGGACAGAGTAGAACGTAAAAGCACTTCTGGAAGCTGCCAGTTTCTGGGAGAAAATCTGATCTCATGGTCTAGCAAAAGACAATCCATAATAGCACTATCAACAGCAGAAGTTGAATACATAGCAGCTGCTGGATGTAGTACGCAAATGCTCTGGATGAAAAGTCAACTTGAAGACTTCAATATATTTGAAAGTAACATTCCTATCCTCTGACAATACTTCTGCTATTTGTCTCAGTAAAAATCCTATTTTACATTCTAGGGCTAAGCATATAGAAATAAAACATCACTTTATTAGGGACTATATTCAGAAAGGGATTCTTAACTTAAAATTCATTGACACAGACCATCAATGGGCTGATGTCTTTACAAAACCTCTTTCTGAAGATAGGTTTAACTTCATTCTGAAACATCTCAGCATGAAGCTTTGCCCAAAATAAATTGTTTTATTTACATATCTTAACCTTCAGAACTTAGTTATTTTCTGTGAACTACTGATCAACCTGCCTTCAGAGTTTTAGAAGTACATATTACATCAGAATCTATCCATAAAGATCTGAACGTTTCATTTCAAGGATAGAAGTGTGATGTTCACGTAAGCAAACAATTGTCATCCATTCATCAACTACCTTCTGAGGCTGAACATGCATTCACTTTTATGAAAGGTCAAAAGTGCTGATTGGGTGCATTGAGACACACATCATGGGTAACTGTTCCAATATCTCTCTGAATCCCCTAAAATCAGCTATCATTAATGCTTATAATCATGATTAATTATTTCTCTCTTTTACTGTTTATGGTTTCAAGAAAATCTATTTAAACTCAAGTTTCACTCTTTACATTATTTCACTTTTACTCTCTCAATACCTTCTATTGTTTTCAGTTCGTACTTTCAAATAACCTTTCATCTTTCTCAAAATTTCTTGTGTGAACATGGCTTCTTCAAGAGTCCAAAACATCAGTACTCAAGAAACTGCTTCTCTGGAACAGTACGAAGAATCATACAGAACGCTACTCACTCCCATTGAAAATCTGGAAGTTCTTTCAGAACTGATTGTTGACTTTGAAAGCCTTCAAGAAAACGGCTTCAATCTGCATGAAGACGTCAATGCTCAAGGTTGGAACAAATATTTTGACCGTCTTCTAGGGCCAACATTTCCAATTCTTGTCAAAGAATTCTAGATACATGCTTCCTCCTCAAACCATCAAGTTACCTCGTATGTCATGGGGAAGAAGATTGTCATTATAGAAGACCTAATTTCAAGGCTTATTGGCTACAATGGTGGAGGTGTCAGATGTATTGACATGGCTGAAAGATGTTCTGATGTAGCTTCTATTGCAAGGGAAATATTTACTCTGGGCCTACCCTCCAGCAAGATTAGAGATCTGAAGGATCATCACAGAATTTGGGCTAAAATAATTCTGGGATGCATCAACCACAGGAAGCCAACTAGCTCTCCTGACTACATAAACATTGATCAACAATTTCTGATCTACTTTATCTCCAAGAAGACTAAGGTAAATCTCCCTCACTTGCTATTTAATCATCTGAGGACCAGTGTAAAGGAAACAAGAGAAGATGAGCATACCAAAAGGGACTGGATACCCCTGGGAAGACTCATATCATATATTCTGACAGAGAATAGGCTGATAGAGCATTTGACTGAAGCACAGGAAATCAGCTCACTAGAAGCAACGGCTGGGAAGCCTCTGAACGCAAAAAATCTGAAAAAGATGAAAATCATTGAGAACATCAAGAAGGAACCCAACGTTACTTCTTTTGAAACCATCACTTCCAGAAGAATTCCTCTGGATTATTTTCCTCTTTTCTTTGAGATTGACTCCAAGCCTGAGATAATTGTCAGATATATGGATGCATGCAAGGCAGATGGCACTGCACTAGGAATAAACATCCAGGACTTGCATCAAGCTGCTCCAGAAGTTATTCTGAAGAAGACCAAGAAAAGGAAAGCAGCAGCAGAAGGACCATCTCAGAAGACTCCAAAAGCTGCAAGAAAGAAAGGTAATCCTTCCTCTGCTACTGTTTTAGAATCAATAACTATATCAACATCTGAAACCTTAACTACCCAATCAGAACATCCAACTCCACAAACTTTTGATGACTTTGACACAGGGTTTGATCCATCAGAAACTCTAAGTCTAAGAGAAACTCACTCGCTTCCTATCAATCCAAATCCTGAACAAACTCAACCAGAACTTGCCATAGTTCTGTCTGATATTGACTCTTTTGACCAAGACATTTCAGCTCCCACACCACAAAATCCAAATCCTCAAATCCATGATAATCCAAACTCCGAAACTACAAAAGATGTTCCACAACAAGATATTCCACTACCTCTCTCTCCACAATAAGATATTCCTCATCCACCATCACCTCAACCTGAACAACCACAACCAGAAGCTCAAACTTCTGAGAATCAACCATCTGAGACCTATGAACCAGAACCTCACAATGTTTCATCCAACCAATCTGAAGAACCTACCTCAGATTCGGATACTATACCAATCCCAGGAATCACTGAACCACTTGCCATTCGCATGCCTCTCACCATCCTGGATATTTCACAAATTCCTTCTTCTCTGGAATCCACACCACCAAATTCCCCTACCAGTCCAATCATCATACCTGATTCTCCCACTCCTTCACCCAAGAGCAATCCAGCTGACAACGTAAGACTTGTCATTGATCCAATTGCATTGAAAAGACTAGTTGCCATATCTCACAAAACTGCCATTCCCAAACCAAAACCAGCTGAAACCACACCAGATGTTGGTACAAGTTTGTTGATGTTTGAAACAGGAATACATGAATGGATAACCTCCTTGAAGCATTCTAGTATAGAGATTATTAATCCTGCTGCCTCTGATTATCTATGGATAAGTTTCAGAAACTGGCTAAGTTCTGAAACACTAAAGCTAAAAGAACAGAGCTATGAACAGGTTCAACGGAATTTCAGTGATATGCTAAAGGTTTTTGAAGACCAAGTTCTGAGCCATCTGCTCAAGGAGGAGATTCTCCCTCTGGATAATGCTCCCTGGTCAGAACATCATCCCTCAGATGAAGTTCAACCAGAATCAGAAGGTCTCTCCCTAACTGCTGCTCCAGAAGAGATGATCTCAGCAGAGGAAATGGTTCAATGTGATCAATAATGCTCTGAGAAGCGTCCAGATACTGAAGAATCTCCAGCTCCTTCCTATGTCATGCAAACTCTGGAAGAATTGAAGAGAGCAAATGCTGTTATCCAGGAAAGGTTGGATAAGCAGGAGGACACAAACAAATAAATCAAGAGCATCTTGGGAAAAAAAGAAGAATCTAACTCCCAGATCAAGGGCTTGCTGAAAGCTTTGTTCACACGCATTCCTCCTCCCTCTTAGATTCTTTTCTGTTTTAAATCTGTTTACATGTAACGTTTGTTTTACATTGCTTATGTTCTGAACTATTTTTCATTGCTTCTTGTTTTTTAATATAAATCAACTTTTTAGCTTTGATTATATTGCCTTTTTTATAACTGACAAAAAGGGGGAGAAAGTAAGATATTTTCAATAACGGTTTACTGAGACAGAAGTCTCAAAAATTCTGGACTACTTAACCTCTATCTTCTGAACAGCTTGAACAGGTACAAACTCTGATGAAAGACGCAGTTAAACTCTGATACTCAAAGACTCAAGGAACTTAAGGGAAGTAATCAACTCAGGGGGAGTTTTTCTTCTTAATTCTAAACTTTTTAATCTTTAATTTTTTAATTGAAAAATCTAGTTTTTGTCATCATCAAAAAGGGGGAGAGTGTTAGAATATAGTTTGATTCAACAACCCTTGGTTAGAGTTTTGATGATAAAAAATACAAAGAATAAATAAATACAAAGAATAAATATGCACCTTAAAAATATGTTTTATGTATGCAGAAGTTCTGATCAAATCAGCATCAGAAGATAAGCCATAAGTGCTACACGCTGAAGCAATCAGAACATACGCTGAAGATTGATGACCAGAACATGCGCTTAATCAAAGTAAACTCTGACTCTGAACAAGAACATATCAAACCAAGTCATCAATATTATGAAGCGTCATCGGCAGTAAGGAGAAAATATTCTGAAGTGTTACTAAACATTCAAGACAACATCAATTCCAACGGCTTCCTTCAGACAGGATCTTCTCCAAAAGGAAAGTGTGTTAATGACATTAAACATGCTTTATGATCAACGTCTTTACACTGCCTATATAAACAAGTCAGCTTTAAAAATGAAGCACGCACAAACATACAACGATTTTGCTAGCTCACCACTCACGCATATTCAAGCTTCAAGCAATTTCATTCTTTATTCAAAGCTATAAACCTGTGTAATTTATCACAGTTGTGATAAACCGTTTTTGTTAGAAAAACAACAACACATATTGTATAATCATATTGAAAAATAGATCCTTGCGATAAACTGGATTGTGGTTATACTCAAGAAGACTTTAACAGTTGTTAAAGTAGCTTTTGTAATCTTGTTGAGATTAGTGGATTAAGACCTCGTTGGAGAGAGGCGAAATCGCCTTGACGGGTGGACTGGAGTAGTTTGAGATCAAATGAACCAGGATAAAAATACTGTGTCATTAAGTTTTTAAGATCCAAGTTTTCAATTCAACCCCCCCCCCCCTTCTTGTGTTTTTCACATCTTCATGCTATGTGCTGAACTTCTGAATATTAGAACAGTGAGAAAACCTCAGAAGCTCTATGCGTGTCAAAACAGTAGGAAGAACTCAGAAGTTCTGTATGGTGCTAAGAAAGTGAATGAACAATCAGCAGTTCAGCATGTTATAAGCGCATGAAAATCAGAAGTTCAGTGTATTTGACATGTAAGAAGAAATCAGAAGTTTTGTGCTGTATTAGAACAGTGAGTGAATCATAGAAGTTCTGTGTGTGTTAACAGCATATGAAAATCAGAAGTTCTAAGTGTTAAAACAGTGAGTGAACATCAGAAGATCAGTGCGCACTAGCAGTGAGTGAATATCATAAGTTCAGTGTGTTTAAATAGTGGGGAGAACTAAGAAGTTCTATGTTGTGCTTAAAGCTATGAGTGAACATCATAAGTTCTATATTTCAGCTCTTAATCAGCACATTAGCAATTCAATCAGTTCTTATTAAACAACAAATCAGAAGGATTCCAATCCTGAATCTGAGTCAAGCCCTAATCAAGAAGTTCTGATCCACAGTTTTTCTACTTAAGCAATGATATGGACAACATTAATACTATGATATTTACATGTTAATGATGTTCATAATGAAAAACAAGCAAAGTCAGAGAGACTTACCTTGAACCTGGAGCGTGCTTGGAGCTTTGAGTGGCTGCCTTTGGATGTTCTGGAATCAACAAGAGAAACTGAAGAGGAAATGCCAAGCTCTTTGATTCAAAAGGAAGAACAAAGGTTTTGGTTTTTTGTTTGGGATTTCTGAATTTTTACGAAAGGTTTCACGGGTTCCTTTTCTCTTTTGATAGTTCTCTCTTTCCAAAAGCCAGCCCTTTGAACGTGTGATGGAGCAAAGTATTTATAGGTGAATTTATTGTGATTTTGGGGGGAAAGACAAATGGGATTTGAACCTTTTTGGCACCTTGTTCCCTTGCTTTTTAATCACAGTTTTCGTATGCTAGTTTGGTGCAATTATGGGATGCAGGCGTAGGCTGAACTAGCTGTTGGTTATAGGTCTGCAACAGGTTGTATAAACAAGGTTTTAGGATTTGGTCAAGTTCTGACCAAAGCGTTGAATATAACCTTCATATGCTAAAGTGCTGCCTTGTTCTTGAAGCAAGCATGGTGGTTGTCACCAGGAATTAAGGAAAAGCAAAAAGCAAAGCATCGGCCTAGTATCAGAGTTTGCTATCCCAAGACAGTAGAGGTACACGTGGTGGAAATCCTTTGGATAAAGACTCAAAAGTGGTTGTGAGCATTAAATGATGATGAGATTTATCACAACCAAAAATCCTGCAAAGTGAGATTCTACACCATGGCTTAGTTCTGGATCAGAAGTTCTGCTTCTGCGTAGCATCCATCCTGTGATCTTTGTATCTTCTGGCTCTAGCACATTCTGAAGGAACTTTCAGACTTTCTAGAAAGCTTGCAGCGCGCTTCTTAACCTTCTTTGAATTACCCTGGCAAGCTCTGACTGAGCCTTTGTGAAAACTGGTCCAGAAGTTCTGACCAAACTCTATTTTGAGAATATCCAGAATTTGCTGAGTGTTATGGTGATAATCTTGGTCAGAAGTTCTGAAATTGTCATAATTCTTAAACACTTAGAAAAAATTTCTAAGTATTTAGAATTTGACTTTTCCAAAGTAAAATTTGACTTTTGAAATTCTTGATGAAACAAACTTCATATTCCAACATGTCTTGATGAAATATGATTTTTGAGATTTGATTTTGATCCAAAAGTCAAAGTTAGACTTCTCAGTATGCAAATGACAATTTTGCCCTTATGAATGACTTTCTTGAAAAATTGCAGTTCAAGGCTTGGAATTGGATGAAAGCAAACTTGAGGATCCAGAGTGATTCCTTGAGAAGTGAGAGGGCAAATTTTGGGTACAACAGCTAGTCTCTTCAATATCGCAGATACAATTCATTGTGAAATCTTTGCAAGTGGTAGTCTCTTTATTTGAGACAACTTATATATTACCCTTTCTAGGTAGAATACCTCGATTAAAGAAGAAGTTGAGACCCGTTCTAGGTGAAACACCGGAATTTTGGGAAAAAACTTGTTATCTTTTTGCTACCTTCAGTGAATATTGGTAGTTCATCGTCAGTGAAAGGCGATGCTATGATATATTTTCTCTCTACCTTCAGTGGAAGTTGGTAGATCACCTTCAGTGAAAGTTGGTGATTGTTATCTTCTTGCTACCTTCAGTGAACGTTGGTAGTTCATCGTCAGTGAACGGTGATGCCATGATATATTTTCTCTCTACCTTCAGTGAAAGTTGGTAGGTCACCTTCAGTGAAAGTTTGTGATTGTTATATTTTTGCTACCTTCAGTGAACGTTGGTAGTTCATCATCACTGAACAGAGATGCCATGATATATTTTCTCTCTACCTTCAGTGAAAGTTAGTAGATCACCTTCAGTGAAAGTTGGTGATTGTCATCTTTTTGCTACCTTCAGTGAACGTTGGTAGTTCATCGTCAGTGAACGGCGATGCCATGATATATTTTCTCTCTACCTTCAGTGAAAGTTGGTAGGTCACCTTCATTGAAAGTTGGTGATTGTTATCTTTTTTCTACCTTCAGTAAACGTTGTTAGTTCATCATTAGTGAACGGCGATGCCATGATATATTTTCTCTCTACCTTCAGTGAAAGTTGGTAGATCACCATCAGTGAATGTCGGTGCTATTATTTCATTCCTCTTTCTACCTTCAGTGAACGTTGGTAGTATCTCCTTCAGTAAAAGTTGGTGTATCCCTTGACCTTTTACCATCCTCTATGAGTCGGGTCTTTTTGATTCACCGGTGATTTATTTTCTTGGTCAGGTTTCTCTTTTGACCCTTATTTCCTTTGCTACATCCCCAGTGATGTTTTATGTTCTTTTGAAGTTGTTCATATGTATTCATACCCATAAACATTTCATGGCATCTTAGGGCCAAAAATAGGGTTTGTTTTAGTATCTTCAATCGCGTCGACACGAAGATTTTTAACCTTCGTATCTCCGGATAGAAGAAACTTAAATAAGGGCAGCTGTTGTACCCCAATTTTTTCCCCTAAGATCCCTTCATCGTACCATGTTGATTCAATCACAATAAGATCACATTAGGGCTTTTGGTTCTCCTCTCCATCTTTAGCTTTGCTCTTTGAGAGATCACCAAGCACCTTGACTTGTTTCTTTTGTGATTATGCATGTTTTGTTTTGACTTTCTTTCTAATTAATAAAATGCAATGTTGGTTTGTCTTACTTGTTAATAATGTAGGTAAAGACAATGTGGCTTAGCAAGTTGATCCATGGGTTCATGAGTTTATTTCCATGCCCTAGTCAATAAAGCTTGATAAATTCAAACCTCACCATTGAAGTTATTTTGGAAGAAATGGCATGGCAAGGTTTATTTTGGTTCACCATATTTCAAAGTTATCAAGACTGATTCAAAAGTACAAAGGGTTGATTGAAGAAGTTGTCATGGTTAGACAAGGCCTTGTTCCTATTGGTCACAAGTGCATATTTCTCTTAATTCTCAATATATTGAAGTGGTTTTGATTTCTATGAGTTCTCATTGTCATCCTCAACAACTTCTATTTACAAAGCAACAGTGTTGGTACAAGAAGGTTGTTCAAAATTGTCAAAGTTCCTCAAAGCATTTTCTTGATCTAGGAGCTAAGGTTTTGAACTTCAAAAAAGTATATCTTGCTCATCTTTTGTTATTTTTGAGTGATTCCAAAGATACCATTCTCTTAAAAGGGTTATCAATAAATCACTTCAAAAGTTTCAAGGAGTTTTCATGTGGAAGAAACTTGATGTTGAAGAAATATTACAAGTCCTCCAGATGAACCCCAAATTTCCCATGTGTGACTTAAAATGATCATAAATTGGTAAATATTTATCACCTTGAGCCCACTCTTTTTCCATAATCATCTTGAGGATGTGAACTTTATCTCGTCTTTTATGTGCAAAGTGATAAAATGGATGGAAGATGCCTTAAGGATACAAAAGATTATAGGTTATTTCATGATTTTTTTTCCAACTTCAACAATTCATAACTCTCTCAATTTTTGGATATTTTGAATGGTTCAAGTCTCAAAATGTCATTCAAGAGGTATATTTCATGCCATCTTTTTTGGTCAAGAGCAAACTCCAAGTGGAAGGCCATGTTTAGATGCAAAACATTATAGGTCACTTTTGAAGAAAAATTTGAAATATTTCTAAGTATGGAAAGTCAACCCTTTTTCCCCAACATTGACTCATTGCAACTTTCAGCTCAAACATCCATTTAATTCCATTCTTTTTCCATTGCAAAGCTTTTAATCTCATCTTTATAAAGCATCAATAATCACGCCTTAAGACCCCTTGAGCTGAGAATGCCATTGGATTGAACTTGGTAACTTGGAACTGGAGTTTCTTCATAAGTCAGAATTTGAAATTCAGGTTTTGGCTTCTAAACATCAAATTAGCACGCGTTTGTGATCTAAACATGTTTAACCAAGTTTCCAAAGTGGATTAGAGCCTTAAAACGCAAGGATTTGATGATTTTTGATGCAAAACAGATCACACCTTGCTTGTGTATCAGGTTCACACGATTTCACTCCAAACTTTATCATTTCACACACTTGAACATTCCATTTGATTCCCTATAAATAGAGAGTCATCCCCCATTCATTTCCTCAAGCTTTGAGAGCCAAATACACTCTGTTAAAACCTCACATGAACTTCAAATTTTTGAAATCAGTTTCTGAGATTCAAGCCTTTTCTTCCAAAATTCTCCTCACATTCATCATCCTTCAGTATCATACAAACTCCCCAGCACTTAAACCAAGCAAAACGAGCCATAATTCAAGCTATAGAAGTCCAGTTTCAGAGTTTCTTTCTTGAACTTCGAAAAAGGTAGAATTCTCCACCATTTGGATCTAAATAAAGCACTAACCTATTCTACTCTTTCTCCTGATTCTTGTGCTTCTTACAATTTTTAAATGCATTGAAAATTGAGAGAGAAATCTCAAATTAAAGGTGCTCGCTATTTTCTGGGTTTTTGATTCATATCTCTTTGCATACCTTATATAAATTTGGCGTGATGGTGGTGTTAGGATCGTCTTGAAGAGACGAATTCAATGATACTAGTCTGGGATCCTAATTATTCCATTTGAAGGATCTCACAAAATCTCCATTGCAGGGTGTCTGGAGGTTGAAGACGATGACATGTCACGTCTCAGCCAATGATAACGTGCTAAACGTTTTAATTTCATTGGTTGCCCTTTTTCTGATCCTATGCGTATCTCACTAAGGTCCATATCAAGCAGAGCACGTCTGGTCCATTGGATCAACTTACTAACGCATTTTGACTATGATATGATGGCCCACATCTTTTTGGTTTTATTTTATTTTTTGATTTTACATTTTAGTTGATTTAATTTTCAAAAATTCATAACTCTTTTATTTTTTATCCAAAAATTATGAAAAAATTCACAAAATATTTTGAATTATTTCAGACCTCATGACTATTTTTTCACATTTTTATTTTGACATTTGATATTTTTTATATTTTTTACATTATTTTCTTCCTTTTAATTACTTTAAAAATATTTTCTGACATTTTTTAATTCTAAAAAAATTCATAAATATCATTTTACATATTTCTGACTTTTTTGAAAATTTTATGGAATTTTATATTGATGTTTACTATTTTTGATCTATTTTCTATTTGTTTGAGCAATTTTAATTAGTTTAAAAATAGTTTCTGACTTTAAAAAATTACCAAAAATTTTATAAAAATATTTGAGTCTATTTCTGATTTTTCTATGGTCCTACTTAATGTTTTTTGATTAATTTGAATACAGTTGATATTTTTCTTTCTTATTTCTACTTTAAAACATTTTTAAAACCTTTTTTTAATATATATATATATATATATATATATATATATATATATATATATATATATATATATATATATATATATATATATATATATATATATATATATATATATATATATTAAATGCAATATTATTTTGTGATTATTTTCTGGTTGATCTTGGGTTGAATTTTTTATCATGAACTTTGTTAACATCATTGGATCCATGGTGTTGAGTTTAACTCCATAAAAATGGATGAACGATTTTAATAATAGTTTGATTTAAATTTAATTCAAATGTGATTTATATTCTTTCCCACCCTTCTTCATCTCATCCCTTTCTTATTGCACTAAGTGTTATTGAAGCATGATCTCTATATCATGTCTCAAAACAAATGGTGCATAGATTGTATTGACCGATCTCAAAATAGGTGCAACTTCTATATAAGTTCATTTACGATTGCTTAACATAACGCTAAATTTTATCCTGATTCGAATAAATGATCATTCGTGATCCAAACCTATGTTTGCAAGCCCAAGTATGTTAATTTGATCTCTTTGATCCAATAACCTTGAGATTCATTGTGTGGAGGTTTTGGTTCTACCAATCCTCTAATGGGTCTACAACACTTTTGGTCAACGCAGATCAGTTAAACATTGTTGATCATTAAATGGTACTTTGAGGATTCCAAATGGATGATATACTTGACAAAAAGCAAATGCAACTTATTGTGTGGAGGCTTTGGTTCTACCAATCCTCTAATGAGTTCCAAATACAAGTTTCAAGATGGTCATCCAACTAACCACTAATCATTAAATTGATTTTACTATATGCTTTTACATTTATGCTTTATGTACCATTTACTTTAAGCATTATATTTCATTCCATTTTTATTTTGCTCACTTGAGCATTTATATTCTTATCATTTTTATTTTGCTCACTTGAGCTTTTCTTTTCTTTTTAAGATACTTAATAATCAACATGAACCATAAATTTTTTTAATGATACTTGGACTATTTGGTTACTATCCTTGGCATTATGGAGTATTGGACTTCTTGGACTTAGGATTAGAAACCTTGGACTTTGTTGGAGACCCTGTGTCCTTAATTGATATTTTGTCTGGAGTTCTTGAGGTTTACCTCAAGATATTGGGTTGCTTGTTTGTTTTTGTGTGCAGGTTATTGTGGTTACACTCTTTGTTTGTAATCTGGAATTCACCTGTATACAACCGTTACTCTGTCCAATTTTTGTGAAGACTTAATACACTTGGAGTTTGGTTCTCAAGAGGTTTAGTATATTTTCTTGTTTGGTTTCAATCCAGAGAATAAGAATTCTATCTTGACTCATAATATTAAGTATTGACTTCTTGTTGGTTAGATGGTTCTTATCCCTAACTTTTACCTTATGCTTTAGGATAGTCCCTTCTTCTCCTCCCATCTTCTTTAATTTCAAAAATTATCCCCCTCCTTTTGAAAACTCTTCTTATTTCTAAACTTGAACGACTTTCGTAATAAGCTTGGACTTAGGTCCATGCATTTTCAAAACATTTTTTATAAATCAACTTCAATCAACTTAATAATACCTTAACATTTTTTTTGAGAGGACTAAAAGTCAATCAATCTCATTTCAAACCATTTTTGCCACTTTGGCTTTTACTTTAAATATTTTCTCAAAAGATTAGACTCTTGTCAATCCTTGTAGTGATGCAAACAACTATACTTCTACAATATGTAGTGAAGAGAGATATTTTCCACTTGGGTATTGAGTGAGGCATTGTTGATTTTAAAATCCAAGCCATATCCTTCACTTTGAGATGATGCAAATTCTCCTTTCTTATAATTGTGGGTAGTAAGTATATTTTCCACACAGAAAATGACGATGATGTCTTATCTCATAAAATTAACCAACATACTTGTGTTTTAAAATTTTTAAAGGTGAACTACGTGTACCTTGATCCCCTATTGCACGAAAGGTGGTACGTATGCACTAAAAGTTCGCAACCGCGGCGGGTGCAAAAATCATAAAAAATATATTTCTTCTCTCACATCTACCATATATTTTACATACAACATTTTATAGCCAAAATATACAGATTTTTTCAAAGAGGTTCCTGCAAAGTATCGTAGATGTTTAGGGTGTTAATACCTTCCCTTTGCATAACCAACCCCCTTACCTTGAATCTTTCCCCTTATTTTTGGGTTACTCGCTCTTTTCTCATTCCTTTGGAAACAATAAAGCGCGGTGGAGATTTTTATTTTGATCTGTACAAGTATAGTCAATCCAATGGCTTAGTCTTAAACATTTCTACCACTACAGCATCGAGACAAAGATTTTAATCTTCGTATCTTCGAATAGAAGACACTTAAATAAGGGTAGCTATTATACCCCAAAATTTTCCCCTAAGATCCTCTCGTCATCGCATAACATCAATACATCAAGATCACACTTTCAGGTTGGTTATCTCTTTGGGTTTGTTCCCTATCTTTAAGTTTACTATCAAGGGATCTCCAATCACCTTAGTTGTGTATTTTATATATGTGTTGTTGACTAACCTCTAATCAAAATACCAAAAATATTTGCTTTGTTTTTGTATATTTGTGTTTTGTAGGTATCAAGCCAAAGCATCCAACAAACAAAGTTTTCTAGTGATTTTTCTCTGAGAAAATCGATTTCCATAATTTCTTTTTCTTTTGTTTTGCACTAAAATTTCATTTTTTTGCTGTGCAAATCGATTTGCACAGACATGTAAATCGATTTGCATATGCGGAATTTTAAAGAAAAAAAAACAATCTTTAAGTTTGTCAATTTTTTGCTCCAAAAATCAATTACCAAGCCTAATTTTGGTTCCAAACCACCACTAATCCCAAGCCTAAACTCTATAAATAGAGCCCTTATTTCACTCAATTCTCAAGCTTTTGATAGCCAAATTCACCTTGCAAAAGAATTCTCTCAATTCTCTCCATCTACCAAATTCACTCAAAGCTCCTTTTTTTAAAAAAGTTAGTAAGCTTTTCATTGAAGCTTACAAATCTTTGAGCTAAACCTTCATCCAAACACCTTTTCTTCATCAATTCTCTATATCCAAGCTTAGGAGATTGATTCTTGGGGCTGAATTGAAGCAAGTTTTTGAAGTTGTTTTGATAATTTTCTAGATCTATCTTTAGTAAGTTGGATCTTCATCTTTCACAATGTGATCTCTTGTTGATCTTTGTGATTTAATTCTTTGAGCTACTTTTTTTGATTCCGTTGGTCTTAATTTCTTACAATTTGATGGAATTTTCATGCTCAATTAAATCCAAGATCATAAGGTGTTTGATGAAAAGTTTGAGCAAGAATTTTGCCTTTTAAAATATTGATTTTCTATTTTTCACAGTGAGCAATCAATTGCTCCCAGTGTGAAATTGATTTGCACATTATTGTCTTACGCGGATTTTGAAAATTTTGTTGTGCAAATAGATTTGCATAGACATGCAAATCGATTTGCACTGGGACAAAATGTTTTTTTTTCCTTGTTTTGGGGATATTTTTTATTCCTTTCTCTTTTTCTACTCACTTCTTTCGATTGTTGCTTTAGATTGCAATTTTAAATGTTCAATTTCTCTTTAAATTCAATGGACTTTGGGTATGGATAAAGTTGGATAAATGTTCATTAATTCAAATATACCTAAGAGTGAATTATTTAATTCATTTATGATACTTTGAATTAGTGATATGTTTAGTACTTTAATCCATCAAGATGAGTGATTGAATTTAAAGATGAAAGAATTTTGAGATTGTGATCCAAATTAGTTTATCATTCGCATCCCTCTTTATCTCATCCCTTTCTTGTTTTTACTTGTGCTACATGTTGTTGGAGAATAATCTACATATAATTTCTCTAAACATATGGTACATAGATTGCTATTGACCGCACCTCAAAATAGGTGTGACTTCTGTAACGCCCCAGACTACTTTAGGATTATCGACTGACCCCACAAACCAAGATGAGTGATTGAATTTAAAGATGAAAGAATTTTGAGGTTATGATCTAAATTAGTTTATCATTCTCATCCCTCTTCATCTTATCCCTTTCTTGTTTTTACTTGTGCTACATGTTATTGGAGAATGATCTACATATCATTTCTCTAAACATATGGTACATAGATTGTTATTGACTGCACCTCAAAATAGGTGCGACTTCTGTAACGCCCCAGACTACTTTAGGATTATCGACTGACCCCACAAACCAAGATGAGTGATTGAATTTAAAGATGAAAGAATTTTGAGGTTATGATCTAAATTAGTTTATCATTCCCATCCCTCTTCATCTTATTCCTTTCTTGTTTTTACTTGTGCTACATGTTGTTGGAGAATGATCTACATATCATTTCTCTAAACATATGGTACATAGATTGCTATTGACCTCACCTCAAAATAGGTGCGACTTTTGTAACGCCCCAGACTACTTCAGGATTATCGACTGACCCCACAAACTAACACGAGTCTTTTCAGCATGATTTATCCTCACTGATATGCTTTTCGAGAAACTTCCGAGAAGGTCACCCAATTAATTCTTATGGATGGACTACCAAAAAGAAGATGCATCTTGTTGATATAGGTAGTACCAATTAATTCTTATAAGCCTTCCTTCAACCATGAAGTCCCATACCTGCATATCCTCGGGATCCCTCTCATTCCGATGTAGCGACCACCTTTGCCCTCTTAGGCCTAGGGTGTTACATGCAGTGCAATCACTCCTCGCCCTTTTCGGTCTCGAGTGTTACATGCCCACCAGCTTCTGCATGGTTCATCCTCGAACCACATCGTACTGGGAGAGGTATCGCTCTGATACCATTTGTAATGCCCCATTTGTAATGCGCCATACTACTTCAGGATTATCGACTGACCCCATAAACAAACACGAGTCTTTTCAGCATGATTTATCCTTACTGATATGCTTTCCAAGAAACTTCCCAGTCAAGCACGCTTAACTATGGAGTTCTTATGAATGGGCTATCGAAAAGAAGATGCATCTTGTTGGTATAGGTAGTACCAATTAATCCTATAAGTCTTCCTTCAACCATACAGTCTCATACCTGTATAGCCTCGGTATCCCTCTCATTCCGATGTGGAGACCACCTCTGCCCTCTTAGGCCTCGGGTGTTACATGCAGTGCAACCACTCCTCGCCCTTTTCGGTCTCGAGTGTTACAACTTCTATATAAGTTCACTTACGATTGCTTAACATAGTGCTAAATTTGTCCTGATTCGAGAAATGATCATTCGTGGCCCAAACCTATGTTTGCAAGCCTAAATATGTTTAATTTGAAATCTTTGATTCAATAACATTGAGGTTCATTATTAGGAGGCTTTGATCTTATAAATCCTCTAACGAATCTTCATAAACTTTGGTTTAAGTGAATCATTTAAACATCGTTGATCATATGTTGTCGCCTCGAGAACTTGAAATGAATGATATACTTGACAAAAAGTAAATGAAACTTGTTGTTGAGAAGCTTTAATTTTATCAATCTTCTAATGAGTTTTCAAATGCAAGTTTTAAGATGGTCATTCAACTAACCTCTAACTTCTAATTCACTAAATTGACTTTTACTTTGTGCTTTTACTTTATGCTTTTATTTTATGCCTTTACTTTTACGCACTACTTATTTTAGCATTTTACATTTCATATTTTCATTTTTGCTCACTTGATCATTTATCTTTATGTCATTTTTATTTTTCTCACTTGAGCTTTTCATTTTCTTTTTAAAGACGCTTAATAACCAACTTGAACAGTAAAAAAATTTAAAGTTACTTGGACTATTTGGTTACTATCCTTGGCATTATGGAGTTGTGGACTTCTTGGACTTAGGATTAGAAGCATTGACCACCCTTGGGACCTTGTGACTCTGTTGTTATTGTCTGGAGCTCTCGGGGTTCACCCAAAGATATTGGGTTGATTTTCTTTGTGTGCAGGTTATTCTGATTATGTGCTTTGTCTATGATTGAGAATTCCTCTGTATACAATTGTTACTCTATCCAATTTTTGAAGACTTAATCCATCTGGAGCTTGGTATTCTTAAGAGCTTTAATATCTTTGCTTGCTTGGTTTCAATCCAAATGATGAAAATTCTACATTGACTCTTTGTGTCAAGTATTGACTTTTTGTTGGTTAGATGATTCTTTTCCCTAGCTTTTATTTTATGTTTTATGATAGTCTCTTCGTCTCCTCCAATCTTCTTTAATTTCAAAAATCTCCTCCCTCCTTTTCAAAACTCTTCTGGTTTTTCTAACTTGAACCGCTTTCATAATAAACTTTAACTTAGGTCCATGCATTTTCAAAAAAATATTTTCTTAATCAAACTTTAACCAATTTAATCATACTTTGACATTTTTTGTGAGAAACTAAAAGTCAATCAACCTCATTCAAATCATTTTTGTCACTTTGATTTTTTGCTTTAAAAAATTTCTCAAAAGATTAGACTCTTGTCAATCCTTGTAGTGATGCGAGCTACTATACTTCTACGATATGGAGTGAAGTGGGATATTTTCCACTTGGATGTTGAGTGAGACTTTGTTGATTTTAAAATCCAAGTCAGAGGAAATAATTTAAATTATTGTCAAATTAATTAATTGTAGTTAACCAACTCTTTAAATTATTCACTTACATTGAAATTAGTCCATCAATTAGCCTACGTATTTTGAAATATTTTTATTGATTCAATAATAACAAGCTTGGTTTTAAAGTTTATAACAAAATCATAGCCAATCTCAATAAAATATTCCCCTACTATTCAAAATTTAGAGGAGCAAAAACATAGCAGAGACATTAAACAAAGTTTAAATATCTTTATATATAGTAATGTAACATTGATTACAATACATGGTGGATTACAAGCTTGTGCATTCCACATTTTATACAGTCTTAACTATTTTGCATCATGAAACAAAAAAAAGGATGCAACACTTTTTTTACACTATTTTCTTACCAAACAAACTTCTTAACTTTCCTTTTTCTAATCTCTCATGTAACTTTTTAGCTCCTGGAATATCCATCTCATTAAGTTTCTTCAAATATCCAATAGCACCATATGAGATCATTAGCTTCTTACATTTCTTACTTGAAGAAATCAATCCAAGGCAAAGAACTGCATATTTTTTTGCATTGTTTTGAGGACCAGGATCAAGCAACTGAACCAAATTAGGCACACTTTTATCATCTTTTTTAACTTCTCTTCTGTTATAAGACACTGTCATCAAACATGATAATGCTTGTGCAGCAACTTCTCTTGCACTGTTTGGTTTTGCTTCAAGCATCTTAACAAGGAGAGGAATGCAGCCAGATTCGCCAACTAGTTTTTTCGTCTCGGTCGAGCTGCAAACTCGGCAGATTGCTGATGCAGCGGCTTGTTGTGCTCCCGAGGATCCGAATTTCAGCACGTGAACTAATCGCGGAAGTAATCCTAACGAAACCAATGTTTCCTCAGAAACCGATCCGACTAAATTTCTCAACGCCGCGACAGCAGATTCTTGAGGAAGTGGACCGTCGAGATAGGCTAAAAGAGTCCTGACACCGCCTTCCGATACAACGGATTGTTTTAGGCTTTCGTTGCTTGCAGTGAGATTCTGCAAACATTCTGCTGCGTATTCTTTCGAACCTAACAACATTCCAGAGGCTAACAGATTGATAGTAACCTTAACAATCCCTTCTTCGGCTAAAACTTGTCTCACCTCAGGAACAGCTGATATATTCTTTAATGTACAAGCTGCAGCAGCCTGCGAAACAGAATCTCCGGTTTGACAAAGCTCGATCAGCGGACAAACGCCTCCGTGTCCGACTATTTCACGTGATGTTTCAGCTGACATAGATAGCCTCTGCAGCGATATCGCAGCCTTCTCTCTACCTACAGCACTGCCTGATTCAACAAGCCTAATAAGAGGCGGAAGAACACCTTCGGAAACTAGCCAATCCTCGCAGCTACCCGACTCGACGAGCGAGCATATGACGGTAACTGTTTTCTCTCTTATCCTTGTTGATGATGCAGTAAGCAATTGAACCAATGCAGCAATGTTGCTCCTACTCAAAACATCCAAAACATTCTTTTCATCTTCTTTCATAACCTCAACAACACAATCCAAAGCTTTGTGCTTTGATTCCAAATGACCAATCTGAAGTCGCGCGAGTAACTCCCTTATGTTATTATGTGCTGCAGCATCTGATTGTTCCACAGAACCTAACACGGACGGCGCAGTAGCCTCGCCGAGCATACCAGTTTTGATCAAAAGTCCACAATCTCTTAAATTCAAATCCATTCTCCCAATCAACGCATCCAAATCACTTTGCATCTGAAGCTTACCTTCATATTTCTCCTTCAAACACAACTCAGCCGATTTGATCACGTCTCTGAGCAAATTCGACACAGCCTGCAACTGCTCCTTGCAAAGAGCATTCTTTGAGAAACACGGATGACTCGATAAATTAGATAACATCAACGGAATCTGTTCTAATCTAGAAATAATCATTTTCCATCTACCAGAAAAACCTTTAACCATAACCTCTTTTGCTTTATCAAGAGCAATAGGAACAAGCTCCTTCACATGTAACAACCAATCTTCTATTGAACAACATGCATCAACACCATCTTCCTCCATAATTGATGATGATTACAAATTATAATCACAAAGAAAAACTGACACAACAAATCAAATTGCAAGAAAACCAAGTCTTAATCAAAATCAAAGAAATGATCAAAGATATCAATTTGCAAATATAAAATTTATTGATAATAATTGACATAAACACTATGTGGAGCAGTTGCAATCATATAACAAAAAAATCTTAAATTATAAATTAAGATTCCAATAGAAAAATTGTGAAGCACAAAAAAACAAATGGTCTAACAAATTTCTAGAATCTCCTAAGATATAATAATCAAAGCTTGTTTACTTAAAACATGACTTGGCCAACAAATCTCAAGTACCTAAACATGTCCCACTAGTAGTTTCTCTTACTTTAGCCAATAACCATTTAATGCCCCTAAAAAATTACAACCATACAGTATAATATCATATCATACATCACATGCAATATAAATTTAAAGATTGATTATAACTAATCAATGGATTAATTAACTACCAATAATGCAATCTAATAAAGAATCAGTCGGCAGATCTTTTAGTCAAAATCCAAAAATACCCTTTTAAATACAAAATATAAAAAAAATGGTAATTTTGAAGTCTTTGGAGGGATAAATTGGTCAACTCAAATGAGAAATCTCTAACTTTACTTTTCAACCATATATGAAATAATGGTAGCAGAAAGATATGTCAGCATGGTTTTGAGTCTGATCTATATCAACTGTTAGCTGTAATTTTCCAATTTTCTCCTCATTAATAAGAGAAAGGGAAAGGCTTTCCTTCTAAAGAAAGACACAAGTCTCTATCCACAGTTGTATACTTGTGTACGTAAAATGAATCATCAAAGCAAAGAACAAAAACTAAAACTAAAACTAAAACAAAAAAACAACTAACCTTAAAGAACCAGTAACTGAGTTTGGCTTAATCTTCAAACTTCAGAGTTCTCTCTCTCTCTCTCTCTGGTTATAGAATATACAAGTTGTGGAATGGTTCTAGAATAATGAATGAAGACAAGACATTGTGATCTTGAGCAAAAACGTGTCTTTTATGCTACAAAGACACAAAGACAAAGACCCAGAAGCAGTTTTCTCAAAATCAGAAAAAACCCATAAATGGTTTCTACTTCTTAATTCAGAAAAAGACACATATTCTCAAAAAAGAAGAATCTTCCACCTAGATTGAAATGATATGATCAAGTTTAGAAAAGAAAAAAAAAAGTTAAAAAAAAAACACTGAGCTAAGAAGTAAGAAGTAAACGAGCTTCTTCACACTTGAGTACAAAAGGACAAGACAGGAAGTGTAATGGAAGGTAAAAACATTCACAGTTTTTCACTTCACAAAGACGATTCAAAAATCAAAGTTTTAACTATTTTTCTCTCTCTAGAAATGGAAGATAATGAATGTGTCAGGGTTGTTGTCTCACAAAGATTCTCACGGTGAAAAAAAAAAGGGTATGTTTCGTTTGGTTTTTGAAAACATCAAAAGTAATTTTAAAGTTATAGTATTGATTATAGATGATCTTAAGATGTTTAGGTTAATTTTATAGTATTGATTATAAAATTTAATTTTACTAAAATCAATTTTATCCACCGTTAATCAAAATAGACTCTCACTTTAGCAACAACGGCAAATATACGATTGGTGATCCAACGGTCACAACATAAAATCTTAAGACAGCCAATACGACCGTTGGGAGTATTATCCAAATTTTGTTTTTATCTAGTATGAAATACTCACAAATCTAATGCTAGGCGTGTTAAGGTGTACACTATTGGGATTTTTATTCCCTGGTAGATCGATCTAGTAGGAAAATTTAAACAAATATTTTTTTTTATAAAATGATGTTTTGACATTCTTATAAAGCCAAAAAAAAAAACTCTAAATTTCAAAAGCTTAATGTGTTAAAAATGTTAAGAATTTCTTTCTCCACATTTCTGAAAATTTGAAAATATTCTATGTATATGTCTGCGCACTTTTCAACATGTTTCGAATATGTATATCTAAAAATATAATTTTTCTTTAAACTTTGGATATAAAATTCTAGAGATAGTTATGGATATGAATATCCGAAATTACCTGCGAATATGTCAACAGATTTTTCGGATATGCATATCCGAAACTACCTTTGTTTGTGTCATTTTTGTTTAAAACATCACCATTATCACTACCTAATAAACAAACTATCATAAAATGATACGATTTGGACGAAAAATGAAACGAATATAACAATACAAACATAACAATTAGATTAGATGTTCAAAATTAGGGAAACATAATATAATATATATAAGTTTTTCAGAAAGTGCGTAATGTCAAAATATTACATCGATAAAAAAAACATAACATAGGTTACTGCTACTGCGTATGCCTAATCCTAACCCCCTGTGACCTCATTTGCCTCCTATATTGTGCAACATTGGATGCCTCTGTAACCATCCTCCCAACGATGGCAGCCGCCTCAGGGCCGCCCCTCTCAATGATCGCGGAATCCAATACCTCTTGCCCAAGGATGTGTATCCGTTGACAGGTCGACAAGGGATTAGTGATATGGTCATCCTTGGTCTGCTGGTTCTCCAAGAAATCCTCATAAGTTGGCCTAGGTGGACATCTTGGACCATCATGTGTCATGATAAGGTGTGACACGTTAAAGAACCATGTCACGCATCCCTCTACATAATGTCAACTCTGGGATGTCGGCATCATTCGATACTCCTGTGACACCAAATAATTCTCCTAATTCTAGAAAATGTCATCGAGTACCCGACGAACAATGGTGTCGGGAGCAGCCTGAAAAGGAGATCTCGGTATCTTCTACATATAGACAAACTATCAGATGCACCACTTCAGAAGATACCTGACCATAATAATCGACCCACAAGCTAGCCACCCAGAGTATAATGAGATGGTGTCGAATGTGACAACATCCTTGTAATCCTCGAATGATTAATACGATCAAGATACACCTGGTAAGGCGACACTTTATGATTCCCTCGATGGAGTACATACTTTGCATCCCTCGACGTGTCTTCAGTATAAGTCGGATCACGCTCGAAACCATGGATGTGGTGGAAGTGAGAGATTATCCAACTCTGAAACACAAATAAGAGAATATGTAAATTAAATGTAATAGTTGGAATGAAAGGTACTGTGAGGAGTGTGCAAGAGCTAGTGAGCTGCCTCATCCTCCAGTTTCAAGCTTCATTCAACTTTTGGTAGAGGTATGCCAAAATGGAGCCTCCCTGTTCCACTCACGAATTGGACTCAAATCCATAAAATACCAGAGGTATGTCACATCCACGTAGGTTGCACTTTTATCCACAAATAGGGACGTGCCAACCAAGAACATGAAGTAACATCACAAAGCACAGTCTCAGTGGTACTGAACAAAAACCTTGTCACCCTCGTCCTCGGCCCCTGCTGCTGCAACTAGGTGCTCTTCATATAAGTTTTTCAAGCTGGAGAACT
Source organism: Vicia faba (assembly GCA_948472305.1). Classification (NCBI taxonomy): domain Eukaryota; kingdom Viridiplantae; phylum Streptophyta; class Magnoliopsida; order Fabales; family Fabaceae; genus Vicia; species Vicia faba. The sequence continues at coordinate 414,989,277 of OX451740.1, read as the reverse complement.
TTGCATGCACCCCATTATTTGTTATGCAGTCTTCAGCTGCCTGAAATGGATTATCTCCCAGATAATCTCTTGTGATGGTTAAGTAACCTCCCTCTGATAGGTAGGTGGAGCACGCAATCCATGTCATCAAGTGTGATCGTCATCTCCCCAATAGGAAAATGGAAAGAAGACGTCTCTTTGTGTCACATCTCGACAAATACCCATGCATGTCATGGCTTATAGCAACATAACCAGTACAATATAGTCTGGCAAGTCCGAATCAAACAACAACCCCATGGAACTAAGTCGTCGCAAGTATAAATAATTTAAAGATTTTCTGCGAGTGATTCACGGACTTAATGGGCAACCGTTCCTATAAGAAAAATAATAATAACTATTAAAATAATATTTGTGAGTAAACCTTTAAAATGAAAAAGTGAAACCAAAAATATACATATTCATTCCAAACATGCCGAGCAGCATGATCATTATAGTAGATCAAGAGTGAGGTGTCAGAATTCCCTCCTGGATACCGAGGTTCGCCTCCTCGGGTACCTAAAACTGCTCGGGTACCTGAACCTACTCAGGTACCTCAAATATGCTTGGGTACCTGAACCTACTCAGGTACCTCAAATCTGCTTGGGTACCTGAACCTGCTCAAGTACCTCAATCTGCTCGAGTACCTCCTCCTCATTGGGTATCTGCTTATGCGCACGAGAGGATGACGCCTGAGACAGGAGACTCCTTAGTATAGAAGTGGAACCTCCAGGAACTTTCTCCCGCCATACTCGACTCTGTCCCCGAGGCCTGTTAACATGCTACTCAACTCTCTCACACCGAGCAGAGGCATTCTGACTTGGTCAGCCTTGTCTCAATTGATTGTTCGGGTCCTGGTTGTCATCCATCTTCTTGAAAAGTGTGTAATTATTAATATGCTCGTCTAAAAAAATTAACTCAAGCAAGAACTCGCATGCACACATCCGAAATTGGACAGGGGGGGGAGGAGGATTCAGATGTGCACATTAGAAATCACATGCGAACAACCATTTTAGAATAACTCCTTCTTCTTACCCTAAATCATCCAAAAACCTTATTTTATCACCCCAACCACCAATATTTAACTACTCTAACATCAACCTACACAATGTAATTGATTCTACCTAACCGAATAAACTATTATAGCATTGTAAAGTGTATCAAATGAAAATGAAGAAAACTTACATAAATTTAGAGCTTTAGATATGAGCTAGAATTAGTTGAAATGAGTAGATGAGTTGAAATGAGTACAAATGAGTTGAAATGAGTTGGAATATCAAGTTTGAGTAGAAATTTTGTGCGGGTGGTTTGAGGTTTGAAATGAGTTTTGTGTGGGTGGTTTCTGATGTTCTGTTAAAAAATTAAACAATTAAATTACTTCGGATATGCACATCTGAAATGTTAAATTATGGGTTGGATTCGGATGTAACCTTGGAAACAACATTGGAGAGAGAGTGAACGCCAAGGTCATCGAAGTCAACTACCTAGGCATGACAATGGGGCGGAGGCAGGTTTAAGCATATCCATCCCCACCCCTGCCTCCTAGAACCAGGTATGCCCCCACCCCCGCCCCTAAATCTAGTCAAGTGTAATAATTGGTCCCTTGCTTCCAACAAGGAACATGTTTCTCCGCCCCGCTCTCGCCCCCACCTGCATAAATTGTATAAAAAATTAAAATGTATAATTTTTTCCATAACAATAAAAATGAATAATTAAATTAAATAATTGTCCATTTTAAAAATAATCATAATTCTAAATCATTTTTATTTGTTGTAATATGCATTAAAACCTCAAGTGAAAAAAAGAGAAAGAAAAGAGACATATTTCAGTACTGACAATTTTTGAATTGTTTGTGGATCTGTTTGTTAATGGGTTATATCTTAGGCTCGTTAATGTTTTATTAGTTACAAATACGGGTTTTCTGTCATTTGTTAGAGGGGAGTTACATAATGTAGAAATAATGGTTTAGAAATCAAGGGAAACCTTTTAGAGTTATCTAGAAGGGCCGAATAATACTTCTTGATACCTTGGGTGAAGGGTCAGATAATACTTCTTGATACCTTGGGTTTGAGTTATTTATATATTGAGAGTTGGAGATGTTGGGAAACACTTGGGTAGAAATTATGGGTTTGTTTTTGGGAGCATTTAGGGTTTATTCTTGGAAACTCTGAATTTGAAGACTTTGTTCTTATAACTCATCTATAATCTCTTGTAACAACTTTTTGGGTATAGTGAATTGGAGAGTTTCCCTCTCCCCCAGATGCAGATCATATTATCCAACTGGGTAAACAATTTTCTTGCGTTCTTGTCTACTAATATTTTTATTGCTTGAGGTCATTTATTTGATTGCCATTGTTCTTTGCCCCCCACATATCAAAGTGTTGATTGGAATTAAATCTTGTCATTATCACAACAAGTGGCGCCCACCATGGGATAAAGGGGTTAAGTCTACAAGTGAGCACCATGGGTTCTAAATGGGACTCGATAATCTTTTCAGAGAAAATGAGTTTGGATTATGAAAGGTAAAGATGCAAGAAATACTAATTCAACAAAAGTGCGCTGAAGCATTGAATGGAAAGGCATTAATTCTTGCAAACCTTACACAATATTAGAAGACCGAGATGGTGGATAAGGCCAAAAGTTACATTATCTTGTGCCTCAGAGATAAAGTATTAAGGGAAGTCATGAGGAAGAAGATCGTTCCTGAGATGTGGATCAAACTTGAATTATTATATATGACAATCATTGGCTCACAGGTTATGTCTGAAACAATAAATTTATTCCTTCTGTATGGTGGAGAATAAATCTATTGTCGAGCAGCTGACAAAATTTTGCAAGATCATTGATGGTTTGCAAAATATAGATGTGAAAATCGAAGAAGTTTGAAAAGTCAAAGGTAAAATATTTTAATTATCATAAAATCGATCACTTCAAGAAAGATAGTCCTGAGATAAAGGTCAATGATGATTATGTTCAAGTTGCGGTTTCCTTGGATGAGGATAGTTATGAGGATGTTGGTGCGCTAGTGGTATTGAGTTTAGAGACTGTAGATGGTTGGGTCATAGACTCAGGTTTCTCTTATCACATGTGTCCAAGAATAGAATACTTTAAGACTTTGAAGCTAGTGCAAGATGAAGTAGTTTTCCTTGGTGATAATAAGGCTTACAAGGTTCATGATATTGGTACAATCAGACTTAAAATATTTGATGATCGTGAGTTTCTTATTCATAATGTGAGGTATGTTCCATAACTCAAGCGAATTTTTTTTATCTATAAGCATGCTTGATGATCTAGGCTATTACATTAGAGTTGAACATCGAGTGTTGAAGATTTTGCATGATGAAGTGATTATTACTAAATGGTCTAAAATATATGGTCTATATATTTTAGAAGGTTCAAAATTTGTTATTCATTCATCAGTAACTAATGGAGGCTTTCATGACAAGAAATAGCAACGGGATTTGAGGTCAAGGCATTATGAATTTCTTGAGGCTGTTTTAGAAGTGTATAATAAATTTTGCATAATACAAGGGATACAAATGCATGTGATCGTTGAGCTTTTATTTATTTTTTGGGGAAAGGATGATGTCAAAGTAGCTTACTTGGTTGGTAGAGAATTTCTTCAGAGGAAGAATTATAAAAACCAAGGGATAAACCTTTTATAAACTATAAGGGAGACAAGTCAATTTGAGGTGGAGATTCCTACTATGGATACTAGTAGTAGTGAGAGAACTGTTAAAAATATCTCTGATTATCACTTGATTCATGATAAGGTAAAGAGGGGATTGTAGCATCTCAAAGGGATGGTTATGCTAGTCTTAGGTTTTATGCTTTGAATGTGGCTAAAGAGTTTCTAAATATATAAACAAGGACCTTGAGGGATGTATCTGACGGCATGTGGAGTCGACGATGGTTCAACAATAATTATTGTGGGTTTGTTAGTTTACCTAGGTAAAAAAGGGTAATTAAAAACAAATGGATGCAAGTGGCGAGATCAAGATTCAAGGGTGCCTTGAATTTGATCAAGATTATTGATTAAAGTTTCAACATGGTAGAGATTACCAAGATGGTTGATGGTAACTGGAATCATCACAGTTTCAAGTCAATGTGGAGAGTTGTTGTAATATGCCTTAAAACCTCAAGTGAAAAAAAGAGAAAGAAAAGAGACATATTTCAGTATTGATAATTTTGGGCTTGTTTGTGGATTCGTTTGTTAGTTATAAATATAAGTTTTCTATCATTTGTTAGAGGGGAGTTGCATAAGGTATAAATAAGGGTATTGAAATCAAGGGAGACCTTTTAGATTTATCTAGAAGGGTCAGATAATACTTCTTGATAAAATAGAATTGCATAAGGTAGAAATAAGGGTTTAGAAATTAAGGGAAAACTTTTAGAGTTATCTAGAAGGGTCAGATAATACTTCTTGATACCTTGGATGAGGGGTTAGATAATACTTCTTGATACCTTGGGTTTGAGTGATTCATATATTGAGAGTTGAAGAGGTTGGGAAACACTTGGGTGGAAAATAGGGCTTTATTATTGGGAGCCTTCAGGGTTTGTTCTTGGGAACTCATAAGGCAGAGGCTATTTCTTGTAACTCATTTGTAATCTCTTGTAAAAACTTTTTGAGTATAGTGAATTGGAGAGCTTCTCTTTCCCCTATAAGTATACCAATTGATCTAACAGGGTAACCAATTTTCTTGTGTTATCGCCTACTATTATTTATATTGCTTGTGGCCATTTGTTTGGTTGTCATTGTTCTTTTCCCCCGCATATCAAAGTGTTGATTGTAATTGAACCTTGTAGCTATCACAACATTATTAAAATTATATTTATAAAAAAAAAACTAATAAACTTGATATTTTAAGAGTAAAAAGTATAAAATGAGTAATAAAATTATTAAATGTAAGGGTAATAAATTAAATTTAATATGTGGGTGTCATATCCTAATTTTTACCCCTAAGATCTCACCCATCATCATTTGCATTTCATCAAGATCAGAAGCATGGTGTCCTTCTAACCTATGGGCTTGTCTTGTGGGAGATATCACCAAGCATACATGTGTTTCTTTTTCCCTTTTATACTCATTGCTTTAATAAACCTTATTCAAAATACAAAATATGTCTTGCTTTGTTTTCTTTTTGTGCAAGGTAGGTTTTTCAATCAAAAGATCAAGTGGAGTTGCTAAGTTAGGGTTGTTTTGATTCTCAAGCTCAAGGTTTGGTCAACAAGTGGTCCATCAAAGCTTTTTACTCAAGGCATAACCTATAATCTTAGGTCTCATTCATATCAAGCTTCATTTAAAATGGTTTGGTTAAAAGAAGTTCAATTTTGATGCATATTTTCTAGTGAATTCAAGATGAGTCCATGTGTTTATTTCCATGCCCCTTCTCATCAATTCCTCAAGAAAATATCAAATATACTCAAAGAGAAATCAAGATTTATTCCTTTGGTCTTCAAATGGTCAACATTGAGCCTTTGGATGCAAGAAAAGTCAAGTTGGAACATTGTTGGTTGACCTAAAATCAAGTATGGCATGTCATTTGGTCTAAAGGGTATAACTTATTCATTTCTCGATATTTATGAGGCATTCTTATAGCCAAATTCCCCTTTTGATGTCCTTTACAACTTTGCTTCAAGGGTCAAATGCCAATCCAGCCTCTAGGCTCATTAATTTTTGAAATTGCTCAAATTCCATATGTGCATAAAACTAGGTTCATAACATGTTTGACCTAATTCCAAATCTACAAATCAGTGCAACGACCTCAACTTTACCTCAATTCCATTTTCATCTCAAGCATCCTTTTGAGTTGATTCTTTTTGCATTCAATTCCTTGCCATGAAAGGTTCAGTTGGCACAAGAAGCATCTCAAAACGCACGAGAGGATTTCATTTAGCCTCAACTCAAAAATGGTGACTTGACCTCTGGTTTTTGGCACATGACCTGAAACCAAAACTCAAAAAAACTTAACTTGGGACCATAATTATACCCAAAGATTTTCCCTCTTGATTTCAACCCCCAATTGGCTTTTGCTTCACATTCATATGCATAATTAATTAGATCATTAACTTCACAATCATGTATAGATTTGGTATCTAAGGAATGAGATCATAACTTTATTATTGAAGCTAGCAAATATTGATTCATCATCATGATATTAATCATCAAGGCACAAGGAACATTATCTTCTTCAAGTTGGTTCAAGTGTTAGGGTTACATCATTGGTTTATCAGAAGATTGAAATGAATTCAGGCATTAATCTTATACAAAACATCAAGACATTTTTTAGTAGATATAGGGTTTTCAAACATCTCAAGTCTTCTATTACTCAAGTTTCTTGTCCATCAAGGTTCATTGTATTTGAAGATTAGGGTTTTGGCTTTCATCAAGTGAGAATCAGGATTTAGGGCTTCAAGGTGCATCATTTAAAGGATCATCAAGGTAATCATTCCATGATACTCAAAATGATTCAATATGCTTAATATTGGTCCAAGATTCCAGGGTTTTATTGATTTTGAAGATAATTGATTCATTTGAAAAAAGTCAACACAAATGCTTAAAAGTCAAACTTTGACTTTGGGGTTTTTTGGTTAACCATGGTCATGATAAGGAAAATTTAAAGAAAATATGGAAGATGGTTGGAATTTTTTGCACCCCTAAATTTACCCTCTCATTTATCAAGATATTTCCCCACAAGATCTCCAATGACTCAAGCTTGCACAAGGATTGACTAGGTCAAGACATCTCCTCAACACTGATAGCTCCAAAATTAGGGTTTGAGTTTTCATAAGGGAAATTGAACTTTTAATGCTTCAAATGACTTTCAGGGATCATTATGTACCTTCAAGATTGCTCATGTCAAATTTCAAGCCTTGCAGTTCAAGTATGCTCAATCAATTGACCAAATGACATAAAATTAGTTGTATTGGATAAAAAGTCAACTGTGGCCAAATTACAGTCAAACTTCAAATATTTTTGGCCCATACCAACATTTTGAACTCATATGTATCAATTGATCAAGTTGCGATCACAATTCCCCAAGAAAATTGATCAAACCACCAAAATGGCAAAATGGTCAAAATTAGGGTTTTGACTGACAAAGCTTGATTTTTTACTTTTGACCTAATACATGAATTATTGGTTTGAAACATGATTTCAAGGATTAAAATGCATCATATTGACCTAAATGCATAGTTTAAATCACTTCTCAAGATCATTGGATTGATAGATGAATTTCAGTCAACTGATGAAAAGTCAACTGTACACTGTAAAGTCAAACTTTGACCTTTTGATCAAGATTGAATTTCAAAGGTCACATTTCATCAAAACATACAAATATGAAGCTTGATCATCAAGAAATCAAAAAGTCAAATTTCATCTTGGAAAGTCAAAATTTCAAAAACTTAGAAATTTTTCTGTTTAAAAACACGATTACTTCATAACTTCATCCCAATTTTTCACCAAGATGCAAGATGATTCAAGAAAAACTTCCAACATGAAAGTTGTAGATCTCAATGAGATATATAAAATTATAGGGCAGAATTTTTTTTATAAATTCTTGGATTTTAAGTTATTAGTTCATAAAGGCATGCACTTTTTTCTTAAAACACTTTGTGAAATTTTGCCATAGTTAGGCAGATTTTTGGTACCAACTTCATGGAAACTTTTCACATGGTTCCAAGTTGATTCTTCAAAATTTTCCAACATGAAGGTTGTATAGGATGCCACAAGCTTTCTAAAAAGTCAAATAACTCATTAAGATAATGCTAGAGCTAAGAGAATTGAAGAGATGAAGTTAGGGTTTCATTCTTAATTTACTAGTCAATTTTTTGATGAACATTGGATCAAATCTCAAGCCATGTTGTACAAATCTCACCTTTCAGGTTTCTAACTTTCATTTCACTCCATAATTAAATGTTTACAAAACTGTTAGAGCTTTGATACAAGCATTTAATCCATTTTCCAAGTGATTAATCCATTTTAGGAAGAAAGGTACCACTTTCATTTTAGAAAAGCAAGCTTTTGCAATTGTCAACTCCTTGAGCCTCTCAATTTTTTTCTATGCACACAAGCAAAGTCAAAACTAAATGCAACATATCTAAGGCCTCTACCAACTCAAACCATGCTTGTACAAAACTTTGAGACTTGTCTTCTCACTTTTCTTCAAAAGCAAGTTATAGAGCCAAAAGGCTAGAACTCAGAAATTTGGAGTGCAATTGATCTCTAACCTTTCCCATGCATATACACAAGTCCATTGCAACATAAGACACGAATTTACAAGCCCTTAAGCCCTCTCATACACCTTAAGCCCTTAGTTCAATTTACTTTAATTAAAACCTTTTCATTTAAAAAAACCATAAAAAAACAATTTTCTTTTCTTTTACATTATTTTTATCTTCTTGTGCATTCTATTATTCAATATGGTTGTAATAGTAATTAGGTTTTAATAGCTTTCTTCCCCCCATTTGTAAATTATACCCCCATCCCCAAATGATATAATAGCGTAGAATTTCACAATTTCTGCAATTTATCGCTTTCAATATAAATGCTAGTAATTAGGGTTTGTATGGCAAGACATAAAATTAGCTAATAGAAAACCCTAATTCAAGACAAAAATACATGAAAAACAAATACTTTGCACACTTGCACCTCTAGAGTTAACCCACACTTGTTGCATCGGATAAAGCAGTCATGTCCCTCGAATGTGAGATGCTTTAGCAAAAGACCCTCGATTAAAAGATTGTAGTCCCTCGATGACCCTTTAATATTGCATCCGATAAACAATCTTAGACCCATACGACAAATTTCTTAAACATCTTACAAGTTGCCTTCTATGACTCTACGATGACCCACGCCCGTCCCTCACATCCAATGATAAGGTTTCTTACGAACTAATGGTAAGACAACACTATCTAAAGAAGGAGGAAATGAATAAATAATTTTTGAGTAGGTAGAACATTAATAGTTGCTTGCTCACAATATCTTCAAAACAACATCTTTCAAACACACCAATATTTTTCCATGAAATATTTTCAAAAGTCAACACTTTGTATGCATTCTTATAGAGACGAGAAATATTACAAAGTTCTCCTAAACGAAAGCACTTTTTAAAAATACTTTCGAAACTATCACAAACACATTTCAAACAAAGAATTTTCAAAGTGAGCTAGCAACTAAGAGCCCGTAGATAACTACGGATGAAAAGGGTGCTAACACCTTCCCTTTTCATAACTTACCCCCGAACTCAAAAAAATATCTCAAAAGGTCTTTCCTGTTCTTTTCACCCTTTCCTTTATTTGATAAAAGAAAAGTCAGTGGCGACTCTTGCTATCCGCAACAATTGTGATAAAACGTAAAACACCCAAGTCAGTTCTCCCACTGTATTACAGAACTAGTGACTCTGTTGGGGAATTACTTAAAAGTGGGGTTACCTTAGAGCTAGATCATCTTTAAATGCTTTTATTATCTGATTTGTTTGCTTTACATTTACGGGTACTTGTTTGGGTTTGTGTTGATCTTCTACCCAGATCTGGGAACATCATTAGGTAAATAGCAAAAAATGCAGAGACTGTACAATGTAGATCGATATGATTGAGACAATAACTATGTTAGTGTGACATATTTGTGGGTACCGTTATCCCTTATGGCGAATTAAGGAGAATATGGGGCCGCTGAGCGATGTCATGAAGCACTAAATAACTTTAGATCCCTTAATTAAACAACTTGGCCATCAGGAAGTAGTGAGATAACCGGCTTTGATGCAGTCCAATGTTGGTTGATACTCGATACAACGCTCATTGAGATCGTACTTTTCAGATATTTTGGTTGCAAAAACAGAGGCTTGCGCTGAAATAATGCCCAATTTTTGTACCTCAATATTCCCCCCCCCCCAATTTTCACTCAAGACATACTCCTAGAGATCCTCAATTGCTCAAGGTTGACTAAGGATTGACTAGACAAACTCTCCTCCTAAGGCAATGAACCCCAACTAGGGTTTCAATTTTAAGCAAGATGTGTGAATCCCAAGGATCCCAAATGTCCTACATGGTCCTAATATGTCTTCAAGATCACCCATGCCAAATTTCATGCCTTGCACAATAAGTTTGCCCAGTCAATTGCTCAAGTATTGGAAAATCAACTATGATAGGTCAAAAGTCAATTGTGGCCCATGTATAGTCAAACTTCAAGATTTTTGGTCAACATCAACATTTTGGAGTATTATCCATCATTTGATCAATGGCTGATCATGATTCCTCAAGAAATGCTCCTAACTCATCAAAAGTCAAAAATGGCAAATTAGGGTTTCTATAGGAAAAGTCAACCAAACTTTGACCAGTCATAACTTTTTCATACTTTATCAGAAATTTTTCCTCCAAGGCTCATTTTGAAGAGAATACAATTCCCTACAACTTCTCTTCAGCCTTCAAATTCAAGAAATGCCTCAATCAAAAGATACAAGCTCATACATTATAGGTCCTTTCAAAAAGTCAACAAAAACACCTTTTGGGTCAAAGCTCCTTACATGAACATGGGAGATCCAATTGAGATGAAACCAAAAGGGTTGTTTAGAGGAAATCCTAAGCTCTCTAAAAAGTCTAAGAACACTCCCATAGGGTTAAAATGGAGAAAGATATGCATTGCTAAAGTTGACAAATTTCAAGAAAATGCATAAAAGTCAATGTGAGCAAATTGGATCTTTTGGACTAATGGGTGTGGGTTTTGGATCTCAAACATATCCATGGACTTATTTAAGATATTTAAATCCATTATTTTATTATTATGAGATTTGTTTTTATTTATTTGAATTTTTATTCATTTAAATCATAATAAATCAAATAAAATAGTGAAATAATGAAATAAAATCCAAAGATTTGTTTTATGATTATATAATGAGTCTAGAATCTGATGAGAAAATCATGATTTCGTGCAAGGGTTGATTGAAAATAAAAGAGCATGTTTTGGCCAATTTTAGAAACTTAAAATTCCATAGGCAAATCAAATCTTTTCTACATAAATCTCCAAGATTCAATCCACTTTTGTTACCCTAATGCATCCTAGTATATATGCATAACATTTCCAGAGCAGAAAAACAAGGATTGGCCGCATAGAACACACACAAAAAGTTCCAATTTTTTCACAAAAAAGTGGCAATCGAATTGATAGTTGCAGAGGGATTCAAGGAGTTTTAACGTTTGAAATCCATTCCTGGGGACATTCTGAAGCTAACAACATCAATCCCAAGCATTAAAGCACCCAGAATCATCACTTACATCATCACGGTTTGCACCTCATTTTTTGAAATCTATTTTGATCATACATGCGTTAGAAATAGATTTTGAGTATTCATTCTTGTTTGTATGAGCATTTAGAACATATTTGAATGGTTAATTTCCAGTTTTGATGCATATATGATAACCTGCCATTGTTAGGGTTTAAACGTTCGTTTTAGGGTTTTCAGATACAGGTACAATTAAGCCATAAGAGGAGTACCGTCATGCTCAGAGGATCAAACCCAGTTGATCCATGACCTTGAATTAAATTTATATTGCTTGTGTGAGATTTTTGAAATTTGCAGGTGATTTACTGACGGACATTGTCTGTGGGTAAAAGTCCATAAGCTAAGACGATGAAGTGGTAGGGAAGATGAAGGCGTGGCACAACCTGGTTGGCCCATTTGAAACAGCGCGTGCTTTCTTATAAAAAATAATTTCTAGCCATTTATTTGAATTATATTGTTTTGTGTTTGTTTCATATAACGAATGAACACTTGGCTCAGATGGTAAAAGAAGCGCGCTGGAAGGGAGAGGACCTGGGTTCGAGTCCCAAGTCTAACGTTTTATGTTTTCTAACTTATTTATTTCAGATCCAATGTGTTTCCTTTCCCTGCGTACACCATACACCATCAACTCTCCAGCCATGAGATCCCAGGTGTCCAGATCCAGCACACCAAACTCGCAGTCCCATGGTGGACCTTCCTGCCACAACAACACTAAATCAGGCGCAAGGCTGTGGGCCAACCAGACTTGGGCTTTGACACAATTTAATAACACACCCATGCAATTGTGTTTACACCCCTCAGGCCCATTTCTCGATTTCCTTTTTCTTTTTATTTAGTTTATATTTTTTTTAGTTATTTCTTTTTTTTTTAAATCAGAAAATCAGAAAATTACCAAAAAATAATAGACTTAGGTTTCCTAATTAAATTTAATTTTTTGATAAATAAATTAATTTGACTTAATTATTTTGACTTATTTCATTAATTAAAATTAATTAGAGAGTTAGGTTAAAGTTCAAATTATTTTTCATAAAATACAAAAAAAAAAATTTTTTATAAACAATTAGATTTTTTAGAGTTTAAAACTTTCTCCCGTCTTAATTTTGCACGCTATTATTTTTTACATACGATTACTTTTTACCATTTATGTAATTGCGCCCCATTGTAATAGTTAACTAGGGGTTTTATTTTCACATTTTACTTTTCAGTCCATTACTTATGTATCTACACCAAAGCCCTGTAATAGCGTAGGACTTTATTTCTCGCTTTTTCTCTACATGCTTGTATATAATTGTTAGTAACTTAGGCGTACATGAAAAGAATCAATTAATCGGTAGATCACTAATTATAAGATAAACATAACTGAAAAAACACATTGCTGCACACTTGCACCTTTAGGGTATACCTTACTTGGTTGCCTCGGAAAATAATGGTCATGTCCCTCGAACGTAGGGATGTCTTAGCATAGACCCTAAGTTTAAAAGTCATCATAAAGATCATAGTCCCTTACAGTCCCTCGAGTTGCCAACGAGAAGTGATCTTGTCCCTCTATGTTGCCTATATGATGACAGTCCCTTCGAAATGCTAAGATATCCTTACATTGTTGCCTTCAATGACCATATCGTCCTTTTCGATAGTCCCTCAACATCCAACGATTGGGCTACCTACTCACTAATAGTAGGATAACACTATCTAAAGGGTAGGGGAAAAGAACATCCTTTTTCGAGTAGGTAGATGACTCTTACGTACTTGCTCAAACTTAAAATTTTCACACTTACACACTTTCAAAAAATCTTTTCAAAAACGCTTTATCACACTCTTAAGGACTGATACAAGAGTTATCATAAAGCAAAAAAAATCTTTCAAAACACACAAACACAAATTTTTTTCAAAAATGAGCAAGTACCTAAGAGCCCGTGGAAAATCACAGATAACAGTCGGTTCTGCCACCGTATCACAGAACTGACGACTCTGTTGGGGAACAAATATAAAGTGGGGGTTACCCTTAGGGTCTAGATCATTTTTAAACTATTTTATTTGTTTGTTTTGATTGCTTTATTTTTAAGGGTACTGTTTGGGTTACTATAGATCCTACACCCGGATCTGGGGAAACCTTTTAGGTAAGTAGCAATAGATCATAGAAACTGTGTGGGGTATACCGACACGGTTGAAGCAGTGGCTACGTTGATGTGGCACTTTGGTTGGTACCAGTATCCCTTGAGTTAATCAAGGAGAATACGGAGCCGCTGCGTGGTGTCATGAAGCGTCAACTGACCTTAGAACCTTTAATCGAACAACTTGGCCATTAGGACGTAGTGAGATGGCCGTCTTTGGTGTATTCCCAAAGTCGACAGATACTCGATGCTACACTCATTGAGATTTGACTCATGAGTTTTGTTTGGTTGCAAGTTAGTTGCCTATCGAATGAAAATTGTGGGAAAGATCGGTGATATTGAGATCCCTTAGAACCCGGTTACTATTTATAGGACATGTTGAACCAATCCAAACTTCAAGAAGGTATTACCTTAAAACCCATGCAAGCCTTAAACATAAGGTCTTGGTGTGATTTGCTTGTGCTTGCTATATATGTGATTTCTTAGCATAATCATGGCATCATAACATGGCATATCATACTAACCATTTCAAGGATTTTCTAGGGCTTATCTTTGTCTTGTTTTGTAGGACATGACATCCGCTCGCATGAACACTATACAAATCAACCTTGTGAAAGTACCTCTGCAACTTAAGGACTTCTCAACTTGGTCACTTCAAACCCTGATGAAGAAATGTTAAAGGTGTTATTTCAGTTCTTTGACCCATTGCACCACAACTTCACTTTTCCTGATTACCAGTTAGTGCCTACTATGGAGGAGTTTTCTCAGTTATTAGGGATACCTATCCTGGATCAATTACCATTCAACGGTATGGAAAGAGACCCAAAGCCTGAAGAGATTGCTCAAGCTCTGTCCTTACAACGGTCTAATGTAGTGGCAAATTAGGAAACCAAAAGAGGTGTCCAAGGATTTCCAATTAAGTTTCTATTTGAGAAATCTCACTATTGTTGGGATAACCTGGATTTACAAGATTTTGAAGATGTGCTGGCCCTTCTCATCTATGGGATGGTACTATTCCCTAACACAGACCAACTCATAGATATGAATGCGGTTAAGGTTTTTCTGTCTCATAATCCGGCGCCTACTTTACTTGGGGATATTCTACACTCTCTGCATACTCGCACTCTGAAGAAAAGAGGGACCCTTCTGTGTTGCACTCCTCTATTGTCTAGGTGGTTTATTTCGCACCTACCTCGGTATGTCTTTAGAAATGAGCAGGGTATGAGATGGTCTCATAGGTTGATGTCCCTTGCACATTCAGATATTCATTGGTGTTCTCGGTCCTTGGAGAGTGTCACCATCATTAATCGTTGTGGGGAATTACCTAATGTCTCTATCTTAGGCATTAGGGGAGTAATCACTTATAATCCTTGTTTGGTGTTGCGACAGTTTGGTTATGCTAGAAGAGATGGTCCTCACGACACACTCATCCAAGGATTCACATTTGACTATGAGAATGATGTTTAGGGTTATCGTAAGAGGTTCATTCGAGCTTGGGGCATGATAAACAAAGTTGATAGCAAGACACTGGGGCACAAGAATCCCATCCCTCTTGAGCCTTGCTTCAAATGGATACGAGCTCATGCTCAACGTCTTATGATGCCTTACCCCGAGTATGTGAGTATGCCCCAAACTGGGTTAATAATTCCTGTGTGTTCTTTCTTTTTTCTGGAAGCTATAATTATGCTCTGTTGTTATTTTGCTTGTTGTTTTGTCTATAGATATCATAACATCTGTTGTGACATTATGTATTATTGAGACATCAGTCTTGACTTCTAATATTGTGCGTTCCAGAAATTTCATTATGAAAATAGGAACTTCGTTATTTGTAGGAGAGGAACAGGATCTAGTCGAGGGACTTAGAAATAATTTTAACTTGTTTTCCTAGGCCCCCTCGAACATCTTGGGTATAATCCATCACCTTGCCATCTGTCCCTCCGCCAAACCAGTGGCACAAAGGAAATGGGAGGTAGGCAATGAAAACAAGGCCTCCATTGATGAAGAGGTGGGAAAACTATCCAATGCCAAATTTATCACTAAAACAAAATACTCCATCTGGATGGCGAACATTGTCTTGGTACGAAATGCTAATAATAGATGATGCATGTGTGTAGACTTCATAGATTTGAATGTTGTCTGTCCCAACGATCCATATCCATTGTCAGATATCAATTGTCTAATTGATGGGTCGTCAAGATACCATACGTTAAGTTTCAAGATGTCTTCTTAGGATACAATCAAATCCAGATGGATCCCCTGGATGTGCCCAAAATCACTTTCATGTCGAACCATGGCAATTACTACTACAATGCAAGGCCCTTCATCCTCAAGAATGTTGATGCCACATACCAGCGACTCATAGATATGATTTTTTCCCATAAAATAGAATGAAATCTAGAGGTATAAGTCGACAACATGATTATTAAAATGGGGGAAGAACATAGCCACATCGACGACATAGAGGATATACTACACACAATAAGAAGGTAATTTTTTGGTTTTTATGCTGACAAGGAGAGGTATCGAAGCCAATCCGAACAAGTGTTGAGCGGTCATTGGTCGAAAAAATAGCAAGTTTACTATTGTGCCTCTATAGTAATAATAGAGAAATTCCCTGAAAATCGATCTCGGATACTGCGTATAAGTATCAAGTTCAATGCGTGATTTAATTAAACAAAAACTTAATTTTGGGTTCAGTTTGGAATTTATCACTTGACAATAATTAAAATAAGCAGAATGTAAAATTTGGTTTTTTCACAATTATGAGGAACATGCTAGGGTAAAGTGTGTGATTTGTCCTGTAATAACTTGAACCTTGATTTCTTCAACAAGTTCATTATATTCAATTACAAGATCGTTAGTTTATTTTCCCCTAAATCTTTAGTGGGAAAACATTTGATTATTCATCCTAATGTCCAAGTCCTTAGAGAATCATGATGAAATCAAGCCTTGGTTTTATCAAGAATTTACCGGTAAGTATAGGGTATCCCTAGTCCTAGGTGATATCTACTATATTCTAATTGTAAAAAAACCTTAACAATCGCGGTCCGGTTGATTATTAATTATAAATCAATCCTTCTTGGTCCGATAAAGAAAGCATTAAAAACCTTGTACAATCAAATTGAATATGAAAAACCATGGTATTACTGAAATTAGAAATTCAAAGCTATTACACGATCAAATTAGGGACACCCCCTAGCATTGGAGGGTTTAACTACTTGTGATCGGTGGATCTGGAACTGACTGTTTAACGCTGGTTCGCGAAATGTCGCGGAAGCAAGAGTCGCCACCGTCTTTTATTTTCTCCAAATGGAAAGGACAAAAGCACAGAAAAATTCCTTAAAGAGATTGCTCTCGGTTCGGGAGGTAGGTTATAGAAAGGGAAGGTATTAGCACCCTTTCTATCCATGGTTATCCATGGGCTCTTAGATACTTGCTCAATGTGTTTTCAAAATTGTTTGTTTGCTTTTCAATGTGGGTTTAAAAAGTTTCTTTGAAAAATTTCAGTTCGACTCGTACGTCAGAGTGTTTGAAAAATTTGCTTTGAAAGCTTTTGAAAATGTGTTGGTGAAAAGATGTTTTGATTTGTTTTTGAAGAGAGCAAGTATCCTTGAGAATCTACCTACCCTAAGGAATTCGTCTGTGTAAATGTCCTTTACAGTAGTGCCATCCCACCATTGAGAGGTAGGTAGCACCACCATTGGAGGTATTCGGGTCAATTCGAGGTTCGGGACATGGTGATCACCGGAGCAATAGGAAGATACCTTAGAAGCTACCCTCATGTCAGGTTCCCGGATCATGAGGACTTACTAAGACATTCTCTACTCGACGATCACCTTTCGAGGCAAGGCAACAGTGAGGCGTACCCTAGGGGTGGTGTGTGCGATTTGTGTGTTGTTTTCATTTGCATTTGTCTTTTGTCAAGTTCATTGTGATCTACGCTTGATTTTATTATGTCCATTCATTCTTGCATGCTTATTTAACAGTTAAAAGTTGCGGGAAATTAAATCTACAACTATTACAAATGGCGCGGGTCCACATCGCCGAAATTAAACCGGACCTGATTTGACGGAAAGATAAATAACGCAAATAAAAGTGCGAAAAATTAAATTGTTACAACGCTTTGGGAGAATTACATAATTATAATGAACGACATAAAATAAATGCGCGAAATTAAATAAATTACGAACGAGGGCGTTGGACCCTTTTGCAAAATATTATTAATAAGGAATTAAAATTAAGAATTAAAAGAAAATGTTTTTTAGTATTTTTGTGTTTTTTGAGATTTAATAAAAAAAAGAATTAATTAAAAACCAAATGAAATGTTAAACCTAGTTCTAATTATTTTTAAGTTTATTATGAAAGTATTAAAATTTAACCTAAATGCAACCCTAATTAGTTTACAAGTTTAATTATGAAAATAAATAAATCACTAATATTATGGCAAAAAAAGAGGAAAATTAAAAGGAGTAAAAAATCATTAAACCTAATGCTATATTTTTGGATTTTAGTTATTAAGAAAATGTTGAAACTTTTAACTAAATGAAACCCTAATTAGTTTACAATTTAATTATAAAAATAAATAAATGAATAATATTATGATAAAAGGAAAAATTAAAAAAAAAGATAAAAATTAAGCCTAAATTCTATATTTTTTATGTTTTATTATGAAAAGAATTAAGATAAACCTAATTAAACTAATATTTATTACATGTTAATTTATTTACAAGAAAAATATTAAAATAAAAATTATTTATTATATTTTGTCTTTTCTGATTTTTAAACCCTTTTTGTATTTTGTAAAAATAATAATTACTTTAAACAAATAACAAAAATAAAATAACAATAAAAAAAAATTAAAAAAAGTATAGCAAAAGCAAACCAGGGGGGGTGGAAGTCCCAATTTAGGAGGTGTTGGCCTTAGAATGCTGGCCCATTTAGCTTGGATCCGTTTGACTTTTTGTACAGCGTGTGATGCATTGACTGAAGTGTAAGATGTTCTTCAATCTATGACCCTTGATCTGACGCTGGGATGGACGTGGCATGCTGATTTCTGAAGGTGTATGGTGGTTGTCCACATAAGCGCTGCATGGAATTGGTTAGTGAAAAATAGCATGAGAAATAATACAGACCTGGGGTTCGAACCCAGGTCTTGGATGTGAACGCTTATCAACGCCTGCCAGCTGAGCTATGAAACCTTTTTGTTAAATGAATAAGCAACAAATATAATAAAAGAAAATAACGCGTTAGTGGGCTAAAACGCGCGAAATTCGAATCCTCCAATCAACGCCAGCCACGAGTTCATCTTCTTCACTTTTTCTGAAACATGAACGTATGGCAACGGTTTTCTGGGCGTGGCTTAAAGGACGTTTTAAGAAAATAGCGATTAGACCCTCAACGCTCATAAATTGAGCGCGAGGGTTCCATCACCTTCGTCTTCAAGCGCTGAGTCTAATGGCATTAGTGTTGATGCTTAATTTTTCCTTATTGCAAAAGCCCCAAATTCGAGCTCTGAAAACCCTAGGAAGTAAACATGGTAAAAACGTATACATGGCATAAAAGTACAATCAAATGCATTGGTCAGTGTCAGAACATCATAAGGAACAAGAATCTATGATTAGAATGCCATGAGAATGCCTCAAACCACAAACACGATTGTCACTTTTTCTCTGTACATGAGAGGTCCTTATTACCAATTCTTTGCGTGTTGATGGCTGTTTGGGATTGGAATGTACTCAGGAGACCACCAGGAAACTTTTTTGAAAAAGAATCAAGCTTTGAATCGCCTTCTAGTAGTGATTTCAGAATTGAGTTTTCAAGTCAAAATTCCAAGTTTTCAATGAGCTTTTGAGCGTAGCATTTGGTGTCTAGGCATTAGGGTTTGACTCAATACTTATGAGGGAAGAGAACTAGGTCATTAGCTGGCCTTGATTCATGCCCATGAGAGAATTGGTCTTAGGTCTTTCACCATTAACCAACTTTCCCTTTTTTAAGCCAAACCAAGACTTGGTGTGCAATTTAACCCTAGCATGAGTTTGTGAGCTGGCCCATGATATATGGAAGCTATCCAAATTCAAATGACACTATTCCATTGGTTTTTGAATTTTATTTGAATTTTTAAAGATTTAAAATGAATTAAATTATCAAAAATTAAATAAAATAGAAAAATCAATGTTTGATCTTGAAATTAATCATGGGACACGTGTGTGGCATGACAAGGCTAAACCAAGTGGAAGAAAGTGGGCCCTTTTGTCAAAAATTGAAGTTTCAAGGATAGTTGACTTTTGCCATTTCACAAAAATTTCCCAATTTCTCCAATGCATAATTTGCTCAATTTTTAAGCTTTTCTCATGTTCTTGGACATTTTGGAAAGGTCTTTGAGTCCTTTAACCAATGCCTTTGGTCCCATGTCATTTTGATTTTCCAATCTCAAGTTATGGCCTTTGACTTAAAGTCCCTTTTTGTTGACCTTTGAAAATGACCTATAATGTTGAAATTGATAACTTTTTGTGAGAGCATTTCTTGGACTTTAAGTATGAAGATGAGTTGTAGGAAATGTCTTTCTCTTCAAAATGAGCTTTGGATGGGATTTTTCTGATAATCCATGTGAAAGTTATGCCCTGGTCAATTTCAGTTGACTTTTTCAGCTGTCCAAATAAGGAAACTTTTGCATCTTGATGATTTTCTGAGCCAAATTTTGAGAATCATGATCAAGCATTGATCAAATGATGTTTGTGGCTTCAAAATGATATGTTGACCAAAAATTTGAACTTTTGACTGTCAAATGACCATTTTGCCCCTACAGTTGACTGTAGTGCAATTTAGGGTTTTGACTGTGCAATCTTGAGCTGAATGCCTTGAAACTTGATATGAGGATGCTTGACCATGTTTTTAAGCATATGAGACTTGATTAGGCCTTTGAAAACTTCCTTCCCTTGATCAGACTCAAAACCCTAATTTTGACTGTTTAGGAGGCCCCTGCACTGTGCAACCCTTGGGGGAGTTTTATGACTTGGCTTGGCAATTTCTTGAAGAATATGGGAGGGCAAATTTTGGGGTACAACAGTTGCCCCTGTTCAATCTTCTTAGACCTGAGGATGCAGATTGGCGGACGTGCCTTTCGTAATCCGAGGGTAGAAGATGATTGGACACTAGAGTGCCCAGAAATTTGCGCTCACATGTTAGCAATGATGGGGGAATGGGCTTATAGATGCCATTTGGATGTTCGATTGCGTAAGAGATTCCTTGGCGAGAACCTGTATACCTGCAAAACAGAAAATGAGTACCTGACACGTTGCAGGAGCTGATTTTTAGATGCCTGGTATAGATGTGTCCTGACTGGTTACAGAAGCTGAGTCTGGAGCTTCAAACGGCGATGAAAGAACCAGGGATGGTTACTACCTTAGCATGAATGGTAAGAGAACCTTGGGCGACTTTAATTTCAACAACGCTCGTTGAGAAAAAATCTTGGGTGACTTTAACTTCAACAACGCTCGTTGAGAAAAAATCTTGGATGTCTTCTACTGGGATAAGAATCAGGGAGATCTTAGGGTCGATCTGACTGAACCAGAGAGGCCTTTGACTGGATAAGCATCAGGAAAATCTTAGGGTCGATTTAACTGAACCGGGCAAGGTCTTGGAATATCTTCAACTGGATAAGCATCAGGGAGATCTTAGGGTCGATCTGAATGAACCAGAGAAGGCCTTTGACTGGATAAGCATCAGAAAAATCTTAGGGTCGATTTAACTGAACCGGACAAGGTCTTGAAATATCTTCAACTGGATAAGTATCAGGGAGATCTTAGGGTCGATCTGACTGAACCAGAGAAGGCCTTTGACTGGATAAGCATCAGGAAAATCTTAGGGTCGATTTAACTGAACCGGACAAGGTCTTGAAATATCTTCAACTGGATAAGCATCAGGGAGATCTTAGGGTCGATCTGACTGAACCAGAGAAGGCCTTTGACTGGATAAGCATCAGGAAAATCTTAGGGTCGATTTAACTGAACCGGACAAGGTCTTGGAATATCTTCAACTGGATAAGCATCAGGGAGATCTTAGGGTCGATCTGACTGAACCAGAGAAGGCCTTTGACTGGATAAGCATCAGGAAAATCTTAGGGTCGATTTAACTGAACCGGACAAGGTCTTGAAATATGGTTGAGAATTTCAACTGCATTTTTCCTGAAAGGTAAAGGTCGGTCATATGCATGATATGGATCAAGCAATGATGTTCTCGATATAAATGCGATTTGTATGATATAATGCGTCTATGCATGCTATAATGATGTATGTGATGTTTTATGAATGTATGTTTTCGTCTAGGAAAGCAAATCCTTGACGGGTGCCGGGAAGTCGTATCCTGGGCTGATGTCGAAGAATAGATTTTGCTTCCATTGGGGATGATAGTTGCAAGAATACCGGTAGGAGAAGATAACTCCGTTGCGGAGTAAACTTGGCAAATGGAGGATTCTGCGGGGAGAAAAAATACTCTAGCGACCATGCTGGGAAGTAATACTCTGTGGGGATAGAGATGCTTTGCTGAATGTTGATAGTAACTTGCTGAGGATGTCTTGTTGTTGGAAGTATGAATAGACTTCGCTGGGGATAGGAAAGAACTACGTTGACGACGACCTTTCCGTGGCTCTTGGCTGAGGATAACCCAGTTATATCCTGTTAAGGAAATAACTCTTTAAATCAAGCCGGACGACGCGTTCGTGCTGTGCGAGGGATAAGCTTCCAGAATTTACTGGGGATAAGCTTACTGTTTGGGGATATGAATTCCAATTTTCCTGGGGAAACTAATTGGACTCTCCTGGGGAATTTTGATATGCTGGGGAAGTGATTCCTTTGAATGTTGATGTATGCCGCCGGGGAACAATCTTTAGACCAAGACTGCCGGGGATACTTGTTAAGAATATATGCTGCTAGGGAATGTTGGGATCTGCTGGAGGATACCCAATTTCCTTGAGACTTGTTAACTCTGCTTGGAGAAGAATGCACTGACTTGCTTGCTCTCTGGGGAATTGAGGTGTACTGGTCATGTTTTTTAGCTGAACCTACCTTGGTACCTTGGAGGATAGAACAATTAGACTGCTCAGACAACTCTTTATTGCCCCTGTTTCTAATGTCCCCTGTAATTAATTTTTTTTTTGTTTCGTATGCAAATATTTATGAGCTAACAAATTATTGTCAATGCATATATCACAAATTGAACCTTGGACGTTCTTCACAAAACAAAACAGAAAAGGAAAAAACAAAAGGCACATTTTAACTGAAAATATATTTGTATTGATTTTGAATAGCCTGTGAATAGGCGTTTTGTGTACAAGAGGCTGACGTCCTAGTAAGAGAAACGTCGCCGAGCAAAAGAGTTTATATAAGTTTTGTACAAAAGAAAATAAAACAGCTGTGTGAAAGATGAATGATCCACTGGGTTTCAACCCTGCTATTGCCTTTATAACTCCGAGCGTCTCATCACTTGATGACCTTGGTTGAAGGTGAAGCTGACTGATCGATGCCGTCTGAACTTGATGTAGATACCGGATTCTGGATGCGAGGTGATCCAATGAGACATAGTATTATGCTTTTATCCCTAATTTTTGCCTGGACCGCCCTTCGGGTTTTCAGTCCACCGGGATACCCATTTTTGCCCAAGCCGCCTTTTCAGGTTTTCGACTTGCCGGGTGTACAGATTTTTTCCATTTTCATCCCTTCATTTTGCCCGGACCCTTTTGGTTCGACAGGAAGCCCTAATTTTGCCTAGGCCTGTCAGCCTAGCGGGTCTTTTTTTTTTTTTTTTTCATGCATAATATTTTTTTACTATGTCTGCATTGGCGGGGTGAGGAAGGTCGTCACCATCCATATTGGTTAATATCATTGCTCCTCCTGAGAACACATGCTTAACCACAAATGGCCCTTCGTACGTAGGGGTCCATTTGCCCCTTGGATCACTCTGAGGAAGGATGATTCGCTTGATTACCAGATCCCCGACTTGATATTCTTGTGGTCTGACCTTTTTGTTAAATGCCCTGATCATCCGTTTCTGATACGTCTGACCATGACAGATAGCAGCAAGTCTCTTTTCATCAATAAGGTTGAGCTGATCAAGTCGTGTCTGGATCCAATCATCTTCGTTCAGATTCGCATCCTTCATTATCCGGAGAGAAGGTATTTGCACTTCGATTGGCAAGACTGCCTCCATACCATAAACCAAAGAGAAAGGGGTTGCCCCGGTTGACGTCCTAGCTGAGGTACGGTACCCATGTAGAGCGAACGGTAACATCTCGTGCCAATCTTTATAAGTTACTGTCATTTTCTGCACGATTTTCTTGATGTTCTTATTTGCTGCTTCTACAGCCCCATTCATCTTCGGTCTGTAAGGAGAAGAATTGTGGTGCTGTATTTTGAACTGTTCGCAAAGCTCAGCGATCATCTTATTGTTCAGATTGGTACCGTTGTCTGTAATAATTCTCTCAGGGACGCCGTACCGACAGATCAGGTTATGCCGAATGAACCGTGCCACAACAGTCTTGGTTACTGTAGCATAGGATGCTGCCTCAACCCACTTCGTAAAATAGTCAATCGCCACTAGGATGAAGCGATGTCCATTAGATGCTGTAGGTTTTATCTCGCCGATCATGTCTATGCCCCACATTGCAAACGGCCATGGCACAGTCAGAACATTCAGGGGAACTGGAGGAACATGCACCTTGTCTGCATAGATCTGGCACTTGTGGCATGTCCTGGAATGTTGGTAGCAGTCAGCTTCCATTGTGGACCAATAGTATCCTGCCCGTAGGATTTTCTTAGCCATAGTATGTCCACTGGAATGTGTACCAAAGGTCCCTTCATGTAGCTCTTCCATGATTCTTTCTGCTTCAGTTTTATCCACACAACGCAGTAAGGTTGAATCATGGTTTCGCTTGTACAAGATGTTGTTGCTAAGGAAGAATTTGGCTGCGAATCTTCTCAGGAATTTCTTATCATTGACAGAGGCGCCTTCAGGGTATTCCTGGGTTTCCAGATATCTCTTCACTTCGTGGTACCAAGGCTTCTCAGTCACCAATTCAGTTTCGAGATCACAACAGTATGCCGGCTCGTCCAGTTTCCAGATGATGATCCGGGGAGCCTCATTATCCCATTTGACCTTGAACATTGAAGACATTGTAGCTAACGCGTCCGCTAACTGATTCTCTTCTCTTGGAAAGTGCTCAAAGGTTATCTCTGTGAAGTGGGGAATCAGGGTCAACACACATTCTCTGTAAGGAATCAAGTTTGGATGTTTCGTATCCCACTCTCCTTTGATCTGATTGATCACAAGAGCGGAATCTCCGAAGACACTCAGAAATTTGATCCTCAGGTCGATCGCAGCTTGAAGACCCATGATACACGCCTCATACTCCGCCATGTTGTTGGTACAGTTGAAACACAGTCGGGCGGTGAGTGGAGTGTGAGTACCTCGTGGAGATATGATGATGGCGCCAATACCATTTCCCAAAGCGTTGGATGCTCCGTCAAAATGCATAGACCATCGGGATCCTGGTTCAGGTCCTTCATCCGGTCCAGGTACTTCACAGTCAGTTACTATCATAATGCTTTCATCCGGAAACTCGAAGTTCATTGATTGGTAGTCATCTACAGCTTGATGTGCTAAGTGGTCTGCCAATACACTTCCCTTGATGGCTTTTTGGGTCGTGTACTGAATGTCGTATTCCGTCAAGATCATCTGCCATCTTGCAATTCTCCCAGACAGAGCAGGCTTTTCGAATATGTACTTTATCGGATCCATTTTTGAGATCAACAAGGTAGTGTGAGTCAGCAGATACTGTCTCAGCCGGCGAGCAGCCCATACCAAAGCGCAGCAAGTTTTCTCAAGCAGTGAGTATCGGGTCTCATAGTCGGTAAACTTTTTGCTAAGGTAATAAATGGCATGCTCTTTTCGGCCAGACTCGTCATGCTGCCCCAGCACACACCCCATTGAATTATCAAGCACTGTCAGGTAAAGTATCAAAGGTCTCCCTTCAACTGGTGGCATAAGGATGGGTGGTTCTTGGAGATATTCTTTGATTCTGTCAAAAGCCGCCTGACATTCATCATTCCAACGTACTACCTGATCTTTCTTCAGCAGCTTGAAGATTGGTTCACAGGTAGCAGTTAGGTGTGAGATGAACCGAGCAATGTAATTCAGACGTCCTAAAAAGCCTCTGACTTCCTTCTCTGTCTTAGGAATTGGCATCTCTTGAATGGCTTTGACCTTAGCAGGGTCCACTTGAATTCCCTTGTCACTTACTACGAAGCCTAGCAACTTTCCAGATCTTACCCCGAAGGTGCACTTGTTCGGGTTCAACCTCAGCTTGTACAGTTTCAAACGGTCAAACAGTTTCTGTAGATGATCAAGATGTTCTTCCTCAGTCTGGGACCTAGCGATCATGCCGTCAACATACACTTCTATCTCATGATGGATCATGTCATGAAATAAAGCAACCATGGCACGTTGGTAGGTTGCCCCAGCATTCTTTAGTCCAAAAGGCATGACTTTGTAGCAGAAGGTGCCCCACTGAGTAACAAATGTAGTCTTTTCCATGTCTTCAGGAGCCATCTTGATCTGATTGTAGCCTGAAAAACCATCCATAAAAGAGAACACTTTATGCTGAGCTGTATTATCAACAAGGACATCAATGTGAGGTAGAGGGAAGTCATCCTTGGGGCTGGCCCTGTTCAGATCCCTGTAATCGACACACATTCTGACCTTGCCGTCTTTCTTAGGTACCGGTACCACATTAGCAACCCACTGGGGGTAAGAAGTCACTGCAAGAAACCCGGCATCAAACTGCTTCATAACCTCGGCTTTAATCTTCTCAGACATCTCTGGACGCATACGGCGGACCTTTTGCTTAACCGGAGGGCAATCTTCTTTAGTTGGTAAGTGATGGACCACAATGTCGGTATCTAATCCGGGCATATCTTCGTAGGACCAGGCAAAGATCTCCTTATAGTCATGCAGCATCTGAGTCAACCGTTGCTTCACGCTGAGCTCTAGGTTGGCGCCAATCTTTACCCCTTTCTTGTCTTCTTCAGTACCCAAGTTTATTATTTCCACTGGCTCTTCATGGGGTTGAATTGCCCTCTCTTCCTGTTGTAACAGTCTTGCAAGTTCACCAGGCACTTCGCAATCATCTTCACCTTCGTCTTCGGCTAAGTTGATCGGATTTTCGAAGTCATAACTGGCAGTAGCAGAGTCGTTACCAGTGAGATCCAGAGTGGATTGAAACCTGTATGAGTGAGTGTGTGTGTAAATACAGCTGTTTTGCAATATGTAAAGAAAGGAAAGAAAAGGAGCGCAAAATTTGAAATGTGAAAAACGTCCAATGCTTTTATTCATGATATATGACAGTGACAAACAAAAGCCCTCATAAACAAAACCCACGGTGCCCCGGGTAAGACACCGGGCCATATAGTTTCAAATTATTGTTTATTACAAATCCAAAACAAAGAAGTTCATTACTGGGGAACAAAAGTTATGGGTGTAAAGTCTTTAGCAGTCCAATTGGTCAATCCACCGTCGGTCGTCGGGTAGATCCAGCTATCGAACTCTGACTCTTCCACTTTGTCTTCCTCTCCAATAGCATTCACTTCTGAGTGGGTGATGAGCACAGGAGGTCTTCCAATTCTCGCCTTGCGCACTGTTTTCTGAGCTTCCGTGGTGAAACCCAGCCCAAACTTGTTAGTCTTAGGAGTAAGATCAGGGAGCTTGCCCCAGTTTTCACATTCACCTCTTTCGATCACAGCCCGGGCGTCCTTTAAGGAGGCCATCTTCAAAGGAGAAACCTCTTCACCCACTGCTTCTGCTGCTGCCAAAGTTTGTGGCACTTCCTCAAAATGTTGAAAGGGGGTTTCAATGAACTCCCCATCCATTTCTACGTATCTGAAGGAGTTGAGGTGGTTGACCATATACTCCTCTTCCCCTTGCACTGTTACGATCTTCCCCCTGACCGGGTACTTGAGCTTCTGATGTAATGTGGAGGTCACAGCTCCAGCCTTGTGGATCCACGGGCGACCCAGCAAACAAGAATAGGACGGATGGATGTCCATCACATAGAATTTTGAATCAAATACCTGTGATCCAACCCTGATTGGGATGTCCACCTCACCATGTACCATTCTTTTGGACCCGTCAAAGGCCCGGACAACAATGTGAGTTGGTTTGAGCTCTAGACCCTCACAATCCAGCCTATCCAGAGCCTTCTTGGGCAGCACGTTTAATGAAGAACCTGTGTCAACCAGCACATGAGCAAGAGTAGTGCCCCTGCATTCAATGGAGACATGCAGGGCATCATTATGGTTCTTCCCCTTTGCTGTCAGATCGGCATCAGAGAAACCCAGGCCATTATCAGCGGTTAGGTTGGCCACACAGTCGGTGAACTGGTCAGCAGACGTCTCTTGGGGTACGTGGGCTGTCTTTAAGAAAGCAATTAGAGCCTTGGCGTGGGCCTCTGAACATAGCAGCAGTGACAACATGGAGATTTTAGAGGGGGTGTGCCCCAGCTGTTCTACAACGTTGAAATCACTTTTCTTTATTATCTTGAGGATTTCTTCCATTTCCTGCCTGGAAGCCTCAACAATGGTCTTTGGTGCCTCCGTCCTGGCAGGCACATCAGCAGCAATTCCCTTGCCCTGAGTATCAGATGACTCGGTAGCAGGGGTGGATACTTGGTCAGGGGGAGAAACAGGCACCCTGGCAGGTGTGAAGACCAAAGGCCTATGAATTACCGGAGGAGCAATGTCTGGCGAGAACAGTCTTCCACTACGAGTGACCTTAGCAGGCCCAGTGATGTTGGAGACACCAGCATCGATGTTGAACTCTTGTTTCACACCCAGAACATAAACATCCGCCCCATAGTGCCATGGGACAGCCTTATCAGATTTGTAGGGGATAGGCCCCGGAACAGTAATGGTGATGGGAGCAATCTTGTGAACCGGCAAAATTTGGACAGGCTTCTTTGAAGGAGCCTTGGAAGGGTTGTTGAAGATGGTAACGATCGACACTTCTTCAACAGGAGCAGCAGGAACAACAGTCTTTCTGAACAAAATTTCTCTACTATCTATCAGGTTTTGGACGCCTGACTTCAGCAGAGTACAACCAGCAGGGGAAGCAACACATAGAGGGCAACCTTCGCTACATCCCGGAAATAAACCGGCTAGCAACAGGTTCCTCTTGACCGTCAGCAGTGGAGTTGCAACATCATCCACCGAAGCTACATACAAATCCTCCTCAACAGCATTCACTCCATGCTGGGGCATGGGAGCGGTTACAACATTCGGCCTCTCGGGCGCCTCAAACTGTATTTCCTTTGCATCAATGAGGTCTTGAACCTTATTCTTTAGGGCCCAACAGTCATCTGTGTTATGCCCCGGGCTATCAGAGTGGTAAGCACAGCGAGCATTTGGATTAAACTTGGGGGATGCAGTATTGGGAAACTTTGGAGCCTCCCTGACAGTCACTACATTGGTGGATAGCAACTGTGGCAGGATCTGTGATAAGGTCATGCTTAACCGGGCGAACTCTCTCCGGGGTCTTTCAAACTTTTGAGGATTAGTTGGCCGAGGAGCGGCAGCAGGTTTGGCAATCATTACTGCACTGACAGATTGGTGGCGTTCAGGTCGCTCTGTTCTCCGGGAGCTATATACAGCACTAGCCTCCTTTTTGAATGGTTTCTTTTCAGTACTGGAGGAGGCAACTTTCTGTATCTTCCCCGATTTTATACCGGCCTCGATCCTTTCACCAGTCAGGATCAGATCAGTAAACCCAGCAGAAGAATTACCAATGAGATGATTGAAAAATGGACCAGATAGGGTCCCCAAAAACATATCTACCAGCTCCCGGTCCGTCAATGGTGGCTGCACCCTGCCAGCCAGGTCTCTCCATTTCTGGGCGTACTCCTTAAAACCTTCACCCGACTCTAGCGACATACCCTGGAGCTGGGTACGCGTAGGAGCGAGGTCGGAATTATATTGATACTGCTTGTAAAAAGCAGTGGCCAGATCCTCCCAGTTACGAATGCTGATTCCATCCAGCTGATAGAACCATTCGAGGTGAGTCCCTGAAAGACTCTCCTGGAAGAAGTGGATCCAAAGGTTCTTGTCTGCTGTGTAAGGCTGGATCTTCCTTACATAAGAACGAAGGTGCATCTTGGGACAGGAAGCCCCATCATACTTCACAAAGGCAGGTGCCTTGAACTTGTGTGGGATCACCACCCCAGTAGATAACCCCAAGTCTCCGAAATCCAGTCCAGGCACCCGCTGAACTTCCATAGCCTTTAATCTGTCTTCCAGCTGCTTGTACCGGTCTTCAGCAGGAGGGTACTGTTCGTCGTTGAAGTCTGTTTCAGTATCAGAGCCCACATGAGTAGGGACCTCCCTTTCTTGATGACTACCTTCCCCTACAGATGGGGTAGTCCTTTCAGCCTCAATCTGTAAGGTGTTCCCGAGTCTGCGCCCAGTGTTAAATAGCACAGTCCTCCTCTTCTTCTTAGTCTTCTTTAGAAGCATGGTCTTCAACTCTTGTTGACCCTGAGCCAAGCCCTTGATCAGCTCCTGAAATTGGGCGTTCTGCGCCTGAAATTGGGCGTTCTGCGCCTGAAGAGCCTTGATAGATGCCTCGGTTGATGATTCAGGGTTCATGATGCTGAAATAAACAGCGAAGAACTGTAAGCAACCTGAAAAAGGGGAACACCTGCTATGCACATGATGTATGATATGTGTTTATGCAATGCATTCAAGAGTTCGAAAATTCAGATTTGTTGTAGACCAAAAGGAACACACGTTATTATTAAGAAAATCATTGTTTAATACATCAAAGCCTCATGGGCAAAAGCCTCATGGGCAAAAGCCTCATGGGCAAAAGTACAAAAAATCAAATCAATCCCAAAATATGCTGCGCATCCTCTTTGGAGCTATGTAAGTGTTGAGGTTCCTCTCCTCATGCAACAGGCGGGTGAGCTCCAAGACCTTCTTTTCACTGGCACGCAGACTAGTCTCAAGAGAATTCCGCTCTTCCTTAAGCTGGATCCAGCTCTTCTGCATCTCTTCCCAGGATGTGGGCATATCAGGGTGCTGAATAACGTGAGACACTTCTCCTTCTAAGGCAGGCTCTTTGATTACTGGAAGCATGTGAGGATAAGGCATTACTAACTTCTGAGAGCGGGCTCGTACCCACTTGAGGTAAGGCTCCAAAGGGATGGAGTTCCTGTGCCCCAGTGTCTTGCTGTCTATCCTACTAGGCATCCTCCAGGCTCTGATAAATCTCTGGCGAAGTCCTTGAGTATCGTTGTCGAAGTCAAAAACTATGTCAGGAATTAACATGTCATGAGGACCATCCCTCCGAGCATAACCAAATTGTCTCCAAGCCAGGCATGGGCTATAAGTAATACCCCCTCTGATTCCAAGTAAAGGAACATTAGGATATTCCCCGCAACGATCAATGATAGTGACATCTTCTCTGGACCTAGGGCACCAATGTATATCTGCATGTGTAAGAGTCATCAACCGTTGTGACCATCTCAAACCCCGCTCATTCTTCAAGACCGATTGTGGAAGGTGCGAAATAAACCACCTTCCCAGGAGAGGAGTGCAACACATAAGGACACCTCTTTTTCTCATGGTTCGAGTGTAACATGAGTGAAGGATGTCCCCCAGCAATGTAGGTATAGGATTCCTGGACATAAAGATCTGGACAGCACTGATATCAATAAGCTGATCCGGGTTAGGAAACAACACCAAACCATAGACAAGGAGGGCTACCACTTCTTCAAAAGCTTGCAAGTCAAGGGAATTCCAACATTCAAGGGCCTTCTCAAACAGAAACCTGGCTAAGAACCCTTTGATACCACTTCTAACTTCCCAATGTCCCTTGAGGTCAGATGACTGTAGGTGCAAGGCTTTAGCAATCTCTTCAAGCTTAGGTTCCTTTTCTGTACCGTTGAAGGGTAGCTGATCAAGGATGGGGATCTTCAGGAGCCGGGAGAACTCCTCCAATGTAGGTACCAACTGATAATCCAAGAAGGTAAAACAGTGATGCAGAGGGTCAAAGAACTGGAACAAGACCTTTATCATATCTTCCTCAATGTTGGTGTTGACCAAGCTGATGAGGCTTCCATGCCTTTCACTGAATGAAGAGTTCTCGGGAATCCTGGATATAAGCTCCTTAAGCTGAGGAGGTACCCTTACAAGACTGATTTGAATTGTCTTTCTACGAACAGTTTCCATGTCCTACAAAACAAGAACAAAGATGAAAATTCGAACCCCTGAAATGGTTAGTTAATGCATATGATGCTGGATGATGTCATGATGCTATGATTAAACACACCACAGATATGTACAAAGACAAACATGTAAGGCACACAAGGCACACAAGACAAGCCTTTAAGGTTTAAGGCCAGCACGGGGTCTGGGTAGTACCCTCTTGAAGTTGGTGAGTTCAACCTGTCCTAATCAAAGTAACCGGGTTCTAAGGTTCCCAATATCACGGGATTTCTTTCATTGTTCATCGTTTCGATTTAGCCACTGAACTGGCGACCGAAATATTCCAGGAAAGCAACCCTCAATTGAGTGTAGTATCGAGTATCAACCAACCTCGGACTGCACCAAAGTCAGTTATCTCACTACCCTAAAGAGGCCAAGATAGTTCAATTAAGGTTCCTAAGGTCTGTTGATGCTTCACGACACCACATGGACGCCCCGTACTCTCCTTGACTGAACTCAAGGGTTACCGGTACACACCAAAGTGCCACATCAACGTAGCAGACTGTTTCAACCATGTCGGTATACCCCGCACAGTTCCCTCACAGCCTTGTTGCTACTTTCTAAAAGGGTATCCCCCAGATCCGGGTTAGGATCTATAGAACTCCCAAGACGGTCCCACAATTTTAAAGCAAGCAAAGAATACAATTGAAAACACAGGTGAGAACTATCCCTAAGGTACACCTCACTTTAAGTTTAGTCCCCAGCAGAGTCGCCAGTTCTGTGATCGGTGGATCTGGAACTGACTGTTTAACGCTGGTTCGCGAAATGTCGCGGAAGCAAGAGTCGCCACCGTCTTTTATTTTCTCCAAATGGAAAGGACAAAAGCACAGAAAAATTCCTTAAAGAGATTGCTCTCGGTTCGGGAGGTAGGTTATAGAAAGGGAAGGTATTAGCACCCTTTCTATCCATGGTTATCCATGGGCTCTTAGATACTTGCTCAATGTGTTTTCAAAATTGTTTGTTTGCTTTTCAATGTGGGTTTAAAAAGTTTCTTTGAAAAATTTCAGTTCGACTCGTACGTCAGAGTGTTTGAAAAATTTGCTTTGAAAGCTTTTGAAAATGTGTTGGTGAAAAGATGTTTTGATTTGTTTTTGAAGAGAGCAAGTATCCTTGAGAATCTACCTACCCTAAGGAATTCGTCTGTGTAAATGTCCTTTACAGTAGTGCCATCCCACCATTGAGAGGTAGGTAGCACCACCATTGGAGGTATTCGGGTCAATTCGAGGTTCGGGACATGGTGATCACCGGAGCAATAGGAAGATACCTTAGAAGCTACCCTCATGCCAGGTTCCCGGATCATGAGGACTTACTAAGACATTCTCTACTCGACGATCACCTTTCGAGGCAAGGCAACAGTGAGGCGTACCCTAGGGGTGGTGTGTGCGATTTGTGTGTTGTTTTCATTTGCATTTGTCTTTTGTCAAGTTCATTGTGATCTACGCTTGATTTTATTATGTCCATTCATTCTTGCATGCTTATTTAACAGTTAAAAGTTGCGGGAAATTAAATCTACAACTATTACAAATGGCGCGGGTCCACATCGCCGAAATTAAACCGGACCCGATTTGACGGAAAGATAAATAACGCAAATAAAAGTGCGAAAAATTAAATTGTTACAACGCTTTGGGAGAATTACATAATTATAATGAACGACATAAAATAAATGCGCGAAATTAAATAAATTACGAACGAGGGCGTTGGACCCTTTTGCAAAATATTATTAATAAGGAATTAAAATTAAGAATTAAAAGAAAATGTTTTTTAGTATTTTTGTGTTTTTTGAGATTTAATAAAAAAAAGAATTAATTAAAAACCAAATGAAATGTTAAACCTAGTTCTAATTATTTTTAAGTTTATTATGAAAGTATTAAAATTTAACCTAAATGCAACCCTAATTAGTTTACAAGTTTAATTATGAAAATAAATAAATCACTAATATTATGGCAAAAAAAGAGGAAAATTAAAAGGAGTAAAAAATCATTAAACCTAATGCTATATTTTTGGATTTTAGTTATTAAGAAAATGTTGAAACTTTTAACTAAATGAAACCCTAATTAGTTTACAATTTAATTATAAAAATAAATAAATGAATAATATTATGATAAAAGGAAAAATTAAAAAAAAAGATAAAAATTAAGCCTAAATTCTATATTTTTTATGTTTTATTATGAAAAGAATTAAGATAAACCTAATTAAACTAATATTTATTACATGTTAATTTATTTACAAGAAAAATATTAAAATAAAAATTATTTATTATATTTTGTCTTTTCTGATTTTTAAACCCTTTTTGTATTTTGTAAAAATAATAATTACTTTAAACAAATAACAAAAATAAAATAACAATAAAAAAAAATTAAAAAAAGTATAGCAAAAGCAAACCAGGGGGGGTGGAAGTCCCAATTTAGGAGGTGTTGGCCTTAGAATGCTGGCCCATTTAGCTTGGATCCGTTTGACTTTTTGTACAGCGTGTGATGCATTGACTGAAGTGTAAGATGTTCTTCAATCTATGACCCTTGATC
The DNA here is from genome assembly GCA_948472305.1 of Vicia faba. Taxonomy (NCBI): domain Eukaryota; kingdom Viridiplantae; phylum Streptophyta; class Magnoliopsida; order Fabales; family Fabaceae; genus Vicia; species Vicia faba. The sequence continues at coordinate 414,955,048 of OX451740.1, read as the reverse complement.
TGACGCTGGGATGGACGTGGCATGCTGATTTCTGAAGGTGTATGGTGGTTGTCCACATAAGCGCTGCATGGAATTGGTTAGTGAAAAATAGCATGAGAAATAATACAGACCTGGGGTTCGAACCCAGGTCTTGGATGTGAACGCTTATCAACGCCTGCCAGCTGAGCTATGAAACCTTTTTGTTAAATGAATAAGCAACAAATATAATAAAAGAAAATAACGCGTTAGTGGGCTAAAACGCGCGAAATTCGAATCCTCCAATCAACGCCAGCCACGAGTTCATCTTCTTCACTTTTTCTGAAACATGAACGTATGGCAACGGTTTTCTGGGCGTGGCTTAAAGGACGTTTTAAGAAAATAGCGATTAGACCCTCAACGCTCATAAATTGAGCGCGAGGGTTCCATCACCTTCGTCTTCAAGCGCTGAGTCTAATGGCATTAGTGTTGATGCTTAATTTTTCCTTATTGCAAAAGCCCCAAATTCGAGCTCTGAAAACCCTAGGAAGTAAACATGGTAAAAACGTATACATGGCATAAAAGTACAATCAAATGCATTGGTCAGTGTCAGAACATCATAAGGAACAAGAATCTATGATTAGAATGCCATGAGAATGCCTCAAACCACAAACACGATTGTCACTTTTTCTCTGTACATGAGAGGTCCTTATTACCAATTCTTTGCGTGTTGATGGCTGTTTGGGATTGGAATGTACTCAGGAGACCACCAGGAAACTTTTTTGAAAAAGAATCAAGCTTTGAATCGCCTTCTAGTAGTGATTTCAGAATTGAGTTTTCAAGTCAAAATTCCAAGTTTTCAATGAGCTTTTGAGCGTAGCATTTGGTGTCTAGGCATTAGGGTTTGACTCAATACTTATGAGGGAAGAGAACTAGGTCATTAGCTGGCCTTGATTCATGCCCATGAGAGAATTGGTCTTAGGTCTTTCACCATTAACCAACTTTCCCTTTTTTAAGCCAAACCAAGACTTGGTGTGCAATTTAACCCTAGCATGAGTTTGTGAGCTGGCCCATGATATATGGAAGCTATCCAAATTCAAATGACACTATTCCATTGGTTTTTGAATTTTATTTGAATTTTTAAAGATTTAAAATGAATTAAATTATCAAAAATTAAATAAAATAGAAAAATCAATGTTTGATCTTGAAATTAATCATGGGACACGTGTGTGGCATGACAAGGCTAAACCAAGTGGAAGAAAGTGGGCCCTTTTGTCAAAAATTGAAGTTTCAAGGATAGTTGACTTTTGCCATTTCACAAAAATTTCCCAATTTCTCCAATGCATAATTTGCTCAATTTTTAAGCTTTTCTCATGTTCTTGGACATTTTGGAAAGGTCTTTGAGTCCTTTAACCAATGCCTTTGGTCCCATGTCATTTTGATTTTCCAATCTCAAGTTATGGCCTTTGACTTAAAGTCCCTTTTTGTTGACCTTTGAAAATGACCTATAATGTTGAAATTGATAACTTTTTGTGAGAGCATTTCTTGGACTTTAAGTATGAAGATGAGTTGTAGGAAATGTCTTTCTCTTCAAAATGAGCTTTGGATGGGATTTTTCTGATAATCCATGTGAAAGTTATGCCCTGGTCAATTTCAGTTGACTTTTTCAGCTGTCCAAATAAGGAAACTTTTGCATCTTGATGATTTTCTGAGCCAAATTTTGAGAATCATGATCAAGCATTGATCAAATGATGTTTGTGGCTTCAAAATGATATGTTGACCAAAAATTTGAACTTTTGACTGTCAAATGACCATTTTGCCCCTACAGTTGACTGTAGTGCAATTTAGGGTTTTGACTGTGCAATCTTGAGCTGAATGCCTTGAAACTTGATATGAGGATGCTTGACCATGTTTTTAAGCATATGAGACTTGATTAGGCCTTTGAAAACTTCCTTCCCTTGATCAGACTCAAAACCCTAATTTTGACTGTTTAGGAGGCCCCTGCACTGTGCAACCCTTGGGGGAGTTTTATGACTTGGCTTGGCAATTTCTTGAAGAATATGGGAGGGCAAATTTTGGGGTACAACACTACTCATATTGTTCAAAAGAATTTTAATAATATAAAAGATATACATTATAAATAACTGAGGAATTTTGATCTTCAGTTGCGTCGGCTCATGAAAAATCTATGTCCTCCAATAATCTCATACGCTGCATTCCTTAATTGTAGAATTCTTCGTTTGCAAAATAGGTTCCTCTCTCAGTCGTAAAAACGTTCTCAAATAGTGAAAATTCGTTGGTCATTGTCTAAAATGTCCAAAACACCCTTCCAATCCAATATTCGGGCAAAAAACATAAAATCATCAAAAATAACGTCACTGGCCAACACGGTCCATGTCAGGAAACATTGGTGCTCGTGTTGGCCCATTTAATTCCACACTTGATTTTTAAGTCCCAGGACGTGCAACACGGCATGTGTCAGCTGACATGGCCACCCGTGTTGCACCCATGGCTTTCCTTTTTTCTTCCAAGATTCTCTTGTGACACGGCCCGTGTCAGGTGACACGAGTGGCTGTGTCAGGTCTCCTGATACTTCACTTTTTCTAACGCGAAACTTTCTATTTCTTTACTTTCTCGCACCGAGTCCCTTGAATCCTTTACCTGAACCTAGAAATAGTCATAAACAACCAATCAAAAGCATAAAATACAGAAATACTTGAAATAAAACTAAAAACCATAAAATACCGAAATAACATAAAGAACATAAAATCGACTCAAACGATGACAAAATAAGAAACAAAGTGATGCAGAATATCTGGATTATCGTCAGACTCTCCCACTCCAAATTTTCCCGCCTCGGTGCTACAATCAAAGATATTTTCAACATTGGTTTTTATAATTTGGTTCAATTTTACTAACATTTTAACAATAATTTATTTCGCTCATTTAAAAATATACATAATAATTTATTTGTATTTTAAAAAAAAAAAACAAATACTTGTCCGTCTTCATATACTTTCAATTGAGTTTTTATTTCAAATAAACAACATAACACAGTTAGTTGATAAGGAATGAAGCTTGTAAGTATGAGGTCGTGGGTTCGAATTTTAAACTAATTACTCTATAAATATGACTAGTATCCATCATGATTTTTCATCCACAATCTCACTATTTCTCTTAATTTTGGTTTATTCTAGAGTTTTTAAAAAGAAACTATGAATCATATAAAAAAACACTTGCAAACCTTCTTTTTCACTAACCTATCTCTCCCACCTCAAAAGCTTTTTTTCATGGTACATTCTATACACAAATATTCAGCACATCTTCTTACCCAATTTTTTTCAGTTAGAAGTCTAGCCATATTTCATCATATATTCAAACCTGAAACAACAATATTAGCATAATTCAAAACCAAGAGCCATCACCAATATCTTCACTAAACCAAAAAATCACACAACACAAATTCAAGAAACCTATAAATTCAATATCATCAACGAAAATCCATTAAAATCGTAAACCAACGTCATTTCAAATTCTATTATGTATTTCAATTTCGCTTGCAGGTTGTGACCCAATAAAGAATGTTCAGGAAACAGAGAAAAAAAAACAATCTACGAACGGTGAATCAAAAGAAAAGAAGCAAAATAGAATGCAATTGAAAGACGACATTGGATCGAAAAATCGTGAAACACTCCGCCGCAGAAAATCACGCACAAAACCGTAAGATTTGTCACTGTGTTCACGAGTTCCATTAACCAATACGAATCTGGCCGCCGTGAAATTTCAACCATCAGAGTTCCAACAGTCGCGGTCTCTCGAGGTTCTTTTCTCTCTCAACTTTCTCTCCTCATGTTTTCTATGCTCTGTTTTATGTTGATACTGGTTTTGGTTTTGTTTTGTTATTAATATTATTACTTTTTTCTTTTATTTTGTGTTTAGTGTTGTTTTTATTTGTATTTTAGTTTGGGCTTTAGGCCCCACCTTTATTTTGCCCCTATATCTTTATCTAATACAGTATATGTTTTTGTTTGTTTCAATTATAATCTTGTTTATGACTTTTTAAGATAATTTTGTTAATGATTATTAATAATAAGGTTATAAATTTTTATTGAAGATCAAGTACTACATATAACCTCATTTGTTTATCATCATTAGATAAAATTAAACTAGTCTTATTCGTGAGTTTTTTCTTCTCGTAATACAATTATTTTTTTAATTTATTTTAGGAATGTAAATGCTATAATTTCATCATTTGTTAAATATTATTTTTTTGTGAATTAATAAAAACTAAAAATCAGTAATTCACATTACTTCTATAAAAACACCCAAATATGTTTCATTTTATGCAATTAACAAAATTAAACCTTGTAGATACGTAATCTCCCGATTCCAACATTTGCCACTTGTAATTAATTTAATATTTTACAAAGATATTACTAAATCCCGCTATTTAATTAGGCCAAGTTCAATTTTTGAACTTGGGTCCTTATTACTTACACACCTCAGTGTTTTACTACTAAACAAAGTTTACAGCCCCACCTGTATTATAGATCAAGTTCAATATCTGAACTTGGGCTCTCACTTGCTAGACCCTCACATTTGACTACCCTACTGCAAAACGCACCCCTCAACCAATTTGGGGTCAAAATATCTTTGAGTCCAGATTTTCTTCTAATACACCACCTAGTCTTAATTTTACACCCTTGTGCGTAAATGGGCCAAGTTCAATTTCTGAACTTGAGCCTTCAATGTCCTCACCCCTCTCTGTGACCTACCATACTCTTTATCAATGAAACACTTAAAATAGCTAACCAACGATCAAACTATTTTTTACTAACATAATAAAACCCAAGACAATTTCGAAAAAAAGGATTAAATAGAATTACTTTCAAAATTAACTACGAACCGCGTCTACGATCACTCAACTTACAACCCAAACAAGGTTCAAGGATAATTTGAAATCAATTCTATGCAATCCTATAAAAAACACCAACCAACACTACGAACTACGAATTGAGACTCTGATTCCTCATAAGAGGATACGTAGGCATACAACTTAAAAACCATGGCGAGTCCCCTAATTAAAAAGTTAAAACCCATATTCTAACCTTTAACATAAACCCTAGTATCCTTGTGAACAAGGTAGAAGAAGGGTGCCTAGTATCTTCCATTCGTCTAAAGTGAGTCAAGAATTTAGAATCTCTGTATCGATTTTGGGTTATTCTGTTATATTCCCGTCCTTAGGATAAAAATTAATGGTGGTGACTCGTTATTTTTTGTCGGTTATTACATGGACAAGTGACATAAACATAGTAAAAATGGTGATCGATCATAGCCCCAAACTTAGCTTGTTGCTTTTCCTCAAGCAATGTTCAGGGCAAAAGAATCGCTCACCCCCCAAAATAGAAACTTACCACAATACTGCCAAGATCTTCCGCGACTTGCTTTCTCTTTCCTTCCAAAGTTCTCCGCTTCCTTGAATCAAGTGTTCCACCATACTTCCACATTAACGCACTACTTCACTTGTCAACTTATTTTACACTCTCACCAAATCTCTCAGGATTAAAGTGTTTCACTCAATATTTCACAATATGCAATATCAACTCATAAGCTTGAATAAATTCTAAATCCATTTCACAGACACATAACACACACTTTTTGAGGTCTTTGGGCATTAACGGGGCTTAGGTTACGGTGGAGTAAACAAAAAAAAGGAAATCAAAGGATTTTGGGCTCGAAATCAGTGTTGTCCTTCTTTTTCAGTGTGTTCCTTTTGCATTGTTCTTCAAATGAGATTTTCATACACCTTTTTCAGCTTGACTCCTTAGTTTCTACTCAAGTGTTTCTTTTGAGTGTGTTCTTTGATTTTTAACTGAGTCTCATCTTTTAGGTAAGTGCTTTTTCTTTTTTTTTTTACAATCAGAATTTTCAGGACTTTTTCTCTACTTTTTCTTTTTCCTTTTTTTATGTACTTACCTATTTTCTATTAGGTTCCACTACCCCAAACTTGGAGCTTGCCACATATTCAAGGCAAACAACACTTAACTGAGCAAGGTATGAAGTTTTTGTCCATGGGTTATAATATGCGGTGATAAAACACATGAAAAATATGATACAGGCTCAACGGGGTTAACGAAGGATAATGATGAAAACATGATGGCTAGAAAGGCTCAGGGGTAAAAACAAATAATGTGTCTCAATGTGTGTCATTATGTAGTGATATTCAAATAGAACACACGTAAACTCTGAGTGATAAAGACATACCTGAATTCACTCTCCTGATGATGAATATGTGTTTGGCCTTGTAATGTTCTCACCATGTCGGGTAAAGTTGACAACTTCCATAGTGCCTGTCAGTGTGATGCAGCTTCTACTCAGCTCGAGGTGCACGAGGTACCTTTGTCGGTTATCTCTTGATGGTTGCATCTGATCAATCATTCAGCAGTATTAACTTTTAGGGGTCGTTCACAGTAAACAACAGTAAGTGAGGTGATCTCTTCATCTAATATCATTGATGTTCATCACTTATCCATACAACAAATCCAAGATCATGCACTATATGACGCAACAAAACATAAATGTTAACAAAACAAACAACCAAAACGAAAAAGAAAAGAAACAAAATACTCAATAAGAACTAACAAAAGCAACAAATTCCCCCACACCAGAACTAAACATTGGCCTCAATGTTTTAGAACAAGATAGAGAGGGGAACTCACATTGCCTACCGGGGAGGAGAAGGAGAAGGATAGTGCAACATCATTACTGCATCATAGCGTGAATCTCACTCATCATCTCCCCTTTCCAGGTTTGCTCCGCCCCTTGTCGTGTTTTCTCAGTCCTCAGATGATCGAGCTCTGATTGGAACCATGCCCATTGATTTTGATCCATAGAAAAAGATCCAGATCCTTGAGGAGCATAGTGTATGGTTGTAACACCCCAAAATTTATAATTTAAATTAATTAATTAGTTATTTGTGATTATTTATGAATTATTTTGATCTATATGATGCATTTTGGTGTATTGGTGATACAATGTTGTGGGGTAGTGTTGGATTAAAGAAATAATGAAAATTATTTAGAATATACATAATTTAGTAAGGATTATTTAGATTTGATAATAGTTATTTAGAATTATTCTAATAATTAAATAAGATAATATGTATAGAGATAATAAGGGCAAGGTGGTAAAATTGCAATGATAAGTGAAGACTTAAATGGAATGACATAATGGAGGTCCAAGGGGTAAGTTTGACAAAAAGGAAAAATTGGGGTTTTGTGCTTTCATTGTTACGATTGTGAAAGTTTAGAGAAACAGTGAAGGAGGCTAGGGCTTAGAGGAGAACAAGGGAGAAGATCATTCATAGAGCTTGAAGAAAATAAATTGTTAGGAATTGAGGTAAGGGGGATGATCCATGTTATTATAATTGATATGGGGTTTAGATATACGTATGATTGCTTTGTATTTTATGATGAAATATGATAAGAAACCATGATTTGATCCCTTGATATATGTGAAGATGTATTGTTGTTGTTGTATAATGATTTATGGTGAGAATGATGATTTATGATGTGTTTATTTCCCTTAATTCAAGTACCATATGATATGAAATGTTTTGGGGTAGTTGTAGGTCAAAACTAGGGATTTGGGGTTTGTTGAAAAGCTGGTAAACAAAAAAATTGCACAAAATCATGTGAAAAATATGAGTTTTGGGGCTCTATTACGGTTTGCAACATCCATTACGGGTACCCGTAATATCCCTCTGGACTTTGGTAACAGAAACGCGAAAAAATGAAATTCTAAATTTTCAGTATTACGGGTCGTAATGTGCATTACGGGTGCCCATAACAGCTCGCGGGTTTTTGTACTGCAAAATCGTTTTGGTCATAACTTTTACAGCACAAGTCCGAATTAAGCCCCGTTCAAAGCATTAGAAAGCTAACGCGATGAACTATACTTTTATAAAATAAAATGAATCATATGATGTATTTTTACAGTGATGGTACTATGATGAATGGATGTGATTATACGTTGATGTAATATGATGTATGCTTTCTATGATGAATTGATACAATTATGCTTTGATGTAATATGATATATGTTTCTTTGATAAACTTTTATGATTATGCCTTGATGTAATATGATGTATCCTTTCTATGATGAATTGATGTTTTTATGATGATGATGTATTTATTATGAAGTGTTTGGTGATGATTACATGATGATGATTATATGATGATGATTATATGATGATGATTACATGATGATAATAATATTATGATGATTATGTGATGGTGAATATGTGATGTGTTAAATGAAGTTGATGTTAAGCATAATTTGATGTGCATACATGCTATGTGAAGGGTGATATTATGGTGAATTACATGAATGATGATGTGATTTGACTAGGCGCGGTCGTTTGATATTTTTTGCTGACCATCATGCATTCATGGCATATTTTGGACAACTTTGGTCCGCCCATGTTGGTTTAGGATGCAAGTCCATTGTTGTTGAGGATGTTGGTCAAGTGTTGGCCTCAATCCCATTGTACAGATTGAGTGCGTTATTATGTTGTGCTCCAGTTCCAAGAGGGAATCGATCCTATGATGGAGATCTTTGGAGGGTGATGGTCCAGTGCCAATCAAAAGAATTGGTACCACATGAATGAGTCTATATCGTTGCACTACATCTTATGTGACATTGCATGATTGTTGATTAGACGATGTTGTATATGTTGTTGTGCTATTTGCCAAAGTGTTGAAGATGATTATTCTTTCTGACATTGCATGATGATTGATTAAGTGATGTTTTGATGATGTGTGAATTAATGATGTCTTGGTGATTATTGTTGATTTGATGACACGGTGATGCTGTGAGTGAATTAACAATGTGAAAATGTGAGTATATATGTGAAGTATGATGGTATGTAGAATCTTTGATAATAATTGTGTAACTACTATATTTATTCCTGATATCTTTTATAATGATTTGTGATTTCTCACCCTTTCTTCTTAGAAATGTTGCCTCTATACGTGGGTAACTTGCAGGTGATCAGGAATAGTTCGTTGAAGCTTAGAGGATAGCTTCAGAGTGTGTTATTTATTTCCTGTTGAATAAAGTGGGCCTCGCTCTGATATGTAACATCAGGGTTTTTGGGGAAGGTTTGGATTGAGTTTTATATTCCTTTTGTTGATTATTAATTATAAATTGTATTAAGTTGTTTTTGAAACCATAACTCATGAATAGTTGAGGATGAATGGAATACTGATGGATATTATGAATGTAGTGTGATGAGACTTTGAATTTCGTTGCATAGTAATTGATTTATGTGTTGAAATTATGAAAAGGGAAATGATTATGTAGTATGAGAATGAAAGCCTGTGTTATGAAGCAAGATGTTATTTTATGAATCATGTGACACCCTATTGTTGTATTACTTCTATTTAATTATTGAATTATTCATGAATATTCATGTGGTATTAGAAGGGTGTTATATTAGTGGTATCAGAGAAGGTCGGTTTTTCCGACCAGGTTATCTAATGTTATTAATTCCTTAGTACACGACATGTGTGTGAAACACTATCGATACTTGTTTGTTTTATTAACTGTTTGTCTTCAGGAGTTAGTTTGAAACAAGTGTGGGAGAAGCATTTGTTTCTCTGAGATGTTTCTGTTTTGAAGTATTGGTCCAGTGTGCCGCTGATTGCAAGAGTGCAAGTGTTGTTGGCACGATATTATATTTTGAACCCGAAGAGAGTACAGATTTGTGATTCTTGTCTATCAGTCAACTTTGGATGTCTCTGAGGGAGAACGGTCAAGTATTGTTGATATTTTCTTCTTGGAGAATAGAGAGCAATATGCTGACTAGTGATATTCCAGTGATATGTATTTCCTGAAGATATCTATGACTTACCTCTAGAATTTGGATCTGAGTTTGGTGACAGTGGATGACTGATGTTTTTATCGGCTAAGCAAATAGATGAGTCTGTGAAGGATGAGGTGATGGTGTTTATGGTGTTTCTTGGTTGGTGTTTACCTCTAGTTTTGGTAAACAATTCTGGTCTCTTAACAAAAAATTTACTGGCGAGATCGACCAGGGAATCTCAGTACAATGCTTCAATTTTCGAGTGTTTTCATAAAGTATGTTCAAAAAGGGTTCGTTCGACTAAGGAGAAACAAATTTAAAAGCAATAAAGCAGTAATTTTAAATAAAACAAAGATGTTTTAAACTGTAAAAATAGATGACATAACATCAAAATAGTTGAAAATGGGTTGATTCAAACATACATCGCCCTTGCTTGTCTCATTTCGCTCGTTCGTTTGGGTACTCTGAGTGACTAGTGTTGTTGCACCCCGAAATTTTCCCTCTTACTTGTAAGAGAAACAGCTTATACTCCACCATCATATTCATCACTTGAATTGCATTAACTCGAGGACATATAATCAAGGGTTTGGCTGGATAAGTAAATATTGCCTTAAAGAAGAATATTTATCTTCAAAGGTCGCGTATCCAAAGTCTTTTCATCTCAAATATCATCTCAAGTCATGAGGTATGTGGGTACAAGAGTGCTTCAGGATGTTCCAGTTGGATTAACGTTTAGGAGTTATGGTCTACATCAGCGACGCAATCAGTATTCTTGATCGATGGTGTGGTTTAACTAATCTTTTAAAGTCTAAAATGGTCTCGTGGTTTTTTCTATCTACATTAAAAGTATTTGCATGTGGTCTGCCGGTCTCCACGTTTTTATCAGAAGAATCGGGGTCGATTGAATAAAAATAGATTTAAGCATGTATGTGCAAAGGTCAACAAAATTCAAAAATCGACTAAATGAGTTTTTGGTCAAGATCGTTGATAAAAGTCCAAACGTGAGGAAATTTGTTGAGTTGTTGGGAAAAATCGAAAGAATCGTCCGAATTTGAAGTTTCTCGCATTTTTAGTGATATGGGCTCTTAATAATTTTTAGAAGATTTTTCAAAATATGGTAAACTTCATGGCTATTTTTAAGGTCTCGTTTAGACTCAGATGCAAAATCTTCGAACGTGAAAGTTGAAGATCAGGTTCTCCTCTCCGATTTTGATTCAAGAATCGTACTATTTGGAGGTTTGTAGAGAAAGTGATGTTTTCGTTTTGAAGGCTTGAAAGGTGAAATGCTGCCAAGACTTGCCTTGCCTGGCCAGCATTTCATCGAGCAGGTGGCAGGCGCATATTTAGGACGTTTTTATCTTGGATTTACTTCTCATTTCGAAAAATGCCGAACATGAAAGTTGGAGTGTGTTGCGCACTCTTCGTTTTGGGTTCAAACTTCGTCTCGTTTTATGCACCCTGAAAAGAAATATTGAAGCGCAAAGTAGAAAGATTGAAGATGACAAGATGCATGGGCCACGTATAGAACTTGCCATGCCAAGCCTGTCATTTTGTCGAGCAGTTGCAAGGCATATATTCATGGCATTTTTCTTATGATTGAGGCCGTGTTCGGATTGGAGGAAAACTATAAACTTGTTCTATCATTTGTCCTCTTTCTAACGGTATCAAGTTTGTGGCGTTTAGATCATTATTGGGGAAGTTGTGAGATGTTGAAATCATGGTGACGGAATTGAGTTCTACATGATGAGTTTCCAGTTACGGCGGACAGTTTTAATACCACAACTTCGCGATCATTTTTTAGTATGTTTTGAGTGTTATTTCAAGAAATTTCCAACATGAATGTTGTTTAAGGAAATTCATTCTTCAACTTTTATGTTGAGACTTCATCTTGAAGAATGCTATATCTCAAGTTATTGAACCATAAAGTGGAGGTTGGAGCATTTAATGATAATCGTCGGTAATAACAGAATTGTCGGTGTTTATTTTAGTTATGATTTCGTAACTTCAGGACCATTTTAGGACGAACTACGATTGTTATTTCGAGGCGAGGCCAACACGAAGAATGTTCCTTGATACGTCCTCTTTTTAATGATGCAAAGATTGCGCCGCGAGGAATGCTATAATTCAAGATATAAGAGCCCGAAGATGACTACATGGCCATGTATAAGGGTGAAATCTTTTAGAAAAGAAATGCTACTATATTATAATTCATGTATGTAGGGAATGATGTTTTATGGCCATGCGATGATTCACTATTTCATGTATGATGAGAGTAACCATAAAGAACCCCTTCCATCTTATCTATGTAAGAATCGTAACAAACTTTTTGCAACGGAGTTCTCGCTCACTCTCGCGACTGTAACATAATTCTCTCTCTTTCACAACAACAACGCCGTTCACTCTCTCTCTCTCTACAGATAACTGAATCTTTTCTTTCTCTCTATTGAAGAAGAACCTCGCAGGGTCACCGTAACAAAAGAACTAACGCTCTCTTTCTCACATTGATACGAAGAAACAATGATGCTCTTTCTCTTTCATGGCGGAGCCACCGTAATAAACTTTCAAACGCAATTTCACCCTCTTCCATCATGGCACTATTGCAAGAGATAATGGCAACTTGCGTTTATTTCGCCGGAAAACTTATCATGGTAGCTTCGACGTTTTTTCTTCTTCCTTGATTATGGCAAGTAAGCAAAAGTTGCAGCGAGATCTGAGGACGCTGGAGCTGTTAGTTTTCATCATCAAGAAATCCCATTGAAGTGTTCAACAGATTTCTGTCGTGAATTTTGGCCTGGATTCAAAGAGCAGCGAACATTTTCTTTTTATCAGACTAGTGGTGGTATTGTTTTTATCCGGGAAGGTGTAGCTACCGTCGACGGCGGCGAGAGGAGGAAGATGACCGGATATTTCTTAAGGTGTAATGTTCATCCATCAACATGTGAGGTGGCGTTCGAATATTGGTTCTTGCGGTTGGTCCTCATATTTTATTAATTAATTTTTTTTTTTGTTTTGTTTTTGTTGTTACAGAAATAAGGAAATCGATTTATAATGGACATAAAAGTTAGTAAACCAAATTTAGTTTTTTTTTGTTTGTTTGGATTCATAGTAAACTTGGACTAGGCCTAACAAATTACTACCTTACACCCCCTTAAACCGGCCCTGAAGGCCATCAAAAACTGCAATTAGTTCAATTCTTCAATTCAGTAGTACACCCCATCCTCCATGTTTCATAATCTTGACACTTACTCAATTTTGCTCGTGATTTAGATTCTTTTTACCTGTAAAAAATCTGAAAAAATATACTTCTGACTCTTTAGTATTTTAGGAATTTCTAGATTTTTTTGTAGATTTTTTTAATTAATTTTCATTATCGTTCAAATCCTTTTCGCTAATAGGCTCAAAAGAAGGACCAATACGTCCATTTGCACGATTCCATCCTCATTTTGATCATCCCCTGACAAATAAAATTCACAAAAATGTTTTTTTTTTATTTTTATGTCAGATTAGGAATTTTTAGGATATTTTTCTTTATTTTTTTTCAAACTAATTCGCATTTTTATTTTGAGTCGTTTTTGTAAAGTTGTTTTAATTGGTCACCGCTCGATCAAAGCTTATGTTTAATAATCATCGAACACTATTTTGAGCCGATTATGGGACCTTGATTAGAGGCTGACTTACACATAATGTGTATTTTGATTCAATAATTTTTAGGTTGAGAATTAAACTTTTTTCCAATTTTTTTGACATCGTTGATTCTTATGCGCTTATTATGGACTGTTGTTGATAAGTATGGTAGCTTTTAACGTGATTCTTGTTTTGCTTTCATGTGTTAATGATGTTCGCTGCTCGAGTTTTAAAGTCATTGTACTAATTGCTTTCTTCATGATTTTACCTTGGTTCAAGTTGTGATTTGATCACGTAACTCCGGTTACGTTTACCATGTCATTACTAACCTGTTTGTTAGGTTGTGCGAGGTACTTTCATAAAACTCTCAGATTGGTTTTGATTGCATCGTATTCTAATTTATTTCTAGGATACGAATCTATGTCAGATGCAATTTATCGGGACTCGCATTCTAGAGAGATGCATAAATGCACTATTATACATTCCCTTGGGCTTGTATTTTCATGCAGGATACTTGTGCAGTTGTGTCTGACACACACCTTTTGTGATTTGTCTTCACACTAATATTTTGAGATTTATATCGATGTCTGGTTTCTAACTCGCTTTGTTTGTTGATGTTAGATTGCTTGGAGTTTCAGGGTTTCTCTATTTTCGCTTGCTATGTTACGAACCTTTGTCCATTTGGTATACAAATCTTCCATTTATTCTCAACATTTATCGCTTTCTAGGGATCATGAGAAGTAGGAAGCAGGAAATAAAGAGCGTGCGCTCGAAGTCGCTGTTTAAAGACTTGTAGCAGGAATTCCGCATTTTATATGCTATATGTGTTGTGCTTGTGCTTGTTTCCTTGATTTCTTATTGATCGACAAGTCACTCAATTTAGAAATTGAGATCACGACTTTGCTCTCAGTGCATGCTCCCTATAGGATTTTATCGCTTTCCTTGATTTCTTATTGATTGATGAGTCACTCAATTTAGAAATTGAGATCACGACTTCGCTCTCAGTGTATGCTCCCTATAGGATTTCATCGATTTCCTTTATTTCTTGTTGATTGATGAGTCACTCAATTTAGAAATTGAGATCACGACTTTGCTCTCATTGCCTGTTCCCTATAGGATAGTTTTGTTAGACTTTCTTTGGTATGCTAGCCTAGATATAATCTCTTTAGTTGTGCTCTCTTGAGCTAGCTCTCTGGAGCTTATTGGCTTACCTGTTTGATTTCATCTTTGTGCGCATGTTTTGGAGATGACATACCCTCGGCATGTTCCCTTAGGAGCTCTCGATTCAACTATAGATGATGATTCGAGATAGACATAGTTTTAGGTGATAGACCCTTGCTATGCTCCTTTAGGACTTCTTGATTCATCTATAAATGATGATTTGAGATAGACATTAGGATTGTTATCCAAGCATGTCAACTTAGGGTAGAGATTTCCCTTTAAAACTCAACCTTAGGATTAATCATTAGGGATAGATCCAGGTTAGTCTCCCTTAGATGATTTTTCTTTCTTTTGCATCCATGCATTAAAACAAAAACTTCCTTTTTTCTTTGAAAAATATTAAAACATCTAACAACTTCCAAATCCTTCTTCAAGGTAAAAAATATCAACAAATACAAACTCTTTTGCCTACGGGATTTTCTTTCAAAACTCTTTTCAGAAAAAACATGTTAATTCACTTATGTGCTGACGCGTGAATCTCCAAAGGCCGAGTTGCGGCAGAAGGCGAAATTAATGTTGTTCATTAAAAAATACAAACCAACAAAAACATTTGAAGCCGAACTACGGCTGCTCTGATTCCTTAAAAGAGATACGTAGGCATTGGGGTAGGGCCCGAGCGAGCATAACTTTTCATTTTCCCTACATTCTTTTATCTTTTATTTTGCATGCATTTCCTGTACAGTTTAGATATAGATTTGAAACACACCCTTTGATTAGAACAACAAGAGTGGATACCGTAGGGTACTACGAGCGTGTGGGGTACTAATACCTTCCCCTCGTGTAACAGACTCCCTTACCCGATCTCTCGGTCGTTTTACCGTGATTTCACCCTTCTCAGGTTTACTCGATGTTTACCTTTTCCTTCATGTGGGATAAAAAACACTCGATGGCGACTTCATTGATTTTACTATCAGTTGATTGTTCAGTCGGTTGTTTCAGCTAAAGACTTCACTGGGGACAGATTGACCAATTGCTGGTCCATCCTGGAGTCGATCCTAGCTCTTGTTTTTTTTCTTTGGGTGTTTATTTTTATGCTTTCAGTTTATTCATTGGTACATGTTTATCTGAGCATATGTTAGCATTGCATTTTATCGCTTTCCATATATTAGTGATATTGTTGTGCCGGATCTGTTTTCATGATTGGGTGGGTGTTACAAGAGGTAAAAGGCTCAATACCCAGGCCAAATGATAACTCTAGGAACCCTAGGAATATAGTGGAACATGAACGACTAGTTGACTTAGGTTTCACTATTGCCGCCATGTCATCCACACTCAGATGAGGTACAAATGAGGGACTATCGTTTTCACGTAGGTGATATGACGATAGTTTTTCAGGAGTACCCTCGATTCTGGGTTACCTGACCTTACCATGACTTAGTTTTCGCCTGTGATTAGGGAGGGACTTGATTACCACAGGTACGGTTGGTGACTATGTTCAGATAGTGACTATGTTCTACAAGTGACAGTGCTTTTCTATTAGTTCTCAGATTTATTTTCTGAGTTTCTGATCCGTCGACCAAGAGGTTTATTCAGGTTCACGATTCTAGATTTTTTTGATCCCAATACACCCAATATAATCAGAAAAGGCATAGCGGTTAATCAGCATTGCGGAAACTTTGATCTTATGTTTATTGCACTTGCATCATGGCATATTTATTTTATAAAAGAAACGCAATATATATATATATATATATATATATATATATATATATATATATATATATATATATATATATATATATATATATATATATATATATATATATATATATATATATATATATATATATATATATATATATATATATATATATATATATATATATATATATATATATATGCCTAACCTGCATTTGCATTTCATTTCCAAGATTATTCTAAGGTTTGTCATTAGCATCAAAGATGGATAACAACATGGAGACAAGCTCAGAGCCTCTTAGAAACACTGTTGCTTATCAGTTTCCATGCTTTGGTGGTCGATTGCGAGAGGTGGGAGCTCTTGTGAAAGGAACAAATCAAAGAGTTTTCAGAAGTCAGTATGGAAACTTATTGCCATTGGTGAATGATGATCTTGAGGAATGGGCCGTGAGAACACTTCTTCAGTTCTATGATCCGCAGTTGCATTGTTTTACTTTTCGGGACTATCAATTGACACCAACTCTTGAAGAATATGCACACATTATGGATGTTAAGATGACCAACAGTATTCCTTTTGTTCAGGTACTGTAGACTCTGGACTATACGGCAATCGCCAGAGCTCTTTATTTGACTCATGGTGTAGTTAAAAGTAATTGGATTAACAAAAGAGGCACGAGCGGTCTCCCTCTGAATTATTTGATATCAAAGGCCAAGGGTTTTGCAAAGGATATGAATTGGACCGCATTTAATGCACTGCTGGCAGCTATGATCTATGGTTTGGTCCTCTTTCCGTTTTTCGAAAAGTTGGTGCATGTATCCGCATTATGTGTCTTCATGAATGGTAACCCGATACCAACTCTACTGGCCGACACTTATTACACCATCCATTCCCGACACGGGAAGAAGGGGGAAGTCATGTGTTATGCTATTGCACTCTACAAATGGTTGATGATGCATATGCCTACGAAAGGGGCTTTTATTCATATTGTCGGTTCATCTTTATGGTCTCAGCGTATCATGGGACTCACCTCGTATGATATTGTTTGGCAAAGTGTGATAGGCTCGAAAGAGATCATTATAGGGTGTGGAGAATTCCCTAATGTCCCACTTATGGGGACAAAAGGCTGCATTAATTATAACCCTGTCCTGGAACGTCGGCAATTGGGATTCGCAATGTTAGATAGACCCGCTGAGTGGGAGGTGATGGATACCGTTTATTTCGGCAAATGGGAGGACGCAGCGTTGCTCGAAAAGGTGAAGATAGCATGGGAACATATTCACCATAAAGGGAAACTTTCTTTTAGTCAGAATGGAAGTATAGCTTACGATACTTATACGAATTGGATTCAGGATCGTGTGAGAGAGATACATATACCTTACAAAAAGGGGAGGTTTTTATATCCTCAGCCTGATTTTGACCCATTAATGGATGCTCGGGAGGATAGTTCTTTATCCCATATTGATCCATCTTCTGGGCAGCCTGTCCCAGGAGGATTAGAGTTCGTGCCAATGACGTGTTTTAAGAATGTAAAGGCCCAAAACCTCAAACTCCAGGCTAAGCAGGAAGAAATGAATGTGGATATTTCGTTTGCTTTGCAAGACAAGAAGAAACTCATGACGGAGGTTAAGCTGAAGAACCAGTTGCTAGGAAAATATGGTTTGCTCGAGCGATCGAAGAGGCTTAGGGTCGAAGTTTCTGATACATCCAGTCGACAAGTTGAAGAGCTACAGGCTAGCCGTCAGAAGATAGAAAATCTTCAATTGGCTAAAAAGGAATTGGAAGCTAAGCATTGCGAGGAGGTTAAGATTCTAAAGAAAAAGTCACGAGAGAAAGATGTTTGCTTGACCCAAGTTATGAAAGAGTTGACAATAATCAAAGCCCAGGTAGCAAATAAAGACCAGGTTCCAGTAGAAGAAGCCGAGGTGGGAGATACAGGTTCTGAGGATTGGGAACTCAAATATCGTTGTTTGTTGGCGCTGGTGAAGAAGAGGGGGTTTGTGACTGGAGACCCTTTTTCCGAGGATGATTAGCCGAATAATTGAGCTTGAGGAGAAAGTTTTACCACACTTACTATGTTTGTTTTATTTGACAAGGTCACTGCCAGTCTTGTTGGACGGGGCCTCTTTAATAATTGAATCTATTTGTACTAAAACACTACTGTATGGATGTTTATTCGACTCTATGATATGAGCAGTTTTTACTCAGATACTTTGTCTTTGTTTCATTTTATCTTGTTGTCCATCCTATTATTTATTGATGCTTGATGAAAAACCACGGGATCCTCTTGGAAATGATAAAACACTTAATGCATAACCGTTCATCTATGCATACCATATCATGACAGGTGGTCACGACAGGTTTTCTTATCTTTGATTCAGGTTTCTTTATAGAGATTGCTACCACAAATTTTCACTGTTATAATACTCAAAGCACTTCCAAGAGGCAGATGGAACAAATCCAAGCAGATGTTGTGGCTATGGGTACTAGGATGGATACTCGGGTTGACCAGTTGATGGAGATTATTCAAAATATGGCTCGTCAACAAGAGGAAATGAGAGCCATGATTATGAGGCATGCTGAAGCTTTGAATAATGGTGGTGAAAATTCGAATGCAAATCCTCCGGGGGGTGTAATCAACAATCCTAATGGAACTCTGGGTGCTCAGAATATGGTGGAGAATCCAGGAAGTACTCGAAATCTGAATCTGGATTTGAATGTCGGTCTGAATATTCAGAATAGTCAGCCTGCAAATCTCGGCAATCTTATAAGTAACCAAGGTGTCCCTGGGGTTCAAGTTGTGGGGAATCCTCCCCCACCTACTCTTGTTCATCAGAATATTGAACAACCCATTGTGCTACCAAGGCTTGTTCGCATTCCTGTTAGGCCGGTGGAAGAAGATAATTGGGAAGACTGGATGACTCATATGGATGAACCAACAGAATCTAGCAAGAAGTTGCATATGCTCGAAGAACGAATGTGCAGGTTATAAAGTCAAGGTGCGGTAGGCTTTGACATGTCTGATCTAGGCTTAGTTCCCAGAGTAAGGATTCCACCAAAGTTCAAGGTACCTGACTTTGTAAAGTACAAAGGCACTTCCTGTTCAAAGACCCATGTTAAGTCTTTCTATCGTAAGATGTCTGCGTATTCTAATGATGAGAAGCTATTGATGCACTTCTTTTAAGACAGTTTGACAGGTGTCCCACTCGAATGGTATATGCAGTTGGAGAGTAGTCGCATCCGTACATGGAGAGAATTGGTTTAGACTTTTGTTATGTACTATCAGTATAACACTGACACGGCTCCTACAAGAACCCAACTACGAAATTTATCCCAGAAGCGGGATGAATCTTTTAAAGAGTATGCCCAGAGGTGGCGAGAGATGGCTGCAAAGGTTCAACCGCCCATGTTGGAGCGGGAGATGGTGGAAATGTTTAGTAGTACATTGCAAGGCCAGTACTACATAATTTGCAGTATATCAGGTACCTTTGCTGAGATGGTGACACATGGCGAACGAATTAAAATCGGGATTAAGTTGGGAAAAATCTAGGATACGGTTGCTAGGAATAATGCTGGTAACACTAAGAAGTCTTTTGGTGGTCACCAAAAGAAAAAATAAGGAGAAACCAGTACAGTTTATTCTCGTAAAGGGAAAAATAGATACCAAGATATAGATCACCAAATTGCTGCCGTGACAATACCAGTTGCTGCACCCCAGTAGCAGACATATGCGCCCAGGCAGGGCTACCAACAGAGGCCAAAACAACCTCCCAGAAAGTTCGATACAATCCCCATGCCCTATGCAGAATTACTACCTCAGTTACTGGAGTTGAAGTTGGTTGAGAAACGTACGATGCCGATTAATCCAGAAAAACTACCGCTGAATTTCAATGCTAACGCCACATGTGAGTTTGATTCCGGAGTACATGGGCATAACATTGAGTGTTGCATATCATTCAAACATAAAGTGAAAGACATATTGGACTCTCAGGCTATTAATTTTGGGCCAGCACCTAACATTAGTAGTCAACCTTTGCCGCCTCACGGAGGTGCCACTGTCAATACCATCATTGAAGACGAAAGTTTGGATCTGGTTATGGATGTTGACCAGTTGACTACACCTCTCTTATTTGTAAAAGAACAGTTGTCGAGCAAAGGTGTATTTTTGGACTGTGGGATGGATTGTGTCGCTTGTTTGAAACAATCAGAGGGTTGTCAATTGTTGAAAGATGCGGTTCAAGGCATGATTACAGAAGGGTTTCTTCAGTTTGATCGTAAGGTCGTTAAACTTGAGGCCGATAATGGTGAAGTCGATGTAATAACCATTCCTGTCAAGAAAAGGACTATTCCGACACCTGTTACGATTTCGGTGCCCTTTAGAAAACCACCCATAACCATCACCATGCCCGGGCCAATTCCATATGACAGCAGTAAAATAATTCCTTGGTATTACGGAGGTGAATGCTATCAACAAGGGAAGAAACTCGTTATCCAGAAGTCTGAAGATGGTAAGATCAAAGAAGAGGGGTCTGAAATTCATGACATCGTTAGTGAAAGTAGAATTACTCGCAGTGGTCGAATTTTCTCCCCACCAGAACGACCTGAAAGTAGTACAGATGCTGCAACTAAGACTAAAGGAAAGCATATTTTGGTCAATAGTGATAAGCCGGGGAAAAATCCCCCACTTCCTGCTTTAGATTCCAAAATGGACAAAGATGTAGTCGAGTTGATGAGGTATATCAAGAAGAGTGACTACAAAATCATTGATCAGTTAACTCAGACCCCCTCAAAGATATCCATCCTTGCTTTGCTAAGAGACTGGAATCCCATAGAAATGCACTGATGAAGCTATTGGGGACCTCTTTTGTTCCTCAAGAGATATCTGTGAATCAATTTGAGGGAATCGTGAATAACATTTTTGCGAGTAATGGAATTGGTTTTACAAACTTTGATTTACCCCCCGAGGGGAGGAAGCACAACAAAGCGCTACACATCTCTATGGAGATTACAAAAACTACCTTATCTCGTGTGTTGGTTGATACATGTTCCTCTCTCAACATATTACCCAAGTACGCTCTCTTGAGATTGGATTACGATGGGCTTTCATTAAGGCCAAGTGATTTGATTGTTAAGGCTTTTGACGGGTCCAAGAGGACTGTGTTCGGGGAAGTAGACTTGCCAATCAAAATAGGGCCCCAAGTGTTCGAAGCTACCTTCTTTATCATGGACATCAACCCTTCCTATTGCTGTTTGTTGGGCTGCCCTTGGATCCATGGGGCTGGTGCTGTCACATCCAATCTACACCAAAAGCTGAAGTTCTTGTTGAATGGGAAGGTGGTTACCGTTGGCGGCGAAGAGGATTATATTGTCAGTCAGCTGAGTTCCTTCCGCTATGTTGAGGTGGAAGGAGAAATCCATGAGACTCCGTGTCAAGCTTTTGAGACTGTGCAAGTTGCCAGAACTCCTTTCCAAGAGGATAGGAAACCGGAGGTCTCTATGTCATCTTATTGTTAGGCACAAATGATTGTTCAATCCGGTCATCCAGAAGGCTGGAGAAGATTGCTGGATCTCCCTACTCAAACGGACAAGAAAGGTTTAGGCTTTGTGGCTGGTTGAAACAAGTCAATTGCTACTCCTCTCAAGACTCAAGGCATTCCCCCCGCAAATTCAATTTGTCAGCGGTGGGGTCATCCACGAAGAGGTTCATGCTATGCATGAGGATGGTGACAGCGATTGTGAGATGGATAAGTGGGTTCGTCCTACTGTGCAGGTTGAAAAGCTTGTTAACTGGTTTGTTGAGGACGTCATTGAAGTCACCCGTTATGAAGAGTAATTTTCCTGTTTTACTTGTTATCATGCATTAATCCATACGTCCTGCCTAAGACATAGTGGATGCGCTGTAAGATCACAATGTTTTTCTTTGCAAAGTTATCATCAATAAAGGACGTATTTGTAGTTAAATGTTTCAACCCCTGTCTTTCTTTCAAAAAAATTTCCGGCAAATGTGAGTTTTTATCTTTTCTTTTTTTCTCTAAAAACTAAAACTAAAAATAAAAATAAACATGCAGATTATGTCCCCCGCTAATCTCCGGAAATGTTGAGAATGATTCTATTACGACTCTTCATGACTTCGAAAACCCAATTTATCAAGCTGAAGAAGAAGTTGAGGAGGATGGTGACCTCCCACAAGAGTTGGCTAGATTGTTGAGGTAGGAAGAAAAGGTCATTCAGCCGCACTAAGAGTCTGTCGAATTAATCAATTTGGGTATCAAAGAGGTCCGAAGGGAAGTCAAGATTGGGACCGTTCTAGAAGACGACATCAAACAAAGACTGGTCGAAATGCTCCGTGAGTATGCAAATATATTTGCTTGGTATTATGAAGACATGCCCGGGTTAGATAAAAATATTGTGGTGCACAATCTACCCCTTAGAGAAGAGTGTTCTCCTGTTAAACAAAAGCTTCGAAGAACTCATCCTAAGATGTCTAAGAAGATAAAAGAAGAGGTTCATAAACAATTTGATGCTGGTTTTTTGAAAGTAACTTCTTACCCACCGTGGATCGTGAATCTTGTACCAGTACCTAAGAAGGATGGAAAGGTCAAAATGTGTGTGGACTATAGGGACTTGAATAGAGAAAGCCCTAAAGATGATTTCTCGTTGCCACACATTGATGTTCTAGTTGACAATACTGCTCAAGCCAAAGTGTTTTCCTTCATGGATGGTTTTTCTGGCTATAATCAGATCAAGATGGTACCAGAAGATATGGAGAAGACTACTTTTATTACTCCTTGGGGAACATTTTGCTACAAAGTGGTGCCCTTTGGTTTGAAAAATGCAGGGGAAACTTATCAACGTGCAATGGTCACTCTCTTTCATGACATGATGCATAAAGAGATTGAAGTATATGTTGACGATATGATTGCCAAGTCCCAGACAGAAGAGGAACATCTCGTTCATTTGTTGAAATTGTTTAAAAGATTAAGGAAATTCAGGCTGAGGTTGAATCCAAACAAGTGCACTTTCGGGGTGAGATCAGGGAAACTATTAGGGTTCATTGTAAGCGAAAAGGGAATTGAGGTCGACCCTAGTAAAATAAAAGCTATACAAGGAATTCCAGTGCCGGAAACAGAAAAAGAGGTTCGTGGTTTTCTCGGGAGATTGAACTACATTGCTAGATTCATCTCTCACCTTACAGCCACTTGTGAACCAATCTTTAAATTGTTAAAGAAAAGTCAGACAGACAGGTGGAATAACGATTGCCAAGTGGCATTTGATAAGATTAAAGAATATTTGTTGGAACCTCCAATTCTCTCACCTCCGGTAGAAGGTAGACCCTTGATAATGTATCTAACGGTATTAGAGAACTCGATGGGGTGTGTATTGGGGCAGCATGACGTGTCAGGTTGAGAAGAGCACACAATATACTACCTTAGCAAAAAGTTTACCGACTGTGAAATAAGGTACTCACTGCTCGAGAAAACTTGTTGCGCTTTGGTATGGGCTGCTCGCCGACTAAGACAGTACATGTTGACTCATACCACCTTATTAATCTCTAAGATGGATCCAATCAAGTACATCTTTGAAAAGCCAGCCCTCACGGGAAGAATAGCCCGTTGGCAAATGATTTTGACTGAGTATGACATCTAGTATACTACCCAAAAGGCTATCAAAGGTAGTGTATTAGCTGACCATCTTGCTCACCAGCCCACGGAGGATGACTATCAGCCAATGAAGTTTGAATTTCCTGATGAAGACGTCATGTACATACGGGATGGTAATATCCCAGGCCCAGAAGAAGAACCCGAACCAGGATCGTGATGGACGATGGTGTTCGATGGTGCCTCTAATGCGTTAGGTAACAGTGTCGGTGCGGTGATTACTTCTCCTGAAGGTTTTCATACTCCTCTTACTGCTAGGATTTGCTTTGATTGTACGAACAATATGGCTGAGTATGAAGCTTGTATTTTTGGGTTAGAAGCTGCCATTGATTTGCGAATTAAGATCTTAGAAGTATATGGAGATTCTGCTCTCGTGATTATCCAAATCAACGGAGATTGGGAGACTCGTCACCCAAATTTGATTCCATATCGCGAGTATGTGCTGAAGCTAACCCCTTATGTTGATGAGATTAATTTCAATCATATTCCAAGGGAAGAGAACCACTTGGCAGACGCCTTGGCTGCTCTATCATCCATGTTCAAAGTTAGATGGGCAAATGAAGCCCCCTCTATCATTATTCCGAGGCTGGACGAGCCAACATTTTGCTATGAAATAGAAGAAGAGGTTGTTGATGAGAAACCATGGTTTTACGATATCAAAAGGTATCTCGAGACGAAGGAATATCTGGAAGATGCTTCTGTCACTGATAAGAAAACTCTGCGAAAATATGCTGCCAAGTTTTTCCTCAACGGGGATGTTTTGTACAAGAGAAATTATGATTCCATTTTGCTCAGATGTGTGGATAGACACGAAGCAAATAAGATCATAGAGGAAATCCATGAAGGTTCCTTTAGGACGCATGCTAGTGGGCATACCATGGCCAAGAAAATCTTAAGAGAAGGTTATTATTGGTCAACAATGGAAAATGATTGCTACAATCATTCCAGGATCTACTACAACTGTCAGATCTATGCTGACAAGATACATGTGCTGCCCAATCCTCTAAATGTCCTAACTTCACCTTGGCCTTTCGCGATGTGGGGTATTGATATGATTGGCCGGATTGAGCCGACCGCTTCTAATGGGCACCGCTTCATCTTGGTGGCCATTGACTATTTTACTAAGTGGGTCGAAGCAGCATCTTATGCCAATGTCACTAAGCAGGTGGTAGTGTGTTTCATCAAGCATAACATAATTTGTCGATATGGGATCCCTGAGAAGATTATTACTGACAACGGGTCAAACCTCAATAATAAGATGATGAAAGAGTTGTGTGAAAACTTTAAGATACAACATCACAATTCTTCTCCTTACCATCCTAAGATGAATGACGCGGTTGAGGCGGCTAACAAAACATTAAAAAGATTGTGCATAAAATGGTTTTCACTTATAAAGATTGGCACAAGATGCTGCCATTTGCTTTGCATGGTTATCGTACCACCATGCGCACTTCGACTCGGGCAACCCCCTTCTCGCTTGTTTACAGCATGGAAGCAGTCCTACCACTGGAAGTAGAAATCCCTTCTTTAAGGATAATGACAGATGTACGAGTGGATGAGACTGAATGGGTTCAGAATAGATTCGACCAGCTGAATCTCATTGACGAGAAGAGATTGATATCTATTTGCCATGGACAACTATATCAAAGGAGGATGAAGAAAGCTTTCGACAAGAAGGTACGTCCGCGGAATTTCCAAGCTGGTGATCTTGTGCTAAAGAGGATCTTGCCTCCTAAAAACACAAACGCTAGAGGTAAATGGGCTCCCAACTATGAAGGACCTTTTGTTGTGAAGAAAGTATTTTCAATAGGATCTATGATGCTCACGACTATGGATGGAGAGAATTTCCCTCACCCTGTTAACGCAGATGTAGTGAAGAAATATTTCGCGTAAAAGGTCGTTGGGTTGATCGGCTCAGGACAAAGCAATAGTCCAATCAGTCGTTTAGAAACACAAGTTATTGAAGAATGTAGAGGTCATGAGGGTTGTAACAGAGTTGTACTCGACGAATCTGCACTCACATTGCCATTCTTGTTGTCCTCTCTATGTACTTCGCATGCAATTGTTACTTTTCAAAGAATTGCTTTTCGATGTAAATGCCTATTTACATGCCAATCATTCAATAAAAGTGTTTTCAAATTGTATCAAGTTGTTTTCGTTTTTTCCCCTCCCGTTTTGATAACAAAAGACGTTCGACATTTTCAATAAACGTTGCATTTGAAACATTAAATCTTTACAACACATGACATCAATGGTTACTCGAAGTATCAGGTGTTCAAAATAACGGCTGGGGTAACCATCCCATGCTCGAGGCATGTTGTTGCGATTCTCATCTTCGTAGGTATTGTAGATCTGATAGCAGGAAGGGTTCCAATAAACGAGCTAAAGGCCTAGGCACGACCAACGTGAATTTCCTATCGGGACATAATCTTGTACTCGCGACCTAAAGATATTATTATTGAAAATGTGGTGGGAACTTGTTTCAACTCAAGAGTGTAAATCATCCAAAGATGTAATGCGAGATTACCAAGCGGACTTCATGAAGCAATAAGTCCTTACGGAGACTAGTCTCCTCAACATGGAATTTTCAAATTACATTCGAATTCTCATTTTTTAATCTTCCTTGTCTTGGTTCAGTACTTTCTTGTATGCAGAACTTGCTTATATTTTTAATACTAATCATAATGCATTTAATATGTTTGTCTTGAATTAATCTATTTGTATTCAATCATTAATGTTTTTCTTTGCTTTTTGATACTTAACTCTTGTTAAATAAAAAATCTCTGGAGGGGGGATGATGAGTAATATGCCAAAAAGTTCAAACGGTGTGCTTTTGAATAAAACCCAGTTGATGATGTACAAGCCTTGTTTCAATTCCTAAACACTGGAGATATAAGGGAGATAGACCCTCGTCAACCCCTTTGAGCCTTGAAGTAGGAGTTTCTTTTATTTTCGAAAAAACCCTCACATTTAACCTGGGGTAGGGTAGATTTCAGTTGATACGATCGAGCCGTCATAACTCATCAGGAGTGCACACCTAAGGATACAATAATGGTTATCCATCAAAAGGCTAAGGAAAGTAAAATCCGCAATGGTTAACTCTCATATATCAGCAGTGTGCATCAAAGAGAATGATACCACAATGGTTATCTCCCGCACATCAAGGGGTCAAAAGATGACGATACAACGATAGTTATCCCTCGTCTACCAAAGACTCGGGCAGTCATAATTACCTCCAACAAAGTCGAAAATGACTCGAAGTCACACGAATGGTTCAGAAAAAAGAAAATGATGAAAGAAAGAGACAAAAAGCCCCGCTAAGTCGAAACTTGGAAAATGAGTCGCTTAGGCAAAAGTCAGGGCTTCCCGCTGGACTTCAGAATCAAAATTCAAAAGGAATTTCCCCAGAAAAAAGTTAGGGAAAACAAAAAGAAAGAAAAAAGCGCGAAAAGCAAAAGGGGATTACCAAATAAAGATCCTCCACAAAGAATAAAGTCGTGTGTCCAGAAGTACTAAGAACGAAAGAGGTGAGTGACTGCTATGTCCAAAAAACCTCGCTTGACTCTTCCACCATTATAAACTCTTCTTGAGAGATGAGTTCTCATATTGGTTTAACTGAATTTAGGACTGGATAACATCATGGAGAATGGGTGGGCACCAAATAGTGTTGAGCCTTAAATCCTTTTTTCTAAAAAACCGTGAACCAGGCCACGTTACAACCCTGACAAGTCCTAACTGAAGCATGGGTTAATTTGAAAGTGCACTATAATGAGAATACGGTAATCTGACCCCTAGGAGGATTGCTAAAACTTTTGAGTTGGTATCATTCCATCTTTTACTTTATTTCACATAAATTTTTTGATGTTTAATCTTTTTAATAAAAGTTTCTTAAACTTCAAGACAAACATGAGCTCTGCATTAGAATTATTATTCTTAGAGTAAACATTATTTGCATATGAACAAGTGCTTAAACATGAAGTAAGCTTGTATAATGAGCATCAGATGAAAGTTTGATTGTCCCAATGGACAAATTGCATCAGGATGTATTGAAAGGTAAATCGTTTGCGAGAATGATCTTAATCTGAGGAAAAACTTTTGTTGACTGTTGAGTGAAAGAATACCAGTTTGAGAAATGATCTGAAGCAGATTGCAAAAGTTTGATTGCCCAAAGTATCTATTGAGTAGCGGTGCATTACTGTTAGTTGGTCCCGAGGGACGTATTTCCTTCAAGTATCTGTTGGAGAATGAAGCAGTTCAAGTTGAGAAGCACGGTCGTGTACTAACCTACTTTCAAGATGTAAGTCAACCACTGTGATCGGTGGAAATAGAACTGACTGTTTAAAGCTGGTTCGCGAAATGTCACGGTAAGCAAGAGTCGCCACCGTCTTTTATGTTCTCCAACATGGAAAGGACAAAAGCACAACAAAAATCCTTATTCGAGATGTCTCTCGGTTCGGGAGGTAGATTTATAGAAAGGGAAGGTGTTAGCACCCTTTCTATCTGTGGTTATCCACGGGCTCTTAGGTACTTGCTCTTATGTTTTCAAAAGATGTTTGCTTTTCAAATGTGAGTGGGTTCGAAAAAAGTTTCGTTTGAAAGATTTCTAAGTGACTCTTGTATCTGTCCTCAAGAGTGTATGAAAAATTTGTTTTGAAAACTTTTGAAAGTGTCAGTGTGAAAAGATGTTTTATTCGTTTTTGAAGAGAGCAAGTACCTATGAGAATATACCTACTCTAAGGAATTAGGCTGTGTAAGAGTCCTTAAGATAGTGCCATCCCACCATTGAGAGGTAGGTAGCACCATCGTTGGAGGTATTCGGGTCAATTCGATTGTAGGGACAGTGTGGTCACCAGAGCAATAGTAGGACACCTTAGAAGTAACCCTAATGTCCTAGATCCTTTTTATCCGAGGCAACCGTTTCGAGGCAACTGGATCTTAGACAGGAGGGCGACCTCTAAGACACCCTATACTTGATGACCACGTTCGAGGCAACGAGTGAGGCGTACCCTAGGAGTGGCATGTGCTTTGTGTTATTTTCAGTTAATGTTTATCTTTGATCATGTTATTTGGTGATCTACGATTTGCTTTTAATTGTCATTCAGTCTTTCATGCATATTAACAGTTAAGAGTGCAGAAAATTAAAGTGCGGAAATATGAATCTACGCTATTACAAGGCGCGGGTCTATACATCGCCAAAAACATAACCCGTTTTGGAAAAAAGTGCGGAAAGTAAAGAAAGTGGTAAATCCTAATTACTATTACATCCATTGAGCAGATACATAAATAATCAAAATAAGATAATGCGCGAAAGAATTAAATTGGAACGTCCTAGGGTTTTTGACCCTTTTTGAGAAAAGAAAGTAATTTGGTCCCTTTTTGCAATTAATTAAATATTAAGCCTAAAACTAATTAATTAATTATTTAAAAGAAAAATGTTTTTTATGTTTTTTAATGTTTTAATGAAAATAAAAAGGAATTAAAATTAAAAGTTAAGAAAAAACCCTAGTTCTAGATTTATTTTATTTTTTTGTGAAAGAATTAAAGTTAACCTATTTTAACTAATTTCATTAATTTACATTTTATTTACAAAAAAATAATTAATAAATAAGAATAATGATGATTAATAAAATATGATTGAAAATTGTCAAACCCTAATTCTACATAATTTTTATTTAAAAAAGATGAAAATTGAACCTATATTAAACTAATTAATTAATTTACATTTTTATTTACAAAAATAATAATAATTAGCAAAAATAATGAATAATGAAAATATTATAAATATTTAAGTTTCTGAATTTAATATGAAAAATAATTTGTTTATGAATTAATAATACTAATTATAATAATTAAAAGAATTAAAAGAGAAAAAAAGAAAATAAAATAAAATAGTAAAACCAGGGGGGGTGATGGCCCAAGTGGAGGTTTATTTTGGAATTCAGGCCCATGAACACCAAGCCTTTGCTGACTTTGGGAATTTCCTGGAGACACGTTGACTAGGGAGCATGGTGTTCATCCATCCCTGGCCTTTGGATTGAGCTTCATGAGACACTTGGCAAGCTTATGCGTGGGTTGCATGGTAGAGTGCTCTTGGCAAGCTGCATGAGATAACATTAGAAAAAATATCATTGAGATTTGGGTGGACCTGGGAATCGAACCCAGGTCCCAGTAATTACCAGACACGTCTTCCTCCACTGAGCCAAACGCATGCTTTTGTTATAATACTGATCAATGAATAATATATTAAGAAACCAAATAATTATGCCATAAAGCAAAAACGCGCGCATATTATTTGAATCATCCAGTCACATGTTGCCAGCACGTCACCTTCTTCGTTTCATCTGCAAAAATAAAAACAAGATAGCGGGGGTTTTTAACCCCCACAATGCCAAACTGCCAATAATAGCGATTAGGCGTACAGTGAACATAAAAAGGGCGCGATGGTTGGGTTGAATTCGTCTGGCCTTGACGAATTCAACCATAGGCGTTATGTGGTCCAATTTTCCTCATGCTGTAAAGCCCCAATTGAGAGCTTCAAAAACCCTAGATTTCTCCAATGGTGGATTCTGATTCAAGACGTTTCAATGCAATTAATCTATATCAAAAGCTTCAGAATGATGTTAGCAATGCAAAGCAATAATTAAAACATGTTAATGATGCATAAAAATTAATTTTCGATTATGGAAAAGAATGGTAAACCGTGTGACTGTTATGGCGTGTTCTTGGAGTGTTAAGGCTCGTTCTTGACTGCAAATCGTTCCTGGGAATGTCAGCAAGGTATTGGAAACAAGAAAAGGGTTTGAATTGGCCTGCAAATGAGAATTCAGTTTTCAAATTTTCTTGAACTTTTTGGAATTTGATTATGGTGTTGCAGCAGCTTTTGCACGTGAATGATTTTAGGTTAAGCTTCACCATATATAGTATAAGGTAATTAGGGTAAATCTTGCACATAAAATCCATTGTATTGAAGTTTGTATATTTGATTTTCAATCAAATCTTTTAGCATCCTTTTGATTGAGAAACCTTGCCAATTTTGGATGATTTTGTCTCCTTGATTGACAAACGAAATTGCCAGCTTGCCCTGAGTATTTTTGCTCCACAAAGATTCAAAAAACATATCTTTTGAATTTTCCTACAATTAAATCAATTAAATGAATTATTAATCAATTAAAAATCCAAATAATTAATAAAAATAAGAAAATAATTCAATTTAAGTTCAATGGGTCGTGCATAGGCCTTGGGCAATGTTTCAAGAAAGAATTTGAGGCCCATTAGCAAAAACAAGGTGTTTTAGGCAAAGTTGACTTTTGCAAATTCCCAAAAATTTCCCAACTTCTCAAATGCATATCTTGCTCAATTTTGGAGCTATGAACATGTTCTTGGACATTTTGGAAAGTTCTTGAAGTCCTCTAACCAATGCCTTTGGTCCCATGTCATTTTGATTTGCCAATCTCAAGTTATGGTCTTTGACTTAAAGTGCCATTTTGTTGACTTTTGAAAATGACCTATAATGTAGAAATTGATAACTTTTTGTGAGAGCATTTCTTGGACTTGCAATGTGAAGATGAGTTGTAGGAACTGTCATCCCCTTCAAAATGAGCATTGGATGGGATTTTTCTGATGAACCATGAAAAAGTTATGCCCTGGTCAATTTACAGTTGACTTTTCAACTGTCCAAAAATAGAAACTTTTGGCATCTTGATGATTTTTGAGCCATGCTTATGGAATCATGATCAATACTTGATCAAATGATGATTGTGGCTTCAAAATAAGATGTTGACCAATTTTTTTGACTTTTGACTGTAAACTGACCATTTTACCCCCTACAGTTGATTGTGAAGCAAACAGGCTTTTTGACTGTGCAATTTGATGTTGTGAACCTTGAAACTTGGTATGTGGATGCTTGACAATGTATGGAGGCATATGGGACTTGATTGAGCCCTTGAAAACCTTAACTTCCTTGCAAGAACCAAAACCCTAGTTTTGAATGGCTTAGGAGGATGTTGGACTGGGCAACCCCTTGATCCATTTGAAGATTGATCTTGACAAATCTTAAAGAATATGGGAGGGCAAATTTTGGGGTACAACAGTTGCCCATGTTCAATCTTCTTAGACCTGAGGATGTAGATTGGCTTGCGTGCCTTTCGTGATCCGAAGGTGGAAGATGATTGAACACTAAAGTGCCCAGAAATTTGCACTCGCATAGTAGAGTATTAGCAGTGTGATGTCGGGAATGGGCTTATAGATGCCATTTGGAAAGGTGGTGGATAGGAGGATGGGCTTATAGATGCCATCTGAAGATGTGACAGAATCTTGTCGGGAATGGGCTTATAGATGCCATTTGGAAATGTGTGTCGATCGCGTAAGAGATTCCTTAGCGAGAACTTGCGTACCTGAGAAAGAAAGATAATTACCTGGCCTGTTACAGGGGTTGATCTTCAAACTCTTCACGTAGATATGCCCTGGCTAGATACAGGTGTCGAATCTAGAATTCTTCGTCTACAGATATGCCCTGGCTGGATACAGGAATCGAATCTCTAAACTCTTCATGCAGACGTGCCCTGGCTGGATACAGGTATCGAATCTACAATCAGTTACTCACAGATATGCCCTGGCTAGATACAGGAATCGAATATGGAATTCTTCGTCTACAGATATGCCCTGGCTGGATACAGGAATCGAATCTCTAAACTCTTCATGCAGACGTGCCCTGGCTGGATACAGGTATCGAATCTACAATCAGTTACTCACAGATATGCCCTGGCTAGATACAGGAATCGAATCTGGAATTCTTCGTCTACAGATATGCCCTGGCTGGATACAGGAATCGAATCTCTAAACTCTTCATGCAGACGTGCCCTGGCTGGATACAGGTATCGAATCTACAATCAGTTACTCACAAATATGCCCTGGCTAGATACAGGAATCGAATCTGGAATTCTTCGTCTACAGATATGCCCTGGCTGGATACAGGAATCGAATCTCTAAACTCTTCATGCAGACGTGCCCTGGCTGGATACAGGTATCGAATCTACAATTAGTTACTCACAGATATGCCCTGGCTAGATACAGGAATCGAATCTGGAATTCTTCGTCTACAGATATGCCCTGGCTGGATACAGGAATCAAATCTCTAAACTCTTCATGCATACGTGCCCTGGCTGGATACAGGTATCAAATCTACAATCAGTTACTCACAGATATGCCCTGGCTAGATACAGGAATCGAATCTGGAATTCTTCATCTACAGATATGACCTGGCTGGATACAGGAATCGAATCTCTAAACTCTTCATGCAGACGTGCCCTGGATGGATACAGGTATCGAATCTATAATCAATTACTCACAGATATGCCCTGGCTAGATATAGGAATCGAATCTGGAATTCTTCGTCTACAGATATGCCCTGGCTGGATACAGGAATCGAATCTCTAAACTCTTCATACAGACGTGCCCTGGCTGGATACAGGTATCGAATCTACAATCAGTTACTCACAGATATTCCCTGGCTAGATACAGGAATTGAATATGGAATTGCGATAGTTGATAGTAATCATCTTTGTATTGACCTTTTTCCTGAAAAGGCAAAACATCAGTTGTATGCAATGTCATGATGTATGAAGTGCCTGATGTCATGATGTTCTCAAGAATAAATGAGATTGTATGTTCATGATGCGTATGAAGATGTGATGTTTATGAATGTATTTTCGTCTAGGAAAATAAACCCTTGATGAATGCCGGGAAGCTAACTCCTGGGCTGACATTGAAGAGTGGAGTTCTTCATTTTCGCTGGGGATGATTGCAAGAATAAACCGGTAGGAGAAGATGACTCCGTTGGGGGAATAAACTTGTTGGAGAGATTACTCTACGGGGAATACTCTGTGGGAAGAGATACTTTGCTGAGGTTTGATGATAACTCCGCTGGGGATACCGTTGATATGTTTTGTTGGAAGATTTGATGAACTCCGCTGGGGAGGTAGGAAGAACTTCGTCGAGAACGATCTTTCTGTGGTAATTAGCTGAGGATAACCCAGTTATATGCTCTGGTGGGGAATAACCTTCTGAATAAAGTCGGGGAGAGATGTATGTACTTTGCAGGGGAGAAGCTTCTAGAATCTACTGGGGATGAGCTTCCTGCTGGGGAGATTGATTCAACTCTCCTGGGGAGACTGTGAACTGTACTGGGGAATAGCTCCACTGGGGTGTCTGATATTCCGCCGGGGAACAATCTTATATTTCTGTTGAGGAATATTAAGACTGCCGGGGATGCTTGCTTAGGATATCCGTATACTCTACTAGAGAATATTGAGATCTTCTGAGGGTACCCAACTTCCTTAAGGCTGACAGTAGATTAAATCTGCTTGGGGAGAGTGTTGCTGACTTGCTGGAGATACTGTGCCTTTTCAGGGCTGACGGGAGACCAACTCTGCTCGGGGAGAATTGTTGAATCTTGTCTTACTTTACGGGGAGTGAAGGTATCTTAGTTAAATTCTTCAGCCGAACTTACCTTGGTACCTTGGTGGACAGAGCAACTAGGTCGCCTAGACAACTCATTATTGCCCCTATTTCTAATGTCACCTGTAATTAATCCTTTGTTTCGTATGCAACTATTTATGAGTTAGCAATTAGTGTCGAATGCATATATCAAAAATGAACATTGGACGTTCTTCGCAAGACAAAACAGAAAAAGGAAAAATAATTGGCAATTTATCTGAAAAGTGAATTTGTATTGATTTTTGAATTTGCCTGTAAATAGGCGTTTATGTACAAGAGACTGACGTCGTAGTAAGAGAACGTCGCCGAATAGGGTTTATAGAATTTGTACAAAGAAAACAAAACAGCTATGTGAAAATATAATCCCACTGGGTTCCAACTCTGCTATCGCCTTTATGTCTTCAAGCGTCTCATCACTTTGCTGCTTAGTTGAAGATGAAGCTGATTGATTGATGCCGTATGATCCTGATAGTTGATACCGGATTCTGGATGCAAGGTGATCCAATGAGACATAGTATTACGCTTTATCCCTAATTTTTGCCTGGACCGCCCTTTCGGGTTTTCAGTCCACCGGGATACCCATTTTTTCCCAAGCCGCCTTTTCAGGTTTTCGACTTGTCGGGTGTACAGATTTTTTCCTTTTTCATCCCTTATTTTTGCCCGAACCCTTTTGGTTCGCCGGGAAGCCCTTATTTTTGCCTAGGTGTGTCAACCTAGCGGGTCTTTAATTCATGCGTAGTATCTTTTTACTATGTCTGCATTAGCGGGGTGAGGAAGGTCGTCACCATCCATGGTGGTTAGAATCATAGCTCCTCCTGAGAAGATATGCTTAACCACAAATGGCCCTTCATACGTAGGGGTCCATTTTCCCCGGGGATCACTTTGAGGAAGGATGATGCGCTTGATTACCAGGTCTCCGACTTGATACTCTTGTGGTCTGACTTTCTTGTTAAATACCCTGATCATCCGTTTTTGGTACGTCTGACCATGACAAATAGCAGTGAGTCTCTTTTCGTCAATTAGGTTTAATTGATCTAGCCGAGTCTGGATCCAGTCATCTTCGTTCAAACCTGCATCCTTCATTATCCGGAGGGAGGGTATCTGGACTTCGATAGGCAAGACTGCCTCCATGCCATAGACCAAGGAAAAGGGAGTTGCCCCTGTTGACGTTCGTGCTGATGTACGGTACCCATGAAGAGCAAACGGTAACATTTCGTGCCAATCTTTGTAGGTCACTGTCATCTTCTGCACAATCTTCTTAATATTCTTATTTGCTGCTTCTACAGCCCCATTCATCTTCGGCCTGTAAGGAGAAGAGTTGTGGTGCTGTATCTTGAATTGCTCGCAGAGCTCAGTGATCATCTTATTGTTAAGATTGGTACCATTATCCGTAATGATCCTTTCCGGGACGCCGTATCAATAGACCAGGTTATGCCGAATGAACCGTGCCACGACGTTCTTGGTTACCGTAGCGTAGGAAGCTGCTTCAACCCACTTTGTAAAGTAATCAATTGCTACCAGGATGAAGCGATTCCCGTTGGATGCCGTAGGTCTGATCTCGCCGATCATATCAATCCCCCACATTGCAAAAGGCCACGGTGCTATCAAGACTAGGGATGTCAGTTTGGACCTGTTAATGGGGATCCCCGCGGGGAACGCCCCGTTCGGGGCCCCAAAGATGGGGAATTTTCCCCCGTGGGGGCGGGGATGGGGAGAAAAATTCCCCCGAGAGCATTTCGGGGACGGGGACGGGGAATACACCCCCCGCCCCGCGGGGACCCCGCCCCACCTATTATTTTAATATAGTTAATTTAATATATATATTTTAGATTAGGTTTTTTAGTCATTTCCTTTATGTTTATTTATAAAAATAAATAAATAAATATTCATGTATTTATTAAGAGAGAGAAATGTAAATATTAGACCCTAAAAAGTATTATAGTTCATTTTGTTGAATTTTATAGCATTTTATAGAAATTTATAAAAAAAATATTATTATTGTGTTCCATTAGTATTTTTAATAAAAAATAATAAATGTCAAATACTAGTATTTTTTAATAACATAATAAATATGTGAATTCTTTGTGCTTTTTATTTTTATAGAAAATATAAACATTTTAAAAAAATAAAATATTAATGAATAAATGTAGGATCTATGGGGATCCCCGCGGGGAACGGGGATCCGCGGGGAACGGGGATGGGGATAGAAATTCCCCCGTGACAGAGATCGGGGACGGGGACGGGGAATGAATTTGATGGCGGGGAAAAAGATGGGGAAGTGTCCCCCCGGCCCCGCCCCGCCCCATTGACATCCCTAATCAAGACATTCAGAGGAACCGGAGGAATGTGCACCTTATCTGCATAGATTTGGCATTTGTGACACGTCCGAGAATGTTGGTAACAGTCGGCTTCCATTGTGGACCAGAAATATCCTGCCCGAAGGATTTTCTTTGCCATGGTGTTTCCACTGGAATGTGTTCCGAAGGTACCCTCATGCAGCTCTGCCATGATCTTTTCTGCTTCAGTCTTATCCACACAACGCAGTAAGGTCGAATCATGGTTCCGCTTGTATAGAATGCCATTGCTGAGGAAGAACTTTGCCGCG
Organism: Vicia faba; assembly: GCA_948472305.1. Taxonomy (NCBI): domain Eukaryota; kingdom Viridiplantae; phylum Streptophyta; class Magnoliopsida; order Fabales; family Fabaceae; genus Vicia; species Vicia faba. The sequence goes on along the minus strand of OX451740.1, from coordinate 414,917,990 downwards.
AACCTTCTCAGAAACTTCTTGTCGTTAACAGATGCACCCTCGGGATATTCTTGAGCTTCAAAGTACCTCTTCACTTCATGATACCAAGGTTTCTCAGTTACCTCTTCAGCCTCGAGGTCACAATAATATGCAGGTTCATCCAATTTCCAGATAATGATTCGGGGCGCCTCGTTATCCCATTTGTCTTTGAACATAGAATACATCGTAGCTAGCGCGTCCGCCAACTGATTCTCCTCTCTTGGGAAGTGTTCAAAAGTTATCTCCGTGAAATGGGGGATCAACGTCAACACACACTCTTTGTAAGGAATAAGATTTGGGTGTTTCGTATCCCACTCGCCTTTGATCTGATTGATCACGAGAGCGGAATCTCCTAAGACACTCAGAAACTTGATCGTTAAGTCAATTGCAGCTTGAAGACCCATGATACATGCCTCATACTCCGCCATGTTGTTGGTGCAGTTGAAACATAGCCGGGCAGTAAGTGGAGTATGAGTGCCTTTCGGGGATATGATCACAGCGCCAATACCGTTACCCAAAGCGTTGGAGGCTCCGTCAAAGTGCATAGACCATCGGGATCCTTCCTCAGGTCCTTTATCCGGTCCAGGTACTTCACAATCAGTCACCACCATGATATTCTCGTTTGGAAATTCAAAGTTCATAGATTGGTAGTCATCCACTGCTTGGTGTGCCAAATGGTCTGCCAATACACTTCCCTTGATTGCTTTCTGAGTCGTGTACTGGATGTCATATTCGGTCAAGATCATCTGCCATCTTGCTATTCTTCCAGACAGAGCAGGCTTTTCGAATATATACTTTATTGGATCCATTTTTGAAATCAACAGAGTAGTGTGAGTCAGCATATACTGTCTCAGCCGGCGAGCAGCCCATACCAGAGCGCAGCAAGTTTTCTCGAGCAGTGAGTATCGGGTCTCACAGTCGGTAAACTTTTTGCTAAGGTAATAAATGGCGTGCTCTTTTCGGCCAGACTCGTCATGCTTCCCCATCACACACCCCATTGAGCTGTCAAGTATTGTCAAGTATAAGATTAGAGGTCTCCCTTCAACCGGTGGCATAAGAATGGATGGTTCTTGGAGATACTCTTTGATTCTGTCGAAAGCGTCATGACATTCATCATTCCAACATACTACTTGATCTTTCTTCAGCAGCTTGAAGATTGGTTCACAGGTAGCAGTTAGGTGCGAGATGAATCGGGCAATGTAGTTCAGCCGTCCTAGAAAGCCTCCGACTTCTTTCTCTGTCTTGGGAGTTGGCATCTCTTGTATGGCTTTCACCTTAGTAGGGTCCACTTGAATACCTTTGTCGCTTATGACGAAGCCTAGCAATTTTCCAGATCTCACCCCGAAGGTGCACTTGTTCGGGTTCAACCTCAGCTTGTACAATTTCAGACGGTCAAATAGCTTCTGCAGATGGTCATGGTGTTCCTCCTTAGTTTGGGACCTTGCAATCATATCGTCGACGTACACTTCGATCTCATGATGGATCATGTCATGAAATAAAGCAACCATGGCACGTTGGTAGGTTGCCCCATCATTTTTCAACCCAAAAGGCATGACCTTGTAGCAAAAGGTGCCCCACTGAGTAACAAAGGTAGTCTTTTCCATATCTTCAGGGGCCATCTTGATCTGATTATAACCTGAAAAACCATCCATGAAGGAGAACACCTTGTGCTGAGCAGTATTGTCAACCAGGACGTCGATATGAGGCAAAGGGAAATCATCCTTGGGGCTCGCCCTGTTCAAATCCCTGTAATCAACACACATTCGGACCTTGCCATCCTTCTTCGGCACTGGAACCACGTTGGCCACCCACTGAGGGTAAGAAGTCACTGCTAGAAACCCGACATAAAATTGTTTCATAACCTCAGCCTTGATTTTCTCGGACATCTCTGGACGCATACGGCAGACCTTTTGTTTTACCGGAGGACAGTCTTCTTTAGTAGGCAGATGATGAACCACAATGTCGGTATCCAACCCAGGCATGTCTTTGTAAGACCAGGCGAAGATTTCCATATAATCATGCAACATCTGAATCAACCGTTGTTTCACGCTAGCCTCCAGATTGGCACCAATCTTGACTTCCTTTCTGTCTGTCTCAGTACCCAGATTTACCATTTCCACTGGCTCTTCATGTGGCTGAATGGCCCTCTCTTCCTGGAGTAACAGTCTTGCAAGCTCACCAGGCACTTCACAATCATCTTCACCTTCTTCTTCGGCTAAGTTGATCAAATTTTCGAAGTCATAACTGGCAGTAGCAGAGTCGTTACCAGTGAGATCCAGAGTGGATTGGAACCTGTATGAGTGAGTGTGTGTAAATATAGCTGTTTTGCAATATATAAAGAAAGAAAGGGAGCGCAAGATTTGAAATGCGAAAAACGTCCAATGCTTTTATTCATGACATATGGAAATGACAAGTAGTAAGCCCTCACAAATGAAGCCACGGTGCCCCGGGTAAGACACCGAGCCATAAAGTTTCAAATTATTGTTCGTTACAAATTTAAAACAAAAGAGTTCATTACTGAGTGACAAAAGTAATAGGTATGTAGTCTTTAGCAGTCCAATTTCTTAGTCCACCGTCAGTCGTTGGGTAGATCCAGCTGTCAAATTCAGATTCCTCCGCATTGTCTTCAATAGCATTCACTCCCGGGTTGGTGATGAACACGGGAGGTCTTCCAATCCTTGCCTTACGCACAGCCCTCTGAGCCTCTGCAGTGAAACCCAAGCCAAACTTGTCAGTCTTCGGAGTGAAATCAGGAAGTCGGCCCCAGTTTGCACACTCACCCTTCTCAATCACAACCCGGACATCCTTTAAGGAAGCCATCTTCAAAGGAGAGTCTTCTTCAGTCACCGTCTCTGCTGACGCCAATGTCTGAGGAACCTCTTCGAAATGTTGAAAGGGGGTCTCTATGAACTCCCCATCCATCTCTATGTACCAGAACGAGTTGAGGTGGTTGACCATATATTCTTCTTCCCCCTTGTTGGCTCCTAAATTCGACACCCTTGTTTTTATTAATATCAGCTATTAAAGTTGAAAGATGTTTTCGACCAGCTGGGTCTGTCGAAATGCCATCGAAAGATGGCAATGTACTTAGAGGATTTCTTCCAAGGGAGAAGTTGGTTGCCTTCGACGTCGAAGGTGTTTCTCGTCGAAGATGCTTCTCGATGAAGGTGTTCGATGGTTCAGAGTGGAACGGTTTGAAATTCAAGCGTTTGGAGGGAAAACGGTTTCCAGCGGTTACCAAGTGCAACGTGCAGAGATCTGGAGCGTCGAACGCTGAGAACGTGCCAAGTGGAGTCATCTCGAAGCAGTGTAACTGCCCGACGGTTACTTGGGATGTTTTAGTATAAATAGTAGTAGTTCACGCAGTTTTTCGCGTGTGTTCACAATTATATACAAAGTCACTCATATAGATTCGAGTACCCAGCGTGTGAGAAAGAATTGTTGAGAATGTATGTGTGAAACACCACTTTTATTAATCAAAGTCATTTACTTTCCAGAAACTTTACTTGCTTTCTTCTTTACTTTTCCTGTCGAAGCCCTTTATTTCAAGCCTTCATTTATTTTATCAAGCCCATTTCTTCATGCAATTTACTTAAAGCCTCTTTATTTTCTTGTCATTTAACCATTATCCAACTTAATCAAAACCTCAAAATCAACCATGTCTTAGGATCAATCTGATCGATCCTGCGAGTAACCAAATAAGTAACCATTTGGAGGATCAGCGGTTGTTTACCAATAACCACGGTAAACAAATTGGCACACCCGGTGGGACAGTGTGTTGATTGTTGAAGTTTAACCTTTTAAACATAATCTCATCTTTTGCGAGGAGTGTTGTATGTTATTGAGAAGTGGTAGAATATACACTAACGATACCAATACTGCCAGAAGAAGGGAAGAGATGGCGAATCCGCCAAACAATAACGAAATCCCACAAACAAATGTGGGAGCAACGGTTATCCCGACCGTAAGTGAAGCGATAACCGCTGGTTCAACACCAGCAGTAACGGTCACAACAACGGGGCCATTACCACCGTTCACAGGCCCCAGAGTGCCTTTGGGAACTCCCCCACCAAGGGGAAATTTAGGCACAAGGCCTTATGTTCCCCCAGGATTTATGACAGGCGGTCATAATCGAGAACCACTCTATGGCATGCCAACTTCTGACTTGGCTAGCCTGACGAACGTTGCGTCCACTTTTTCAGATCCTTTAGTGAGTGCCTCTTCGCCACTCCAAGGTTCTGGAGTAGGTATGGCGAATAGAAATAGGACCCAACTCTTAGGAGGAACGTCCCAAGTAGCACATGGCCTTACAAATGCCTCGACATCAGTCTTGAGGCAACAAATGGAAGAAAGCAACCATGATATGGTTCAAATGTTAGCACAAACTTTAAGTACAGTGATGAACCCTCTAATACAAAACACTACTCAATCGAATCAGCAGATGACAGCACAAATGACGCGTTTGGCTGATTTCTTTGGAGTACCCCAACCTATTCGACAGCCCCAAAGGGCGCAAATAAGGGGAAACCAGGGTGTATTCTTAGAGGAAGAAACCACTATCAACCAGGTCCAACAGCCTGTCGAAGAAAACTTTAGGGCACGATTGGAGCAACCTGTCGAGGAACCTAGGGTAATAACCCCAGAGGTAAGGTTAGTTAACAGAAACCAAAATGCTGACGAAGTAGTTCAGCATATCCAATACCAAAACATGGGTTTGGAAAATAATCTGGCAACCATGATCGAAAGGATCATGACCCAAAATGGGATGAACATGGGCTTTCGAAGGCCCAACTTTACATCCCCGCTGTCAGAATACGTGTTACAAACAGACTTACCTCCTAGATGTAAAGTCCCCAAATTCACTAAGTTCTCTGGGGACACGACAGAATCTACTGTCGAACATGTGGCGAGATACTTGATCGAAGCAGGAGATATTTCGAACAACGAAAACCTGAGGATTAAGTACTTCCCAAGTTCTTTAACAAAGAACGCTTTTACTTGGTTTACAACTCTCCCCCCCAATTCGATCCATCATTGGACCCAGTTGGAAAGATTGTTTCACGAGCAATTCTACATGGGGCAAACCAAGATAAGCCTGAAAGAATTGGCCAGTGTAAAGAGACATTTCACTGAACCTATAGACGAATATCTAAATAGGTTTAGGTTGCTCAAAGCAAGATGTTTTACACAAGTGCCAGAACATGAGTTAGTCGAAATAGCCGCAGGCGGTTTAGATTATTCCATTAGGAAGAAGTTAGACACTCAATACCTGAGAGACATGGCCCAACTGGCCGATAGAGTTCGACAGGTAGAACGCCTCAAAGCTGAAAAAGCAAAGGCAACGAAAACTCATAAGAGAGAGAGGATAGCGTATGTTGAGATGGATGACGAAGATCCAGAATCCTTCGACGATACTATAACTATCAAAGAAGGAGAAGTCGATTTAGCGGAACTAAAACAAGGGCCACCATACTCTTGCAAACTGTTAGTCCCCTCAAGTGGGAAAAATCCCATTGGTCCAGAAAGGACCAACGATAGGTTCCCCAAAAAGACTTATAGTTTTGATATTACAAAATGTGATGAGATCTTTGACTTGCTTGTAAAAGATGGCCAAATGATAATACCCCCAGGGGTAAAAGTGCCTCCTCTTGATCAAAGAAAGAAGAGAGGTTTTTGCAAATATCATAATTTTTTGGGCCATAAAACTTCTCAATGTTTTCTTTTCAGGAATCTTGTGCAAGACGCTATCGAAGAAGGGAGGTTGAAGTTTGCTGACAAGACCCCCATGGCTGTGGACTCTAATCCGTTGCAGACTGAAGCCCACTATGCTGAACCTTCAGAGGTGAACGTGATCGAGGAATCCAGAAGCCAGTCGAAGAGGCCAGGAATCACAATGGTCGAAGTCTCAAAGGACCATATCAACATGCCAATCTTTGGCAGTTTTTCTGGGAATTTATCCAGAAAGACAATTGAAGCGGTTCAGAAAGCGGTCGAAAGCCCAAAGCTGGAGACAGTTGGAACCCAAAAAACTGGACCAGAACCCAGTTCTCACTTGGCCACAGTTCAAGGCCAGACAGAGGACTTGGAGATTCAAATGAAGCAGTTGACTCTTGCCAACAAAGATACCATGAATGTCAACATGGTCGAAGTCTCTGACCCAAAAACATCAGAGGAGGCCATGAGGCAAGAACAAGCTAACAAGACTGCTTTCCCTCGGGAAAATGAAAATCTGGCAGATTTCCTGCAAAGATGCCAGAAAAAGAAGTCAGAAGTGATGCTGTGTCCAAGATGCAGTTCGATCTTTGACAAAAAAGCTGCTGAACATATTCAAGGCGTAAGAGCAGCAAATAAGAGAAGGGAAAATGTTGATCTTCGACATGACCCCAGAAGAGCCTCCCAAAGAGGTTCAAACCAAGAAAAGAGGCCATTGACTTTCAGGCCTCCAACTAATGTGCCGGTAGATACCTGGTACAAGACATCTGGTCGAAAGAGGCCAAGCGAGGAGAAATGGCACTCTTTCGATGTGACAAGGGGTTCATCTTTAACACAAAAGAAAGAGCCTCAAGTTGCTGCCCCTAAAGTTGCACAGGTGTCAAGCAACTACAAAGGGAAAAATCCCATGTCTCGATCTCAATGGAGGAGATACCAGAGGCGACGAAAAGCTGAGAGGGAGGCTGCCAATGAACCAAAGGCGGAAACCAGTTCAAATGTTCCTCTAAGGAAGCAAAGGAAACCTCTAGAAAGAGAGCCAGTAACCAACAAGCTAGTTTGGCCTAACCAAGGTGAAATTGAAGACGAAGATGGTTCTGAGTCTGATGATACTTTGGACATCATGGTGAATATAGTCTCAGTGCTGCCCAGAGAGTTCAACCGACAGGTTGAGGTCGAAACAAGTGATTGGGAAGTGGAGCAAGAAATGGCCAAACATAGGCCAGTGTGCTATTTCGTCATGGACAATGGCACTACTGAGGAACAAAATGGGTTCTTCGAACCACCTACTGAGGCGATGAAAAATCACCTCAAGCCTTTATTTATAAGGGCTAAACTAGAAGAAACTACAGTGAATAAAATCTTGGTGGATTGTGGGGCAACCATCAACATTATTCCTCACTTTATGCTAAGGAAAATAGGCAAAAGGGATGAGGACATCAAGCCTCACAACATGGTCCTGTCGAACTATGAGGGCGGCATAGGGACCACTATGGGAGTGATCCAACTGGATATTAAGGTAGGATCTATCCTTCGACCAACAATGTTTATGGTCATATCGGCCAAACCTAACTATAATCTTTTGTTGGGCCGTGAATGGATTCATGGTGTTGGAGCTGTGCCATCATCAATGCACCAGAGGTTGCTGCTATGGCGTCCAGATGGGATGGTCGAAAACATAGAGGCAGATCAAAGCTATTACTTGGGCGAAGTGAATCACCTAGGGCTGGAAGATTTCGACAAGAACTTGGCTCACATAGGGCCATGTCCAACACCTGACTTCGACTTGGCGCCAGCGCCAAATACTTTTTGTTCCCTATACCTGCACCCTGAGCATGGTTTTCAATGGGACAGAGAAGACTTGTCCCACATAGACTTCAGTGGGTTAACTGATATCCAACCAACTGGTTGGGGAAGTGAATTCAGTGATAATGACTGAGTCACAATCATTGAAGCGAATTTCGGCTTATGTAGCCGAAACAAAGATGATAACGGCTCTCGAAGCCGAAGTAAAGTACATGGCCACACAGGCCAATGATCAACAGTTATCTGCTACAGGTCCTGGAAAGGATTTCGATCCAGAACCTCCTGATATCACGCCAGAAGGGATGCAGGAACAGAGGCTCGACGCCATCTATGACGATGAGCCTTTGGGCTTCGAAAAGGACCCCTTGGAGAACAACATTAAAATGTTAGCGCAAGATCCTTTAGAAGAAATCAACTTAGGCGAAGGGTCAGAGAAAAAGCCGACTTACATCAGCGCCAAAATTGACCCAGAACTTAGGTTGGAAGTAATCCAATTGTTGAAAGAGTTCAAGGATTGTTTTGCATGGGATTACGACGAAATGCCTGGTCTCGACAGAGGATTGGTAGAACTTCAGTTGCCAATCAAACCTGGGAAGAAGCCAATCAAGCAAAGTCCAAGACGCTTCGCTCCAGAAATACTGTCGAAGATCAAAACGGAAGTCGAAAGACTGCTGAAGTGCAAATTCATACGCGTTACGAGGTATGTCGAATGGATTGCAAACATTGTGCCAGTAATTAAGAAAAATGGTAAATTGAGGGTGTGCATAGATTTCAGAGATTTGAATGCTGCTACACCCAAAGATGAATATCCTATGCCTGTGGCGGAAATGCTAGTCGATTCTGCCGCTGGCTATGAATACCTAAGTATGCTCGATGGTTATTCAGGATATAATCAAATATTCATTGCTGAAGAGGATGTGTCGAAAACAACTTTTCGATGCCCTGGGGCTCTAGGCACGTACGAATGGGTAGTGATGCCTTTTGGCCTAAAGAACGCTGGGGCAACATACCAGCGAGCAATGAATTCTATCTTCCATGATTTTATTAACACTTTTATGCAAGTATATATTGATGACATTGTTATAAAATCTGTTTCCAGGAAGAATCATATTGACCACCTTCGACAATCATTCGAAAGAATGAGAGAACATGGTCTGAAGATGAACCCTTTGAAGTGTGCATTCTGTGTGAAAGCTGGAGATTTCTTGGGCTTCGTTGTCCACAAGAAAGGAATCGAAATCAACCAGAACAAGACGAAGGCTATTCTGGAAGCGAAAGCGCCATCGAATAAGAAGGAACTGCAATCTCTGTTAGGCAAGATAAATTTCTTAAGGAGATTTATATCTAACCTAAGTGGGAAAGCTCAAGCCTTTTCACCCTTACTTCGACTGAATAAAGAGGGATTCGAATGGGGGCAAGAGCAACAAGAAGCCTTCGACAAAATCAAAGGGTACCTCACCAAGTGTTGTACCCCAAAATTTGCCCTCCCATATTCATCAAGAATTATCAAAGTCAAGGTCACAAAATGCCCCAAGGGTTGTGCAGCTCAACTGTCTCCTAGACAGTCAAAACTAGGGTTTGAGTTCTGGTCAAGGAAATGAACTTCTCAAAGGCCCAATCAAGTCTCACATGCTTAAAAAGATGGTCAAGTATCCTCATGTCAAGTTTCAAGGCATTCAGCTCAAGACTGCACAGTCAAAACCCTAGATTGCACTACAGTCAACTGTAGGGGCAAAATGGTCATTTGACAGTCAAAAGTTCAAATTTTTGGTCAATATATCATTTTGAAGCCACAAACATCATTTGATCAATGCTTGATCATGATTCTCAAAATTTGGCTCAGAAATCATCAAAGATGCAAAAGTTGCTATATTTGGACAGCTGAAAAAGTCAACTGAAATTGACCAGGGCATAACTTTCACATGGATTATCAGAAAATTTCCATCCAAAGCTCATTTTGAAGAGAAAGACATTTCCTACAATTCATCTTCATGTTCCAAGTCCAAGAAATGCTCTCACAAAAAGTTATCAATTTCAACATTATAGGTCATTTTCAAAAGTCAACAAAAAGTGACTTTAAGTAAAAGGCCATAACTTGAGATTGGTAAATCAAAATGACATGGGACCAAAAGCATTGGTTAAAGGACTCAAAGACCTTTCCAAAATGTCCAAGAATATGTGAAAAGCTTAAAAATTGACCAAGTTATGCCTTGTGGAAGTTGGGAAATTTTTGGAAATTTTTGGAAGTCAACTTTGATGCAAAAGGCCTAAAAATGCAAATGGGCCCAATTTTCTTCCAAATTTCTTCATGCCAAGCCTATGCACGACCACTAGGCCCAAAGGGAAGTATTCTCATATTTTTCAATTATTTATTTGAATTAATATTAATTTATATTCATTTAAATGATTTTAATATATGAAAAATATCAAACCTAATCTAAAAAATCTTTTTATACACATTATAGGCTCAATATTTCGTGTGAAGGCAAATGAGGAAAGATTTGGGGTGATTGGATGCAAATTGGTACAAAAGCCATAGAAAAAGATTCAAAAAGATTTTAAACAAATCAAATATCTTAATCCATAATTGCAAGGGATTTGTACTAAGTTTGTTGACCTAATAGCCTCTATAGATACTCAGAATGAGAACCCTAATGGAGAGGACTGAAAAAGCTGCGCATAACACACTCTTGCATATTGAAATTTTTGACAAAAAAGTCAATACTGAATTCAAGGATTTAGGTGGATTCAAGCTTCGATCTTTGTTTCATTAGCATCCTGAGACCTTCCTGAGTCTTTCTCAATCAAAAACAACCACTCAAACACCCTGAATTGGTACCCCATGGTCAAACTGTGAAGCAAAATTTCTGAATTCGCATAACATGATTCAAGCATGATTTTGCATTTTTTTCATGTATTTATACTCATAAGCATGTTTCTAAACTAACCATGTGATCTAATTGCGTTTATATGCTGTGTATTCAAAGTCACCATTGACGAATTTCTAGGTTTTCAGGTTCTTGAAATTGGGGCTTTATCAATACCATAAAATTGGCCATTGAAACCACCATGGTTGCACTCAGCGTGTTCCTCTGAACAAAACGCATGCCTCGCGATAAATTTATGTTTGGACATGGGCTAATCGCTATTTTCCCTTTGCTTGCCTAAAACCACGCATGAAAACCGTTGCCCATTAGTTTTGTTTTACAGGGAAGGGGAAGGAGATGAAGACGTGTCCATTGGTGACAGGTCTATTTGAATTTCGCGCGGAATTCTAAAGCATTAGCGTTTTCCTTTTATATTATTTACGTATTATTATATGTTAATTGAAAGCGAATGGTTCAGCTGGCAACGCACTATGCTTGTGACTTCAAAGACCTGGGTTCAAGTCCCAGGTCTTGCAATATCCCATATTATTTTTCAATTGTAAATTCCATGCAGCTGCAGGACTGTGCACGTACCATACGCCTTCTCATCTAAGCGTACACCTGCCTGAGGGTCCCAGATCAAAGGCCAATATTGAAAGTCCACCATAAAGCCAGTCAACGCATTGGTATATGATCAGAAAAGTCAATGAATCAGCTCTTATTGGGCCAGGCTTTTTCAGATTTGAACCTCCTAAATTGGGGACTACACCCCCCTCTGGTTTGATTTCTTTTTTTACTTTTATTTTAATTGATTGTTTATTTTAATTATTTGTTTTAATTAATTATTTTAACAGAAATATAAAAACACTAAAAAATCAGAAAATACACAAAACATAATATTTATTTTATAATAATTATTTTTATAAATAAATTAATATGTCAATATTTAGTTAATTAGGTTTTAATTTTAATCTCTTTTTAATAAAAATCCAACAAAATAGAATTAGGTTAATTAATTTGTTCCTTTTAATATTTTTCCCTTTTTTTTTTAGAATAATAATAATTATTTACTTGTTTGTTTTTTCTATTTAAATTGTACATAAATAAATTAGGTTTAATTTAGATCTTATTTTAATTCTTTCTTAATAAAATAAAAAATATTAGAATTTAGGGTTTGCCGTTTAATTTAATTTTAATTAACTCTCCTTTTTCTCATTAAATCTAAAAAATACAAAATACCAAAAAAAAAACATTTAATCATTTAATTTTTAATTCTCATTAATCATTAATTATTTGCAAAAGGGTCCAACGCCCTAATTTTGTTAATTTCATTATTTCTCGCGTTTATTTTATTGTCGCTCATTATAATCATGTAATTGTCCCCAAGCCATGTAATTTACTTTTCGCACTTTATTATCTTCGCATTATTTATTTTTCTGCTAAATCGGGTCCGGTTTAATTTTGGCGATGTGGACCCGCGCCATTTGTAATAGTTTAGCTTTATTTCCTCGCAATTTATAACTGTTAAATATGCATGCAAGAATGAATGGACTTAAAATAAAATCAAGCGTAGATCACAACAAACACGACAAGACAAATAACTGAAACATGACACACAAATCACACACCACCCCTAGGGTACGCCTCACTGTTGCCTTGCCTCGAAAGGTGATCGTCGAGTAGAGGATGTCTTAGTAAGTCCTCATGATCCGGGAACCTGGCATGAGGGTAGCTTCTAAGGTGTCTTCCCATTGCTCTGGTGATCACCATGTCCCGAACCTCGAATTGACCCGAACACCTCCAACGGTGGTGCTACCTACCTCTCAATGGTGGGATGGCACTACTTTAAAGGACATTTACACAGACGAATTCCTTAGGGTAGGTAGGTTCTCGTAGATACTTGCTCTAAATTTCAAAACAAAATTCAAAAATACTTTTCACACCGACACATTTTCAAAAGCTTTCGAAAGCAATTTTTCAAACACTCTTGAGGACCGATACAAGAGTCGAACTGAAATTTTCAAAGAAACTTTTTAAAAACCCACAGTTGAAAAGCAAACAAACAATTTTGAAAACACAAGTGAGCAAGTATCTAAGAGCCCATGGATAACCATGGATAGAAAGGGTGCTAATACCTTCCCTTTCTATAATCTACCTCCCGAACCGAGAGCAATCTCTATAAGGAATTTTTCTGTGCTTTTGTCCTTTCCATTTGGAGAAAATAAAAGACGGTGGCGACTCTTGCTTCCGCGACATTTCGCGAACCAGCGTTAAACAGTCAGTTCCAGATCCACCGATCACAGAACTGGCGACTCTGCTGGGGACCCTTTATAAAGTGAGGTGTACCTTAGGGCTAAGTCATAATTGTGTTTTCACTTGTATTGTTTTGATTGCTTTATTATTGTGGGTTGCATCGGAGATACATAGATCCTAACCCGGATCTGGGGATACCCTGTTAGGTAGCATAAGCTGTGAGGGACCTGTCCGGCGTAGACCGACACAGGTGAAGCAGTGGCTACGTTGGTGTGGCACCTTAGTCTGTACCGATATCCCTTGTGTTGCAACGAGGAGAATATGGGTCTTCTAAGGAGTCATTAAGCACCAACAACCTTAGAACCTTAATTGACACAACTTGGCCTTTAGAACAGTAGCAGTATGCTACGCCCATTGAGGCTAAACTCTCGTGATGGTTCTGGCCGCAAGAAAAGATTGCGATGCTGGAGTTATGACCGATTGAGGGTAGTCAATGATATTGGGATCCTCTAAGAACCCGGTTACTTTTGATTAGGACAGGTATGAACCAACAAACTGAAAGAGGGTAGTACCTAGACCTCATGCTGGCCTAAACTTTAGGGGCTTGCTTTGTGTGACTTGTGTGCCTTACCATGTTTGCCTTTGTATCTGTATGTGGTGTGCTTTATCATAACATCATAGCATCATGAGCATTGCATGCATAAGAACTGACCATTTCAAAGACAAGAGGGTTTCATCTTTGCTCTGTTTTGTAGGACATTATGATGCCTGTGCGAAGGAATACTACCCGGTTCAACTTTGTTCGTTCACCTGAGTTGATTGATGAGTTGGTTAGTAGAATTCCAAACACCACTTCCTTCATTCCGAGGCATGGTTCTCTTCTTAGCTTAGTCACTGCAAAGCGGGATCAACAGTTGATGAGTGTTCTGACCCAGTTCTATGACCCTCGGTACCAGTGCTTCACCTTCCAAGACTTCCAGCTGGTCCCTACCCTGGAAGAGTTCTCTAATCTGCTTGGTATCCCTATCTTGGATCAGACTCCCTTTACTGGTTGGGAAAAGACCCTCAGGCTGGAGGACATTGCTGCAGCTCTTCCTTTGACCCATCAAGAGGTAACAGACAATTGGGTAACTAGAAGCGGAGTTAAGGGTTTCTTGGCCAAGTTTCTGATTGGTAAAGCTAACAGCTTCTGGAATGACTTGGACTTTAGGGCATATGAAGACATCTTGGCTCTCCTAATCTATGGGTTAGTCCTGTTTCCTAATCCTGACAACTTCATCAATGTCACTTCCATTAGGATCTTTATGTCTCAGAACCCTGTGCCCACTCTCTTGGGTGACCTCTTGCAACAACTTCATGCCCGTACTACCCGAAGACGAGGAACCCTATGGTGTTGTATCCCTTTGTTGGTGAGGTGGTTTATTTCGCACCTCCCTAAGTTTGTACTGAAGAACCAGGAAGGAAGAGGTTGGGCTCACAGGTTAATGTCTCTCACCGATAAAGACATCATTTGGACTTGCAGAGGTTTGGATGAGATGGCTATTATTGATCGATGCGGGGAGTATCCTAATGTTCCTCTGATTGGTACTCAAGGAGGGATCTCTTACAATCCATGTCTAGCACTCCGTCAGTTTGGAAGAGCCAGAAGAGCAGGCCCCCATGAGATGTTAGTGCCTCACATCAGTTTCGAGTTTCAGATGGATAGTGACGAGCTGCGTCGTAGGTTCATCAAGGCTTGGGAGAAGGTTCATAAAGCTGACCCACAAGAGCTAGGGCCAAAGACTTCTCTACCTATGGAAGCCTACTACAAATGGGTCCGCATCCGTGCTCAGAAGTTAGGTATGCCGTATGAAGCTGTCAGACCCGTCGTTCTTGAGTGTCCTGATAAAGATGGTGTTCCTCCAACTGTCCTTCCTCCTCAGATACCTACTGATTATGAGACATTGAAGAGATCTTGGTCGCAACTGCAAGAAGAACGGGATTCTTACCGGGAAAAGTTCCACGAGCAGGAATCAAAGGTCCAGAAGCTGACAAAGCAGTTGGAGAATGAGAGAGCCCTGAATGCCTACCTTCGTACTGAGAAAAGGAGACCATGGGATCAATGAGGAGTGCTGAATGTGCCTTTACAGTTTTTATTTCCCTTCCAGTTGTTCCATTTCATGTAAACGCCTAAGGGCAACTTGTTGAATAATTTCAGTTACAAAGTTGAATCTAATGAAGTGTGTTCCTTTTTGTTTAACAAAGTTGATTCCCGATTGTCTTTGAAAACATAATTCATACGCATTTCATACATCATGTGCATAGCAGGTTTTCCCTTTTTTCAGGTTGCTTACAGTTCTTCGCTGTTTATTTCAGCATCATGAATTCCGGATCTGAATCAACTGAGACTTCAATCAAGGCTCTCCAGGCGCAGAATGCGCAGTTTCAAGAGTTAATCCTGGGTCTAGCTAAAGGCCAAGATGAGTTGAAGGCCATGCTCCTGAAGAAGGAGAAGAAGAAGAAAAGAAGGACTGTTCTATTCAACACGGGCCGAAGGATGGGTAATACTCTACACAATGAAGAGGTTGCTTCTTCTGTTGGCAAGAGTCCTTCTCAGGCAGAAGCAAGGGTTCCTAGTCCAGTGGTCTCCGACAACGAGACAGATTTTGATGAAGAGCAGTACCCTCCTGAAGACAACAAATACAAACAACTGGAGGACAGGTTGAAGGCTATGGAGGTGCAACAGACACCTGGGCTGGACTTCGGAGATCTGGGTTTGTCGACTGGTGTGATCATTCCACATAAATTCAAAGCTCCCACCTTCTCCAAGTATGACGGGGCATCCTGTCCCAAGCTGCATTTGAGGTCCTATGTGCGAAAGATTCAGCCGTACTCTGCGGACAAGAATCTATGGATCCACTTCTTCCAGGAGAGTCTTTCAGGGACTCATCTCGAATGGTTCTATCAGCTGGATGGGACCAAAGTTCGTAACTGGGAGGAGCTGGCTACTGCTTTCTACAAGCAGTATCAGTATAATGCCGACCTTGCCCCCACGCGTACCCAACTCCAGGGTATGTCGTTGGGCGTAAGCGAAGGTTTTAAAGAGTACGCGCAGAAGTGGAGAGATCTGGCTGGCAGGGTGCAGCCGCCTTTGACTGATCGAGAGTTAGTGGACATGTTCTTGGGGACCCTATCTGGGCCGTTCTTTAATCATCTCATTGGGAATTCGTCTGCTGGTTTCACCGATTTGATCTTAACTGGAGAGAGAATTGAAGCTGGTTTGAAGTCTGGGAAGATTGCAAAGGCTGCATCATCATCTGGGTCGGACAAGAAACCGTTTAAAAAGGAGTCTAGTGCTGTGTATGGCTCCAGAAAATCAGAAAGACCTGATCGCCGCCAATCTGTCAGTGCGGTCATGATTGCTACGCCTGTTGCCGCTCCCCGGCCAAACAATCCCCAAAGGGCTGATAGACCTCGGAGAGAGTTTACCCGGTTAAGCATGACCCTATCGCAAATCCTGCCACAGTTACTATCCACCAATTTGGTGACTGTCAAGGAGGCGCCAAAGTTCTCAAACACTACCTCTCCTAAGTACAACCCGAATGCCCGTTGTGCTTACCATTCAGACAGCCCGGGGGATGCCACTGATGACTGTTGGGCGTTAAAGAATAAGGTGCAAGACCTTATCGATGCTAAAGAGATACAATTCGAGGCGCCTGCGAAGCCGAATGTAGTTACTGCCCCTATGCCTCAGCACGGGGTAAATGCTATTGATGAAGATGTTTATGCCGTTTCTGTGGATGATCTAGCCACTCCTTTAAAGATCATTAAGAAGAACCTACTGCAGGCCGGTTTATTTCCGGGTTGTAGTGAGGGTTGCCTGTTCTGTGTGGTGTCTCCATCCGGTTGTCCCTTGCTAAAGTTAGGCATCCAAAGCTTAATGGATAGCAAGGAGATTTTATTCAAGAAGTCTGCTGTTCGTATGATTCCAATGGAAGAGGTTTCTGTGGTGACTATCTTCAACAATCCGATCCCGGCTCTCCAGAAGAAGCCCGTTCAAATTCTGACCGTTGCACCTGTTACTATCACTGTTCCTGGGCCCCTGCCCTATGTATCCAACAAAGCTGTCCCTTGGCACTATGGGGCAGATGTATATATAAACGGAGTGAAACAAGAGCTCAACGCTGGCGCCAGCATCTGTGACATCACTGGCCCGGCCAAAGTTACCCGCAGTGGCAGGCTCTTCTCGCCTGACATTGCGCCACCTGCTGCTATAAGACCACTCCTGATAATTCCTGCAAGTACACCTGCTCCCGTTGCCGATCAAGTTGTTGTTCCTGCTGCTGATCCGTTTGTTTCTCCTGCTGCTGAGTCATCCAATGCTCGGGGCAAGGGAATTGAAACTGAGCCTGCCCAGACGGGGGCACCCGTACCCATAGCTGTTGAGGCCTCCCCACAAGAGATGGAGGAGATTTTGAAGATTATAAAGAAGAGCGATTTTAATGTCGTGGAACAGTTAGGGCATACGCCCTCCAAGATATCTATGCTCTCTTTACTGCTGTGCTCTGAGGCCCATGCAAAGGCCCTCATCTCATTCCTCAAGAAGGCCCATGTGCCACATGAAACCTCGGCAATCCAGTTCACTGATTGCGTGGCAAGTCTAACGGCAGACAATGGCTTGGGTTTTTCAGACGCTGATTTGACCATGAAGGGGAAAGATCATAATGATGCTCTGCATGTCTCGATCGAATGCAGGGGCACCACCTTGGCACATGTGTTGGTTGATACCGGGTCATCTTTGAATGTACTACCCAAGAAGGCTCTGGATCGTCTAGATTGTGAAGGCCTGGATTTGAAGCCCAGCAACATCATTGTCAGGGCCTTTGATGGTTCAAAGAGGATGGTCCATGGGGAGGTGGACATTCCAATTCGTGTGGGTTCTCAGGTGTTCGATTCCACTTTTTATGTGATGGATATCCGTCCATCTTACTCTTGTTTGCTGGGTCGACCCTGGATACACAAGGCTGGGGCAGTGACCTCTACCTTGCATCAAAAACTGAAGTACCCCGTCAGAGGGAAGATCGTCACCGTGCAAGGTGAGGAAGAATACATGGTGAGCCACCTAAACTCGTTCAGATACATTGAGATGGATGGGGAGTTCATTGAGACCCCCTTTCAGCATTTCGAGGAGGTGTTTCCAATCGCAGCAGAAACAGCAGAAGCAGGTGGTCCTCTGAAGATGGCTTCCCTAAAGGATGCCAGGGCTGTAGTGCAAAAGGGTGAAGGTGCTAACTGGGGCAGACTGCCAGACTTCACCCAGAAGACTGATAAACTTGGGCTGGGCTTCACCTCAGAAGGGCAGAGAGCTATGAGGAAGGAGAAGATCGGAAGGCCTCCAGTATTTATCAAGGGTTCAGAAGTGAATGCTGTCGGGGAAGACTTTGAAGTGGACGAAGCCGAATTCAACAGCTGGATTTATCCGACGGCCGAAGAAGGATTGAACAATTGGAGTGCAAAGGATCACACCCCTGTTACCTTTGTGACACAGTAATGAATTCCCATGTTTTGTTATTTTGTAATAGACAATGATAAACTCTATGGCCCAGTGTCTTACCCGAGGCACCGCGGTTCTATTTGTGAGGGCATATGAACTGTCATTTTATACATCATAAATGAAAATCTTGGACTATTTTCGCATTGCAAATATTGTGTTCCTTTTTTCTTCCTTTCATTTCCTTTACATAATTTTCAAAACAGCTGTATTTACACACACACTCACTCATACAGGTTCCAATCCACTCTGGATCTTACTGATAACAGCTCTGCTAATGCCAATTATGACTTCGAAAATCCGATCAACTTAGCCGAAGACGAAGGTGAAGATGATTGCGAAGTGCCTGGCGAGCTTGCAAGACTGTTACTTCAGGAAGAGAGGGCAATTCAACCACATGAAGAGCCAGTGGAAACCATAAACCTGGGTACTGAAGCAGATAGAAAAGAGGTAAAGGTTGGTGCTAACCTAGAGCTCAGCGTGAAGCAACGGTTAACCAAGATGTTACACGACTATATGGAGATCTTTGCCTGGTCCTACGAAGACATGCCAGGGTTGGATACCGATATTGTCGTCCATCATTTACCAACTAGAGAAGACTGCCCTCCAGTTAAACAAAAGGTTCGTCGGATGCGTCCAGAGATGTCCGAAAAGATTAAGGCCGAGGTGATGAAACAGTTTGATGCCGGGTTTCTTGCAGTGACTTCTTACCCTCAGTGGGTTGCTAATGTGGTGCCGGTACCTAAAAAGGACGGCAAGGTCAGAATGTGTGTTGACTACAGGGATCTGAACAGGGCCAGCCCCAAGGATGACTTCCCCTTACCTCACATTGATGTCCTTGTGGATAATACAGCTCAGCACAAGGTATTCTCTTTCATGGATGGCTTTTCAGGCTACAATCAGATCAAGATGGCACCTGAAGACATGGAGAAAACTACATTTGTTACTCAGTGGGGCACCTTCTGTTACAAGGTCATGCCGTTCGGATTAAAGAATGCTGGGGCAACCTACCAGCGTGCCATGGTTGCCTTATTTCATGATATGATCCATCATGAGATCGAAGTGTATGTGGACGACATGATCGCTAGGTCCCAGACTGAGGAGGAGCATCTAGATCATCTGCAAAAGTTGTTTGACCGGTTGAAACTGTACAAACTGAGATTGAACCCGAACAAGTGCACCTTCGGGGTAAGATCTGGGAAGTTGCTAGGCTTCGTGGTCAGTGATAAAGGTATTCAAGTGGACCCTGCTAAGGTCAAAGCCATTCAAGAGATGCCAGTTCCCAAGACAGAGAAGGAAGTCAGAGGCTTTTTAGGACGCCTGAACTACATTGCTCGATTCATCTCTCATCTAACTGCTACCTGTGAGCCAATCTTCAAGCTACTGAAGAAAGATCAGGTAGTACGTTGGAACGATGAATGTCAGGCTGCTTTCGACAAAATCAAAGAGTATCTTCAAGAACCACCCATCCTAATGCCACCGGTTGAAGGGAGACCTCTGATACTATATCTGACAGTGCTAGACAACTCAATGGGGTGTGTGCTGGGGCAGCATGACGAGTCTGGCCGAAAAGAGCATGCCATTTATTACCTTAGCAAAAAGTTTACCGACTGTGAGACCCGATACTCACTGCTTGAGAAAACTTGCTGCGCTTTGGTATGGGCTGCTCGCCGGCTGAGACAGTATATGCTGACTCACACTACTTTGTTGATCTCAAAAATGGATCCGATAAAGTATATATTTGAAAAACCTGCTCTGTCTGGGAGAATTGCAAGATGGCAGATGATCTTGACGGAATACGACATTCAGTACACAACCCAGAAAGCCATCAAGGGGAGTGTATTGGCAGACCATTTAGCTCATCAAGCTGTAGATGACTACCAATCAATGAACTTCGAGTTTCCGGATGAAAGCATCATGATCGTAACTGATTGTGAAGTACCTGGACCGGAGGAAGGACCTGAACCAGGATCCCGATGGTCTATGCACTTTGACGGAGCCTCTAATGCTTTGGGAAACGGTATCGGCGCCATCATCATATCTCCTCAAGGTACTCATACTCCACTCACCGCCCGGCTGTGTTTCAACTGTACCAACAACATGGCGGAGTATGAGGCGTGTATCATGGGTCTTCAAGCTGCGATCGACTTACGGATCAAGTTCCTCAGTGTCTTCGGGGATTCCGCCCTTGTGATTAATCAGATCAACGGAGAGTGGGATACGAAACATCCAAACTTGATTCCTTACAGAGAATGTGTGTTGACCCTGATTCCCCACTTTACAGAGATAACCTTTGAGCACTTTCCGAGAGAAGAGAATCAGTTAGCGGACGCGTTAGCTACAATGTCTTCAATGTTCAAGGTTAAATGGGATAATGAAGCTCCCCAGATCACCATCTGGAAACTGGACGAACCGGCATACTGTTGTGATATCGAAACTGAATTGGTAACTGAGAAGCCTTGGTACCACGAAGTGAAGAGATATCTGGAAGCTCAGGAATACCCTGAAGGTGCATCTGTCAACGATAAGAAGTTCCTGAGGAGGTTTGCAGCAAAGTTCTTCCTAAGCAACGGCATCTTGTACAAGAGGAATCAAGATTCAACCTTACTGCGTTGTGTGGACAAGATTGAAGCAGAAAGAATCATGGAAGACCTACATGAAGGGACCTTTGGTACGCATTCCAGTGGACACACTATGGCTAAGAAGATCCTACGGGCAGGATACTACTGGTCCACCATGGAAACTGATTGCTACCAACACTCCAGGACATGTCACAAGTGCCAGATCTATGCAGACAAGGTGCATGTTCCTCCGGTTCCCCTGAATGTTCTGACTGCGCCTTGGCCGTTTGCAATGTGGGGCATAGACATGATCGGCGAGATAAGACCTACGGCATCCAATGGACATCGCTTCATCCTAGTAGCGATTGATTATTTTACAAAGTGGGTTGAAGCAGCATCCTATGCTACAGTGACCAAGACTGTAGTGGCACGGTTTATTCGGCACAATCTGATATGTCGATACGGCGTCCCTGAGCGGATTATTACAGACAACGGTACCAATCTGAACAATAAGATGATTGCTGAGCTCTGCGAACAGTTCAAGATACAGCACCACAATTCTTCTCCTTACAGACCGAAGATGAATGGGGCTGTAGAAGCAGCAAATAAGAACATCAAGAAGATCGTGCAAAAGATGACAGTAACGTATAAAGATTGGCACGAGATGTTACCGTTCGCTCTGCATGGGTACCGTACCTCAGCTAGGACATCAACCGGGGCAACTCCCTTCTCTCTGGTTTATGGCATGGAGGCAGTCTTGCCGATCGAAGTGCAAATTCCCTCTCTCCGGATAATGAAGGATGCAAACCTGAACGAAGATGATTGGATCCAGACACGACTTGACCAACTCAACCTTATTGATGAAAAGAGACTTGCTGCTATCTGCCATGGTCAGACGTATCAGAAACGAATGATCAGGGCATTTAACAAAAAGGTCAGGCCACAGGAATATCAAGTCGGGGATCTGGTTATCAAAAGAATCATCCTTCCTCAGAGTGATCCAAGGGGCAAATGGACCCCTACGTACGAAGGGCCATTTGTGGTTAAGCATGTGTTCTCAGGAGGAGCAATGATCTTAACCAACATGGATGGTGACGACCTTCCTCACCCCGCCAATGCAGACATAGTTAAAAAATACTACGCATGAAAAAGACCCGCTAGGCTGACATGCCTAGGCAAAAATTAGGGCTTCCCGTCGAACCAAAAGGGTTCGGGCAAAATGTAGGGATGAAAATGAAAAATCTGTACACCCGGCAAGTCGAAAACCTGAAAGGGCGGCTTGGGCAAAAATGGGTATCCCGGTGGACTGAAAACCCGAAAGGGCGGTCCAGGCAAAAATTAGGGATAAAGCGTAAAACTATGTCTCATTGATCACTTTGCATCCAGAATCCGGTAGCTGCATCAAGTTCAGACGGCATCGATCAGTCAGCTTCACCTTCAACCAAGGTCATCAAGTGATGAGACGCTCAGAGTTATAAAGGCGATAGCAGAGTTGAAACCCAGTGGATCATTCATCTTTCACACAGCTGTTTTACTTTTCATTTGTACAAAACTTGTATAAATTCTTTTGATCGGCGACGTACCTCTTACTAGGACGTCAGCCTCTTGTACACAAAACGCCTATTTTCAGGCCATTCAAAATCAATAAAAATATCTTTCCAGTTAAATGTGCCAGGTGTTTTTCTTTTTCTGTTTTGTTTTGCGAAGAACGTCTAAGGTTCAATTTGTGATGTATGCATTGACAATAATTTGCTAACTCATAAATATTTGCATACGAAACAAAGGAATTCATTGCAGGTGACACTGGAAACAGGGGCAATAAAGAGTTGTCCGAGCAGCTAATTGTTCTATCCTCCAAGGTACTAAGGTGGGTTCAGCTAAAGAACACGGCCAAGTGTATCTTAATTCCCCAGAGAGTGGTTCAACAAATCAATACACTCTTCTCCAAGCAAAATCATCAAATATCAAGGAAATTGAGTATCCCCCTGTAGATCTCAATACCTCCCCAGCAGCATGTATTCTTAACAAGCATCCCCGACAATCTTGGTCTAAAGATTGTTCCCCGGCGATATACCACTATTCAAAGGAATCACTTCCCCGCAGTCTAAAACTTCCCCCAGAAGAGTCCAATCCAGTTTCCCCAGGAAAGTTGGAATTCATATCTCCCCAAGCAGCAAGCTTACCCCCAGTAGATTCTGGAAGCTTATCCTCAGAGCACGAACACGTCGTCCCGGCTTGATTTAAAGAGTTATTTCCGTAACAGGATATAACTGGGTTATCCTCAGCCAAAAGCTACGGAAAGAGCGTCCTCGGCAAAATATCTTCCTACCCCCAGCGAAGTCTATCAACACTTCCAGCACAACGAGGATATCCCCAGCATAACTCATCAACGGTATCCCCAGCGAAGTTATCTTCATCAACTCAGCAAGGCATCGCTATCCCCACAGAGTAGTACTTCCCAGCATGATCGCTAGAGTATCTTTTCTCCCGCAGAAATTAGTTCATTTGCCAAGTTTATTCCTCAACGGAGTTATCTTCTCCTATCGGTATTCTTGCAACGAATCATCCACAGCGGAAGCAAAATCTCTTCCTCAACATCAGCCCAGGATATGACTTCCCGGCACCCGTCAAGGATTTATTTTCCTAGACGAAAACATACATAAAACTTTACATACATCATCATAGCATGCATAACGTACTGCATCATATCATACGAAACTCATTTATGTTGAGAACATCATTGCTTGATCCATATCATGCATTGCATATGACTGACCTTTACCTTTCAGGAAAGATGCAGTTGAAATTCTCAAACATATTTCAAGGATGTCTCTAGTCCAGTTAAATCGACTCCAAACAGATTTTTCTGATAAAGACTCAGTAGAAGTTATGGTCCCCTCTCCAACGGCGTGTGAGGCGGTAATTCCTTCTTCAGATGTTCTCCTCTCCGGCATGAGCGTGAGGTGATATTCTCCTATGGTCCCCTCTCCGACGGTGAGCGTGAGGTGGTAATTCCTTTTTCAAGATGTTCTCCTCTCCGGCATGAGCGTGAGGTGATATTCTCCTATGGTCCCCTCTCCGACGGTGAGCGTGAGGTGGTAATTCCTTTTTCAAGATGTTCTCCTCTCCGACGATGAGCGTGAGGTGATAGTCTTTTGTGGTCCCCTCTCCGACGGTGAGCGTGAGGTGGTAATTCCTTTTTCGAGATGTTTTCCTCTCCGACGGTGAGCGTGAGGTGATAGTCTTTTGTGGTCCCCTCTCCGACGGTGAGCGTGAGGTGGTAGTTCCTTTTTCGAGATGTTTTCCTCTCCGACGGTGAGCGTGAGGTGATAGTCTTTTGTGGTCCCCTCTCCGACGGTGAGCGTGAGGTGGTAATTCCTTTTTCGAGATGTTTTCCTCTCCGACGGTGAGCGTGAGGTGATAGTCTTTTGTGGTCCCCTCTCCGACGGTGAGCGTGAGGTGGTAATTCCTTTTTCGAGATATTTTCCTCTCCGACGGTGAGCGTGAGGTGATAGTCTTTTGTGGTCCCCTCTCCGACGGTGAGCGTGAGGTGGTAATTCCTTTTTCGAGATGTTTTCCTCTCCAACGGTGAGCGTGAGGTGATAGTCTTTTGTGGTCCCCTCTCCGACGGTGAGCGTGAGGTGGTAATTCCTTCTTCAGATGTTCCCCTCTCCGGCATGAGCGTGAGGTGATATTCTCTTATGGTCCCCTCTCCAACGGCGTGTGAGGTGGTAATTCCTTCTTCAGATGTTTCCCTCTCCGGCATGAGCGTGAGGTGATATCTCCTTTCAGATTATAATATAGTTCCCTCTCCAGCGGTGAGTAAGGTGACTCCCTTCGAAATTATAATGTCCTTTGGTTCTCTTCCTGACACTACGAAGATGGTAATCCTCATCAAGATTTTCTCAACGAGCGTTGTTGAAGTTAAAATCATCCAAGGTTCACTTATCATTCAGGCTAAGGCAGTAACCATCCCTGGTTCATTCATCAACGTTTGAAGCTCCAGACTCAGTTCCTGTAACCAGTCAGGACATATCTATATCAAGCATCTAAAATCAGCTCCTGCAACGTGTCAGGTATTCATTTTTCTGCTTTGCAGGTATGCAGGTTCTCGCTAAGGAATCTCTTACGCAATCAGCATTCAGATGGCATCTATAAGCCCATCATCCCAGCCAGCAATCTCCAAATGGCATCTATAAGCCCATTCCCTCATCATCACCGCTACTATGTGAGCGCAAATTTCTGGGCACTTTAGTGTTCAATCATCTTTTGCCCTCGGATTACGAAAGGCACGTCAGCCAATCTGCATCCTCAGGTCTAAGAAGATTGAACAGGGGCAACTGTTGTACCCCAAAATTTGCCCTCCCATATTCATCAAGAATTATCAAAGTCAAGGTCACAAAATGCCCCAAGGGTTGTGCAGCTCAACTGTCTCCTAGACAGTCAAAACTAGGGTTTGAGTTCTGGTCAAGGAAATGAACTTCTCAAAGGCCCAATCAAGTCTCACATGCTTAAAAAGATGGTCAAGTATCCTCATGTCAAGTTTCAAGGCATTCAGCTCAAGACTGCACAGTCAAAACCCTAGATTGCACTACAGTCAACTGTAGGGGCAAAATGGTCATTTGACAGTCAAAAGTTCAAATTTTTGGTCAATATATCATTTTGAAGCCACAAACATCATTTGATCAATGCTTGATCATGATTCTCAAAATTTGGCTCAGAAATCATCAAAGATGCAAAAGTTGCTATATTTGGACAGCTGAAAAAGTCAACTGAAATTGACCAGGGCATAACTTTCACATGGATTATCAGAAAATTTCCATCCAAAGCTCATTTTGAAGAGAAAGACATTTCCTACAATTCATCTTCATGTTCCAAGTCCAAGAAATGCTCTCACAAAAAGTTATCAATTTCAACATTATAGGTCATTTTCAAAAGTCAACAAAAAGTGACTTTAAGTAAAAGGCCATAACTTGAGATTGGTAAATCAAAATGACATGGGACCAAAAGCATTGGTTAAAGGACTCAAAGACCTTTCCAAAATGTCCAAGAACATGTGAAAAGCTTAAAAATTGACCAAGTTATGCCTTGTGGAAGTTGGGAAATTTTTGGAAATTTTTGGAAGTCAACTTTGATGCAAAAGGCCTAAAAATGCAAATGGGCCCAATTTTCTTCCAAATTTCTTCATGCCAAGCCTATGCACGACCACTAGGCCCAAAGGGAAGTATTCTCATATTTTTCAATTATTTATTTGAATTAATATTAATTTATATTCATTTAAATGATTTTAATATATGAAAAATATCAAACCTAATCTAAAAAATCTTTTTATACACATTATAGGCTCAATATTTCGTGTGAAGGCAAATGAGGAAAGATTTGGGGTGATTGGATGCAAATTGGTACAAAAGCCATAGAAAAAGATTCAAAAAGATTTTAAACAAATCAAATATCTTAATCCATAATTGCAAGGGATTTGTACTAAGTTTGTTGACCTAATAGCCTCTATAGATACTCAGAATGAGAACCCTAATGGAGAGGACTGAAAAAGCTGCGCATAACACACTCTTGCATATTGAAATTTTTGACAAAAAAGTCAATACTGAATTCAAGGATTTAGGTGGATTCAAGCTTCGATCTTTGTTTCATTAGCATCCTGAGACCTTCCTGAGTCTTTCTCAATCAAAAACAACCACTCAAACACCCTGAATTGGTACCCCATGGTCAAACTGTGAAGCAAAATTTCTGAATTCGCATAACATGATTCAAGCATGATTTTGCATTTTTTTCATGTATTTATACTCATAAGCATGTTTCTAAACTAACCATGTGATCTAATTGCGTTTATATGCTGTGTATTCAAAGTCACCATTGACGAATTTCTAGGTTTTCAGGTTCTTGAAATTGGGGCTTTATCAATACCATAAAATTGGCCATTGAAACCACCATGGTTGCACTCAGCGTGTTCCTCTGAACAAAACGCATGCCTCACGATAAATTTATGTTTGGACATGGGCTAATCGCTATTTTCCCTTTGCTTGCCTAAAACCACGCATGAAAACCGTTGCCCATTAGTTTTGTTTTACAGGGAAGGGGAAGGAGATGAAGACGTGTCCATTGGTGACAGGTCTATTTGAATTTCGCGCGGAATTCTAAAGCATTAGCGTTTTCCTTTTATATTATTTACGTATTATTATATGTTAATTGAAAGCGAATGGTTCAGCTGGCAACGCACTATGCTTGTGACTTCAAAGACCTGGGTTCAAGTCCCAGGTCTTGCAATATCCCATATTATTTTTCAATTGTAAATTCCATGCAGCTGCAGGACTGTGCACGTACCATACGCCTTCTCATCTAAGCGTACACCTGCCTGAGGGTCCCAGATCAAAGGCCAATATTGAAAGTCCACCATAAAGCCAGTCAACGCATTGGTATATGATCAGAAAAGTCAATGAATCAGCTCTTATTGGGCCAGGCTTTTTCAGATTTGAACCTCCTAAATTGGGGACTACACCCCCCTCTGGTTTGATTTCTTTTTTTACTTTTATTTTAATTGATTGTTTATTTTAATTATTTGTTTTAATTAATTATTTTAACAGAAATATAAAAACACTAAAAAATCAGAAAATACACAAAACATAATATTTATTTTATAATAATTATTTTTATAAATAAATTAATATGTCAATATTTAGTTAATTAGGTTTTAATTTTAATCTCTTTTTAATAAAAATCCAACAAAATAGAATTAGGTTAATTAATTTGTTCCTTTTAATATTTTTCCCTTTTTTTTTTAGAATAATAATAATTATTTACTTGTTTGTTTTTTCTATTTAAATTGTACATAAATAAATTAGGTTTAATTTAGATCTTATTTTAATTCTTTCTTAATAAAATAAAAAATATTAGAATTTAGGGTTTGCCGTTTAATTTAATTTTAATTAACTCTCCTTTTTCTCATTAAATCTAAAAAATACAAAATACCAAAAAAAAAAACATTTAATCATTTAATTTTTAATTCTCATTAATCATTAATTATTTGCAAAAGGGTCCAACGCCCTAATTTTGTTAATTTCATTATTTCTCGCGTTTATTTTATTGTCGCTCATTATAATCATGTAATTGTCCCCAAGCCATGTAATTTACTTTTCGCACTTTATTATCTTCGCATTATTTATTTTTCTGCTAAATCGGGTCCGGTTTAATTTTGGCGATGTGGACCCGCGCCATTTGTAATAGTTTAGCTTTATTTCCTCGCAATTTATAACTGTTAAATATGCATGCAAGAATGAATGGACTTAAAATAAAATCAAGCGTAGATCACAACAAACACGACAAGACAAATAACTGAAACATGACACACAAATCACACACCACCCCTAGGGTACGCCTCACTGTTGCCTTGCCTCGAAAGGTGATCGTCGAGTAGAGGATGTCTTAGTAAGTCCTCATGATCCGGGAACCTGGCATGAGGGTAGCTTCTAAGGTGTCTTCCCATTGCTCTGGTGATCACCATGTCCCGAACCTCGAATTGACCCGAACACCTCCAACGGTGGTGCTACCTACCTCTCAATGGTGGGATGGCACTACTTTAAAGGACATTTACACAGACGAATTCCTTAGGGTAGGTAGGTTCTCGTAGATACTTGCTCTAAATTTCAAAACAAAATTCAAAAATACTTTTCACACCGACACATTTTCAAAAGCTTTCGAAAGCAATTTTTCAAACACTCTTGAGGACCGATACAAGAGTCGAACTGAAATTTTCAAAGAAACTTTTTAAAAACCCACAGTTGAAAAGCAAACAAACAATTTTGAAAACACAAGTGAGCAAGTATCTAAGAGCCCATGGATAACCATGGATAGAAAGGGTGCTAATACCTTCCCTTTCTATAATCTACCTCCCGAACCGAGAGCAATCTCTATAAGGAATTTTTCTGTGCTTTTGTCCTTTCCATTTGGAGAAAATAAAAGACGGTGGCGACTCTTGCTTCCGCGACATTTCGCGAACCAGCGTTAAACAGTCAGTTCCAGATCCACCGATCACACCAAGCCACCTATTTTGGTGCCTCCTTGTAGCAATAGGAGTATGAGATTGTACATAGTTGCATCCGACAAAACTTTGGGAAGCATGTTAGCCCAAGAAGATGAGAATGGAGTCGAAAGACCCATTTACTATCTTAGTAGAGTTTTGAACGATGCAGAAACTAGATATAGCGAAGTTGAAAAATTGTGTCTATGTCTGTATTTCTCTTGTACAAAACTCAAGCAATATATAAAACCAGTTGATGTGTATGTTTCGTCTCATTTTGATGTTTTCAAGTACATGTTGTCGAAACCCATCTTGCACAGTCGAATTGGCAAGTGGGCATTAGCATTAACTGAATACTCCTTAACCTTTATGCCTCTTAAGGCAGTAAAAGGACAAGTGGTTGCAGACTTTATAGTCGACCACTCAATTCAAGTTGAGGATTTTAATTATGTGGAGATAGAACCTTGGAAATTCTACTTCGATGGTTCCAGCCATAAAGATGGAACAGGAGTAGGAGTCTTGATCATTTCTCCAGAAAAAATTCCAACAACATTCAAGTACAAGATATCAGGTTCTTGTTCGAACAATGAGGCTGAGTATGAAGCTCTAATTACTGGCCTTGAAATATTGTTGGAATTGGGGGCAACTCGAGTCGAAGTAATGGGAGACTCAGAGTTAGTCATTAAGCAAGTCACAAAAGAATATAAATGCATAAGAGAAAATCTCATTATGTACTTTGTGATAGCAAATCGTTTATTGAAAAAATTTGAAATGGTCAATATTCGACACATACCCAGATTGGAAAATCAAATAGCCAACGACTTGGCACAAATTGCATCTGGGTACAAGATTTCAAAAACAAGATTACAAAGAGCAATCGAAGTTCGAGAAAAGATAAAAGCAACTTGTCTATCACCAACAGACTTGGAATCGACAAGACTAGGATATGCTGATCAAAGTAACTTCGAAATTTCGTTCATAGATAATTTGTCAGAGCAAGATTGGAGGAAGCCCATTGTGGATTATCTTCAAAATCCAATAGCTTCGACAGAATGAAAAACAAAGTACAGGGCGTTGAGTTATGTACTCATGGGTAATGAGTTATTTAAAAAGACGCCTGAAGGGGTATTGCTAAAATGCTTAAGTGAAACTGAGGCATACATAGCCCTTTCGACTACGCACGCTGGAGCATGTGGGGCTCACCAAGTAGGCCATAAGATGAAATGGTTGTTGTTTCGACAAGGACTATACTGGCCCACTATGCTGAAAGATTGTGTCGAGTTCGCTAAAGGTTGCCAAGAATGTCAAGTCCATACAGGCATCCAACATGTACCAGCAAGCGAACTTCACTCGATAGTGAAACCTTGGCCCTTTAGAGGATGGGCGTTGGACCTCATTGGAGAGATTCGACCAGCATCATCAAAGAGTCAGAAGTATATATTGGTAGGCATTGATTATTTTACTAAGTGGATCGAAGCTATCCCTTTAGTCAATGTGGACCAAGAAAATGTCATTGAATTTATTCAAAAGAACATTATCTTTAGATATGGAATCCCTGAGACTATAACAACTGATCAAGGATCAGTTTTCACCGGTCGAAAGATGCAGGAATTCGCTCAGGAAACGGGCTTTAAACTCCTAACATCAACGCCTTATTATGCACAAGCAAATGGTCAAGTCGAAGCAGCGAACAAAGTAGTGATTGGCTTGATAAAAAAGCATGTTGGGAAGAAGCCCAAAAATTGGCATAAGACGTTAGACCAGATTTTGTGGGCCTGTCGAACGTCCCCAAAAGAAGCCATAGGTACAACACCATATAGGCTAACTTTTGGCCATGACGCAGTGTTGCCAGCAGAAATTTGTCTTCAATCTGCAAGGGTTCAGAGACATTATGATATTCCCTCTGAAATTTATTGGGATATGATGTTAGACGAACTAGTGGATTTAGACGAAGAAAGATTGCGCGCTCTTGACCTACTCAGGCTTCAGAAGAAAAAAGTAGAAGACTCTTATAATAAAAAGGTGAAACCTAAGGCATTTTCGCCTGGAGAACTAGTCTGGAAGGTGATTCTTCCCATGGATCGAAGGGATCGAAGCATGGGAAAATGGTCACCCAAATGGGAAGGACCATTCAGAGTTATCCAGACTTTTTTTGGTGGAGCTTATGAAGTCGAAGAGCTAGGTGAAGATAAAAGGCTCTTGAGAGTAAATGGTAAATATTTGAAAAAGTATAAACCTATACTCCAAGAGATAAAAATAAATAACAAGTAACGATGAAATTAACCATAAATAAGCCAAAATGGAATTTTTTTATAAATTAGCCAAAATGGCAATATTGTCGAATACATATTACAATATATGGTTAAAAGGCTGAATCAATCAGAAGGGGATGGAGTCCCTGAGTCGAAGGTATTTAGCTTGCTGCAACTCCAATCTTTTGTTGCACAAGGCATTCGCCTGCGCAAGCTTGGCAATTTGATCGTCGAAGGCTTGAGCTTTCTCAGCAAATTCCAGGCCTTGTGTGATTTCAGCTTGACTTTCGGTGTCTGGAACAGTCGAGAGAAGTTCCTCCTTGCGCTTAGTATTGGCATTTATCTTAGCCTCTATTTCTTCGATTTGCGCCTTGAGGGAAGCATTCTCTCGATCGATGGCATCAACTTCTTCTTGCTTAGATGCTTTTTGCTTCGACAACTCTGCAATTCGAGAAGTTGTCTCTGCTACAGCAGTCCATGCAGAAGAGCTTTTTCCATATAGCACTTCAAGCTGGCTATTAAAGCCCCTTTGTCGCCGATAATCTGCTGAGACTTGATCAATAATGGAGTGTAACTCCATGATAAAGCCTGAAACTTCTGGAGGCACAACTAGCAAGTCTACGACATTCAAAATAGCCCCCAAGTATGATGGAGCAGTAGGGTCCCCCTCCAAAGCTTTTATCAAATCCTTCTTGAAGAACTGAGCCTTAACCTTCGTCAAAGCCTCATCGAGAGGAGAAGTTTCAGTGGACTTCCCCGACAGAGTAGGAGCCTCCTGACTAACATCAGACGAACTTCCCTTGCTCTCGATGATGGCATTCAGATAGCCAACAGGATCAGTTTGCTTCAGGAGTTCTAAGTCTTCTTTCGACCTATGCTTTGTTGAGGTGACAACCTTTGCAACAACGTTGTCTTGGGTTTGAGGCTGTTGAGTAGCATTTGCCTCGACTTGAGTCTCTTCGACTCGGACTGCGGCAGTACCAGCGTCATCATGGTTCCCTTTGCCAGCGTCACCGTGATCCTCTTCGCCAGCGTCACCGCGGTCCCCTTCGTCACGATTTTCTTCCGACAGATCCACCACCTGAATCTCTTTTGGTTGTTGCTCTTCTGTTTGTGGATCTTCTCTTGGTTGTTCTGCTGTCTCAGCATTGGCTTCATTTATTTCAGTGTTGGCTTCATCGTTCGCCAAGTCTTTTTCTTGTGGCCTGCTGAGTTCAGCAGAATCCAATGTTTCAGAAGTCCTTGGCGCTGAGCTTTCAGTGGTGTCCTGAAAAGAGAAGGAGAAGAATCTTCTAAATTCGAAAGAGGCATAATCGAACGTGGGTATCGACACCTGAGTTACAAAGGGATCAAAGAGATTACCTGCAAAGGAGCTTCATCCCCAGGGCTGGAATTGTCGCTTTCGACAAGTTTATTGAGAAGAACATTTAATTCCTCCTCCGTTGGCTCTTCAATGATTACTGGAGGTGGCCTGGGTTTTCTCCCAGCAACCTTTATTCTAATTGTTCGAGCCTCAGGAAGAGGAGCGTCCTTCTTCAGCTTTCGCCTTTTAAGAGGAGCAGGGGGAGAATCATCTTCTTCGTCACTCCCGGATTCGACCGTCAGTGCTGGCCGTTTCTTGGGAGAAGGTGCCTAAAAAACCAATTGGAGTTCGATTTAGAAGTTGCATCGAAAGTCAGAAAGTTAAAGCCAGAAGAAAATAATAAAAGTCTGGTTACCGATTCAGAAGGCTTTTTCGAAGGGCCTTCCCCCTGTTGGTTTGTTGTGGTCTTCGCCGGCGCTATAGTCTTCGCCGGTGGTGGAGGTTTTGTTAAGGGGCCTCCTCCCTGATGGCCTTCTGCAGCCTTCTTGGCTGCAGGCTTTCGAATAACTGAAAGTAGACAGAATAATTAACAGGCTACCAGTCGAAAGGAAAAGACAAAGTAATTTGGAAGGATGAACTTACATGTCTTTATTTTGTCCAAGACAAGGATAAAAGACTTCTGAAGTTCGTCCACGAAGTCCTTTTCGTCGAAAAACTCCTCAGTGTAGTAACTTTTCCACCACTCCTCGAAGGATGGTGAGCAGAGAAAGTTAAGCTGATAGTCAAATAACGAAAGAACTGTTCGACCAGCATATCTGTCGATATGCTTAGTGGCAGCGTCTTCAGTGTAGTCGTTGCAGAAGTATAACATAGACTTCTCCCTGGGAAAAATTGGAGAAGGTAGTGTTTGAATGATACCAAACTGGCGAGACACCAGGTTTGGTTGATACGCGATTAGACTCAAGTGAGTCTTGGAGCTCTTGAATCGCAGGGGAATTATTCTTGGTGTGAGAAATGCCTCCCACACTGCTGTATGTTCGTCGACCTGAGGACCACTCGACGCCCTAGGATGTGGCCTTGTGAACCACTCTGGGCCAACCTTTCGTCGAGCAAACGGAGCCATGGTCGAAGCAAACTCTTTCCTTTTAGCAAACATCAAGACGAAGTTTGTAAAAGTTTGTTGAAGCTCCAGCCCATCTTCCGTTGGAGTCAACAGAGCCAATCTGGTGCCTTCGACGCGTCTATTTGCTATTTCTGGAGCCTGCTCATTTATTTGAGTCTTCTGAGGCAAGAAATACTCGAAGGTGGCATTGAGCCCCAGCTGAAGCAGCCAAAAAGGTCCAGCAAGCAGCAGACTGGCTCTGTTCTCGATGATCTTCAGAAGAGTCGCTCCGTTGCTAATCGACTCGTACAGACTCGCCAAAATCAATTCTGCCAAACAAATATTTTGGCCATGGTGGAGTTGAGTGGCGAGAGTGACCATCTTCTTGGTCACCTGTAAAGACTTGGAGCAAAACACAAAGCGTGTCAGCCATAAGGCTAGAAACGCGATATGTTCTACGTCCGACACAGCGTCCGTCGACTTATCGTGGTAGTGATTGATGAAGGTGGTGTAGGTTGGTTTTGTGGCAGAGAATCCAATCTGATCCTCCGACATTTCCTCTGGGTCGAAGTAGTCCCCAGTGGGTCGAAGGCCAGTGATGGCGGCCACGTCGAAGAGCGTGGGAGTCAGCATTCCACAGGGAAGATGGAAGGTGAAATGGGTGTAATCCCAGAAGAGTAAGGAAGCTATCAACATCTCTGGGGAATAGTTAAGACCTGTCTTCGACAGCATAACCAGGTCGAATATCCCCATGTCTTTCCAGATCGAAGCCTGGCGTTTCTCCATTTTTTCCAGCCAAGCACTATAATCAGGAGTGAGGCTAGGGCCAGACCTGAAGGCCCTAACACCTCTATTGAAGAAACGGAGGTCGATTTTCTCTTTAGCAGGATCTTCATTATCCTCTGCATCTTTCTTGGAGCATCCAACCGGTTTGAGTCTTTCAAGTACCGGAAAGTAACTTTTAATCTTCATGGCTTCAGCAATGCTTGGGTATAATGGGCCAGACATGGCAAAGATTTGGTTGGAATATCCAACCGGAATCATGAGGTGGCGTGAATAAGCATCACGTACAGCAATGTCCAAAGGCTCAGGGACCCTTCGTTGGCCCGTGGGAGTCACTACGGGAGCGGTGGAGAAAATCCTAGGTTTGGCATTTCCAGAGGGAGTGTTGGCGCTAGGAGCGTTGGAAGAACCAGATGCCATTGTTGATACTAAGTTTGAAGATGAAGTGGAGAACAGGTGGTTTGCAAAGGTTGCAAGAGTTTGTATGCAATGAGGAATATCTTAAGTCGAGGTAGCGTGGAAAAAGTCCCACAATTGGTGCTTACCGCTATTTATAGTAGTTGGGGAAATCCCCAAATTCGAGGACATTAAATGCCATTTAATGTTGCAGAAGGTAGTGGGACACGTGGCGTCTCCCTGTTGTTGTAGCCGTTCTGCAGAAATGAAAGGGTGCAGCGTGCGCCCTCGTTTTTGGGAATTTTCATGATGACAATTTGTGAAAAGACGTTTGGCACGCTGCACGCCGTACTGAAGTGACGTCTTAGGTACGGATGAAATGATGGCTTTTCCTTGGGATTGTCAGTGGTTGGTAGAAGACAAAAAAGTACACAATTTAATTTGTGACTAAGAACGAAAAGACAGGTGTCGAATGGCATTTCAAAGAATGCCTTTTTCTTTCAGAGTCGAAATAAGGCATTCTTGGGGGGCAATTTGTTGGCTCCTAAATTCGACACCCTTGTTTTTATTAATATCAGCTATTAAAGTTGAAAGATGTTTTCGACCAGCTGGGTCTTTTGAAATGCCATCGAAAGATGGCAATGTACTTAGAGGATTTCTTCCAAGGGAGAAGTTGGTTGCCTTCGACGTCGAAGGTGTTTCTCGTCGAAGATGCTTCTCGACGAAGGTGTTTGATGGTTCAGAGTGGAACGGTTTGAAATTCAAGCGTTTGGAGGGAAAACAGTTTCCAGCGGTTACCAAGTGCAACGTGCAGAGATCTGGAGCGTCGAACGCTGAGAACGTGCCAAGTGGAGTCATCTCGAAGTAGTGTAACTGCCCGACGGTTACTTGGGATGTTTTAGTATAAATAGTAGTAGTTCACGCAGTTTTTCGCGTGTGTTCACAATTATATACAAAGTCACTCATATAGATTCGAGTACCCAGCGTGTGAGAAAGAATTGTTGAGAATGTATGTGTGAAACACCACTTTTATTAATCAAAGTCATTTACTTTCCAGAAACTTTACTTGCTTTCTTCTTTACTTTTCCTGTCGAAGCCCTTTATTTCAAGCCTTCATTTATTTTATCAAGCCCATTTCTTCATGCAATTTACTTAAAGCCTCTTTATTTTCTTGTCATTTAACCATTATCCAACTTAATCAAAACCTCAAAATCAACCATGTCTTAGGATCAATCTGATCGATCCTGCGAGTAACCAAATAAGTAACCATTTGGAGGATCAGCGGTTGTTTACCAATAACCACGGTAAACACCCCTGCACTGTAACAATCTTCCCTCTGACCGGGTACTTAAGCTTTTGGTGTAATGTGGAGGTCACAGCTCCAGCCTTATGGATCCAAGAACGACCCAGCAAACAAGAATAGGATGGTCGGATGTACATCACATAGAATGTTGAATCAAAGACCTGAGAACCAACCCTGATTGGAATGTCAACTTCACCATGTACCATCCTCTTGGACCCGTCAAAGGCCCGGACAACAATGTTACTTGGCTTGAGCTCTAAACCCTCACAATCCAGCCTGTCTAAAGCTTTCTTGGGCAATACATTTAATGAAGAACCAATGTCAACCAACACATGGGCAAGAGTAGTGCCCCTGCATTCAATGGAGACATGCAGGGCGTCATTATGGTTCTTTCGCTTGGCAGTCAGATCGGCGTCAGAGAAACCCAATCCATTATCAACAGTCAAGTTGGCCACACAATCGGTAAATTGATCAGCAGACGTTTCTTGTGGCACATGGGCAATCTTCAGGAAGGAGATCAGAGCATTGGCATGGGCCTCTGAACATAATAACAGTGATAGCATATAAATCTTTGATGGGGTGTGCCCCAGCTGCTCAACGACGTTGAAATCGCTCTTCTTGATAATTTTGAGGATCTCTTCCATCTCTTGCTTGGAAGCCTCAACAGTGGTTGTCTTTGGTGCCTCCATCCGGGCAGGTACATCAGTAGCAATCCCTTTGCCCCGAGCGCCAGATGACTCGGCAGCAGGGGTAGAAACTTGGACTTGGTCAGGAGGGGAAACAGGCACACTGGCAGGTGTGATGATAAGAGGTCTCTGAATAGATGGAGGTGCAATATCAGGCGAGAAGAGCCTGCCACTGCGAGTGACTTTAGCGGGCCCGGTGATGTTGGTGATGCCGGTACTGGTATCAAATTCTTGTTTTACTCCGAGCACATAAACATCTGCCCTATAGTGCCACGGGACAGCCTTGTCGGATGTATAGGGGAGGGGCCCCGGAACAGTAATGATGATAGGTGCAACAGACATGATTTTGACGGGCTTCTTTGAGGGAGCCTTAGGAGGATTGTTAAAAATAGTGACGATAGAAACTTCTTCGGCAGGGGTAACAGGAACGGCAATCTTCTCGAACAAGATCTCTTTGTTATCCATCAGGTTTTGGACGCCTGACTTCAACAAAGGACAACCAGCGGGGGAAACAGAACATAGAGGGCACCCTTTACTACATCCCGGAAATAAACCGGCTAGTAACAGGTTCCTCTTGACAGTCAATAACAGCGTAACAATATCATCCACGGAGGCTACATACCGGTCTTCTTCCACATCACTCACTCCATGCTGGGGCATGGGAGCAGTCACAACATTGGGCCTTTCGGGCGCCTCGAACTGTATTTCCTTAGCATCAAAAAGGTCTTGAACCTTATTCCTCAGAGCCCAACAATCATCAGTAGAATGCCTCGGGCTATCAGAGTGATAAGCGCAACGGGCGTTGGGGTTGTACTTTGGAGAGGTTGTATTCACTACCTTCGGAGCTTCTTTAATGGTTACCAGATTGGTTGACAGCAGTTGTGGCAGGATCTGAGACAAGGTCATACTAAGACGAGTGTACTCTCTTCTGGGTCCCTCACCCCTTGGTTGGTTATATGGCCGAGGAGCGGCAGCAGGCTTTGAAATTACCACCGTGTTGACAGCCTGGCGGCGTTCCAGTTTATTCTGTTTCCTCGACCCATAAACGACACTAGATTCCTTCTTGAAAGGCTTCTTTTCAGAACTTGAGGATGCACCTTTCTGTATCTTCCCCGTCTTAATACCAGCTTCGATCCTTTCTCCAGTTAAGATCAGGTCTGTGAACCCTGCAGAAGAATTACCAATCAGGTGGTTGAAGAACGAACCAGACAAGGTCCCCAAGAACATGTCCACGAGCTCACGGTCAGTCAACGGTGGCTGCACCCTGCCAGCCAGGTCCCTCCACTTTTGCGCGTACTCCTTAAAACCTTCTCCCGATCCTAGCGACATACCCTGGAGTTGGGTACGTGTAGGAGCGAGGTCGGTATTGTACTGATACTGCTTATAAAATGCAGTAGCCAAGTCCTCCCAGTTTCGAATACTGGCTCCATCCAGCTGATAGAACCACTCGAGTTGAGCCCCTGAAAGGCTATCCTGGAAGAAATGGATCCATAAGTTCTTGT
This sequence comes from Vicia faba, assembly GCA_948472305.1. NCBI lineage: Eukaryota > Viridiplantae > Streptophyta > Magnoliopsida > Fabales > Fabaceae > Vicia > Vicia faba. The sequence goes on along the minus strand of OX451740.1, from coordinate 414,879,887 downwards.
CTGCCGTGTAAGGCTGGATCTTCCTCACATAAGATCTGAGATGTAGCTTAGGGCAGGAAGCCTCGTCATACTTTGCAAAAGAAGGTGCCTTGAACTTGTATGGGATCACCACCCCAGAAGAAAGACCAAGATCTCCAAAATCCAACCCAGGCACTTGTTGAATCTCCATGGCACTCAGACGGTCCTCTAGTTGCTTGTACCTGTCTTCAGCAGGAGGGTACTGCTCATCATTGAAATCTGTCTCGTTGTCGGAGACCACGGGACTAGGAACCCTTCCCCCTTGGGGACTGTCTTTCCCTACAGAGGAAGCAGCTTGATCAGCCTCATTCTGCAGTGTATTACCAAACCTCCGTCCAGTGTTGAACAGTACAGTTCTCTTCTTCTTCTTCTTCATCAGCAGAGCCTTCAATTCCTCTTGACCTTGGGCTAAACTCATGACCAGCTCTTGAAACTGGGCGTTCTGGGCCTGGAGGGCCTTGATAGCTTGTTCGTTGGATGATTCAGGATTCATGATGACTGCTGAAATAAACAGCGAAGAAGATTAAGCAACCTGTAAAAAAGAGTACCTACTATGCACATGATGCATGATATGCTATTTATGCAATGCATTCAAGGGTTCGAAAGTTCAAATCGTTGTAGACAAAAAAGGAATACACATTATATTAGGAAATAATCTGTTCAGTACATCAGGGCCTCATGGGCAAAGTATTACAAAATAATTAATCCCAAAAGACACTGCACATCCTCTTTGGAGCAATGTAGGTGTTGAGAGTCTTTTCCCCATGCAGTAGACGGGTGAGCTCCAAGACCTTCTTCTCACTGGCATGCAGACTGGTTTCAAGAGAATTCTGTTCTTCCTTGAGTTGGATCCAGCTCTTTTGCATTTCTTCCCAAGACGTTGGCATGTCAGGATGTTGAATGGTGTAGGGCACCTCTCCTTCCAAAACTGGCTCTTTGATCATGGGGAGAACATGAGGATATGGCATCACAAGCTTCTGGGAGCGGGCTCGTACCCACTTGAGATAAGGCTCCAAGGGGATGGAGTTCTTGTGCCCTAGTGTCTTGCTATCTACCCTGTTGGGCATCCTCCAAGCTTTGATAAATCTCTGGCAAAGTCCTTGTATATCGTTGTCGAAGTCAAAAACTATGTCAGGAATCAACATGTCGTGAGGGCCATCCCTCCGAGCATAACCAAACTGTCTCAAAGCCAGGCATGGGTTGTAAGTAATGCCTCCCCTAATTCCAAGTAAAGGAACATTAGGGAACTCTCCACAACGATCAATGATAGTGACATTTTCTCTAGACCGAGAACACCAATGTATATCAGCATGTGTAAGAGTCATTAACCGTTGTGACTATCTCAAACCCCGCTCATTCTTCAAAACTGATTGTGGAAGGTGCGAAATAAACCACCTTGCCAGGAGAGGAGTGCAGCACATAAGAACACCTCTTTTTTCTCATGGTTCGAGTGTAACATGAGTGGAGGATGTCCCCAAGCAACGTAGGTATGGGATTCCTGGACATGAAGATCTTGACAGCATTGATATCTATAAGCTGATCCGGATTCGGGAACAACACCAACCCATAGACAAGGAGTGCCACAACTTCTTCAAAGGCTTGTAGGTCAAGGGAGTTCCAACATTCTTGTGCCTTCTCAAACAGAAACTTTGCCAAGAATCCTTTAATACCACTTCTAACTTCCCAATGTCCCTTGATGTCAGATGGTTGTAGACGTAATGCTTTAGCAACCTCTTCAAGTTTTGGTTCCCTTTCCGTACCGTTGTAGGGTAGTTGACTGAGGATGGGAATCTTCAGAAGCTGGGAAAACTCCTCCAAGGTAGGCACCAGTTGATAATCCGGGAAAGTAAAGCAGTGGTGCAAAGGGTCAAAGAACTGGAAGAGAACCTTTATCATGTCTTCTTCAATGTTGGTGTTGACCAAGCTGATGAGTCTACCATGCCTTTCACTGAAAGAAGAGTTCTCGGGAATCCTGGATGTAAGCTCCTTAAGCTGAGGAAGGACCCTTACAAGGTTGATCTGAATTGTCTTTCTGCGGATAGTTTCCATGTCCTACAAAACAATAACAAAGATGAAGATTCAAACCCTTGAAGTGGTTAGTGGATGCATATGATGCTGTATGATGTTATGATGTTATGATAAAACAACCACAAGTATTCACAAAGGCAAACATGATAAGGCACACAAGTCACACAAGACAACCCTTAGAGTTTGGGCCAGCATGGGGTCTAGGTACTACCCTCTTGAAGTTGGTGGGCTCAAAACCTGTCCTATCAAAAGTAACCGGGTTCTAAGGATCTCAATATCATTGGGTTGTTTTCTATGTTCATTATTTTGATTTAGCCATTGAACTGGCGATCAAAATATTCCAAGAAAACAACCCTCAATATGTGTAGTATCGAGTATCAACCAACTTCGGACTGCACCAAAGTTGGTCATCTCACTACCCTAAAGAGGCCAGGATGGTCAAGTAAGGTTCCTAAGGTCAGTTGATGCTTCACGACACCACGCGGCGGCCCCGTACTCTCCTTGACTTGACTCAAGGGTTACCGGTACCCACCAAAGTGCCACATCAATGTAGCAACTGCTTCAACCGTGTCGGTATACCCCTCACAGTTCCCTCACAGTTTGTTGCTACCTAAAAGGTATCCCCCAGATCCGGGTTAGGATCTATAGAACTCCCAAAACAGGCCCACAATAGTAAAGCAATCAAAACAGACAATTGAAAACATAAGTATGATCTATCCTAAGGTACACCTCACTTTTAAAGTGTCCCCAGCAGAGTCGCCAGTTCTGTGATTGGTGGAAATAGAACTGACTGTTTAAAGCTGGTTCGCGAAATGTCGCGGTAAGCAAGAGTCGCCACCGTCTTTTATGTTCTCCAACATGGAAAGGACAAAAGCACAGCAAAATTCCTTATTCGAGATGTCTCTCGGTTCGGGAGGTAGATTTATAGAAAGGGAAGGTGTTAGCACCCTTTCTATCTGTGGTTATCCACGGGCTCTTAGGTACTTGCTCTTATGTTTTCAAAAGATGTTTTCTTTTCAAATGTGAGTGGGTTCGAAAAAAGTTTCGTTTGAAAGATTTCTAAGTGACTCTTGTATCTGTCCTCAAGAGTGTATGAAAATTTTGTTTTGAAAACTTTTGAAAGTGTCAGTGTGAAAAGATGTTTTGTTCGTTTTTGAAGAGAGCAAGTACCTATGAGAATCTACCTACTCTAAGGAATTAGGCTGTGTAAGAGTCCTTAAGATAGTGCCATCCCACCATTGAGAGGTAGGTAGCACCATCGTTGGAGGTATTCGGGTCAATTCGATTGTAGGGACAATGTGGTCACCAGAGCAATAGTAGGACACCTTAGAAGTAACCCTAATGTCCTAGATCCTTTTTATCCGAGGCAACCATTTCGAGGCAACTGGATCTTAGACAGGAGGGCGACCTCTAAGACACCCTATACTTGATGACCACGTTCGAGGTAACGAGTGAGGCGTACCCTAGGAGTGGCATGTGCTTTGTGTTGTTTTCAGTTAATGTTTATCTTTGATCATGTTATTTGGTGATCTACGAGTTGCTTTTAATTGTCATTCAGTCTTTCATGCATATTAACAGTTAAGAGTACGGAAAATTAAAGTGCGGAAATATGAATCTACGCTATTACAAGGCGCGGGTCTATACATCGGCAAAAACATAACCCGTTTTGGAAAAAAGTGCGGAAAGTAAAGAAAGCGGTAAATCCTAATTACTATTACATCCATTGAGCAGATACATAAATAATCAAAATAAGATAATGCGCGAAAGAATTAAATTGGAACGTCCTAGGGTTTTTGACCCTTTTTGAGAAAAGAAAGTAATTTGGTCCCTTTTTGCAATTAATTAAATATTAAGCCTAAAACTAATTAATTAATTATTTAAAAGAAAAATGTTTTTTATGTTTTTTAATGTTTTAATGAAAATAAAAAGGAATTAAAATTAAAAGTTAAGAAAAAACCCTAGTTCTAGATTTATTTTATTTTTTTGTGAAAGAATTAAAGTTAATCTATTTTAACTAATTTCATTAATTTACATTTTATTTACAAAAATAATAATTAATAAATAAGAATAATGATGATTAATAAAATATGATTTAAAATTGTCAAACCCTAATTCTACATAATTTTTATTTAAAAAAGATGAAAATTGAACCTATATTAAACTAATTAATTAATTTACATTTTTATTTACAAAAATAATAATAATTAGCAAAAATAATGAATAATGAAAATATTATAAATATTTAAGTTTCTGAATTTAATATGAAAAATAATTTGTTTATGAATTAATAATACTAATTATAATAATTAAAAGAATTAAAAGAAAAAAAAGAAAAGAAAATAAAATAGTAAAACTAGGGGGGGTGTGATGGCCCAAGTGGAGGTTTATTTTGGAATTCAGGCCGATGAACACCAAGCCTTTGCTGACTTTGGGAATTGCCTGGAGACACGTTGACTAGGGAGCATGGTGTTCATCCATCCCTGGCCTTTGGATTGAGCTTCATGAGACACTTGGCAAGCTTATGCGTGGGTTGCATGGTAGAGTGCTCTTGGCAAGCTGCATGAGATAACATTAGAAAAAATATCATTGAGATTTGGGTGGGCCTGGGAATCGAACCCAGGTCCCAGTAATTACCAGACACGTCTTCCTCCACTGAGCCAAACGCATGCTTTTGTTATAATACTGATCAATGAATAATATATTAAGAAACCAAATAATTATGCCATAAAGCAAAAACGCGCGCATATTATTTGAATCATCCAGTCACATGTTGCCAGCACGTCACCTTCTTCGTTTCATCTGCAAAAATAAAAACAAGATAGCGGGGGTTTTTAACCCCCACAATGCCAAACTGCCAATAATAGCGATTAGACGTACAGTGAACATAAAAAGGGCGCGATGGTTGGGTTGAATTCGTCTGGCCTTGACGAATTCAACCATAGGCGTTATGTGGTCCAATTTTCCTCATGCTGTAAAGCCCCAATTGAGAGCTTCAAAAACCCTAGATTTCTCCAATGGTGGATTCTGATTCAAGACGTTTCAATGCAATTAATCTATATCAAAAGCTTCAGAATGATGTTAGCAATGTAAAGCAATAATTAAAACATGTTAATGATGCATAAAAATTGATTTTCGATTATGGAAAAGAATGGTAAACCGTGTGACTGTTATGGCGTGTTCTTGGAGTGTTAAGGCTCGTTCTTGACTGCAAATCGTTCCTGGGAATGTCAGCAAGGTATTGGAAACAAGAAAAGGGTTTGAATTGGCCTGCAAATGAGAATTCAGTTTTCAAATTTTCTTGAACTTTTTGGAATTTGATTATGGTGTTGCAGCAGCTTTTGCACGTGAATGATTTTAGGTTAAGCTTCACCATATATAGTATAAGGGAATTAGGGTAAATCTTGCACATAAAATCCATTGTATTGAAGTTTGTATATTTGATTTTCAATCAAATCTTTTAGCATCCTTTTGATTGAGAAACCTTGCCAATTTTGGATGATTTTGTCTCCTTGATTGACAAACGAAATTGCCAGCTTGCCTTGAGTATTTTTGCTCCATAAAGATTTAAAAAACATATCTTTTGAATTTTCCTACAATTAAATCAATTAAATGAATTATTAATCAATTAAAAATCTAAATAATTAATAAAAATAAGAAAATAATTCAATTTAAGTTCAATGGGTCGTGCATAGGCCTTGGGCAATGTTTCAAGAAAGAATTTGAGGCCCATTAGCAAAAACAAGGTGTTTTAGGCAAAGTTGACTTTTGCAAATTCCCAAAAATTTCCCAACTTCTCCAATGTATATCTTGCTCAATTTTGGAGCTATGAACATGTTCTTGGACATTTTGGAAAGGTCTTGAAGTCCTCTAACCAATGCCTTTGGTCCCATGTCATTTTGATTTACCAATCTCAAGTTATGGTCTTTGACTTAAAGTGCCTTTTTGTTGACTTTTGAAAATGACCTATAATGTAGAAATTGATAACTTTTCGTGAGAGCATTTTTTGGACTTGGAATGTGAAGATGAGTTGTAGGAACTGTCATCCCCTTCAAAATGAGCATTGGATGGGATTTTTCTGATGAACCATGAAAAAGTTATGCCCTGGTCAATTTACAGTTGACTTTTCAACTGTCCAAAAATAGAAACTTTTGTCATCTTGATGATTTTTGAGCCATGCTTATGGAATCATGATCAAGACTTGATCAAATGATTATTGTGGCTTCAAAATAATATGTTGACCAAAAATTTTGACTTTTGACTTTAAACTGACCATTTTACCCCCTGCAGTTGACTGTGAAGCAAACAAGCTTTTTGACTGTGCAATTTGATGCTGTGAACCTTGAAACTTGGCATGTGGATGCTTGACAATGTATGGAGGCATATGGGACTTGATTGAGCCCTTTAAAACCTTAACTTCCTTGCAAGAACCAAAACCCTAGTTTTGAACGGCTTAGGAGGATGTTGGACTGGGCAACCCCTTGATCCATTTGAAGATTGATCTTGACAAATCTTAAAGAATATGGGAGGGCAAATTTTGGGGTACAACAACCACCCTAGGGTTGTGTTGTCTCCAAAACTCTATGAACTTCTCATTTCTCTCTGAGCATGAGACAAATAAAAGGTTTGTCGAGACTCTGTTGAGCAAGGGCAAGCATGTTGAATACTCTGTCACGTAGGTATTCAGCCAATCTGAGGCATTCAAATCGAGATTTTATCCCTTAAAGTGCAGTTAAACTGGGGCAGTTATGTCGAGAATTGATAAATTTCTCCGAGAATTTGTTGATTAGAGGAAAATCTTTTCAGAATTTACAGATGCATGACAATTCACTCAAGCATGATTGAAACCGTTTCTAACTTTGGTCAGCCAATAGCCGTATGCTCTGAAGTTCACGATGCTGGGGCAGTTTATCTTCAATGGTACAAGTCTCAGAAAGTCTTATTAAGGCAATCTTCTTCAAAAGTCTTACAGACTGGGGCAAGAAATTATGTAGGGGAATTTTCTCCTCTTCAAGGGTTGATTAGATTAAGTCCAGGCGCGGGCTAAACAATTTATGAACTTGGAAAGCATGTTGGGAAGTCAGGATCATTATCTCTAGTTGAAGTATGGATCGTTATCCTCAGTAGGATACGAGCAGTAACGCAAAGATCACTTGAGGTCGTTTAACCGCACAAGGCGTGATGGAAATGTCATTTCATAGGAGGACACCTCTCCCCAGTAAAAGATCCACTGCTACTTGATAAAAGTATGTATGCTAAAGGTTTCTCTTCATATATCTTTATTCCAAGCATCCCTCATTTATCTGGAGGAGGAGATGAATCCTCTCCCCAGAAATTTAGAAGATGTTTGAAGTCAAGATAATTACTTTTCAGCGGACTATAATTTATTTTTGCACTATCCTTCCTAAAGTCCACTTTTTAAATGGCATTTCCTCGGAGTCGACATGATGAAGTTGTAATCTTGCATCGTAGTTTTTACCCAGTGATTGGTAGTTCAAATTGTTTATCCGTCAGTGAAATTTGCCATTCCAAACATGGGGCATATTGCTACAGTTTATCTTTTTGCAAGTGTTGTTGGTCTTTTATGACAAGAAGCATACCAGCAAACAAATCAATAAGGGTCTGTATGTGACCAACATGAAGATTTCTGTAGAATGGGATCCAATTTCTCCATTGAATGCTCACTTTTGCTCAAGAACGAAATCATGTGTCCCTAGTAAAGGCGTATTTTCGTCCAGACAGAATTCTTTATCTCCAGTGAAAGCATACCCATGCGTAATCCCCACTGAAGTTAGTACTCTCAATAAGATTTTGTTTAGGAGTGTGTCCCTTCCAGAGGGCTTATCTCCAAAGAAGTGCATTTCAACAGGTTTTGTACAATCTTCTTCTTCAGTGTAGTCTATTATATTTTGAAGAATTTGGGAAGGGTCGTTTCATTAGACTGGATACCTTTATTATATCCCCTGAAGTCAATACTCGGTGACTCCATGGTTGGAACTTATCTCCCTAGTGAGGTTGTTATTCATCGTCTCTATGAAGTTTGTATATTTTCTCCCTAGGGAAGCTTACCCCATGTCAGAGTTCTTGAAGAGACTCATGTTACCTATTGGAGATTTTGGTTTGTTATCCTCACGCGGATAACCATCTTCCACAATGAAGCGATTTCTGCTCCCCAATACAGAGTCATCGCCAGTTTGAATTTCACGGAGGGCTACACCCAGTGCAATGGATATTGTTGATGTTGCCATCTAAAGTTTTGTGGCCCCCTAGCATAAAAGGCAGTCTTTGTACCCAGTCAAAGTCAAATTTTGAGATCCTGTCGAAGCAAGGTACCTATTATTCCCCAGTGGAACTGTTGTTCTTTCTCTAGTGGAGCAAGTGTCCTATATCCCTAGTGTGGCGTATATGAGAATTCCAGTCATAACTCTTTCATTCCCGGTAATAGAAGATTTTGTTGAGATGTCCCAAATGGAGTTTCTATCCCGGGATGTTTGTTCCTTCTTCAAGTAAAGATCTTTGACCCTCCAGTGATGTTATCCCCGGTGTGGTCTGAGTAGAATTCCTTTTATTTAAAAATTTTAATACTCCCCAGTAGAAGCTATCTTCGTCAATAAGTTCCATGCAAGAAAGTTTCTTCCCCAACGAAGCTCTCCTCTTTCTAATAGAGGATAAAGAGTTTGTTCCCCCAGGAAGTTGGGAGTTTGATTGGAATTCAAGGTTTTCTCTAAACTGCAGTTTATTTTTGCAGTATCTTCCCCAAAAAGTTACTTCCTCATTGATATCTATCTTTAGAGGGTGGTGGGATGGAGTTTTGGTTCCCCATTGAAGTTCAGATTTCCTTTTCTCTACAAAAGATTATATGTGTAAAGGATAATCGTTCGAAAGTTCATTGTCTTCTCAGCAGCCGATTATTGATGTGATTTCCCTAGTACATTGACAAACATGCTGTAAGTCTCAAAGTGCCTAAGAGGGGGGGGGGGGTGAATTAGGTCTTATAAAATTTATTCGGTTTTATGAGAATACTTGAAGTACTTTTTGGTTAAGTGTTTGAAGGTTTTGATTATATCTTATCTTTTCCTTGATTATGGTGATGAAAGCGATAAATGCGGAAAAGTAAAGAACACGGTGATATATCCTAGTTCCCCTCACAATCCGAGAGTACTCCAGTCCCCTTTCCAACACGAAAGAGATTTCACTATAGTTAGAATTATTGTACAGCCTATGCTTACTATCTAACCTATAGGGTGATAAAAGGTTCTTAACACCTTTAAGACCAAACAAACACTAATGTGAATGAAGAACAATCCTCTTCAAATCACAACACTTACTTCCAACAATCCTGGATAGTAAGGGAATAATTTCTTTAAGTAATACAATGATTAATTTGAAATAGATGGATAGCTTTATCAATCTTCAATTGATCTTCTTCTTCAAGATATAAACAATTCTCAAACAATGTATATAAATGTTCACAATGTATGTATGAAACTTGTAATGATAATGAAAGTGTATATGGCCAGTTTCACAAAATTATGAACACATGAAAGTATGAATTCAAATGTGAATGATGAAAAATTGTTTATTGAAGAAGTATATTTGTTAATTTGAAAATTGAAGCATTGTTTTTGAAATAAGAAAATCTGCAGCATTTTATAAAGTCACAAGAACCTCTTCATTCATGCCAATTCATATGAAAAGTTGCAATGCATTCATGAAAGAGTACCATTGAAAATATGTTCAAAAACCAAAAGAAAAGCTGCACTGGTTCGCTAGGAACCGGTTCCGACACTGACAGAACCCGGTTCTTAGTGAACGTTATAAGTCAGATTTCAAAAAATATTACGCAGGAACCGGTTCCCCTATTGGTACAACCCGGTTCCTGGTACAAAAACCAGGGACATGTTTTTGAATAAGTTTTGGAACCCGGTTCCCTGTTAGGGAGGAACCGGTTCCTGAAAGTTAATTTTCAAAAATTCTTTTTGAAAACGATTTTAAACAAAGTTTTTCTTAATGTTAAAATTATGGGATATGTATATTTTGATGAATGCATATTTTTGTGAACATCTATATTCAAGATTAAGAATTATTTATACCATTTGACATTTGATGATTCTTCAATAATTCTTCTATAATCTTCAAGACTTTTATATGATGTTGATAAGCTTTTTGCACATCCTTTGAATGTTGATGTCCATGTTGTCTTCATCAAAACAAATGCTTTAAATATGACTTGAGAAGCTTGCAATTACATTCTCCCTCTTTTTGATGACAACAACCAAGTCTTGAAAATGATTATTGAATTGTTTATGTTGTTGTTTTGTATAGCAAACATGTTAAGCAAATGCAAGGCTCCCCCTAAATTGTATGCTCCCCCTAAGTCCATGATTCCTTGAATTTTGGAGTGAGTATAATAGATATTTGGGCCTGCAATTTCTTTGAAACAAAACAACACATATGCATATTCTTCTCCCCCTTTGTTAACATCAAAAAGGATTGGGAAAAAGAGTGAAACAAATACATATAAAAGAAGGAGTAGAAGCATAGTGTACTAAAACATAAAATTTTTTGAAGAAGAAAAATTAAGACGTGCATCTTATGAGAAACATTAGATATCACCTTCATCCAAAATACCAAGTTCTCTTCGGATTTTGAAGAAAGGTTCTCGAGCAAGCGGTTTTGTGAAGATATCTGCGAGTTGGTTATGAGTATCCACAAAAGTGACTTCGACATCTCCTTTAAGAACATGATCACGGAGAAAATGATGTTGAATATCTATATGTTTGGTTCTTGAATGCATGACCAGATTCTTTGTAATATTGATAGCACTTGTATTGTCGCATCGAAGAGGAATGCATCCGAGATCAAGTCCGTAATCACGGAGTTGTTGCTTGAGCCAAAGAATTTGTGCACAACAACTACCCGCTGCTATGTATTCTGCTTCGGCCGTGCTAAGAGAAACACATGCTTGCTTTTTACAAGCCCATGATACTAATGCATTTCCAATAATGTGACAAGTACCACTTGTGCTTTTACGATCAGTTTTACAACCTGCATAATCCGCGTCAGAATAACCAATTAAAGTGCAAATACTACCTTTTGGATACCATAAGCCGACATTGGTTGTTCCTTTAAGATACTTCATGATCCTTTTAACTTCCATGAGGTGTGATTCCTTTGGATTTGCTTGAAAGCGAGCGCAAAGACAAACACTAAACATGATGTCAGGACGACTTGCCGTCAAATATAATAAAGAACCAATCATACCTCTGTACTTTGTAATATCAATTGGAGTACCGGATTCATCTTGATCAACATATGTACCGGAGCCCATTGGAGTATTCATTGCTTTACAATTGTCCATATCAAACTTTTTCAATAATTCTTTGCAATACTTAGATTGGTTGATGAAGATTCCATCTTCTAGTTGCTTAATTTGTAGTCCAAGAAAGTAGTTCATCTTTCCCATCATAGACATCTCGAATTCTCCTTGCATCATCAATGAGAATTCCTCACACATTTCTTTGTTAGTCGATCCAAAAATGATATCATCAACATAGACTTGAACCAATAAAGTGTTACTTTGAATTTTCTTAATGAACAAAGTTTTATCAACCTTACCCTTTTCGAAACCCTTTTCACACAAAATATTGCTAAGTCTATCATACCATGCTCTTGGTGCTTGTTTTAAGCCATAAAGAGCCTTTCTCAACTTAAAGACATGTGTAGGATGTTTGAAGTCTTCAAATCCTGGAGGTTGTTTGACATAGACTTCTTCATTGATGTATCCATTCAAGAATGCGCTTTTGACGTCCATTTGAAAAAGCTGAAAATTTAATGAACAAGCATAAGCAAGTAAAAGACGTATAGCTTCTAACCTTGCAACCAGAGCAAATGTTTCTTCAAAGTCGATTCCTTCCTCTTGATTGTAACCTTGGGCAACCAACCTTTCTTTGTTTCGAACAATTAGACCATTCTCATCAAGTTTGTTCTTAAACACCCATCGGGTACCTATGATGTGTTTACCACTTGGTCTAGGAATAAGTTCCCAAACTTGATTTCTCTCGAATTGATTTAATTCTTCTTGCATAGCAATAATCCATTGATCATCTCCTAAGGCTTCATCAACTTTGGTAGGTTCAATTTGAGAAACAAACGCCATGTTTAAGCAAGCATCTTTTAGATTAAATCTTGTTGATACTCCTTGGCTAATGTCACCAATAATTTTGTCAATAGGATGGTCTCTATGAGTTCTCCATTCTTTTGGTAGATCATTGATGTTTGAATATTGTTGTACAATGTTTTCTTGATTTTCCAGTGATTTCACAACTTGATCAATTGAAAGATCTTCTGGGGGTAAATCTATAGGATCATCATCATCACAAACAACTACTTCCTCCTTGGAGGGGTTAGTTTCATCAAAAGATACATGCGTAGATTCTTCAATAGTTAAAGTTCTTTTATTATAAATTCTATATGCTTTACTAGAAAGCGAATAACCAAGAAATATACCTTCGTCGGATTTCTCGTCAAACTTACCGAGATTGTCTTTGTCATTATTAAGAACAAAGCACTTGCATCCAAAAATGTGAAAGTGAGCAATATTTGGCTTTCTTCCTTTGAAGAGTTCATATGGAGTCTTCTTAATTATAGGTCTAATGATAACTCGATTTCCAACATAACATGCCGTACTAACCGCATCCGCCCAAAAATATTTAGGAAGATTTGCATCACTAAGCATTGTTCTTGCAAGTTCCACTAGAAACCTATTCTTTCTTTCAACTACTCCATTTTGTTGTGGAGTTCTAGGTGCTGAAAAATTATGAGAGATACCATGTTCTTCACAAAATTCTTCAAATTGTGCATTTTGGAATTCTCCACCATGATCACTTCTTATGGATACAATCTTTAGTGATTTTTCATTTTGGATTTGCTTAGCATACTTTTTAAAAGCTTTAAAAGCATCACTTTTCTGCACAAGAAACAAAGTCCAAGAATATCTAGAAAAATCATCAATAATGACTAAAGCGTATACATTACCTCCGAAGCTTTTTGTTCTTGATGGACCAAAGAGATCCATGTGTAACAATTGTAGTGGTCTTGTAGTAGACACCACATTCTTAGATTTGAAAGTTGTTTTGGTCTGTTTGCCCTTTTGGCATGCAGTACATAATTTATCTTTGATGAACTTCATCTTTGGTAGACCAATAACTAAGTCATGCTTAACCAATTTGTTCAAGTGCTCCATGTGAATGTGAGCAATCCTCTTGTGCCATAACCAAGCGTCATTGTTGTTTACCATAAGACATTGTACCTTCATAGACAAATCATCTAAAGTAATCATAAAAATATTGTTAGATCTTATACCTTTGAGTTTTACCTCATTGATTGCCTCATCCATAATAAGACATTCTTCTTTGTTGAATTTTATCTTGAACCCTCTATCACAAAGTTGACTTATGCTAAGAAGATTGTGCTTTAATCCTTCAACATAGAGAACATCCTCAATTTGAATGGATGGAGGTGTGCCAACTATTCCAACGCCAAGAATCTTTCCTTTGGTGTTGTTTCCATAGGTGACATACCATTTGGCTTTATGTACTAGATATGAAAATTGGTGTACATCTCCTGTCATATGCTTTGAACATCCACTATTAAGATACCAAACAATTGATGTGGATTTCAAGCATACCTACAAAAACAAATTATTCTTTGTTAGGTACCCAAGTTGCCTTGGGTCCTTCATAGTTAGTTCCCTTTTTCACCCACACATAATGCCCACTTGCTATACTAAAGTTTCTAACATAGCAAGTATTAGGTGTATGGCCTTTAATACCACAATAAAAACAAGTAGGTTCAAAGTTACTTCTATATCTAGAAGGATAAGATTTCTTCTTAGGAAATGTTTTCTTTTTCGATACATTAGCATTTTTCTTTTGATGATTATGAACAACTTGCTTCTTTTCTACTTTCTTGGGATTGGAACTATTACTAGCCTTTACAAAAACAGTGGGATTGTTACTTGGTTTCTTAGTATTCACATAACCAAGACCTCTTTTATCATTTGGATAACTTTGTTGGCTTAGTAATCCTTCCAATCCTATTTGTCCTTTTTCATATCGTTCAATGACTCTTTTCAATTGAACAATTTGAAAGACATTTGATTCACACTTGGAGCATGCAAAGTTTTCTTTTTCTTTAATAAAATTTTGTTTTTGAAGATCAAAATCTTTAGTCATGGTGTCAATTTTTTCTAGACAAATTAGAAGTTCTTTTTCTTGATTTGACACCTTTTTGTATAAACTTTTGCATTCTCCCAAGATTTCATCAATAGCACCTTGAACATCATCATCAAAAAGATTAAATTCATTACTAACCTCTTCTTCATCGTCGGAGTGATGTGAAGCCATCAATGCTAGATTTGCACATTCGTCGCTTTCCGAATCGGATGAAGAACTTATCTCATTTTCTTCCCATGCAACATAAGCCTTTTTGTTCTTGAACTCCTTTTTGCCTTTGAATCCATTTTTCTTGGAGAGTTTTGGATAATCCGGCTTTATGTGACCTTGCTTTCCACATTCATAGCATGTGACATCTTGTGTTGATGTGGAGGCTTCTTTTTCTTTATGCTTGTAGAATTTCTTTCTTTTGACAAAGTTAGCATTATGAAGATTATTTTTATGACCAAAATATTTTCCTAACCTTTTTACAAGAAGCAAGAGATTTTCATCTTCCTCCGATGCATCTTTATCTTGACTTTCTTTTGAATCAACTTTCAAAGCAATGCCTTTGGATTTCTTCTCATGATTCTCATGTTTTTCAAGTCTTCCAAGTTCCGTCTCATATTCTTGAAGCTTTCCGAAAAGTGTTGCGGAAGTCATAGTTGCTAGGCTTTTCTTTTCGGATATTGCCGTCACTTTTGGTTGCCATTCCCTCGTTAAGGACCTAAGCACTTTAAGATTTAATTCATCGTTTGTTAAAGTCTTACCAAGTGCCTTCAAATGGTTTGTCAAGTGAACGAATCTCTTTTGCAAGTCAAGGATGGATTCTCCGGGCAGCATTCTAAATAATTCATATTCTTGACTCAAAGTGTTCAATCTAGACCATTTTACTTCGGCGGTTCCTTCATGAGTTTCTACAAGAGTATCCCAAATTTCCTTTGCCGTTGCACATGCCGATACTCGGAAAAATTCATCCATACTAAGAGCACTTTGGAGAATATTCATTGCCTTTTTGTCAAAGAGAACTTTTTTCTTGTCATCGTCATCCCATGATGTTTTAGGCTTTGATGACCCAACACCATTGACAACACATACCGGAGTAAATGGACCATTCTCAACAGCATTCCATATTTCTTCTCCTTGCGCTTCAAGATGAGCCTTCATGCGAATTTTCCAAAAGTCAAAGTATTCACCACAAAACAATGGAGGCTTGTTGTTACTACCACCATCTTTGAAAACCGAATTTTGATTTGGATTTGTGGAAGCCATTCTGGATCTTTAGGAACAAGTTACCTATAACTTTCTCTGATGCCAATTGTAAGTCTCAGAGTGCCTAAGAGGGGGGGGGGGGGGGGTGAATTAGGCACCATCATTATATTGCATTTACTAAAACGCGTAGCATTTCCATTGTATGGAGCATTACGCTAAAAAATTCAAACATGCATGAGTATAAGCCAATTGTGTTCACATGTGGTAACCAGATTATTATGCACTTAATTCAGATAATTGCCACTCTTGAAGAATTACACCGCATCTTTGGCCTGAGGGATTTTGTAGTTCATGTGTATTTGCAACCTATCGAAAGCCCAATGTGTTTTGGCAATCCTTGTTAGAGTCTGTTTTAACCGGTCTCTTTCTCTTGTAGAGTTCACCTTCGATCGGTGCTTTCTGAAGTTTCTGCTTAGTCAGTTCCTTGTCTTTGGTTTATTCGCGTTAGTCGAGTTCTCCTGTCGTTAACTTAACTAACTTTCTATGTTAAGAGTCCTTCAGTGTCTCTTCAAAGTCCAGTTTTCTGGCGTCCTTGTTTAGGCGAATGTGTCCTTTCTTGTTGGGGTTTTCTTCGGTTAGTCTCGCTCTTGTTTTTGCTATCAACTCCAAATATTTGGTTCTTGATGCTCAATTTCGCTCTTGTGTGTCTAACTCTGACCAGATATGTATATCTTTTCATTGTAAGTTCGCCTTTGTCCGGCGTTCTTTCCTTAGGAATCTATCTTCGGCATAGTATTCCTTGATAAAGATTCCCCTTCGGAAGGTTTCTTTATCTTGAAGTCCACCTTCGGCTGACACTCCATAAAATCCATCTTTGGTTGGTATCATTTGTTAAGAGTCACCTTCGGCTATTCTCTTTTCATGTTGAAAGTTCGCCCTTGATCGGTGTTCTTTCCCCTAAAATCCACCTTCGGCTGGTATCATTTGTTAAGAGTCACCTTTGGCTGTTCTCTTTTCATGTTGAAAGTTCGCCCCTGATCGGTGTTCTTTCCCCTAAAATCCACCTTCGGCTGGTATCATTTGTTAAGAGTCACCTTCGGCTGTTCTCTTTTCATGTTGAAAGTTCGCCCTTGATCGGTGTTCTTTCCCCTAAAATCCACCTTCAGTTGGTATCATTTGTTAAGAGTCACCTTCAGCTGTTCTCTTTTCATGTTGAAAGTTCGCCCTTGATCGGTGTTCTTTCCCCTAAAATCCACCTTCGGTTGGTATCATTTGTTAAGAGTCACCTTCGGCTGTTCTCTTTTCATGTTGAAAGTTCTCCCTTGATCGGTGTTCTTTCCCCTAAAATCCACCTTCGGCTGGTATCATTTGTTAAGAGTCACCTTCGGCTGTTCTCTTTTCATGTTGAAAGTTCGCCCTTGATCGGTGTTCTTTCTCCTAAAATCCACCTTCGGATGGTATCATTTGTTAAGAGTCACCTTCGGCTATTCTCTTTTCATGATTGAAAGTTATCCCTCGATCGGTGTTCTTTCCCCTTAAATCCACCTTCGGCCGGTATCATTTGTCAAAGGTCCCATTCATTTGGTCTCTTTTCTTTGTAAGTTCACCTTTGATCGGTGTTCTGTTCAGGGTCAATGTATATTTGTGTCCCCAGTAAGTTTGCCTTCGATTGGCGTCTCTTCGTTAGAGCTTTCTTCGGCCAGTCTCTTTCTTGTGTATGTCTAACCTTGACCTGACATCCAAGAGAATTATTCTGATAACCATTGTAATCAAAAATAGAAAATACAGAAAACCAAAATATAATAATACCTGACTGGCTCCAAAGTGAAAATTTCCGGGTTCTTTTTAGTATTTAATTATCTCCCACCTTGAATGTTCGAAAGGCTAGAGCCAATCTCACCTTCAGGTTTAAGACGATTAAATAGGGGCAGCTGTTGCACCCCGAAATTTTCCCTCTTACTTGTAAGCGAAATGGCTTATACTCCACCATCATATTCATCACTTGCATTGCGTTAACTCGAGGACATATAATCAAGGGTTTGGATGGATAAGTAAATATTGCCTTAAAGAAGAATATTTATCTTCAAAGGTCGTGTATCCGAAGTCTTTTCACCTCAAATATCATCTCAAATCATGAGTTATGTGGGTACAAGAGTGCTTCAGGATGTTCCAGTTGGATTAACGTTTAGGAGTTATGGTCAACATCTCCAATCTTTGCGATGCAATCAATATTCTTGATCGATGGTGTGGTTTAACTGATCTTTTAAAGTCTAAAATGGTCTCGTGGTTTTTTTCTATCTACATTAAAAGTATCTGCATGTGGTCTGCTGGTCTCCACGTTTTTATCAGAAGAATCGGGATCGATTGAATAAAAAGAGATTTAAGCATGTATGTGCAAAGGTCAACAAAATTCAAAAATTGACTAAATGAGTTTTTGGTCAAGATCGTTGATAAAAGTCCAAATGTGAGGAAATTTGTTGAGTTGTTGGGAAAAATCGAAAGAATCGGCCGAATTTGAAGTTTCTCGCATTTTTAGTGACATGGGCTCTTAATAATTTTTAAAAGATTTTTCAAAATATGGTAAACTTCATGGCTATTTTTAAGGTCTCGTTTCGACTCAGATGCGAAATCTCCGAACGTGAAAGTTGAAGATCAGATTCTCCTCTCCGATTTTGATTCAAGAATTATACTATTTGGAGGTTCGTAGAGAAAGTGATGTTTACGTTTTCAAGGCTTGAAAGGTAAAATGCTGTCAAGACTTGCCTTGCCTGGCCAGCATTTCATCGAGCAGGTGGCAGGCGCATGTTTAGGACGTTTTTATCATGGATTTACTTCTCGTTTCAAAAAATGTCGAACATGAAAGTTGGAGTGTGTTGCGCACTCTTTGTTTTGGGTTCAAACTTCGTCTTGTTTTATGCATCGTGAAAAGAAATATCGAAGCGCAAAGTAGAAAGATTGAAGATGACAAGATGCATGGGCCACACATAGAACTTGCCATGCCAAGCTTGTCATTTTGTCGAGCAGTTGCAAGGCATATTCATGGCATTTTTCTTTATGATTGAGGCCGTGTTCGGATTGGAGGCAAACTATAAACTTGTTCTATCATTTGTCCTCTTTCTAATGGTATCAAGTTTGCGGCGCTTGGATCATTATTGGGGAAGTTGCGAGATGTTGAAATCATGGTGACGGAATTGAGTTCTGCATGATGAGTTTCCAGTTACGGCGGACAATTTTGATACCACAGCTTAGCGATCATTTTTTAGTATGTTTCGAGTGTTATTTCAAGAAATTTCCAACATGAATGTTGTTTAGGGAAATTCACTCTTCAACTTTCATGTTGAGACTTCATCTTGAAGAATGCTATATCTCAAGTTATTGAACCATAAAGTGGAGGTTGGAGTATTGACGGATAATCGCCGATAATAATAGAATTGCTGTTGTTTATTTTAGTTATGATTTCGTAACTTCAGGACCATTTTAGGACGGGCTAAGATTGTTATTTCGAGGCGAGGCCAACACGAAGAATGTTCCTTGATACGTCATCTTTTTAATGATGCAAAGATTACGCCACGAGGAGTGCTATAATTCAAGATATACGAGCCCGAAGATGACTACATGGCCATGTATAAGGGTGAAATCTTTTAGAAAATAAAGGCTACTGTATTATAATTCATGTATGCAGGGAATGATGTTTTATAGCCATGCGATGATTCACTATTGCATGTATGATGAGAGTAACTATAAGGAACCCCTTCCATCTTATCTATGTAACAATCGTAACAAACTTTTTGCAACGGAATTCTCTCTCACTCTCGCGACTGTAACAAAATTCTCTCTCTTTCACAACAATAACGCCGTTCACTCTCTCTCTCTCTCTACAAATAACTGAATCTTTTCTTTCTCTCTATTGAAGAAGAACCTCGCAGGGTCACCGTAACAAAAGAACTAACGCTCTCTTTCTCACATTGATACGAAGAAACAATGATGCTCTTTCTATTTCATGGCGGAGCCACCGTAATAAACTTTCAAACGCAATTTCACCCTCTTCCATCATGGCACTATTGCAAGAGATAATGGCAGCTTGCGTTTATTTCGCCGGAAAACTTATCATGGTAGCTTCGACGTTTTTTCTTCTTCCTTGATTATGGCAAGTAAGCAAAAGTTGCAGCGAGATCTGAGGACGCTGGAGCTGTTAGTTTTCATCATCAAGAAATCCCATTGAAGTGTTCAACAGATTTCTGTCGTGAATTTTGGCCTGGATTTAAAGAGCAGTGAACATTTTCTTTTTATCAGACTAGTGGCGGTATTGTTTTGATCCGGGAAGGTGTAGCTACCGTCGACGGCGGCGAGAGGAGGAAGATGACCGGATTTTTCTTAAGGTGTAATGTTCATCCATCAACACGTGAGGTGGAGTTCGAATATTAGTTCATGCGGTTGGTCCTCATATTTTATTAATTAAATTTTTGTTTTGTTTTGTTTTTGTTGTTACAGAAATAAGGAAATCGATTTATAATGGACATAAAAGTTAGTAAACCAAATTTAGTTTTTTTTGTTTGTTTGGATTCATAGTAAACTTGGACTAGGCCTAACAAATTACTAGCTTACACCCCCTTAAACCGGGCCTGAAGGCCATCAAAAACTGTAATTAGTTCAATTCTTCAATTCAGTAGTACACCTCCATCCTCCATGTTTCAAAATCTTGACACTTACTCAATTTTGCTCGTGATTTAGATTCTTTTTACCTGTAAAAAATATGAAAAAATATACTTTTGACTCTTTAGTGTTTTAGGAATTCCTAGATGATTTTTGTAGATTTTTTTAATTAATTTTCATTATCGTTCAAATCCTTTTCGCTAATAGGCTCAAAAGAAGGACCAATACGTCCATTTGCACGCTTCCATCCTCATTTTGTTCATCCCCTGACAAATAAAATTCACAAAAATGTTTTTATTTTTTATTTTTATGTCAGATTAGGAATTGTTAGGATATTTTTCTTTATTTTTTTTTAAACTAATTCGCATTTTTATTTTGAGTCATTTTTGTAAAGTTGTTTTAATTGGTCACCGCTCGATCAAAGCTTATGTTTAATAATCATCGAACACTATTTTGAGCCGATTTTGGGACCTTGAATAGAGGGTGACTTACACATAATGTGTATTTTGATTCAATAATTTTTAGGTTGAGAATTAAAGTTTTTTCCAATTATTTTGAAAGCGTTGATTCTTATGCGCTTATTATGGACTATTGTTGATAAGTATGGTAGCTTTTAACGTGATTCTTGTTTTGCTTTCATGTGTTGATGATGTTCGTTGCTCGAGTTTTAAAGTCATTGTACCAATTGCTTTCTTCAATATTTTACCTTGGTTCAAGTTGTGATTTGATCACGTAACTCCGGTTACGTTTGCCATGTCATTACTAACCTGTTTGTTAAGGTATGCGAGGTACTTTCATAAAACTCTCAGATTGATTTTGATTGCTTCGTATTCTACTTTATTTGTGGGATACGAATCTATGTCAGATGCAATTTATCGGGACTCGCATTCTAGAGAGATGCATAAATGCACTATTATACATTCCCTTGGGCTTGTATTTTCATGTAGGATACTTGTGCAGTTGTGTCTGACACACACCTTTTATGATTTGTCTTCACACTAATATTTTGAGATTTATATCGACGTCTGGTTTCTAACTCGCTTTGTTTGTTGATGCTAGATTGCTTGGAGTTTTAGGGTTTCTCTATTTTCGCTTGCTACATTATGAACCTTTTCCCGTTTGGTATACAACTCTTCCATTTATTCTCAGCATTTATCGCTTTCTAGAGATCATGAGAAGTAGGAAGCAGGAAATAAAGAGCGTGTGCTCGAAGTCGCTGTTTAAAGACCTGTAGCCGGCATTCCGCATTTTATCTGCTATATGTGTTGTGCTTGTGCTTATTTCCTTGTTTTCTTATTGATCGATGAGTCACTCAATTTAGAAATTGAGATCACGACTTCGCTCTCAGTGCATGCTCCTTATAGGATTTTATCGCTTTCCTTGATTTCTTATTGATCGATGAGTCACTCAATTTAGAAATTGAGATCACGACTTCGCTCTCAGTGTATTCTCCCTATAGGATTTCATCGCTTTCCTTTATTTCTTGTTGATTAATGAGTCACTCAATTTAGAAATTGAGATCACGACTTCGCCCTCATTGCCTGTTCCCTATAGGATAGTTTTATTAGACTTTCTTTGGTATGCTAGCCTAGATAGGATCTCTCTAGTTTTGCTCTCTGGAGCTTATTAGCTTACATGTTTGATTTTATCTTTGTGCGCATGTTTTGGAGATGACATACCCTCGGCATGTTCCCTTAGGAGCTCTCGATTCAACTATAGATGATGATTCGAGATAGACATAGTTTTAGGTGATAGACCCTTGCTATGCTCCTTTAGGACTTCTTGATTCATCTATAGATGATGATTTGAGATAAACATTAGGATTATTATCCAAGCATGTCAACTTAGGGTAGAGATTTTCCTTCAAAACTCAACCTTAGGATTAATCATTAGGGATAGATCTAGGTTAGTCTCCCTTAGATGATTTTTCTTTCTTTTGCATCCATGCATTAAAACAAAAACTGCCTTTTTTCTTTGAAAAATATTAAAACATCTAACAACTTCCAAATCCTTCTTCAAGGTAAAAAATATCAACAAATACAAACTCTTTTGCCTACGGGATTTTCTTTCAAAACTCTTTTCAGAAAGAACATGTTAATTCACTTATGTGCTGACGCGTGAATCTCCAAAGGTCGAGTTACGGCAGAAGGCGAAATTAATGCTATTCATTAAAAAATAAAAACCAACAAAAACATTTGAAGCCGAACTACGGCTGCTCTGATTCCTTAAAAGGGATACGTAGGCATTAGGGTAGGGCCCGAGCGAGCACAACTTTTCATTTTCCCTACATTCTTTTCTCTTTTATTTTGCATGCATTTCCTGTACAGTTTAGATATAGATTTGAAACACACCCTTTGATTAAAACAACAAGAGTGGATACCGTAGGGTACTACGGGCGTGTGGGGTGCTAATACCTTCCCCTCGCGTAACAGACTCCCTTACCCGATCTCTCGGTTATTTGACCGTGATTTCACCCTTCTCAGGTTTACTCGATATTTACCTTTCCCTTCATGTGGGATAAAAAAACGCTCGATGGCGACTTCATTGATTTTACTACCAGTTGATTGTTCATCTGGTTGTTTCAAGCGTGTAGGAATGTGAAAGTTTTAACCTTTTACACTATTCACTAAGTGCTTTATTTATAATACATGAAAGTAACTACTTTTCGGCGGGCTTCGCTTATTTATGAACTACGTGTCTCTTGTAACTTCCCTCCATGAACCCACGTTCTCCATTCCTGCTATCGAACCCACGTTCTCCATTCACAATGCTTTGCTTTGCTAGTCATGCCCTCTTTTGGGCTTTTTAACACTCCTTGGCCCAATCCATTCCTCATCAGCCTCTCTTCCGATCGACTACGTCCACAAGCCAAAATCGGCCTTTTATGAAACCTCTTATGGTCGACTGCTTCTATGGTCGGTTTCCTATAATTCAAAGTCTTCAAAGAACCTTTTTTTTGCTTTTGGTTGGATTTTAATCCTTTGTGAAAATCCTAGCAAACAAATTGCCCCCCCAAAATGTCCTTTTCGATGAAAGAACAGAAATGGACATTTTAATCCTTTTCTCTTAGTGTGAAGTAACGTAATTGTAATCATTACCTTTTCCCTCAAACGTTACATCAACGATCACACATCCACTTCCCTATTTTCTAGTTTCAACTTCCTAGGATAATCGTGGCCTCCAAATCACCAACTTCTTCAACTCAATTGCCATCTATTTGACACGTGTCGGTCCTGTAGCCATGGTTTTTTCCATTTTATCCTTAATGTTTGGTCTCCTTGATGGTATAAATACCCCTTTCATCTCTCCAATTTCATCACTTAAGCTCTTTGTCTTCGTACACCACATAAACTTTTATTTTAATTTTTACCCAGAAAAACTTTCCATCATCTCTATGGCCGCTTCAAGCCAAATCTTTGAACACATTCAAACTCCCCAGGAAATTGAAATGGTTTTCAACATGAGTGAGTTCTTTGTTCATGATCAAAACACTTTTGTCTTAGAACCAACACCAACCTGAAATATCCAAACTTTTTGCTCCCATCCGTTGCTTCCCTTCATCTGCAACAACACTACTTACGCTCTATTGGGGCCTATTCATGATGAGGTTAGGGTACCTGAACACTTGGAAGGTTGCTTCCCTACTTACAAAACCACTAAACCCCATATCAAGAGAGATTTCCCTATAAAATTTTCACACATCTACCGTACGTCTAAAGTCTTCTGTTCCGCCCCTGCTGTCAACCAAGATTAGATTGCATGGTTGAATAAAGTAGAGAAAGTGAAGGGTGACGTTTGGAAGGCTCAAGGATTTTTTAACTTGATTCAGCTTTCTAGGGTTGGCCCTAGTTATTTCAATCACATGCTGATTTCTGCACTCTACTTCTGGGATGGCTCTACAAACACCTTCCATTTTGTAGTTGGGAAGCTTACTCCCACCCTGTTGGACATTGCGGCCATCACTGGTCTCCGCCCCACAGGTGAAGCGTTTCTTCCCACTGAAGCAGACAAAAACATTATTCCTTTTGAAAAGGACATTGATGGCTTCACCAAACATATGGAGCATTTTCATGCCAAAGGTGTCAACACTGTGTCTGATGAAGAACACAATGCCTTCTTGGCCTTGTGGCTTTCCAAGTATGTTTTCTGTAGTCGATCTTTGAAGGTAGCTAAACGATACATTGTGTTAGCTCATCATCTCCATCTGGGTTGACACATATGCCTAAGCGAACTTATTTTGGGGTCTGTTTATGAATCACTCAATGTGGAGGTTGATCATACAACCTTACTTTCATCTACTGTGAGCTATCTTCTTGTTGGGCCTTTTTGGCTGCTTCAATTATGGTTAAATGCCACTTTTGCGAGCCAACTTAAACTGTGCCTCTATGAAGCACAGGAGACTGCATTCGTCTAACGTGCCAACGAAATCCTTCATCTTGATGCAATGACGTCTCCTAACAATGACATGACTCGAGAGGAGTCACTTTAGAAATACTTGAAGTTTTTCTTTAGGTGAACTTCCTTTCAGCCAAGCATGGCACCCTTTGCCTCTAGACCACATGGTCCTGAGTGGTTCACTCGACCATTTCCTACTGGCGATCCTGCCCAGGTCCCTAAATCCAAATCCATTTGGCAATATTTCTTAATCCCTGGGCTCATAGAATCTAGGGTAGAAGCTAATAATGTTGTGACACTCCTGTGTTATCAGCCTAATTTGGTGGCTAGACAATTTGGCTTGTGCTAAGCTTTGCCTCGCAGCTTTTATAAGCCATCAGATGAATTGTGTCTTTCATCTACCAGCTACAGTGAGGGAGAATGTTCTCAACGACTTCAACATTTTACTATTGATGTCCCGAAGATAACTCATGTCGCCTTCGAACCCCTCTTCTACATCACTAAGGAGTTATATGATTGGTGGATTGTGCACTTTGTGCAAAGTAATGGGACTCTCAAGTCTTTCAAAGCTCGACTAAACCATGCTTTTGAAGCCATGCAACAAAAGTTTAGGAAAGGTATGTGTAAAACAGTGGGAGATCTAACTTTACTGGTTTTGCATTTTTATTGCAAATGTTGCGGTTAGCAAGAGTCTCCTTTTCCCCAAGCTGGTACAAACCTTTGACGATACCCTTGAACATCATTCTCGTAGTCAAACACAATACCCTGGATAAGCACATCATGAGGACCATTCCTTCGAGCATAATCGAATTGTCATAGAGCCAGAGAAGGTTTATAAGTGATACCTCCCCTAATACGAAGGAGTGGTACATTAGGGAATTCCCCACAATGGTCAATAATAGTGACACCCTCCATAGATCGGGAATACCAATGAATATCCGAATGAGAGAGCGACATTATTCTTTGAGACCAACCCAAATCTTATTCGTTCTTCAACACTGATTAAGGAAGGTGCGAAATAAACCACCTAGACAACAATGGTATACAACACATAAGAACCCCTCTCCTCTTCATGGTACGAGTGTGAAGAGAATGCGAGATGTCCCTGAGCAAAGTAGGCACAGGGTTACGAGCGAGGAAAATTCTGACAGCATTCACATCTATGAGTTGGTCGGGATTGGGGAATAGTACTAACCCATAGATTAGAAGATCCAGAACTTCTTCAAAAGCTTGAAAGTCCAAATCATCCCAAAACAACTTAGCCTTTTCCAACAGAAACTTAGATAGGAAACCCTTAACTCTGCTTCTTGTTTCCCAGTTGGATATAATGTCGGACCGTTTCAGATGCAAGGCTGCCGCAATGACTTCTGGCTTAGGAGCTTCCTATAAACTGGTCAAAGGCATCTGATCAAGAATAGGTACTCCAAATAATTGATAGAACTCTTCCATAGTGGGTACCAACTGATAATTGGGAAAGACGAAGCAATAGTGTTTAGAGTCAAAGAACTGAAAGAGTACTCCCATCATCTTTTCTCAAAGCTTGAGGTAACCAAGTTGAGAAGTCGACCATATTTTTTGGTGAACGAGGATTTCTCAGGAACCCTTGAATCTATCTCTTTGATTTGAGGAGGTACTTTCACAAAGTTGATGCAAATGGTATTTCTACGAGTGGAAGCCATAGTCTGTAAAACAGAGCAAAGATAAATTCCCTTGGTCCTTAAAATGGTCAGTGAAAATGAGTATGGATGTTATGATGCGTGATTTCATGTTTGAGCAAATAATCACACACAAGAAAAATACACAAGGCCTTAGGTTTAAGCTTGAATGGGTTTGTAGGTAAATACCCACTTGAAGTTTAGTTGGTTCAACCTGTCTTAAAATAAAGTAAACGGGTTCTAAGGAATCTCAATATCACTGATCTTTCTTCATCGGGCATTGTTTCAGCTCAAGCAATCTTTTCTCGCGGCTGAAATATCCCGAAAGTCTGATCTCAATGAGTGTAGTATCGAGTATCAATCAATCCTCAATTTTATATTGAAGCTGACTATCTCACTACTTTCTAATGGCCAAGTTTGTTCAACTAAGGTTCTAAGGTCAATTAGTGCTTCATGACACCACACAACGACCCCGTATTCTCCTTGATTCAACACAAAGGATACCGGTACCAATAAATGTGTCACACTAACGCAGCTATTGCTTTAACCATATCGGTCTATGTTGTACAGTCTCCATGATATATTGCTGCTTACCTAAAAAGTGTCCAAGATCCAGGTGTAGGATCTCTTACAATAACCCAAACATGAACCCAAAAGGTAAAGCACACAAATCAAACAAGTAAAGAATTTTAAATATGATCTAGCTCTAAGGTAACCTCAATTTTAGTTTGATGTCCCCAACAAAGTCGCCAGTTCTATAAAACGGTGGGAGAATTGACTTTACTGGTTTTGTGTTTTTATCGCAAATGTTGCGGTTAGCAAGAGTCACCACCGACTTTTCTTTTATCCAACAAAGGAAAGGGTGAAAAGAACAGGAAAGACCTTTTTTTAAGATTTTGAGTTCGGGGGGTAGGTTATGGAAAGGGAAGGTATTAACACCCTTTTCATCCATAGTTATCTACGGGCTCTTAGTTGCTAGCATACTTTTGAAAATGCTTTTGTTTGTGGGTTTTTGAAAATATTTTTGAAAAGACGCCTTAGTGCGGTGAACTTTGTAATGTTCCTCATTTCGGAGAGAACGTATACAAAGTGTTTTTTGTCTTTGAAAATATTTAGAAAAAGAGTTTGTGTATGTGTGAAAAGTTTGTTTTGGTTATTTTTATGAGCAAGCAACTATAAGTGGTCTACCTACTCAAATGGTCTTTGTTCTTTTCCTCTTTTCCTTTAGACAATGCTATTCTACTATTAGTGAGTAGGTAGTCCTATCTTTGGATGTTTGAGGGACAGGCGAGGGTCATCGTATAGTCACAAAAGCAACTCTTAAGATACTTTAGCAATTACCCTAAGGTTTTAAGATCATTTACCGAGGCAACATCGAAAGGGTCATTAAGGGACTTATGATCTTTTAAACCAAAGGGTCTTTGCTAAAGTCTCCTACGTTCGAGAGACGTGATTGTTTTATTCCGAAGGTAACAAGTGGAGGTACCTTAGAGGTGCGTGTGTGTGAGTTATTGTGTTTCAATTATTTGCCTTGAATGTTAGGTTTTCTAGCGTTTGTTTTTAATTCTTTCCATGCAAGCCTATTAGCATACTTCTAGAAGTTAATATAGGTATGGAAAATGAAAATGCAGAAATTTGAATCTATGCTATTACAATGCTTTAGGATGGGGGGAATTACAAACCAAAAAAAATGGGGGAAGAAAAATATAAAGGGGTCCTAGTTAAAGTCTATTACATTCCGTATACAATTACATAATTGTGAAAATAAACGCGAGCAAAATAAATAAATACGTGGAAAGATAAAACCCTAGAAATTTCTAAATTGTAAGAAAATAAATATTTTTGTTGTTTTTTTAATTTTTTGCTTAGAAAAAAATAGTTAAATTAAATTGAAGAAGAAACCCTAATTCTAATTAACTTAATTAGCTAATAAAAAATATGATTAATCAATTAATTAAAATTAATTTTTAATTAATAAAAATCTAAGTCTAATTATTTTTTGTGATTTTTGATTTTTATGATTTTTTTATAAAAATAAACTGATTAAAAAAAAGAAATGTTAATTAAAACCTAAATAAAGAAAAAAAACAATAAAAGAAAATTTGATGGGCCTGCATTAAAGTAGCAAAAAGGGGGGTGGAAATCAGAAAATGTTAGGCCCAATTTGGCCAGAGCCCAACACCTGCGCTGGATTTGGTGTGAATACCCCTTGAGGATCCATGGTAGGAACGCATGCCTGAGGAGTTGGATCTACATCCCTTGAAATCTGATGGTCCAGATATAGAGGTACCTGATGCGCGCGTGGATCTGCCTATACCTGATTAGTAATGAGAAAGATGAAAAATAAAACAAAACCTAGGGATCAAACCTAGGTTTATAGGGTTCAATACACACATGTTTGACCACTAGGCTATTTGTTCATTTGTTGAATACAATGAAACAATAATAATATAATGTAAAAACAGTCGTATTCTCATTTTTCAAATGCGTGCCAGGTTGGATTTGAATGGACCAATAGGATGATGGCATTTAGGCCACCAGAGTCAACACGCCGTAGTCAGATCTCCTATTGTCTTCTCCGGTTAGTATGAAAATGAAACCTGCAAAATAAAAGAGATCAATGGATTAAATCAAACCTAACCCCCTTAAAAAATCCTCCTTAATCCAAATCCAACATTGGTTTAGACTGAAAGTGGCTGTATCACTGAATCTAAAGCTCAAACATTCTTGAGCCCTAACAATGGCATCCTACAATGTTAGCACTTAAACTCACATGTGATACGTTAGATCCCTTCTAATCATTTTCATAAATATGTATGCATGCATTTGATTGATTAACAATATATATTTTAACAGATTGAGTCAAAGAAAATCATACCAAACTGGTGGTTATCATGGGGATCGTTTTAGGGTACTTCAAACATGGAGAAGGACAAGGATTAGTCACGGGATTCTCAAGAACGTGAATATGTGATTGGTTTTGATGGAGGAAGGTTGGAAGTTGGGTTTTGAACTTTGGTAACTTTGAGAATTTTTTGCAATTTTTGTAGCTTTTCGTTAGACAGCTTCTGCTTGTTTCTTCAGGCTTGCATGATATTGTATTTATAGAGGGAAGGATGAGAGCAGACCAACATGGAAATAATCAAGTCTTAACCATGGCTTTAAAATCAAAATCAAAAATTTAAAAAATGCCAAAATTATATGATTCTTGCCACTTTTGCTTTCTGCATGAACCTAGTCATTGGTGATGTACCTTACACGAATTCTTGGGCTTCATAATTGGTCCATTCAAGCCCAAATGCCCTAGCCCATTATTTCTTATAAATGTATTTAATTTATTTGATTAACTTAAATAAAATCAATATAAATATAAATAAAAATCAAGGTCATGTAAAATGGACTTAGAGGTCCTCTAAGATATTATGGACATATTTGAACATCAAAAACTAGGCTCGTTGGTTCAAAATTTCCATTTTGCTCAATTTGTACTTCATGAATTTCTTCAAATTTCCCCAACTTTTGCAATTCATAACTTGCTCAATTTTTACCTTTTGAAGATTATCTTAGACTTTTTGGAAAGCCCATGATGTCATATATAATCTCTATGTTTATCATTTTTGCTTTTAAAGACTTTATCTTGATGTAAGTTGCCTTGACAAAAAGTGTCTTTTGTTGACTTTTGAAAATGACCTATAATGTATGAGATCATATCTTTCAAATGAAGCATATTTTGGACTTGTGATTAAAAGAAAAGTTGTAGAGAATTGAAATTTCTTCAAAATTGGCTTTGGTTGGGGAAAGTTGATGAAGCATGTGAAAGTTATGCCTGGTCAAAGTTCAGTTGACTTCTCATAAGGAAACCCTAATGTGACAAATCTTGACTTTTGATGATTTGAGGGATTTCCTTATGGAATCATAATAAAACCTTGATAAAATGACGAATATCACCTCAAAATGTTGATGTTGACCAGAAATCTTGAAGTTTGACTGTATGTTGACCATAATTGACTTTTTGACTAATATAGTTGATTTTCAAACATTTGAGCCATTGACTGAGCAAACTTGTGATGTAGGACTTGAAACTTGACATGAACCTTCTTGAGGACCTATAAAGAACCATGGAAGCCACTTGAGACCTTTGAAAACTAAATTTCCTTGAGAAATTCCAAGCCCTAGTTGTGGGCCTTTGGTTTAGGAGGTGCATCTTGACTAGTCAACCCTTGAGTGTCTTGACTACTTGAAGAGCCTTGAAAGAATGCTTTGAGAAAAATGTGAGGGAAAAATTTGGGGTACAAATTCTTCCCCTATTCAATCTTCTTAAATATGAAGAGTTAGATTGGCATGTCCGCCATTCGTGACTTGAAGGTAGAAGATGATTGAACACTCAAGTGCCTAGAAATTTGCACTCGCTTGTGCAAGATGGTGACATTGTTGGCTGATTGCATCGGGAATGGGCTTATAGATTCCATTTGGAGAATTGACAAAGAGTCGTTGGATATGGCTTATAGATTCCATCCAAAATAACTATTGACTTCAACTGGAAGAAGCACCAGAATGAATCTGTGTTTGATTTAAACTAAACCAGCAAAGGTAATTTACCTATTTTTAATTGGAAAGGGTATTCGAATGAGTATTCAAAAAACTGTCCTTTTAGAGTTTAGTCTCCGAAAGGGATATTGGTGATATCTCTGAGGGAAAAGCTTTTCAGAGTAAGCTTCTGAGATAAAATGTTGGTCGGAATTCAGTCTTTGAAGAAAAGCTTGTTAGAATTTAGTCTTCGAGGATGCTTTGTTTGAATTCAGTCTCCAAGGAAATGCTTTGTCGGAATTCAGTCCCCGAGGAAATGCTTTTTCAGAACTCAGTCTCCGAGGAATTTCTTTGTCGGAATTCAGCCTCCGAGGAAATGCTTTATCGGAATTCAGCCTCCGAGGAAATGCTTTGTCGGAATTCAATCTCCGAGGAAATGCTTTGTCGAAATTCAGTCTCCGAGGAAATGCTTTGTCGGAATTCATTCTTCGAGGAAATGCTTTGTCGAAATTCAGTCTTCGAGGAAATGCTTTATCGGAATTCAGTCTCTGAGGAAATGCTTTGTCGGAATTTATTCTCCGAGGAAATGCTTTGTCAGAATTCAGTCTCTGAGGAAATGCTTTGTCGGAATTCAGTCTCCGAGGAAATGCTTTGTCAGAATTCATTCTCTGAGGAAATGCATTTCGTATGCATATGCTATGATATTGGTAAATGATGGTGAATGTTAAATGTTATTAAAGTGCATTTGTAAATTCGAGCAGTATCTTTGTCTGAGGAAAATAAACCCCTGACTGTCGCTGGGGACGAAGAGTATATGTAATCTTCAATCTTCTAGGAATTATTTCCGCTGGGGATTCCTACTTGCTATTTTAGGAAACTCCGTTGGGGAACATTGATTTCTGCTTTCTTAGGGAAATATGTTGGAGAGTGTTAACTCCTTCTCGGGGAAAAAGAGTTCAAAAACTTCGGTTGTTCTTTGCTCTAATGGGGAGTTAGAATTCCTTGTATACCTTGATTGGGAATAACATCAATGTATAACTTTATGACTCGTCTGAGGAGGATAAAGTTGACTGGCATCTGGTCTGATTTTAGATTCAGTAGAAACTCTTTGGGGATAATGATGACTTCACTAGGGAAGGGAGTTTTTCCGGTGACTCATGGCCATCTATGGAACAGACTCAAGCTGGGGAGATTGGACCTCGCTAGGGAGATAAACCTTGTTGGGGAAATAAAACCCTGGTGATGAAGGAATATCCTGCTGAGGGAAACTCTTTGTTGAGGATAATGAGCTCTATTGGGGAGAAGTAATTTGCAGGGGCTTTTAAAGTTTTGAAAACTCAGTCGGGGAGAAGAATTCTCATAAACTATAATAATCGGGATTCTGTAGATAGGTAATATTACTGGGAAGAATTCTGCACTCCTTTATTCTGCTAGATCGATCTGCTGGAAGATTACGGGGAATGTATGAACTTGTGAAGATCAACATGTAGGGATAATCTCATGGAAGTTGATCTATAGGGATTAATGGGTGGCTTGGACGTCATCCCAACTCCTACAGTCTTGAGTAACTGCTCATTCCTGTTTTTTATGCATATATTTGTTAATAGTCAATTGTATTCATATGCATATGCTCGTTCAATTTTAGTTTGTTGGACATTTTGCAAACAAAACAGAAAAAGTAAAAACGAAATTTGGCTTTGAAATTGTCTTTGTATTGATAGTTTTGCCCATAAACAGACGATTTTGTACAAAAAGATGGAAATCCTAATAAGAGGAAATTTTCGAAGAAAAGATTACAAAGTGAAAACATATAGCTATGTGGAAATAATCTCATCAGGTTCCAACTCTGCTATTGCCCTAATGTCTTCGAAGATCTCATCCCTTGCTGTCGGAAGAAGGAGATTGAACTGATCTGTACCGTTTGAACCCGATGTTGGTAATAAAACTCGCTGTAGTGATCCAATGAGGACATAGTCATACGCTTTAATCCCTAATTTTTTCCTTGACCTCCCTTTCGGGTTTTTAGTCCACCGGGATACCCTTTTTTTTGCCCAAGCCGCCTTTTCAAGTTTTCAACTTGCTGGGTGTACAGTCTTTTCATATATATCCCTGATTTTTTCCCGAACCCTTTTGGTTCGCCGGGATGACCTTATTTTTGCCTAGGCCAGTCAACCTAGCGGGTAATTTTTAGGCATAGTATCTTTTGACTATGTCCGCATTCACAGGATGCGGGAAATCCTCACCGTCCATGGTGGTCAATATCATAGCACCGTTAGAGAATATTTTCTTGATTACAAATGGCCCTTCATAAGTGGGGGTCCATTTTCCTCTGGGATCACCTTGCGGTAGAATGATGCGCTTTATTACCAAGTCACCATCCTGATATACCCGATGCTTGATCTTTTTGTAGAATGCCTTGACCATGCGTTTCGGATACAATTCACCGTGACAAATAGTCGCCAGCCTCTTCTCATCAATTAGATTTAACTTATCCAACCTAGTATGAATCCACTCGTCTTCGTCCAAGTCTGTATCTTTCATGATTCTTAGAGAGGGAATCTGGTCTTTGATAGGTAGAATAGCTTCCATACCATAAACCAGAGAGAATGTGGTTTCCCCAGTTGATGTTCTAGCCGAGGTGCGGTAGCCGTGAAGAGCAAATGGTAACATCCCGTGCCAATCCTTATATGTCACAACCATCTTCTGCATTATCTTCTTTATATTCTTATTGGCGGCTTCCACTGCACCATTCATCTTAGGTTGATATAGAGAAGAGTTGTGATGCTTGATCTTGAACTATGTGCAGAGCTCAGTGATCATTGTATTATTGAGATTAGTACCATTGTCTGTAATGATCCTTTCAAGGATTCCATTCCGATAGATCAAGTTGTGTTTGATGAACCGGGAAACCAAATTTTTGGTGACAACGACGAACGAGGCTGCTTCAACCCACTTTGTAAAGTAATCAATGGCGACGAGGATGAAGCGATGTCCGTTAGAGGCCATAGGCTTGATTTCTCCAATCATATCAATGCCCTACATTGCAAATGGCCAAGGCGTAGTCATGACATTCAATGGTCTGGGAGGTACATGAACTTTATCAGCATAGATTTGACACTTATGACAAGTTCTTGAGTGGTGGTGACAATCAGTTTCCATGGTCGACCAATAGTAGCCAGCCCTTAAAATATTTTTAGCCATAGTGTGCCCACTGGAGTGAGTATCGAAGACACCTTCATGCATATCTTGCATAATTTCTTTCGCTTCCTTATTGGCCATATAACGAAGTAGGTTTGAATCATGGTTGTGCTTATATAGAATTCCATTGCTCAAGAAGAATTTTGCCGAGAACCTTCATAGGAACTTCTTGTCATTGATAGATGCCCCTTCAGGGTATTCTTGAGTTTCCAGGTACTTTTTTACCTCATGAAACCAAGGTTTTTCATCTACTCCATCAGTATCAATTCCATGGCAGTGCGCCGATTTGTCGAATCTCTCAACGGTAATTCTGGGAGCCTCATTGTCCCATCTGACCTTAAACATGGATGGCATGGTAGCCAAAGCACCTGCTAACTGATTCTCTTCTCTTGGTATGTGCTCGAAGGTAATCTCTTTGAAATATGTGATCAGGGTTAGTACATGCTCTTTATAAGGAATGAGATACGAGTGCTTCATATCCCAATCTCCTTTAACCTGGATGATTACCAAAGCTGAATCCCCATACACGCTTAAGAATTTGATTCTTAGGTCAATAGCAGCCCTAAGACCAATGATACAAGCTTCATACCCTGCCATGTTATTGGTATAATCGAAGCAAAGTCTGGCAGTAAAAGGTGTATGGAAACCTCCGGGGGAAATGATTACATCACCAATTCCATTGCCAAGAGCGTTGGAAGCTCCATCAAAAACCATAGTCCATCGAGATCCTTGTTCAGATCCTTCATACGGTCCAAGTTCCTCACAATCTGTTACTAGCGTGATATTCTCATCCGAAAATTCAAAGTTCATGGACTGATAGTCGTATATAGTGTGATGGGCCAAATGGTCGGCCAATATGCTTCCTTTGATTGCCTTTTGAGTGGTGTACTGTATATCATATTCTGTTAAGACCATCTGCCATCGGGCAATTCTTCCGGAGAGAGCTGGATTCTAGAATATGTACTTGATGGGATCCATCTTAGAGATAAACAAAGTAGTATGAGTCAACATATACTGTCTTAGTCGGCGAGCACCCTATGCCAAAGCACATCAAGTTTTCTCGAGCAGTGAATATCTTCTTTCACAATCGGTAAATTTTTTGCTAAGGTAGTATATTGCATGCTCTTTTTGACCAGACTCGTCATGCTGCCCCAGTACACACACCCATTGAGTTCTCTAACACTGTTAAGTACATGATTAGCGATCTTCCTTCGAATGGTGGCGTCAGAATGGGAGGTTCTTGTAGGTACTCCTTAATTTTATCAAAGGTTGTTTGAAAATCGTCGTTCCATTTTACTACTTGATCTTTGTTCAGCATCTTGAAGATTGGCTCACAAGTAGCAGTCAAATGTAAAATGAAACGGGCAATGTAATTCAGCCGTCCTAAGAAACCCATGACTTCCTTCTCGCTACAAGGAGCTGGCATCTCTTGAATGGCTTAAACATTAGCAGGATCAACCTCAATACCCTTACCACTAACGACAAAGCCCAAGAGTTTACCAGATCTCACCCCAAAGGTGCACTTGTTCGGGTTTAGCCTTAGCTTGTACTTCCTCAATCTTTCAAACAGTTTATGCAGATGATCAAGATGCTATTCTTCAGTTTGCAACCTGGCTATCATGTCGTCAATGTAGACCTCTATCTTATGGTGAATCATATCATGAAATAAGGCTATCATGGCATGCTGATAGGTTGCCACGACGTTCTTCAACCCAAAGGCATAACCTTATAACAGAAAGTGCCCCATTGTGTGATGAAGGTAGTTTTCTCTATGTCTTCAGGTGCCTATTTGATCTGATTGTAACCTGAGAAGCCATCAATGAAGGAGAATACCTTAGGCTGAGCAGTTTTGTCAACCAAAACATCGATATGTGGTAGTGGGAAGTCATCTTTGGGGCTTGCCCTGTTTAGATCCCTATAATCTACACACATATGTACCTTTCCATCTTTCTTTGGTACTGGAACAACATTAGCCACCCATTAAGGATATGAAGCCACTGCCAAGAACCCTGAGTTAAATTGTTTCATAACCCCAGCCTTGATCTTTTCTGACATTTCAGGACGCATGCGACGAACCTTCTGATTTATCGAAGCACAACCATCTTTCATTGGAAGACGGTGAACCACAATATTGGTGTAGAGCCCTGGCATGTCTTCGTACGACTAGGCGAAGATTTAAGCATATTCATGTAGCATCTGGATTAACCTGCTCTTGACACTATTTTCTAAGTCAGTGCCTATCTTGATCTCTTTCTTATCTGTCTTAGTACCCAGGTTCACCACCTCAACTGGCTCTTCATGTGGTTGGATAGTCTTCTCTTCCTGTATCAAAAGTCTGGCAAGTTCTCCAGGTATCTCACAATCTTCCTCACCTTTGTCTTTGGCTTGGTAGATCGGATTTTCGAAGTCATATGAGGCAATAGTAGAATTATTATCGATGAGATCCAGAGTGGATGAGGATCTGAAATGTAGTGTGTGGGTGTGGGTGAGAACACATATCTATTTTGAAAAATGCAATAAGATAAAAATAAAGACAGGGAACATAAAATTTGCATGCAAAACGTCTAATGTTTTATCGAATGAGCAAATATTTATGAATTAGTCAACCCTTAATAAATGAACCATTATCCCCCGGGTAAGACATAAGGTTTTAAAGTCAATGTTCAAATTTTACATAACCAAAACTTTCAAAGTAATAAAAACAGGAATATAGCCATTACTCCTGGCTGAAAGAGATAGGTAACACGTCTTCTGCCTTCCAGTTATCCAGTTCCATCACCAATACTAGGGAAAATCCAGTTGTTGAAGTCATTATCACTGTCTGCATCCTCTATAGCATTGACCCCGTTATTGTTGATACAGAACAGAGGTCTTCTGGCACGAGCGCGTCGAACAACTCTCTGACCTTATACAGTAAATCCTAGGCCAAACTTGTTAGATTTATAAGGGATATCAGGAAGCTGACCCCAAATTGTACTATCACCTTCTTCAATAACAACCTTAGCATCTTTCAAGGAGGCCATCTTGTGTGGAGCTTTGGTGATTTTCGGGATGACTGAAACATCTTCAATAGCAGTAGGGGAGAGAACTTCAAAGGTTTGAAAGGGTGTTTCAATGAATTCTCCGTCCATTTCCATGTATCGGAACGAGTTAAGGTGGATGACCATATATTCCTCCTCTCCACAAATAGTAACAACTTTCCCTTTCACCGGATATTTCAGTTTCTGGTGCAGGGTGGAAGTGACAACACCTTCCCCATAGATCCAAGGGCGTCCCAATAGACAAGAGTAAGCAGGCCTGATATCCATGACATAGAATATGGACTCAAAAATCTGTGAACCCACCTTGTTCGGGAGGACTACCTCTCCATGTACCATTCACTCCGATCTGTCGAAAGCTCGAACTATGATATTACTGGGCTTCAGCACCAACCCTTCACAATCTAACCGGTCGAGAGCGCCTTTCGATAGAACATTCAGAGATGATCCTGTGTCAATCAATACATAGGCCAATATAGTTCCCTTGTGTAACATACCAATTCTACCCGATAATTATAAATGTAAATCAGAGTTATAAAATTCATACAACCGAATCGGGATGCCACAAATTCAACTTAAAAACACATTGCATTCAACACGGATACATAACACTTTAAAACTTCAGATGAACCAACGACAAAATAAATTAATCTATTAATTCAACAACTTGAACAACTACGCAGCGAAATCATAATAACATCCTTGTCCAACATTACAACAACTTCAAAATAAGACATACTTAACAATAATCAAATTAAAGTTTAACAACTGGAATAACAATAACTAAAAGCAACAAGCGTTCATCCCCACGAGTGTTACGTATCAGAGCAATGACACCAACTCGAACTACTGAAGGTAAACCACCTTCACACTGGATTACCTGCACGTTACCAACGTAAGGGTAACATTCAAACATAAGGGGTGATATATCTAATAATATAATAAAACGTATGATAAATAATATATTAAATCAGATCATATGATATCACCACTTCACTTCTTATAAACAACAATAATCGTAACAGAACACCAATAATATACAACATTTATCGCATCAATACACAACTTCTTTATGCAATCATATAATGCGACTCAATACTATGCAAATGCATGTGGTACCATTGGATCAGAACTCCCATCTCAAAATAATTTCTGATAAATAGAGGCATCAACAAGGCATAAGCCTTCATCTTAATATTCACCAATACAGGCCATCTTAACGAGCATCAACTCCATCTTGATATGCAATGTATGCGACACAATCATGAATGTAGTAACAACAACCACAATTAACAACATCTCAACACGAATCTTCATTGGACAGAAGCCTACAACATAATAGCTTCCAGTTATTGGAGGCATCTCAACATCATTCGTCAACATAATTCATCAATATAATTCAGCATCTCAACATCATTCATCAACATAATTTATCAACATAATTCATGATTCAGCATCTCAACATCATTCATCAACATAATTTATCAACATAATTCATCAACATAATTCAGCATCTCAAGATCATTCATCAACATAATTTATCAACATAATTCATCAATGTAATTCCACAACAACAATACAACGACAGATCGACAATCCCTCAATGTTGGCCATAGGCCTACAACAAGATAATACCCATAATTAATTAATCATCTAATGCTTATCTCTAATTACCAAACCTCAACATATTATTATTCTGCAATGCTGCATTATTATTATTATTATTAATCTTACTGTTATGGACCAAGCAATAATCTAAGATCGTCTTATCCTCATCATACTTCACAAAATCATCATAGCGATTAACGCGGGAAGCTAACTATATCCTAATTTGGGTACTAGTATTATTATTCATATCCTTCATTTTAATCCTTAAGAATGAAGTTCATCGCGTTAGCTATCCAACGCTTCAAACGACACCTCAAACGGAGTCCGGAAACTCAAGTTACAACCTTTGAAACGAATCTGTCAAAAATCAGACAACATGAGTTGACGCACGTCTCTTTGAGTCGACGCGTACTGGGTCTGAAATCCTGCATGAGTTGATGTGTAATCCCCTTGTGTCAACTCATATTGAGTCTGAAACACTGCATGCATCGATGCATGATCCTATGTATCGACTCATCCTGAGTCTTAAATCATGCATCTGTCGACGCATGGCCTTTAAGGTCGACTCATACTGATATGTCATGAATATATTCTGCGATTTTGTTGCGATTTCCCTGCCCTAGGTCCTAAAAACATCCTCTAATCATAGGTAATCATCAATTATAATAATTATATGTTTCTACATCAATTATACAGCATTGGGGAATCATTATTCATCTCTAAATCATTAATCCTCATCAAACAACAATATATATATATATATATATATATATATATATATATATATATATATATATATATATATATATATATATATATATACATTTCAATCATAAACAAAACAAATTTTCAAATCCAATCCCATATACTACTCATCATAAACCCTATTATAGAGTCAGAACTCCACCCTTACCTTGGATTAAAGGTTGCTCTACAACTTTTCCGATTGAATTTTGTTCTGGCTCTTTTCCTTCTTTTCTGCAACTTTCACATTCTCTTTCTCTCTTCCAACCCTTATTTTCTTTTCTTCTTACTACTGTCGTACCCCAAATTTGCCCTACCGCGACGATTTTATTTTTTGAGATTGAAACTAAGAAAAATATTTAATTAAAGACGGTACAACAGTATCTGATGGTCCGTCTTTATCTGACTAAGGGGTGTATTTTTAATTTAGAAAAAAAAAACGGGGCTTTCTAAATCAGAGAGACTCGTGTGTCCGTGAATCCATTCGCGAGGCATGTTGGCCATTGGCCCAAGAGATTCTAAAATGGGAAATTCAATAAGTTCTAGTTATTATTAGGTCCTTTAGGATTTGTTGCTATTAATAAAAATAAGGGTTGTAATTACTCATATTTAAGCCCATTAAAGGTCTTGTTAAAAGAAGCCAACACATTTGTCATTGTTTTGATGTTTTGTTTTAAAAAGGAAAAAAAGATTTTTTTATAAAAGAGAATATTTTTGTCATAAGCGCATAAGAGTTTTTTGAAAAAAAAAGAGGTTATTATTATAAAATAAAGGAATTGTTTATTATTTTTATAAAAGAAATGCCTTTTTGTTAAAAGCATATTGTATTGTCTTGGCTAATAAATCTTTTTTTTAGATGTTATCTAAGTTATTGTTGTTAGAAAAGGCCAATTGGGCCTAGTAATATTTAAAAACCATTTTTTTGCTGTATCAGAGAATTAATGTTGTTGGGCTTGATAATACAGTAATGCGCTGGCCTAAGTGTTCATTAAAAACAACTACTGTTCCAATTACCCCTAAATTAGCGCAGGGGTTTTGTTTACTAACAACAACTGTAGAAATCCAAATCAAATCCAAATCTCCAGAATAAAACAAATTGAAAACTTGTACTGAATCTTTATTACATAATAAATCCAATATATTACAATGGATCGAATGCCATTACAAAATACAAAATCAAATCTAAAAAAATCTGGAAAGATTAAGCTCACATAATCAAATAAATTACTATCTATTACAATAAAACTTCTAAATCCCTAATTGAAATGAATTGTAACTGAAAAGCTAAAAAACCCTAAAAGAAAAACTATATAAAGAGAGGAGGATTCGGGGACGAAAGGTTGAAGGAGGCTGAGACGAAAATTAGGAAGAAGAAAGCGAAACACAGAAGAGCAAACCCGCTTACGCCGTTGAAATCCAGAAGAGAAAGTGATTAGAGTTTCCAGATCGAAAAACCTAATTGTCCTTGAACTACCGCTGACCATACCCCGCTTCTATTGTATCATTGCTTCCGTCCACCTTCCCTCGCTACCATCGGAATTTGCATAAAAATAAAGAAGAAGAAGAAGAAGAAGAAGAGCCCATCATCAAATCGACTAAACACTCAAAAGTCAAAACAAAGACAAAAGGGGTAATCTTAGCTTTATGGTTTTCTGATTGCGGATTTGGGGAATTGTTTGATGGGTTTTTAAGCCTCCGCCAGAGGTTATAGAGCACTAGGGTTTGGTGTTCGTAGTGGAGAGAAAGAGAAAAGGGAAGAAGATGAATGTTGTGGTAAATTCTGTGAAGTGAAGAATAAAAATGAATTAAACGAAAATCATATATCTTCGTATCCTGTACACGTACGACTACCATAACTATTGTGCACTCTTTAATCATATCCTCTTGATCCTCGTGGGACAGCCGTAAGGCCAAGTCCCACCATAAGCTTCGTACGCACCGTGCAACACACGATCAGCCTGTCTCATTTTGAAAATGCGTTGGGCTTAGGCCCACTGCTACTCAAACCCCCATCCACCCCTGTTTACTAAACTGTGAAGCAATTTGCACCCCCTCCTTGCCTAAATTATCTTGAGCCTAAACCCAGATTACTAAACAACCCCCCCCTGTTTTTACTGAATAACTGAAAACACCCTCCCCCCCCTTGAATATACTTATTTTTATATTTTCTTTTATATAATTCTATTTTTTTATTTATCTACTTATGTTATAAATATTTATTATTATTGGTAGTATTAAATTTCATTAATATTTTATATATTTTTATTATTCATTAATTTTTTATATTATCATTATTATCATATGTTTTCTATTTATTATATTAACATATAAACTATTTTCTCGAAAACTCATGTACATATATTATTTTCTCATATATTGCATTAAATATTTTTTTATCATGCATTAATCAAGATTTTTACAATTAATACAGTTAAAAAACACAAACCAAGCATCAAACTATTTTCGCGAACAAACTAAGCTAATCAACAGTCTTTTTGCAAATGGGTTTCAACTAGTTTTGGTTTACTGCGCACTCAGTCAAAATCTCCACAATCACTACTCCCGACCGAGTGCAAAGTGATTCAAAATATGCTTTCAACCCCCCTAAAAGACAACAACCCCATACGAACTATGAATTGGAACTCTGATTCCTTATAAGAGGATATGTAGGCACGCGATCTAAAATCTTGGCGAGTCTTGCTAATTAAAACTTAAAATCCTGTTTATCCCAAACCTAAACCTAGAGCTTAATATCCTTGTGAACAAGGTGGATGAAAGGTGCCTAACACCTTCCTTTCGTCTAATTGAGTCCAAAACCTAGAATCTCTGTCTGCGAATTAGGGTTTTCTGTTAGGTTCCCGTCCCTCAGGATAAAAACTAATAGTGGCGACTCTTGATTAAAAAACCAGTTGCTACAGCTGGAAAATCTGCTGGGGAATCTCCTTAACCCTAGGTTTAGGTATTTTTGGGTTTCTATTTTTATTTTCTTTATTTATTTATCGCATTTATTTACTTTACCTCATTTATTTATTTAGTGTCAATTTATCTTATCATCATATATTTACTGCGTGGCGGGATTTTTTTAATCTCAAAAAATATTTCCAATAAACCTTAAAAAGAAGGTTCGTCTATTATCTTAGGGGGTATATCATCCATGCGAGTTTATGTGACGACTTCGCCTAGAGTCGGTGAACTTCCGAAAAAGGAATATTTATCGAGAGATATCCTCTTGACGAGTAGGACTTTGAAAGGTCACCCATGACTCTTTGTAACGACCTTAACCCAAAATCTCATGACAAGACCTTTCATGACTTTGAGACGAAAGTTTCAGTCCGTAAAGAGGCTCCACATAAGGGAGGCCCTCGTGCCTTTTCCCTCTGGTGTTATTCATGATACCCTTAAGGAAACCACCTCCTGGGAGGGTAGATTTACCGTAGGTCAAAATTAAGGAACCTACCTTATAAGGGTACTTATTACAAAATCCCGTCTTTTAACCTTACACCTACGTATTCACACATTTCATGTATTCGTCATACATTCATCATATATTCGTCACCCCGTCTCTTTGACTTATTCACGGGGTACAAAAAAATAAAATCAAGATCTCGGTGACTACCTTTAAAAAAGGATATCGAAGGAAACAACTTACATGTGTCAACACACCAAACATGTATGAAATAAAGGCCACGTAAATGGAATAACATGCTGAAGATTTTCTCAAGCTTTGTCAAGTCAAGATGGATGATTTCTAGATCAGATATCTACAGGCGCACCTAGAAGACTTATTTCCCTTTTGCTTTATTTCACGCAAATAAAGTTTTGGTTTAAGATCGTAATAATTTTCAATATCTGAAATACATTACCTTCAATAAAGGCATTTTGTTTCCACATCTCGTTTGCGTATCTATTTTAAAGATAGTCACCAAGTAAAATAAAGGACAAGCATGTACGCAGAAGAATGAGACATTTAAAACAATAACCATTTCATGTTCATACACATTCAGTCGCATGTATGCATCCACGAACATCCGCATATCATGTTAAAACTCATTTTTCCACAAACATCTCTCCAGCTGAACCGTTGGTAGAAGAAGATCGCCACCTCCTTGGCCTCTGTACCAAACCAGGGCTTATTAACAAAAAGCAATGGAGAAAATCAAGGAAACTCAGGCTGCATTCAAAGAGGATCTCGACCAAGTAAAGGGCGACATAAGTTCAATGAAAGGAGATTTGAGTCAAGTTCTTCTAGCTTTGAAGAACATTATTGACAGGAAATACTAAATTCCCAGGGTAGCTTTCGAAGAGGTAGCCCAAACTATTGGTGCATCAAGCGGCCACCAACCAAGGAAAGAGCCAGAAGCAGGACCCCAAAAGTCTGTCATGGCCCAACAAGAAGCGGAAACTGAAGGGTTTGTCCCACTGCCGCCAAAAGCAGGGGCATCTCGTACCCTACAGACTCCGAGAAATGATGCAGAAAATTACTTGGACCTGCAATACGGAGACCATGATCCAGAGGATGCCAACCAAGTGCCCTCAAAGACGACTGGTACTCATGTTGTTGATAATCCAGTAGTGATGAATCAGTACCAAGCCCTAGAAGAAAGATTAAAGGCTAACAATAAATGCAATTGAAGTAGCCACTGAACCTGGGGCAAGCAGGCAAGCAAAGACCATGATAAACTCGCTGGAAGAATATCGGTTGGG
This sequence comes from Vicia faba, assembly GCA_948472305.1. Lineage (NCBI taxonomy): Eukaryota > Viridiplantae > Streptophyta > Magnoliopsida > Fabales > Fabaceae > Vicia > Vicia faba. The sequence goes on along the minus strand of OX451740.1, from coordinate 414,835,895 downwards.
ATATGGACTCCCGCTAGAACACAATGAAGCTTTCGAAAGAGCTCTACAAAGGCTAGGGGACCAGGGGATAGTCCAATTCGGACAATACCCTGAAGAAGAATATAAAGTTTCTTTGAAGGGCGAAGCACATTTTCCTCAAATCCAAGAGACCTCTGTCAACAATGGAGTAGTGCATGGCGGACATGTGGCGAAGATATCCAACAAGGCCAACACCAAAGGGGCAACTGAATTCATCAGAGGATGCGCCCCAGGAGGAAAACTCAAAAGATGGACGGCCGTGGAGATTCCAGAGATCTTTTTATTTCCAAATTAATTTTTCTTGTTTTTGAAAGAACCTATGTCGAGCCCGAGACATAGGGGTTGCTTGTAAGGGTTCCCCCATTTTGTTTTAGACAATATTTACGATTAATAAGAGTATGTTTTGTTTTCAATCAAGATCCATGTCTTTCTCTTGCATTTATATCTTAAATTTAAAAAATGGCAATACTTTCGCTGCATATGCATTTTCAAATTTCATCTACTAAATCTACACCAAAACATGATAAAGGTGCAAATTCATACCCAAAATCACTGATAATGCTATTACTGCGATCCAATATAATTTTGGTGCTCCTATTAACCAAGCGAAAGAGGAAGATGATAAAGATTTTGAACTCTCCGAGAAAACAGCGAAGGAAAAGCTAACAATACGCAACCATGTCAAGAGGCTATTAAGACCATTAATCTGAGCATAGGGGAATACCCAGAAGAAACCGAGCTAAGGGGAAACGTAAAGAGCGGAGCCACGAAGAAGCTGATCAAGGTATTGCGTATATCTATGGAAACAAGCCAAGGTTAAATACAGACAGTGCCGTAAAAATAAGCAACTATGAAATACCAAGATATGACGAAAAACCCGAACCAGGGGCACGTTGAGTATCCACGTTCGACGAGGCTTCAAATACACTGGGGCACGATATGGGGGCAATTTTGACTTCTCTAAAGAATGCTCACAAGCCATATACCAAGTCAACAGCGAATGGGATACTAAACATCCAAAACGGGTTCCATATCGGGATCATGTTTTAATACTGACTGCGGAATTTTCAAAAATCATTTTCAGTCACGTCCCACAAAAAGGGAATCAAATGACAGATGCCTTGGAAACTATATCGTCTATGTTCAAAGTAACTTGGTCAAACCATGAATCGCACATCACAAACAGACGCTTCGAAGAGCCTGCACTTTTCCTTGCTATAAAAAAACGACAATATAACAAGCTTTAGTTTTACGACGTCTAGAACATGCCTCCAACATCGACAAGCAAATCTTTAAAAATTAGCCTCTGATTTCTTTCCTGAGTAACGGTATACTGTACAAGATGAACCACGACATGGTCTAATACTCAAGAAGATTCTGCTACCTCGCCTCGACTCATGTGATAAGCGGACCCCCAATTATGAAGGCCCGTACGTAGTCAAAACAGCATCCTCCGGTGGTAATCTTGTCTCCACAATAATGGATGGGGAAGAACTACCGCATTCGGAAAATTCATACGCAGTCAAAAACGCTATGTATAAGAAGCTTGCTAAGCTCGAATCTTGAACAGGCGATCCAGGCAAAAACTAGGGGCATATAGACAAAAAAATCATCCCGGTGGATTGAAAACCCTAAAGGGAAATCCAGGAAAAAATTAGGGATCATTCAAAAAGAAATAAAGAACAAAAAGACTGCGATCTATGAACTGCGACTATGAACCATGAAAGGAGATACAAATCTGAATCATCCAACTTGGAAGCGAAAGAAATAAGATCATTAAAAGGATATTGGGGAACAACAGTAGTAATTATCATTTCTCATTGCCATCTACAGTTGTAAAACTTTCGGTAATTACCTCTTTCTAGGAATTACATCTTGTATTCTCGCCTATTCAGGGGCATATAAGTAAAACATTTGCTTTCTTTGCATCTTTCAAATTTCACTTTTTTCTTTTTCTCAGACTTGTTTACAAAATACTACGATCATTACTTATGAATATTGTCTTGAAATCATTTCGGGGGATTAAAAAAATAAAATCATTTGATAAAAAATCGAAAAAACACTTTGGTTAGAAAAATATTGAAAGAAAATCCACGTCTACGTTCATGCACATGGCTACTCTTACGTCTTGCAATACAAAAATCTATACACATGTGAAGCAACCGGCTGAAAATCATCAAACAATGAAGTCGCCATCGAACGTCTTTTATCCCATATGGAGGGAAAGGTGAATATCGAGAAAACCTGAGAAGGGTGAAGTCACGGTCTTGTGACCGAGAGATCAAGTAAGGGAGTCTGTTACGCGAGGGGAAGGTATTAGCACCCCACACGCCCGTAGTACTCTATGGTATCCACTCTTGTTGTCTATCTTATGGGTGTGTCTAATCTATGCTTACTGTTTACTATACTAAAGGGATAATGCATGAAAAAGAAAGGAAAAAGAATGTAGGGAAAATAAAATTGTACTCGCTTGGGCCATACCCCAATGCCTACGTATCCTTTTTGAGGAATCAAAGCTACCGTAGTTTGACTCACATGTTTTTGTTTGTTTTGTATTTTTTATGGACAATGTTAATCCCGCCTTCTGCCGCAGCTTGACCTTTGGAGACTTGTGCGTTGGTACAGAAGTAAATTAATCACGTCCTTACCTGAAAAGGGTTTTAGAGAAAAGGTGCTCGAGCGCACAAAAAGGTTTGAATTGGTTTGTGTTTTATTACCTTGAAAAAGGGTTTAAGTGTTGTTAGCATGTTTTATGATTTGCTAAAGAAAAGAAGTTTTAGTTTTAGATGCAAGGATGCAAAAAGGGAAGAAAAGAGTCTAAGGGATACTAGCCTATCTCTAACCTAATTTTATCATACAATGGTAGCCCTATGTCAAGGATGAAAGGGGAAATTTCTACCTAATGTTAGTATGCATGGTTTACAACCTAAGGTCTAACTCGCATCCGAATGGAGCAAGCGCATCCTAAGGGAACATGGTATGTACAAGGATAAAGAAAACAAGCTAATAAGCTCAAGAGAGAACTCCTATAGAGATCCTATCTATATTAGCATGCCAAAGAAGGTCTAACAAAACTATCCTATAGGGATCATGCAATGAGAGCGAAGTCGTGATCTCAATTTCTAAATTGAGTGACTCATCGATCAACAAGAAATAAAGGAAAGCGATAAAATCCTATAGGGAGCATGCACTGAGAGCGAAGTCGTGATCTTAATTCCTAAATTGAGTGACTCATCGATCAATGAAACAAAGAAACAAACACAAGCATAACACATATAGCAAATGAAGTGCAGAATGCCTGCTACAGGTCTTTAAACAGCGACTTCGAGCACACACTCTTTATTTCCTACTTCTCATGATATCTAGAAAGCAATAACGAAATGCAATAAAGTGCGAAGAAGTACAAGGGTAGTAGCAGCGACTACCAAAGAGAGCAAGTCGTCAAGAGCAGGCGAAAGCATTGGAGAAGCAGGGAGTACACGTCAAGAAAGCTTCACCAAGAAACAAACAAAGTCATAAATGATATCCAACTAAGATAAAGGCAAACGCGTGTTGCGAATGCAACACATAATCAGAAGTTCCTGCACAAAGCTCATAAAGCATCACACGCGTCAGGACAACATATAACACGATATGAATTTTCTCAGGATGACGAGAAATAAAGCGAGTCGCATCAGAAACGAGTATAAGCCGTATGCTTCGATCATATAACTAATTTTTATGTTACATGATCGAAAGCACAAAAATATACCTTGCACAATGAATAAACGCGTCAAAACATAACATGGTGAAGCGGCAATAAAATGCGAATAAAAACTAAACTAAAAAAAGAGAAAAAGGATTTTTGATTTATTAGTTTTTTAGAAACTAAAAGGAAAAGTATTTTTATTATTAGTTTTTTTATGTAAAGGAAATTCTAAAAAAAACTAAAGAATTAATTCCTAAGAAATTTCTAATATATTCTACTAAATTTTATTAATGTTTTATATTATTTTTTTATGTTTTTTTTTATTGGCAAAAATTAACAAAAAAATTCCTAATTTCTAATGAAGAATAGAAAATTCAGGGGGTGCAATATGTAAGCAGGAGGTACGCTAAAGTAATCTGATGTTGATTCTAAGCCCAGTCCATAAAACAATTATTTGTACAATGTTGTAGGCTACAAAAAAGGCCACGGGCCTATCAAGGGTGAAGAAAGGCCCAACACTCAATAATAAGTCCAAGCTATCATCAAATTCTAATCTCCATTATTATTATTCAACTTATTTTTGATTTAAGAAAGGAATAAAAATTGAGTGAAAGAGTTACAAAGAAAACAATGCATTTAATCAAAAGGGATAGGGTTCAGAGTTTGTGACTCTCGAACTTCTTCATTCAACCTTCAACTTCTTTACGTTGTTCACTCCTACTCTTTAACTAAAATGTGCCACTGCAAAGCCATCTCCGATAGATCTCCATCGTTTCTTTCTTCTCACTTTCGATAAATCATCTCCATGAACATCATATCCCTCACCATTTGCCTTAACCTTCGGGGATCCCTCTCTCAATCACGAAGACTTCACCATAACACCATTGTAGATCTCCTCACTCGACCATGCATCTAACTCCCTCTTTACCGTCATCAACACCTTCGACCTCTCATCACCGACCAGTTTCCACTATAAACCTCGCGTTCTCCAAACAACCTTCATCCGATTCGTGCTTTTGACTCGGCGATTCATTATCTTACATTTCTAGATTCAGACTAAAGTATTTAACAAAAAGAGAGTAGCAAGAGGGATGAGATGCTTACCGACCGGAGAAACTCCGGTACTTCTTCGACGTCGGCAACAAAAAAAGAAATCCAGAGAAGCTATTCAGGTAAACTTGCGATTACTTCGTTTATTCTTTCCGAATCACACCTACTCTTCTGCTTCTGTATATCGTCGTTGTTGATGCCGAGAAATTCCGGTTCTGACATTGTGATGTTGATGCGAATTGCAGGGAATTTAGTTTCGGAATGAAGACGTTGATGAGAGATGTAAAAGAATTGATGAAGATGATGATGTATTGATAGAGTTGGTGTAGAAGCTTGAAGAAGATCGATGCTACAGGTACCAAGCATCCCAGAAAAAGTGTGAGGAGAGAAGTATTTAGATAATCTGTGTCAATGGATGGTTGATGCACATAGATGAAAACAGAAAGAGAAGAGAATTTTTGCCGATGGTCACCCCTCCCCCGAATTGAAGAAGAAGAAGGTACGAATCACGTGAGAATCCCCTTTATAGATTCTATTAGAGTTGGTTACATGAGGACAATTCTGAGCCATAAATTTGGAGAATTAGTTAGAGATTTGGATGGCCTGGATTTAACTGACGCAAATTTGATAAGCTATTCTCTGATACTCCTTCCCCCCTGATATATTTTTTTATCTTCTTTCTATTTTCCAAATCTGTTATTTTTTCCTTCTTCTCTTTTAGCCATCTGTTATAGCTTGGTCTCTTGACAGTTATGAATTCTGCTAGCTCTCTCCCTCCTTTCTGTTATTCTCTTCTTCTGTAACATAATCCTGTTGAGATGCTATGAAGTTTTTTTGGAAACTGTTATGAGTTTTTGTTTTCTGTTAGAGGTTAGGATATGGTTAGAGGTGGTTAGGAAAACAGTTAGGGAGTTAGTTAGTTAGAAGATTGGAAGTTATTAAAAGCTGTTAGTTTGTTTTTGAAACAGTTAAAATGATAGGAAGTTGTTTTGTGAAAGGCCTGTTTCTGGTTTTCTTGTTACAACTTGGAAGTTTGATTGAAAACTTTTTGGACCTTTGGGGAATTAGTTTTGAAAATGGTTAGGGGGTTATGAACATAGTTCTGTTTCAGGTTTTTCTGTTATCCATGTTGTTTGAAGAAGTTAGGAAGTTGGTTGAATGAAAAAGAGGTTAAGGAATTTCTGTTTTGCGGTTTTGATAGTTAAGAGAGGGGTTATGGTTAGAAGAGTGAGAGTTAGTTACGGAATTTCTGCTGTTTTGATTTTTTCTGTTGCGGTTAGGAAGCTTGTTGAGATTCTGTTGGAAGTTTCTGTTGGATGCAGTTAGAGACAGTTAGAGGTTGTTAGAAGAGTTAGTTATGGAGAATGGTTATAAACTATTAGAATATAGTAATTCTATTTTCTGTTAGGCGATTTTTTATAGTTAGTTGAATCTATCAATTCTGTTATGCGAGTTGTTAACAAATTCTGTTTTGAAAGTTATGAGTGGTTAGTTGGTTAGGAATTATGTTTGAGTTATTTATTCTGTCTTGTTTATTAATTTCTGCAGGTTCTGTTCATGACTTGCATTGGGTTTCATATATCAACTGCCAGCTCAAAATGCATGTCTTGTAATGATATTGTAACTGATGTACTGTTTTTTCTTTTATTGGCTATATGCAGGTTGATATGGAAAGGATACAAATTGGGATTTACCTTCAAAAGACGCATGGCATTGAAGTCCATTAGCAAGACAAGACTTAAATATAGGGTACAAGGCATTTGGTGCGAAGCTAGAAGCAGGACGGACATGGAGAATGATCGGGATTAGAAATTGTTGTGTAAAGTTCCATGTGTGTAATGGTATATGTTGGAAACTGTAATGTAAACTATAGTGGGGTTATGGTATTTTGTAATGGCTAATAATTCCTTCTCCTTCATGTATACTTCGAATGGAATGATATTTAGAAGTTGGCCGAACTTGCATACTCAAAGATGATTGATTATCTTTTGAGAGAGCTTTACCTGTAAATTGTCATGTGAATGGACTTGAAAATTGCGAGCCATGTACAATGAGGTTAGATGAATGATGAAATGGTGGGAAATTGCTTGAATCCCTAAGTGGACTTTGATGAACTTTTAAGGATAGTGAAAAGATGTTGAATTTGGTATTTTGATGATTCTTTTTAAATGAACTTTGGTATATTGAATAATGCTTGAATAATCTTGAACTTGTATACCCCATTACTTAAATCTTAAGAAACCCAAATGCATTTCCTTTCCAACCTTACAAACCTCCAACAACTTTGATGAATTGAACCAAGTTTGAATTCAGGGAATCATTTAAATCCCCTTCAATCTTAATCCAATATTAACTCGCATGACAAGAAACAAAAAATTTGAGAGAATGATGCCTTGATTATGATCCACATCTTGAACTTGAATGCATATCTCAAATTAATCTTCCATTCTCAATGAAGCCCTATATTCCATTCAATTTTCCAATCCTAAGCAAAATTTCATGACAAGCAACAAGTATTCAAGAGAATAATGATGCCTTTATTACAATGAATCCGGAAACTCATCTCTTGCACCATGGCTTGCATTTCACAATCCAATTCCACTATATCTCGACTTGATGAGTAACAAGATAGCCAATGCCTTGAATCTTTTGATAAAGGTAGGACTTGGAGCATAGTAGGATACCTTGACATGAAACTCCATGATCCTCAGTTGTTGAACATCAACAAGCTCAAATATGATGAGTAACAAACCCTGGTTCACTTGCTTTTGATGGAATTTGATAATCAAGGTAGCTTGAGGTGATGGAGGGAACCAAAACCTTAGCTTACAACTGAATTCTTGATGAAGCATAACAAATTAAAACCCTAGCATCCTTCCCTGCTTGTTGAAGAAGCAACTTGAATCTCTTGGATGAAGATAAGAGCCTCGGAGCCTTAAAGAAACCCTAATTATTTGAAATATTTCATCACATGCCACACTTTATTGATTAATGAGTGAATAGTGTGTTAGGTGACCTAATGGAGTTATGTACATGAGAAAAGCACAACAATGCATAAGCCAGATAAAAGTGATAGAGGTAGTACAAATTTGGGGTATTACAACATGTCTGCGCCTGCCTACGCGTCCATACACAAACTCTACATCCACACAAATGTCTGCGCCTATGCTTGCACTAAACAATACAAAGTCTTTGCATATATCTACGCGTCCGTACACGAAGTCTACGTTCACACACATGTCTATGCGTATGCTTGGCCTCAATGATACAAAGTCTATGCATATATCTACGCGTCCCTATGCAAAGTTTACGTCCATGTTGGTGCCTAGGCCTACACTTGCAACACAAAGTGTATGTCCGCACATGCGTCCACGCACATGTCTATTTCTACGTATACAATACAAATTCCATACATGTTTCCATGTCTACGCCTATGTCTATGCTCACGATGCAAAAAGACTACGTCCTTGTCTGCGCCTATACTTACATTCAATGAAACAAAGTCTATACGCATATCTACTCCTACGTCTACGCGTCCGTATGTGAAGTCTACGTTCACATACGTCTACGCTTACGCCTGTGCCTACGACATAGGAATCTACGTACGTCTGTGCTTATGCTTGCACCTACAACATACAAATCTACATACGTCTACGCTTACAAAGACCATAAATATGCCAATATATACGTCTACGTCTGCGCTTACAACAAACAAATCTACGCATAGGCCATTATCTACATCTACGTCTACTCCTGCAATACAAAATCAATGCTCAAATTTTGCTAACATTGTCCACTGTGTTCAAGTTCAACAATACTACAAAGACACAATATACAACGCCAGGAGTTGGTAACTCTGAGCCAATGGTTTAAAGGAGAGAATGCCAGAAATAGTCTTCATAACATTTCAAGGCATACGCACATCTTACACACATTTCATACATACACACATTTTTCACATCTCAAGCATACAAACACTATGCATTCCTGCATACAATATGCATATAGTCAGGGTTCCATATCAATGTCAAACATTATACATTTCACATACATACAACATTCAATACGCGTGCATACACATGTATCGCCTAGCAAACAAACAAATAATCTCACCCTCGATTCAACTATCTAAGGGTCGACCAACGCAATACTCCTCCTATAATTCAACCCATCACCTCAGTCTTCATGCTGTGATGCGTTCATCCTATCACCTAAGTCTTCCCGCGGTGATGAGTTCCTTACAAATGAAGTACGTTGCCTCTAAGCCGCAACATATCCTTAAAACTCCGTATATTGCCTCTAAGCCGCAATATATCATCTAACTCAAATACATTGCCTCTAAGCCGCAATTTATTTGTGAAACTCAGTATATTGCTTCTAAGCCGCAATATATCATCCAACTCAAATACATTGCCTCTAAGCCGCAATGTATTTGCAAAACTCAACACATTGCCTCTAAGCTGAAATGTATCTTTCCAGATCAGTATGTTGCCTCTAAGCCGCAATATATCATCCGACTCAAACACATTGCCTCTAAGCCGCAATGTATTTGCAAAACTCAACACATTACCTATAAGATGCAATGTATCTTTCTAGGTCAGTATGCTGCCTTTAACCCTCAATATATCGTCCGACTAAAACATATTGCCTCTAAGCCGCAATGTATTTGCAAAACTCGACACATTGCCTCTAAGCCGCAATGTATCTTTCAGATCAACATATTGCCTCTAAGCCGTAATATATTATCCAAACCAGCGTATTTCCTCTAAGCCGTAATGCATTACCCAAACTCAGACCATCATCTCAGACTTCAGGCAACGATGTTCGAAACCAGATTAGCTTATCACATCAGACTTCACAGTGATTTGCAAACCTAACCCATTGCCTCAGACTTCATGCAACAATGTTCAAAACCAAATTTAGCTTATCACACCAGACTTCACGCAGCGATTTGCAAACCTAATCCATTGCCTCAGACTTCATGCAACAGTGTGTTCTAAATTCTAGACCATCGTCTCAGACTTCATGTAGCGATGTTCGAAACAACAAATTTAGCTTATCACATTAGACTTCACGCAGTGATTTGCAAACCTAACCCATTGCCTCAGTCTTCATGCAGCAGTGTGTCCCCTTATTCTGCAACACCGATCATTGCCTTAGACTCCATGCAATAATGTGTTCCAAACTCTAGACCATCATCTCAGACTTCATGCAACGATGTATTTCTTTATTCCACAAAATCCAGCCTATCTTATCATACTTCACGCAGTGATTCGTGAACTAGACCATCATCTCAGACTTCATGCAACGATGTATTTCTTTATTCCATAAAATCCAGCCTATTGCATCAGACTTCATGCAGCGATTCGCGAACGAAACTCATTGCCTCAGACTTCATGCAGCAATGTATAACTCTTTACTCTGTAACACAAACCATCGCCTCATACTTCATGCAGCAATGTGTTTCTTATTCTGTGACACAAATTATTGCCTCAGACTTCATGCAGTGATGTTAGAAACCAAATGTAGCTTATCACATCAGATTTCACGCAGTGATTCGCAAACCTAACCCATTGCCTCAGACTTCATGCAACAATGTATTCCAAACTTCAGACCATTGCCTCAGACTTTATGCAACAATGTTCGAAACCAAATGTAGCTTATCACATCAGACTTCACGCAGTGATTCGCAAATCTAACCCATTGCCTCAGACTTTATGCATCAATGTATTCCAAACTCCAGACCATTGCTTCAGACTTCATGCAGCAATGTTCAAAACCAAATTTATCTTATCACATCAGACTTCACGCAATGATTTGCAAACCTAATCCATTGCCTCAGACTTCATGCAGCAGTGTGTTCCAAATTCCAGACCATCGTCTCAGACTTCATGCAGCGATGTTCGAAACAACAAATTTAGCTTATCACATCAGACTTCACGCAGTGATTTGAAAACCTAACCCATTACCTCAGTCTTCATACAACAGTGCATTCCCTTATTCTAAGACACAAATCATTTCCTCAGACTTCATGCAGTAATATGTTCCAAACTCTAGACCATCGTCTTAGACTTTATACAACGATGTTCAAAAACCAAATTTATCTTATCACATCAGACTTCACATAGTGATTTACGAACCAGACCACTTGCCTTAGTCTTCATGTAGCAATGTGTTCCTTATTCCATAAAATCCATCCTATCGCATCAGACTTCATGCAGCGATTCGCGAACCAAACTCATTGCCTCAAACTTCATGTAGCAATGTGTATATATTTACTTTGTAACACAAACCGTCGCCTCAGACTTCATGCAACAATGTCTCAAAACCAAATCTAGCTTATTGTCTCAGACTTCATGCAACGATTTGCAAAACTGTAACCCAATGCATCAAGCTTCAAGAAGCAATGCCTTCCTTTATTCCATAAACACCGATCATCGTCTCAGACTTCATGCTGCGATGCTCAAGAGAAAACAAAAAAACTTTAACCCATTGCATCAGAATTCATGCAACAATACTTTTCGTTATTCCATAAACACCGATCATCGCTTCAGACTTCATGTTGCGATGCTCAAAAGAAAACAAAACTCAACACGTTGCCTCTAAGCCGCAATATATTCACAAATTGAACACATTGCCTCTAAGCCACAATGTATCCTCAAAACTCAGCACATTGCCTCTAAGCCGCAATGTATTATCCAAACTCAATACATTTCCTCTAAGATGCAATGTATTATTAAAACTCAACACATTGCCTCTAAGCCACAATGTATTATCCAAATCAACACATTGCCTCTAAGCCGCAATGCGTTCTTCAAACTCACCACATTGCCTCTAAGCCACAATGTATCATCAAAACTCAGCACGTTGCCTCTAAGCTGCAATGTATTATCCAAACTCAGTACATTGCCTCTAAGCCGTAATGTATTATCCAAAATCAACACATTGCCTCTAAGCCTCAATGTATTACCCAAATCAACACATTGCCTCTAAGCCGCAATGTGTTCTTCAAACTCAAACATATAGCCTCTGAGCCACAATGTATTCATGCTCAAAACATCGCCTCAGACGTCATGCATTGATTCGCAAACGTAACCCATGGCCTCAGTCTTCAAGCAGCCATGCATCATAAATCATTGCTATACTCACCCTCCAAATGGGTGAATAAGCCAAGACATACAGAATTGTGCTATCTGCCTCGTTATCAAACCCGAGTAAGCGATATATCATCAGCTTTGCCTACTTCCTTGAGACTTATAAGGGTATGCTACATCAGTATAACCTTATGTTTATCGGACAAATTTTGGGACACTTCAAGTATTCAATAAACTTTCAATCAAAATGTGCAAGACTCGCGTTTTCTCATGCTATTCGATTGAAAGATAATTGAATAGGGGCAGCTGTCGTATCCCAAATTTGTCCTACCGCGACGATTTTATTTTTTGAGATTGAAATAAAGAAAATATTTAATTATAGACGGTACAACAATATTTGATGGTCCGTCTTTATCTGGCTAGGGGGTGTATTTTTAATTCAGAAAAAAAGGGGCTTTCTAAATAGAGAGACTCGTGTATCCACGAATCCATTCGCGAGGCATGTTGGCCATTGGCCCATGCGATTCTAAAATGGGAAATTCAATAAGTTCTAGTTATTATTAGGTCCTTTAGGATTTGTTGCTATTAGTAAAAATAAGGGTTGCAATTACCAATATTTAAGCCCATTAAAGGTCTTGTTAAAAGAAGCCAACACATTTGTCATTGTTTTGATGTTTTGTTTTAAAAAGGAAAAAAGATTTTTTATAAAAGAGAATATTTTTGTCATAAGCGCTTAAGAGTTTTTTGAAAAAAAAGAGAGGTTATTATTATAAAAAAAAGGAATTGTTTATTATTTTTATAAAAGAAATGCCTTTTTGTTAAAAGCATATTCTATTGTCTTGGCTGACAAATCTTTTTTTTAGACGTTATCTAAGTTATTGTTGTTAGAAAAGGCCAATTGGGCCAAGTAATATTTAAAAACCATTTTTTTGCTGTATCAGAGAATTAATGTTGTTGGGCTTGATAATACAGTAATGCGCTGGCCCAAGTGTTCAGTAAAAACAAATTCTGTTCCAATTACCCCTAAATTAGCGCAGGGGTTTTGTTTACTAACAACAACTGTAGAAATCTAAATCAAATCCAAATCTCCAGAATAAAACAAATTGCAAATATGTACTGAATCTTTATTACATAATAAACCCAATATATTGCAATGGACCGAATGCCATTACAAAATACAGAATCAAATCTAAAAAAATCTGGAAAGATTAAGCTCACAGAATCAAATCAATTATTATCAAGTACAATAAAACTTCTAAATCCCTAATTGAAATGAATTGTAACGGAAAAGCTAAAAAACCCTAAAAGAAAAACTATATAAAGAGACGATGATTTCTACAGAAAAGGGAAGAGAGGAGGATTTGGGGACGAAAGGTTGAAGGAGGCTGAGATAAAAATTGGGAAGAAGAAAGCGAAACGCAGAAGAGAAAACCCGCTTACGCCGTTGAAAGCCAGAAGAGAAGGTGATTAGAGTTTCCAGATCGGAAACCCTAATCGTCCTTGAACCACCACTGACCACGCCCCACCGTCGTTGTATCATCGCTGTCGTCCACCTTCCCTCGCTACCATCAGAATCTGCAGAAAAATAAAGAAGAAGAAGAGCCCATCATCAAATCGAATAAATGCTCAAAAGTCAAAACAGAGACAAAAGGGGTAAGCTTAGATTTGTGGTTTTCTGATTGCGGATTTGGGGAATTGTTGGATGGGTTTTGCAGCCGCTGCCAGAGGTTATAGAGTGCTAGGGTTTGGTGTTCGCGGTGGAGAGAAAGAGAAAAGGGAAGAAGATGAATGTTGTGATAAATTCTGTGAAGTGAAGAAAAAAATGAATTAAACGAAAATCATTTCCGTTCGTATCCTGTACACACGCGACTACCACAACTATCATGAACTCTTTAATCATATCCGCTTGATCCTCGTGGGACGGCCGTAAGGCCAAGTCCCACCATAAGCTTCGTACGCACCGTGCAACACACAATCAAACTGTCTCCTTCATAAAACACGTTGGGCTTAGACCCACTGCTACTCATACCCCCTTCACCCCTGTTCTCTAAACTGTTAAGAAATTTTCACCCCCTCCTTGCCTGAATTATCTTGGGCATAAAACCAGATTACTAAACAACACCCCCCTGTTTTTACTGAGTAACTGAAAACACCTCCCCCCCCCTTGAATTTACTTATTTTTATATTTTCTTTTATATAACTCTATTTTTTATTTATCTACTTATGTTATAAATATTTATTATTATTGGTAGTATTAAATTTCATTAATATTTTATATATATTTATTATTCATTAATTTTTATATTATTATTATCATATGTTTTCTATTTATTATATTAGCATATAAACTATTTTCTCGAAAACTCATTATTGTACCCTAAAATTTTCCCTCTCACTTATCAAGAATTTGCTCATAAGATCTCCTTGGGCTCAAGACTGCACTATGTTTTGATCAGCTCAAGACACCTCCTTATGCACTGATGACCCAAAACTAGGGTTTGAGTATGCACAAATATTTTTGAACCTTCTATGCCCCATATGATTTTCATGGATCATTATGGACCCCCAAGATTACAGATGTCAAGTTTCAAGCCTTGAATCACATTTTTGATCAGTCAATTGAGCTGTTGACCTAAAAATCAGTTGTATTGGGGAAAAAGTCAACCATGGCCAATTTATAGTCAAAATTCATAATTATTGATACACATATACATTTTAAACTCATATGTATTATTTGATCAAGTTTGGACCACAACTCCTCAAGAAATTTGATCAAATCTCTAAAAGGGCAAAATGGTCAAAATTAGGGTTTTGGTTGAGAAAGGACAATTTCTGATTTTTTACCTAGCAAATGGTCAATTGGTTTAAGGCACGGTCTCAAGAGTCCAATTTCATCATTTTTACCTAATGACATGGTTCAAAACATTGCAAGTCCATTGGATTGACAGATGAATTTTGCAGTCAACTGATAAAAAGTCAACTGTATACTGAAAAGTGAAACTTTGACTTTTTGGACAAATTCAAGTGCCAGAGATCACAATTCATCAAAACATGTCAAAATATGAAACTTATTCATCAAGAAATCAAAAAGTCAAGATTTCATTTTGAAAAGTCAAAATTTCTAAACTTAGAAATTTTTCTAAGTGTTGGAAATTTCAAGTTTTTTCATAAGTTTGAGCCAAATTTTCACCATGATGCAAGATGATTCAAGAGAAACTTCCAACATGAAAGTTGTATATCTCCATGAAATCTAAAACTTTGCTTTACACAACTCCTTCCAAAAATGCTTGGATCTCAAGTTATAATTTTATGAACATGTGGTCATGAAACTAAACACTTGGTGAAATTTTGCCCTAATTTGGTCAGGATTTTGACCTTACTTCATGGCACTTTTTCATATAGTTCCATGGGGTATCTTCAAAATAAATTCAAAGATGGGTTGTAGAGCACATTGCAAGCTTTCCAAAATGTCCAAGAACTCCTTGAGATCATTCTTGAGTAGGGATAGTCGAAGAGATGAAGTTAGGGTTTCATCACTTGAATTACAAGTCATTTTTTATGAACACATGAACCAAATCCATGCTAGGATGCATGATCTTTGCTTCGCAGGCCTCAAACTTGTATGTCACTCCATAATTAAATGTTTACACAACTGTTAGGGATTTGATCCAAGAAATTTAGCAATTGTCCAAGTTGTATTTCCATTTATGACACAAAGTTAACAATGCCATTCTTGTAAAGCAAGCTTTTTGCATAAAGTTCACATTGAGCCTCTAACTTGTTCCCTCTGATCACACTATATCCAAAAAGTCAAAATCAAGCTTGTTTAAAGCATAACCACTCTATCTTAGCAAGTACACAAGGCATGGAACCTTGTTTTGTCAAAAAATCACATGTTTAACTTAAACATGTAAATTTGAATTCTGATCAACTAGAACACTCCAAACTTGTTTCTTATAAATAGAGTCACTATTTGTGAGCTAGGACACGAGCTTGAAAACCCTGAAATACACCAAAACTCTCTCAAATCATAAATTGCCCAAAAACTCCACTGTTGCACAGTTTCTGACCTTGAACATCAAACTCCCATTTCCCAAGTGCGTTTCTTGGCCTTTTAGTTTCTAAAGCTTCCTTACATCAAATAAAACCCATCCCTATCCTTATTCCATAACTGTAACACCATTTACCATAACTTCCATAACCAAAAAACAGAGTCTGCAACTTGACTTCTCCAAGTCATTTCATCCATTCTCAACTTGAGCAAACCACTGCATTAGCTTCCTAGGACCTCAAGGAAGCTAAACTGATCATCACCATCACTTGAAACAAGCTCAAACTCCAAACACGATTTCCAGTTTTGAGGTAAGTTTTCTCAACTTGAAACTCTTCATACAGGCATCATCAATAGTTTATTTGTGAATAAAATATGTAGATATCATTGCCCTGAAGCTAACCATGTCCTTAGTTTCCATTAATTTTGCTTGAGCTTAGAGAATTTTGAAACAAAATTTTTTGAAATTTTTAGGGTTCAGATTAGGGCCATTAAAATTCTTGCTTATCTTTGATCTATAGTTTTAATACTTTACATTTCTGGAATCGTGAGAAAATTTGCTACAAGTTTCATGTTTACAGTTTTCATTTTTGATGAGAAATGAGAAAGTTACAGATGGTCTGGCTGGAGGTTGAAGATGAAGTCTTCAGGGTGCATTTTGCCTTACATATTTATTGTTTTACTTGTATTAACGAATGTATAGCCACCTCAGTGGTAGAAGCGCGCGCCTGTAACCGATGGGACCTGGGTTCGAGCCCTAATGGTACCCTTTTTTTTCTTTTCATTTTTTCATATTTTTACAATTCTGACTTTTTTGTTTGACAGGCGCTAGGCCCTTTGGGCCTGGTTTATTTTTGTTTTTGCTAACTGACCTCCATATTGACTCTTGGCACCCCCTGGCCCAAGTTATTTATTTATTTATTTATTTATTTCATTTATCTTTTCTTAAATATATTTTTCTAAATACAAAAAATCATAAAATACAAAAAAATGATATATTTATATTTTGACTTATTTTATTTTATTTTTCTCATAAAAAATATTTTTGTTTATTATACTTTATTTATTTTATTAAATAATCTTGTAAACTTAATTAATATTATGTTTTTATTTATTTATTTTTCACATCATTTAAAATACATTATTTTTAATATAAAAAGGACTAAAAATAATTTATAATGCCATAACTATTTTCAAGATAAAAAATACCAAAAACATTTTTCTTAAACTTATTTCCTTTTAATCAACTAAATAGAATTAGGTTTTTATTCAAAAATCTTTTCTTAATAAAATTCAATTTTAATTAATTATTTTCTTTATTTAATTAGGTTAAGACAAAAATCTTTTTTTCATGAAAACCAAACAAAATTCATTTTCTCTACATTTTGCATCCTTGTACATTTATTCATTTTTATACTTTGTATTTATTTAATTCCTTGTATATTCATACCAATTAAATATGGTTGTAATAGACTAATTAGGTTTAAATTCTTGCAATCCCCATTTACAAATTGTACACCCCTCCCCACAAATGTTGTAATAGCGTAGTAACTTTAAATTTCGTAATTTATCGCTTTTATATAGCATGCTAGTAATTAGGGTTTGTGTGGAAAGACTAAAACCAATATCTAGAAAACCCTAATTCAAGACAAAAAACGAGCATGAAAATGATACACTTGCACACAAGTACCCCTATGGTAAAATCCACTTGGTTGCCTTATAAATGGCCATATTACGCATGAGAGGTATCTTAGCAAAAACAATTAAAATACAAGATCATAGTCCCTCGATGACGCTACGAATGTTGCCTTACAAATGATCTTAGTCCCTCCAAAAGAATGCTAAGATACCTTGTAACATTTATAATCATGGTTATACGATGACCTACGACCGTCCCGTTTACATCCAAAGATAAGGTTGCTTACCAAATCAATGGTAAGACAACAATGTCAAAGGAACAAAAAATAAACAAAAAAGACATTTGAGTAGGTAGATTGCTCCTAATTACTTGCTCCATTCCAAAACAAACATCCTTGCTATTTTCAAAAACATACACTTACACTTTCAAAACATCTTACAAAACTTGAAAACATTTTCAAAAGATCAACATCTTTGTATGCATTCTTACGAACAAGAATCATTACAAAGATTGCCTAAACAATGGCCTCTTTACAAAATACTTTCAAAAACCACACAAAGCACAATTTCAAACAAAAGAAAGTGATCTAGCAAGTAACTAAGAGCCCATGGAAAACCATGGATGAAAAGGGTGTTAATACCTTCCCTTTTCATAATCTATGCCTCGAACTCAAGAAATAATCTCAAAGGTCATTCCTGTGCTTTTTCACCTTTCCTTTTGGATAAAAGAAAATTCGGTGGCGACTCTTGCTAACCGCAACATTTGCGATCAAACGCAAAACCCTCAAGTCAGTTCTCCCACCGTATCACAGAACTGGCGACTCTGCTGGGGAATATTCTAAAAGTGAGGTTACCTTAGGGTTAAATCACATTTACTTGCTTGCATTGTTTGACTTGTATGCTTTATATTATGGTTCTTTGTTTGGGTTTGAATCCTCTACCCGGATTTGGGATACATTATAGGTAAGTAGCAATACGTTGTGGAAACTGTACGAGGTATACCGACATGGTCTAAGCAATAGCTATGTTAGTGCGACATATTTGTGGGTACCGGTAGCCTTTGAGTTAATCAAAGAGAATACGGGGCCGCTGAGTGATGTCATAAAGCACTAATGAACTTTAAGAACCTTTACTTGACCAACTTGGCCTTTAGAATGTAGTGAAATGACCGACTTTGGTGCAGTCCGAAGTTGGTAGATACTCGATACTACACTCATTGAGGTTTGGTTTCTTGGGATATTTCGGTCACTATTAAAGAGGCTTGTGCTGAAACAATAACCAAGGAAACAAGCCAGTGATATTGAGCTCCTTAGAACCCGATTACTATTTGTTGCACCCTAAAATTTTCCCTCTCATTTCTCAAGGGATCACCCTGGATCCTCAAGTTTTTTCTCTTCCAATTCCAAGCCTTAAATTATCAAATTTTCAAAGAAAATCACTCACAAGGGCAAAATGGTCATTTGCACACTAAGAAGTCTAACTTTGACTTTTGGATCAAAATCAAATCTCAAAAATCATATTTCATCAAGACATGTTGGAATATGAAGTTTGCTTCATCAAGAGTTTCAAAAGTCAAATTTTATTTTGGAAGAATCAAATTCTAAAAACTTAGAAAATTTTCTAAGTATTTAAGAAATATGACAATTTCAGAACTTCTGGGCCAATGTTCACACTCAGCAAATTCTGGATTTTCTCAAGACAAAGTTTGGTCAGAACTTCTGGGCCAGTATTCACAAAGGTTCAGCCAGAGTTTGCAAAGGTTAAATCAAAGAAGGTAACAAAGCATGCTGTAAGTATACTGGAAGTTCTGAAGGATCCTTCAGAATACACTGAAATCAGAAGATAAGAGGATCAGAAGATGTGATGCTATGCTGAAGTAGAACTTCTGATCCAGAGTTAAGCAAGGATGCAGAGTTTCACATGGGAACCCATTTAATGCTCACAACCACTTGTGAAGTCTTTATCCAAGGGATTCTCACCATGTGTACCCCTAATGTCTTGGGAAGACAAACTCCTGTGCAAAAGTATGCTAGACTCATGCACTGTTTCTACTTTTCCTTAATTCACGCTGCCAAATCCAGCTGAGGCGCTGTTAACCATCCCACTTGATGCATTGAACATACTGGTTAAGCTTACTTCAAGAGTAAGTCAGCTTCTAGCACATAATGTTAAGCACCAGTTGACATCTCCAAACTACAAAAACTTTGCCTATAAATAGAACACCATTGGCCACTGAGAAGAGGTCCAGAAAAATTTGTGAAAGAGGCAAAAAAATTGAGAAAGAAAGCTTTGAACCACTGCAAAAATTCCAAGAACCCAGGAAACTATAAACACAAAATATCAAAATCTTAGCATTGATTCCTTACATTCAAAATCCATTTTTTTCCTAAAGTGTTCTTGACTAAAGCCATCCATGCAGTTGCTGATTCACACATTAGAAGCTACTTTAACTTCTGTATTCCTATTGCCATACACTCTCCATTTTTAATCTCAAGCCTCAACTCAACTTTAGTTTTGATGAAAGACAAACAAGCTAGTTTTGATAAAAGACAAACAAGCACTATGGCAAGAAGGAAAAGAAGTGGAATTAGCTTAAAGCATCATTCACTCAAAGCTTCATGGATCATGGCAAGCAATCAAGTATATCAATTCTCATTTGAACTACATTGATTAGAAATGCTCAAAAATGATATACACTCTTGCCACAACAATTCACTTAAATTTTAAAACAAATTCTAAGTTTTTCTCTGCTGTAAATCGATTAACATCTTGTGTAAATCGATTTACACATGCTTTTTCAAAAACTAATTGTCTCTACCAGCAATCGATTTACATGAAGTGTAAATCGATTGATCACAGAACTATGTTAATTTTTAACACTTGTAAATCGATTTACACAACATGCTAATCGATTTACACTTCAATTTTTTTTAAAACATGAACATTACAAACCCGTGCAATCGATTTACATCTTATGTTAATCGATTTACACATTGTAACTTTTGAAAAATCTGAACTGGTTTCAAGATATCCTTCACACCTTTTCTCCAATAGATGCATGGTCATACATTGCATCCTCTCAAGTTTTTCAAACAGAAAAGTGTCCATTTGGAAAGGTATCTTGATTACTTTAAATACTAAAATTTTCAAATTATAAAACAACTCTTCTCTTATGCAATAATTCTGAACTTTGTAAAATATTCAAACTTCATATTTCTTAACTTTTAAGAACAAAGATTTTCTGCACTTTCACACATATAAGAACATAAATCTTTGAGCATTATCTAACCATTGTGTTACAGTTTGAATTGCTTACAAGAGAAGAAAGAAGAAACTTCATTGAAGTCACTCTATGTGATCAACATCTTTCAAGAAATCATACTTCATAAAATTATACAAAGTGTAACTTTTTTCCAGGATTGTTGGAATTAAGTATTAGATTACTTTTGTTCCTTGTTGTCCATTGTTGGAAACAAGAGGTATCTTTTGAGAGAATTGTTCTCAAGAGACTTATTGAAAATCCAAGAGGGTGTTCTTGGTATTTGTTAGGTTCTTTAGTTGATAAGACTAGGAAGAGTCTTGTAAAAGTTCTAACAAAATAGTGAAATCTCTTGCGTGTTTGCAAGGGGACTGGACGTACTTCCGGGGTGTGGAAGGAACCAGGATAAATCTCTGTGTCTCTTTACTTTATGCACTTTACAGTTTTCAAAGCACTAAATCAAAACCAGAAAGTATAAAATAAGTCAAAAATCGACCACCACCTAATTCACCCCCCCTCTTAGGCGCATTATTAAACTTACACCATTCACTTCCACCTCAAAGAAGTCAGACTATCACCCCTTGGTTGTTCCAGAAGTTGCAAACTTCCATCCTGCCGAGTACGTGAAGAAGTTGCTCAGAACATCACCAGAATTCAAGACCAACCTCCAGTTCACAGAATCCTTTCCAGCTGCAAGGTAAGTTTTATGCTGACTCTCATCATACTGATTAAGCATTGTCAGATTATGCTTATTTAGCACAATGTAGATATTCTGATCCTGATGATGTATATATCCTGAAATTCATGCATCTGCCTGCCTAAGTAGAAGAAATCCCTATTCAGATCTTCATAAAGAAATTAGGACTCAAAATTAGAATTAGCAAATACATGTTGCTTCTGATTTGTGCTTCTGATATTTCATGAAATTTGTCATAATTATTATGTATGCAACTTCTGTTCTGTTAAGAAATAACTAAGTTGCAGATGTTCTGACTGGCATGGAGAGAGGCAAAGTTCTGGCAGTTGCGTTAGAACTTCTGAAAAATTCTGAGTTCTCAGAAGAACCATAACTTCTGAGCTTCCATATTTCTACTAACGTTGTTTCTGTTTATGCAGCAAGTCAGAGTCAAAACTTTTGACCTCTTCTATTTTGAGCATTTTGCGCTGATTATGTTTTATTTCTCTTTTATTATTTTGCCATCATATTATTTTTTATTATTAATCAAAAAATACCAAAAATATTTTATATTTGTATATTATATTTTCTTTTAACATAAAAAGACAAAAATATTTTCTTAAACAAAAGTTATTTTCCTTTTTTAAACAGACAAACATTTTATATTTCCTGTACATTCTTACCTATTCAATATGGTTGTAATAGTAACTTAGGATTTAATTTGCAACCCCCATTTGAAGTTTGTACACCCCATCCCCCTAATGTCTGTAATAGCGTAGAATCTTTATTTTCCATACTTTTATTGCTTTCATAAATTGTTAGTAATTAGGGTATGTATGACAAGACTAAAACCAATGTTTAGAAAACCCTAATTCAAGACAATTACACATGCAATCAAATACACTTGCACACTAGCACCCCTAGGGTAATTCTACTTGTTGCCTTATAAAAAATGGCCATGTTATGCATGTGGGATGTCTTAGCACAAACAAATCGAAAAAATTACAAGATAATAGTCCCTCGATGATGCTATCAAAGTTGCCTTTCAAAATGATCTTAGCCCTAAAGAAAAAGTGCTAAGTCATCTCACAACATTGCTATCATGGTCATACGATGACCCAACGCTCGTCCCTTCACATCCAACAATGGAGCTTCTTACCAAAACAATGGTAAGATAGCAACATCTAAAGGAGGAGGAAAAGCACATCTAATACTTTTTGAGTAGGTAGATTACTTTTAGTTACTTGCTCACTCTCAAAACAAATATCCTTGCTATTTTCAAAAACAATCACATACACTTTCTGTCATACCCCAATTTTTAACCTAAGATCCCTGCTTCATTTGCATTATTTTTCATAAACATCAAGGTCACAAAATACGGTAGGTTTCGAATGTTTCGAGCTTTGACTGTGTAGAAATTACCGAGTGTTGTGAGCATTTTATGAATGACTAACCACTAATCAAGCACGAAGTGTATGTTTTGCTGTTTTGTTTTCATGTGTAGAAAATAGGTCTAAAAGAAGAGCATTAGACGTTGTACGTCGATCAGGATTTCGAGTCTCAGAACAGAAATGTTGTCGTTCATTAATTTCCAAAAGACTGGTTCATCAAAGAATTTCAGAGAATTATGCGTTTATTTCCACACTTTGTCCAGCAAATGGTCTTCATTTTTCTCCGAATATTTTTCAGGAAGAACAGTCAAAATTCTACCGGCTTTGGTTCATGTGTCTTTCACATTGTTCTAAAATACAAGAAAAACCAGGTTATACCGTCATTTTTGATTTCTTGGACCCAAAGTCATCTGCAAATTTTCTCACGACGTGGTTTGAATTTCACCGAAATGGGATAATTAAATTCAAAACTGTTCTAGAAGAATTTATTCAGAATATTCAGAATATTTGGAATTTTCTTTATTTGAATCACAATGATAATTAAAGAGGAGCTAAGGATTAAGATTCTTGATATTTACGGAGACTCGACATGTATTACGGGTCTCGAAGAAGCAGTGGATCTAAGGATTAAGATTCTTGATATTTATGGAGACTCGGCATTGGTAATTAATCAAATCAAAGGAGAATGGGAGACTCGTCATCTTGGTTTGATCCCTTACAAAGATTATGCTAGAAGATTGTTAACTTTCTTCAACAAAGTGGAATTACATCATATCCCTAGAGATGAAAACCAAATGACTGATGCTTTAGCTACTTTGTCTTCAATCTTTCAAGTTAATGGTTGGAACGATGTGCCTACAATCAGAGTTATGCGCCTCGACAGACCTGCTCATGTGTTCTCAGTAGAAGAGGTCACCGACTACAAACCGTGGTTCTATGACATTAAACGTGTTCTTCAAACTCAAGAGTGCCCGCCTGGGGCATCCAATAAAGATAGGAATATGTTGAGGAGATTGGCAAGTAGTTTCTTCCTCAATGAAGAAGTATTATATAAGAGGAATTATGACATGATCCTATTCAGATGTGTAGACAGACATGAAGCAGACATGCTGACGCAAGAAGTACATGAAGGATCCTTTGGCACTCATGCCAACGGACATGCAATGGCTAAAAGGATGTTGAGAGCTGGTTACTATTGGATGACGATGGAATCTGATTGCTGCAAATATGTGAAGAAATGTCATAAATGCCAAATTTATGCGGACAAGATTCATGTGCCACCGACCCTCCTCAATATGATCTCTTCACCTTGGCCTTTCTCTATGTGGGGCATTGATATGATTGGAATGATTGAACCCAAAGCTTCAAATGGTCATCGTTTCATCTTGGTAGCGATCGATTATTTTATTAAATGGGTGGAAGCAGCATCTTATGCTAATGTAACCAGACAAGTGGCAGTCAGATTTATCAAGAATCAGATTATTTGTCGATACGACATCCCAAGCAAGATCATCACTGATAATGGCTCAAATTTGAATAAAAAGATGATGAAAGAACTTTGTGAAGAGTTCAAGATCGAACATCATAATTCTTCTCCTTACAGACCGAAGATGAATGGGGCTGTTAAAGCTGCTAATAAGAACATCAAAAAGATTGTCCAGAAGATGGTGGTCACTTATAAAGATTGGCATGAAATGCTTCCATTTTCTTTACATGGATACTGTACTTCAGTTCGAACTTCAACAGGTGAAACCCCATTTTCCCTAGTTTATGGCATGGAGGCAGTACTCCCCGTGGAGGTTGAGATTCCGTCTATGAGAGTGTTGAAGGAAGCTAAACTTTCTGAGGCTGAATGGTGTCAAAGTAGATATGATCAGTTGAATTTAATTGAGGAAAAGAGATTGACAGCGTTGTGTCACGGTCAACTATATCATCAGAGAATGAAGAAGGCTTTTGATAAGAAGGTTCGACCATGCGAGTTCAGAGAAGGTGATCTCGTGCTCAAGAAGATATTATCTTTCCAACCTGATTCTAGGGGCAAGTGGGCTCCTAATTATGAAGGACCGTATGTCGTTAAGAAAGTTTTCTCTGGAGGTGCCATGATCCTCACGAATATGGACGGTGAAGAGCTCCCGCGCTCCGTGAACGCCGATGCAGTCAAGGAGTATTTCGCCTAGGTTTGAGTTGATAGTTTGCTAAGTTGAAAACCCGAAGGGGCGGCTGAGGAAGGCTTTTGGTCAGACCGGCCGTGGCATTTGAACACATCTCGGAATTCGAAGTTGTTAGGGAGAATAGTGATCATTGTTTTTGTGTAACCTTTTCCTTTCATGTACTATTTCCCAAACTTTTGTAAACCGTTGGAGTCGCGTTGTTAGCGAACTACCATCTTATTAATGAAATTTGAGCATTTACCTTTTGTGGGCAAAATTTTAATTTTACGGCAATATTTGAAACAAATTTATTTAAAGTATTCTTATTTTAAAAAATGTGTCGTGAATACTGAAAGGAATATTAACAGTTGTCCCGAGGGAGGTTAAGCTATTAAATGCAAAACAATACAGTAATTTATCCTTACATGATGAACGTGTTTTCTTTCAAAATCGTCATGAGGTGTTGGTTGTGTAACTTGCGTTTCTAGCGGTACTAAATTTGGTGACTCCCAAGCAATTCCGGTTAAGTTTGGTTTCAGTTATCTTTATTTTGAGCAGACTTCTGAAGTGAAGTACATTTTGTATCATGTCAGTGGTCTATTGGTGATTATAATATTGGATTTGAATACTTTTCTCCCAGAAAATTTGAGCCTTGTAGCGCGATACGCTCTGACGTTGCTTTTTGGTTCTAGTTCCAGTTATTTTCCGTCTCTTTAAGATTGGCCGAGTATCTATCATTTCGTGATATCTTATCATCTTCAAGATATTCCCTCTGTTTGTTTTGTCAGCATAACATTCATTTACTCATTTAGATCATGCATACACATTCACATTTGTCATTTATTTTTGGTTGTATACCTTGTTTATGTTTATTCAAATAGCGTACATGTTCTTTCCGAGTAGAATGTTAACTTAGGCAGAAAATGTGCTTCCTTTCTAAATTCCCCAACTGAGCTAATCCACGTGGATGAATTTTTTATTTAGCCTTCCTGGTCCATTTCTGGATAGGATGAATCCCCAATCGATTTATTTTCTCATTGGGTTGAGTCTTGTTTGACTGTCTTTTCTCTTGTTTATTTCTGGAGGGAGTTTTTGTCTCTTGCATAGGCTATCTCGTGGTTTTCTCCAAGCTAAACAACCTAGATGAATGGTGCATTTATTTTGCGCATTTAAGTATCTAATCTCCTCAGGAAGGATCTATTCATGTGTCCCTTTGAAGAAGATTTTATTCTCTGGCAGTGTTATCGCAACTTTCTTCTGGAATATTCTTCAGAAAACGGCAAGCGGCGGTCTCTTCATGAGCAACTTGTGCGTTATTAATTTTTGGAAAACGGCAAGAGGCGGACTCTTCATGAGCAACTTGTATGTTATTATTTTTTGGAAAACGGTAAGCGGTGGTCTCTTCATGAGCAACTTGTACATTATTATTTTTTGGAAAACGGCAAGCGGCGGTCTCTTCATGAGCAACTTGTGCGTTATTAATATTTTGGAAAACGGAAAGCGGCAGTCTCTTCATGAGCAATTTGTACGTTATTATTTTTTGGAAAACGGCAAGCGGCGGTCTCTTCATGAGCAACTTGTACGTTATTATTTTTTGGAAAACGGAAAGCAGCGGTCTCTTCATGAGCAACTTGCGCGTTATTGATATTTTTCTGGAATACAGCAAGTGGCGACTTCTTTATTTGAGCAGCTTGTATGTTATTGGTATTTTTTTTAGAAAACAACAAGTGGCGGCTTCTTTATTTGAGCAGCTTGTATGTTATAGACATTCCTGGACGATAACAAGTGGCAGCATCTTTATTTGAGCAACTTGTATGTTATAATATTTTTGGAAGACAACAAGTGGCAGCTTCTTTATTTGAGTAGCTTGTATGTTATTAACATCTTTGAACGACATCAAGTGGCAGCTTCTTTATTTGAGCAGCTTGTGTATCTACAACCATATTATTATTTCGGCATTAATTGGTATCCCTCTAGAAAAATTTCGCAAAGAAATTTGTTGTGAATTTCTACCTTCAGAAGTCGGTAATCCGTTATCAGCAAAATTGACACATCTTTTGTCTATCTTTGACCTTGGGTTGTGAACTCACCGTTATTTTGGGTCAATAATCTGTCTGTTTCGTGGCCTATGCAAGGCGTCTTCTTTGTTAGGGTCAGAGGTCGTATTCTCTCAAATTTTATTCACCGTCGAGAGTCTATCATTCGAAGTCGATGGCCCATTTCCCCAGTAGTGTATAATCTATGTTCCCGTGGTTTGTTGGTGTTTGGTTTGTCCAGCATTATTTTTGTCTCATACAGTATCATTCTCTATGAATTTAAATACTACATTCATATCATAAACATAATGGCGGTATCTTAGGGCAAAAATCGCGTATTATGTATTTAAGTACCTTCAATCTCGTCGAGACGAAGATTTTAATCTTCGTATCTTCGGATAGAAGAAACTTAAATAGGGGCAGTTGTCATACCCCAATTTTTGACCTAAGATCCCTGCTTCATTTGCATTATTTTTCATACACATCAAGGTCACAGAATATGGTAGGTTTCGAACGTTTCGAGCTTTGACTGTGTAGAAATTACTGAGTGTTGTGAGCATTTTATGAATGACTAACCTCTAATCAAGCACGAAGTGTATGTTTTGCTGTTTTGTTTTCAAGTGCAAAAAATAGGTCTAAAAGAAGAGCATTAGACGTTGTACGTCGATCAGGATTTCGAGTCTCAGAATAGAAATGCTGTCGTTCATTAATTTCCAAAAGACTGGTTCATCAAAGAATTTCAGAGAATTGTGCGTTTATTTCCACACTCTGTCCAGCAAATGGTCTTCGTTTTTCTCAGAATATTTTTCAGGAAGAACAGTCAAAATTCTACCGGCTTTGGTTCATATGTCTTTCACATTGTTCTAAAATACAAGAAAAACCAGGTTATACCGTCATTTTCGATTTCTTGGACCCAAAGTCATCTGCAAATTTTCTCACGACGCGGTTTGAATTTCACCGAAATGGGATAATTAAATTCAAAACTGTTCTAGAAGAATTTATTCTGAATATTTGGAATATTTGGAATTTTCCTTATTTGAATCCAAATGATAATTAAAGAGGAGTTAAGGATTAAGATTCTTGATATTTACAGAGACTCGACATGTATTATGGGTCTCGAAGAAGCAGTGGATCTAAGGATTAAGATTCTTGATATTTACAACTCGACATTGGTAATTAATCAAATCAAAGGAGAATGGGAGACTCGTCATCCTGGTTTGATCCCTTACAGAGATTATGCTAGAAGATTGTTAACTTTCTTCAACAAAGTGGAATTACATCATATCCCTAGAGATGAAAACCAAATGGCTGATGCTTTAGCTACTTTGTCTTTAATGTTTCAAGTGAATGGTTGGAACGATGTGCCTACAATCAGAGTTATGCGCCTCGACAGACCTGTTCATGTGTTCTCAATAGAAGAGGTCACCGACGACAAACCGTGGTTCTATGACATTAAACGTGTTCTTCAAACTCAAGAGTGCCCGCCTGGGGCATCCAATAAAGATAGGAAGATGTTGAGGAGATTGGCAAGTAGTTTCTTCCTCAATGAAGAAGTATTATATAAGAGGAATTATGACATGATCCTACTCAGATGTGTAGACAGACATGAAGCAGACATGCTGATGTAAGAAGTACATGAAGGATCCTTTGGAACTCATGCCAACGGACATGCAATGGCTAAAAGGATGTTGAGAGCTGGTTACTATTGGATGACGATGGAATCTGATTGCTGCAAATATGTGAAGAAATGTCA
This sequence comes from Vicia faba, assembly GCA_948472305.1. Lineage (NCBI taxonomy): Eukaryota > Viridiplantae > Streptophyta > Magnoliopsida > Fabales > Fabaceae > Vicia > Vicia faba. The sequence continues at coordinate 414,807,091 of OX451740.1, read as the reverse complement.
TAAATGCCAAATTTATGCGGACAAGATTCATGTGCCACCGACCCTCCTCAATGTGATATCTTCACCTTGGCCTTTCTCTATGTGGGGCATTGATATGATTGGAATGATTGAACCCAAAGCTTCAAATGGTCATCGTTTCATCTTGGTAGCGATCGATTATTTTACTAAATGGGTGGAAGCAGCATCTTATGCTAATGTAACCAGACAAGTGGTAGTCAGATTTATCAAGAATCAGATCATTTGTCGATACGGCATCCCGAGCAAGATCATCAATGATAATGGCTCGAATTTGAATAACAAGATGATGAAAGAACTTTCTGAAGAGTTCAAGATCAAACATCATAATTCTTCTCCTTACAGACCGAAGATGAATGGGGCTGTTGAAGCTGCTAATAAGAACATCAAAAAGATTGTCCAGAAGATGGTGGTCACTTATAAAGATTGGCATTAAATGCTTCCGTTTTCTTTACATGGATACCGTACTTCAGTTCGAACTTCAACAAGTGAAACCCCATTTTCCCTAGTTTATGGCATGGAGGCAGTACTCCCCGTGGAGGTTGAGATTCCGTCTATGAGAGTGTTGATGGAAGCTAAACTTTCTGAGGCTGAATGTTGTCAAAGTAGATATGATCAGTTGAATTTAATTGAGGAAAAGAGATTGACAGTGTTGTGTCACGGTCAACTATATCATCAGAGAATGAAGAAGGCTTTTGATAAGAAGGTTCGACCATGCGAGTTCAGAGAAGGTGATCTCATGCTCAAGAAGATATTATCTTTCCAACCTGATTCTAGGGGCAAGTGGGCTCCGAATTATGAAGGACCGTATGTCGTTAAGAAAGTTTTCTCTGGAGGTGCCATGATCCTCACGAATATGGACGGTGAAGAGCTCCCACGCTCCGTGAACACCGATGCAGTCAAGGAGTATTTCGCCTAGGTTTGAGTTGACAGTTTGCTAAGTTGAAAACCCGAAGGGGCGGCTTAGGCAGGCTTTTGGTCAGACCGTCCGTGGCATTTGAACACATCTCGGAATTCGAAGTTGTTAGGGAGAATAGTGATCATTGTTTTTGTGTAACCTTTTCCTTTCATGTACTATTTCCCAAACTTTTGTAAACCGTTGGAGTCGCGTTGTTAGTGAACTACCATTTTATTAATGAAATTTGAGCATTTACCTTTTGTGGGATAAATTTCAATTTTACGGAAATATTTGAAACAAATTTATTTAAAGTATTCTTATTTTAAAAAATGTGTCGCGAATACTGAAAGGAATATTAACAGTTGTCCCGAGGGAGGTTAAGCTATGAAATGCAAAACAATACAGTAATTTATCCTTACATGATAAGCGTGTTTTCTTTCAAAATCGTCATGAGGTGTTGGTTGTGTAACTTGCGTTTCTAACGGTACTAAATTTGGTGACTCCCCAGCAATTCCGGTTAAGTTTTGTTTCGGTTATCTTTATTTTGATCAGATTTCTGAAGTGCGGTACATTTTGTATCATGTCAGTGGTCTATTGGTGATTAGAAGATTGGATTTGAATACTTTTCTCCCAGAAGATTTGAGCCTTGTAGCGCGATACGCTCTAACGTTGCTTTATGGTTATAGTTCCAGTTATTTTCCGTCTCTTTAAGATTGGCCGAGTATCTATCATTTCGTGATATCTTATCATCTTCAAGATATTCCCTCTGTTTGTTTTGTCAGCATACATTCATTTACTCATTTATATCATGCATACACATTCACATTTGTCATTTATTTTTTGTTGTATACCTTGTTTATGTTTATTCAAACAGCGTACATGTTCTTTCTGAGTAGAATGTTAACTTAGGCAGAAAATGTGCTTCCTTTCTAAATTCCCCAACTTAGCTAATCCTCGTGGATGAATTTTTGATTTAGCCTTCCTGGTCCATTTCTGGATAGGATGAATCCCCAATCGAGTTATTTTCTCATTGGGTTGAGTCTTGTTTGACTGTCTTTTCTCTGGTTTATTTCCGGAGGGAGTTTTTGTCTCTTGCATAGGCTATCTCGTGGTTTTCTCCAAGCTAAACAACCTAGATGAATGGTGAATTTATTTTGCGCATTTAAATATCTAATCTCCTCAGGAAGGATCTATTCATGGGTCCCTTTGAAGAAGATTTTATTCTCTGGCAGTGTTATCGCAACTTTCTTCTGAAATATTCTTCGGAAAACGGCAAGCAGCGGTCTCTTCATGAGCAACTTGTGCGTTATTAATTTTTGGAAAACGGAAAGCGGCGGTCTCTTCATGAGCAACTTGTATGTTATTATTTTTTGGAAAACGGCAAGCGGCGGTCTCTTCATGAGCAACTTGTACGTTATTATTTTTTGGAAAACGGCAAGCGGCGGTCTCTTCATGAGCAACTTGTGCGTTATTAATATTTTGGAAAACGGCAAGCGACAGTCTCTTCATGAGCAACTTGTACGTTATTATTTTTTGGAAAACGGCAAGCGGCGGTCTCTTCATGAGCAACTTGTACGTTATTATTTTTGGAAAACGGAAAGCAGCGGTCTCTTGATGAGCAACTTGCGCGTTATTGATATTTTTCTGGAATACAGCAAGTGGCAGCTTCTTTATTTGAGCAGCTTGTATGTTATTGGTATTTTTTTTAGAAAACAACAAGTGGCGGCTTCTTTATTTGAGCAGCTTGTATGTTATAGACATTCCTGGACGACAACAAGTGGCAGCATCTTCATTTGAGCAGCTTGTATGTTATAATATTTTTGGAAGACAACAAGTGGCAGCTTCTTTATTTGAGTAGCTTGTATGTTATTAACATCTTTGAACGACATCAAGTGGCAGCTTCTTTATTTGAGAAGCTTGTGTATCTACAACCATATTATTATTTCGGCATTAATTGGTATCCCTCTAGAAAAATTTCGCAAAGAAATTTGTTGTGAATTTCTACCTTCAGAAGTCGGTAATCCGTTATCAGCAAAATTGACACATCTTTTGTCTATCTTTGACCTTGGGTTATGAACTCACCGTTATTTTGGGTCAATAATCTGTCTGTTTCGTGGCCTATGCAAGGCGTCTTCTTTGTTAGGGTCAGAGGTCGTATTCTCTCAAATTTTACTCACCGTCAAGAGTCTATCATTCGAAGTCGATGGCTCATTTCCCCAGTAGTGTCTAATCTATGTTCCTGTGGTTTGTTGGTGTTTGGTTTCTCCAGCATTATTTTTGTCTCATACAGTATCATTCTCTATGAATTTAAATACTACATTCATATCATAAACATAATGGCGGTATCTTAGGGCAAAAATCGCGTATTATGTATTTAAGTACCTTCAATATCGTCGAGACGAAGATTTTAATCTTCGTATCTCCGGATAGAAGAAACTTAAATAGGGGCAGCTGTCATACCCCAATTTTTGACCTAAGATCCCTGCTTCATTTGCATTATTTTTCATACACATCAAGGTCACAGAATACGGTAGGTTTCGAACGTTTCGAGCTTTGACTGTGTAGAAATTACTGAGTGTTTTGAGCATTTTATGAATGACTAACCACTAATCAAGCACGAAGTGTATGTTTTGCTGTTTTGTTTTCAAGTGCAAAAAATAGGTCTAAAAGAAGAGCATTAGACGTTGTACGTCGATCAGGATTTCGAGTCTCAGAATAGAAATGCTGTCGTTCATTAATTTCCAAAAGACTGGTTCATCAAAGAATTTCAGAGAATTGTGCGTTTATTTCCACACTCTGTCCAGCAAATGGTCTTCGTTTTTCTCAGAATATTTTTCAGGAAGAACAATCAAAATTCTACCGGCTTTGGTTCATATGTCTTTCACATTGTTCTAAAATACAAGAAAAACCAGGTTATACCGTCATTTTCGATTTCTTGGACCCAAAGTCATCTACAAATTTTCTCACAACGCGGTTTGAATTTCGCCGAAATGGGATAATTAAATTCAAAACTGTTCTAGAAGAATTTATTCAGAATATTCAGAATATTTGGAATTTTCCTTATTTGAATCCAAATGATAATTAAAGAGGAGTTAAGGATTAAGATTCTTGATATTTACGGAGACTCGACATGTATTATGGGTCTCGAAGAAGTAGTGGATCTAAGGATTAAGATTCTTGATATTTACAAAGACTCAGCATTGGTAATTAATCAAATCAAAGGAGAATGGGAGACTCGTCATCCTGGTTTGAACCCTTACAGAGATTATGCTAGAAGATTGTTAACTTTCTTCAACAAAGTGGAATTACATCATATCCCTAGAGATGAAAACCAAATGGCTGATGCTTTAGCTACTTTGTCTTCAATGTTTCAAGTGAATGGTTGGAACGATGTGCCTACAATCAGAGTTATGCGCCTCGACAGACCTGCGCATGTGTTCTCAGTAGAAGAGGTCACCGACGACAAACCGTAGTTCTATGACATTAAACGTGTTCTTCAAACTCAAGAGTGCCCGCCTGGGGCATCCAATAAAGATAGGAAGACGTTGAGGAGATTGGCAAGTAGTTTCTTCCTCAATGAAGAAGTATTATATAAGAGGAATTATGACATGATCCTACTCAGATGTGTAGACAGACATGAAGCAGACATGCTGATGTAAGAAGTACATGAAGGATCCTTTGGCACGAATTCCAACGGACATGCAATGGCTAAAAGGATGTTGAGAGCTGGTTACTATTGGATGAAGATGGAATCTGATTGCTGCAAATATGTGAAGAAATGTCATAAATGCCAAATTTATGCGGACAAGATTCATGTGCCACCGACCCTCCTCAATGTGATATCTTCACCTTGGCCTTTCTCTATGTGGGGCATTGATATGATTGGAATGATTGAACCCAAAGCTTCAAATGGTCATCGTTTCATCTTGGTAGCGATCGATTATTTTACTAAATGGGTGGAAGCAGCATCTTATGCTAATGTAACCAGACAAGTGGTAGTCAGATTTATCAAGAATCAGATCATTTGTCGATACGGCATCCCGAGCAAGATCATCACTGATAATGGCTCGAATTTGAATAACAAGATGATGAAAGAACTTTCTGAAGAGTTCAAGATCGAACATCATAATTCTTCTCCTTACAGACCGAAGATGAATGGGGCTGTTGAAGCTGCTAATAAGAACATCAAAAAGATTGTCCAGAAGATGGTGGTCACTTATAAAGATTGGCATTAAATGCTTCCGTTTTCTTTACATGGATACCGTACTTCAGTTCGAACTTCAACAGGTGAAACCCCATTTTCCCTAGTTTATGGCATGGAGGCAGTACTCCCCGTAGAGGTTAAGATTCCGTCTATGAGAGTGTTGATGGAAGCTAAACTTTCTGAGGCTGAATGGTGTCAAAGTAGATATGATCAGTTGAATTTAATTGAGGAAAAGAGATTGACAGCGTTGTGTCACGGTCAACTATATCATCAGAGAATGAAGAAGGCTTTTGATAAGAAGGTTCCACCATGCGAGTTCAGAGAAGGTGATCTCGTGCTCAAGAAGATATTATCTTTCCAACCTGATTCTAGGGGCAAGTGGGCTCCGAATTATGAAGGACCGTATGTCGTTAAGAAAGTTTTCTCTGGAGGTGCCATGATCCTCACGAATATGGACGGTGAAGAGCTCCCGCGCTCCGTGAACGCCGATGTAGTCAAGGAGTATTTCGCCTAGGTTTGAGTTGACAGTTTGCTAAGTTGAAAACCCGAAGGGGCGGCTTAGGCAGGCTTTTGGTCAGACCGGCCGTGGCATTTGAACACATCTCGGAATTCGAAGTTGTTAGGGAGAATAGTGATCATTGTTTTTGTGTAACCTTTTCCTTTCATGTACTATTTCCCAAACTTTTGTAAACCGTTGGAGTCGCGTTGTTAGCGAACTACCATTTTATTAATGAAATTTGAGCATTTACCTTTTGTGGGCAAAATTTCAATTTTACGGAAATATTTGAAACAAATTTATTTAAAGTATTCTTATTTTAAAAAATGTGTCGCGAATACTGAAAGGAATATTAACAGTTGTCCCGAGTGAGGTTAAGCTATGAAATGCAAAACAATACAGTAATTTATCCTTACATGATGAGCGTGTTTTCTTTCAAAATCGTCATGAGGTGTTGGTTGTGTAACTTGCGTTTCTAGCGGTACTAAATTTGGTGACTCTCCAGCAATTCCGGTTAAGTTTTGTTTCGGTTATCTTTATTTTGATCAGATTTCTGAAGTGCGGTACATTTTGTATCATGTCAGTGGTCTATTGGTGATTAGAAGATTGGATTTGAATACTTTTCACCCAGAAGATTTGAGCCTTGTAGCGCGATACGCTCTGACGTTGCTTTATGGTTATAGTTCCAGTTATTTTCCGTCTCTTTAAGATTGGCCGAGTATCTATCATTTCGTGATATCTTATCATCTTCAAGATATTCCCTCTGTTTGTTTTGTCTGCATAACATTCATTTACTCATTTATATCATGCATACACATTCACATTTGTCATTTATTTTTGGTTGTATTACCTTGTTTATGTTTATTCAAACAGCGTACATGTTCTTTCTGAGTAGAATGTTAACTTAGGCAGAAAATGTGCTTCCTTTCTAAATTCCCCAACTGAGCTAATCCTCGTGGATGAATTTTTGATTTAGCCTTCCTGGTCCATTTCTGGATAGGATGAATCCCCAATCGAGTTATTTTCTCATTGGGTTGAGTCTTGTTTGACTGTCTTTTCTCTGGTTTATTTCCGGAGGGAGTTTTTGTCTCTTGCATAGGCTATCTCGTGGTTTTCTCCAAGCTAAACAACCTAGATGAATGGTGAATTTATTTTGCGCATTTAAATATCTAATCTCCTCAGGAAGGATCTATTCATGGGTCCCTTTGAAGAAGATTTTATTCTCTGGCAGTGTTATCGCAACTTTCTTCTGAAATATTCATCGGAAAACGGCAAGCAGCGGTCTCTTCATGAGCAACTTGTGCGTTATTAATTTTTGGAAAACGGCAAGCGGCGGTCTCTTCATGAGCAACTTGTATGTTATTATTTTTTGGAAAATGGCAAGCGGCGGTCTCTTCATGAGCAACTTGTACGTTATTATTTTTTGGAAAACGGCAAGCGGCAGTCTCTTCATGAGCAACTTGTGCGTTATTAATATTTTGGAAAACGGCAAGCGACAGTCTCTTCATGAGCAACTTGAATGTTATTATTTTTTGGAAAACGGAAAGCGGCGGTCTCTTCATGAGCAACTTGTACGTTATTATTTTTTGGAAAACGGAAAGCAGCGGTCTCTTCATGAGCAACTTGCGTGTTATTGATATTTTTCTGGAATACAGCAAGTGGCAGCTTCTTTATTTGAGCAGCTTGTATGTTATTGGTATTTTTTTTATAGAAAACAACAAGTGGCGGCTTCTTTATTTGAGCAGCTTGTATGTTATAGACATTCCTGGACGACAACAAGTGGCAACATCTTTATTTGAGCAGCTTGTATGTTATTGGTATTTTTTTATAGAAAACAGCAAGTGGCGGCTTCTTTATTTAAGCAGCTTGTATGTTATAGACATTCCTGGACGACAACAAGTGGCAGCATCTTTATTTGAGCAGCTTGTATGTTATAATATTTTTGGAAGACAACAAGTGGAGGCTTCTTTATTTGAGCAGCTTGTATGTTATTGACATCTTTGAACGACATCAAGTGGCAGCTTCTTTATTTGAGCAACTTGTGTATCTACAACCATATTATTATTTTGGCATTAATTGGTATCCCTCTAGAAAAATTTCGCAGAGAAATTTGTTGTGAATTTCTACCTTCAGAAGTCCGTAATCCGTTATCAGCAAAATTGACACATCTTTTATCTATCTTTGACCTTGGGTTGTGAACTCACTGTTATTTTGGGTCAATAATCTGTCTGTTTCGTGGCCTATGCAAGGCATCTTCTTTGTTAGGGTCAGAGGTCGTATTCTCTCAAATTTTATTCACCGTCGAGAGTCTATCATTCGAAGTCGATGGCTCATTTCCCCAGTAGTGTATAATCTATGTTCCAGTGGTTTGTTGGTGTTTGGTTTCTCCAGCATTATTTTTGTCTCATACAGTATCATTCTCTATGAATTTAAATACTACATTCATATCATAAACATAATGGCGATATCTTAGGGCAAAAATCGCGTATTATGTATTTAAGTACCTTCAATCTCGTCGAGACGAAGATTTTAATCTTCATATCTCCAGATAGAAGAAACTTAAATAGGGGCAGCTGTCATACCCCAATTTTTGACCTAAGATCCCTGCTTCATTTGCATTATTTTTCATACACACCAAGGTCACAGAATACGGTAGGTTTCGAATGTTTTGAGCTTTGACTGTGTAGAAATTATTGAGTGTTGTGAGAATTTTATGAATGACTAACCACTAATCAAGCACGAAGTGTATGTTTTGTTGTTTTGTTTTCATGTGCAGAAAATAGGTTTAAAAGAAAAGCATTAGACATTGTACGTCGATCAGGATTTCGAGTCTCAGAACAGAAATGCTGTCGTTCATTAATTTCCAAAAGACTGGTTCATCTAAGAATTTCAGAGAATTGTGCGTTTATTTCCACACTCTGTCCAGCAAATGGTCTTCGTTTTTCTCCGAATATTTTTCAGGAAGAACAGTCAAAATTCTACCGGCTTTGGTTCATGTGTGTTTCACATTGTTCTAAAATACAAGAAAAACCAGGTTATACCGTCATTTTCGATTTCTTGGACCCAAAGTCATCTGCAAATTTTCTCACGACGCGGTTTGAATTTCGCCGAAATGGGATAATTAAATTCAAAACTGTTCTAGAAGAATTTATTCAGAATATTCGGAATATTTGGAATTTTCTTTATTTGAATCTGAATGATAATTAAAGAGGAGCTATTCAAGAGATTTCATTCAAGAATATTCATTTATCACATGGAATATTTATTCAAGATTATTTTTGTGATTATTTTGGAAGATCTACACCATGGTTATTTAAATACATTGAAGTATTATTTTAAGAAGTTAGTGAGGAATTCTATTTAATTACATGAGGAATTTTATTTGGTTATAAGATTAATCCATGTGATTTATTTGGATTTCTATTACAAGTATGCAAGATTAAAGTCCAAGACTTGCATTATTATTTATTCTTCACTCAACAATTCATCCAAGTATTATTCAATTATTTCCCAAATTTAAATGGAAGATCTTGAATTTTTATCAAGATATATCAAGATTCATGTTTATGTGAAGATTCAAGGTTATTCATAACTATCAAAGAGTGGAAATATATTGAAGAATGCACATTTATTCAATGTTACAATTAGTTGGAGTTTATTACAAGGTTACAAGAAGCTACAAGTTTATACAAGATTTATTTTCAACATAAAAAATTCAGCAAAGTGCTAGTGCAACCCATGTTTGCAACCTTTCTTCAAGCCCATTAAGTTGTATTTTGTTGGTCAAATAATGCTCCAAATAACCTGGAAAAAAAACAACAAAGAGAAATGTTGTAAAATGCTACAAAACAGTAAAAAAACAGCAACATACAGCAGCTCCAAGTGTTGCCAAAAACCTGCTCCAACCTGCATCAAGGTAGCAGCAATTTGTATCAAAATGACTAAAGTAATTTGTGAGAACAAAGCATAGAAACAACTTGCCAAAACAGTTCAAATTTCTACTGTTTTTTCCCTCTCAAATCCCACATACTCCACTATAAATAAGAGCCTTTGTCAACAAAAAGGAAAAAGAAAAATTCAGCAGTAAAAGAAAACAGAAAATTGGCGTTGTTCTAGAAAAATTCATCATGTAAGAAAAAACCAGAAAAATAGAGGGTTGTTCTAAAAAGAATTCAGCAAGGAGAAAAGATAGCAAATTCAAGAAAGCTTACCATTTTGTTAGAAGCCCCATCGGAGAGGTTCCGATAGGTATATTCTTTTTCTCCTCTCTATCTACTGTATCTACTGTTGCATATGTTCATGCTTGAATGACTTGATGTACCATTTTTTTCCTTTGCCATGCAATATTTGCCTTATCATTATTCTCATTGTTGTACTGTATTTAAGTTGAGTTACTGCATAGCATTTTAAACATGTTAGTATTCATAATATCGATAATAATAACAAGTGTAATAAAAGGCTTACTTATTCCGTCGCGTGATACCGATTTATCATTTGCTGTCCCAAAAAAAACACCTTTGCTGTCCCAAAAATTTGTTTAGAGCTTGCTGTCTAAAACACCTTTGCTGTCCAAAACACCTTTGCTGTCCCAAAAATTTGTTTAGAGTTTGCAGTCCAAAACACTTTTGCTGTCCAAAACACCTTTGCTGTCCAAAACACCTTTGCTGTCCAAAACTTGGTTATCCTTTTTGCCTTACAAAATCTCAAAGTCCACAAAATATGTTGCTGTTACAAATGTTTAAAAGATATACTCTTGTTCCAATATTTTAAAAAAAATGTTTTTGTTATAAAATTTAAAAATATTTTTCTATTCCATATCAATATCCAAAAACATTTTTGCTGTTCTAATCTAAAATAATTAAAAAAAAACATTTGTTCTTAAAAATCCAAAATCCACGTAAAATATTCAATCAAATTTTTTATTTATTATATTTCTTGAATTAAAAAAAAAACAAACAAATAAAAAGATGTAACAACTTCTTTCCATGGGTTTTCCCGATGAGTTATCCGCCCAAGCCTTAGCTGCCACCGGCGGTAAATCCACCGTCAAAGCCACCGAATGGATTTTCACTAACAAACCCGTCTCCACCACAACCCATTGATTCACAACAACAACAACAAAAAGAATAAGAAACTGAAACAAATGAACCAACCAAACGTATAAAGCTGTCGCCAACACGCTCTCACTGTCACCATTTCGTTTTTGCTGGTCGAGGAAGTTGGATCTGCATAAAGAGAAGAAGAGAGTTTCTGCAAGTTGATGGCGTGAGGGAGGAAGAGGTTCGAATCTGTAAGGGAGGAAGGAGTTTGTATGCGTTATAGAGAGAAGAAACCGGATCTATGAGAGGGAGGAAGAAATAGTTTTTTTTCTGTAAGAATGGAGGAAGAAGAAAGTTTGAGTGAAAGGAAGAAGAGGGGGTTCGGAGACGTGAAGGAGAGGAGGAAGAAAGTGATTACGTGAGAGAGAGAGGAAATGTTGTTTTTGTTTTACAAAGTTCTTGTTACTGCTTTTGTTTTTCTTTGAAAATAATAATAATAATATACTTTTTCTCTCTTCCCAAACTATAATAAAATATAATAATTATTTTGTCTTCCCGATGTGCTTGCAAGCAGCTGCGCGACGCCCTCCCTTCACACTAGGGTTCTTTGTTTTGTTCCTTATATTGCTCGACCCGGATGGCCCATTGGGCCTGTTTCTAGTCCATTCCAATTCCAATTTTTCCTTTATGTTTTATTTGAATCACATTAAATAATGAATGACAACATGGTTCAGTTGGTTAAGCATATTACCAACATTCTAAAAGGTCCTGGGTTCAAGTCCTTGTTGGGTCATTTTTTCTTCTGTCTTTTATTCTTTTGGCCATATTATTTAACATACTTAATTATATTAATTTAGTTTGTTGTATAATTATTAACTATTATAAAAACACATAAAAACGTTTAATTAAAATTTCATCCTTATTTAATTTCGTCAACATACTATTAGTATTTTTTTTTGTGTTGTTGTTTATTTAATTATTCAAAATTTATGTTTTATGATTTAATTTTTGTTATGTGTTTAAAATCTATGATTTCGTAATTTAATCTTCATGTACTTTTGATTATTTATTTAATCGTTAAAATGCATGCTAGTATGATTTAAATTTCATTAGTTAATTGCTTAATTATAATTTTAATTAATCGATTGGTAATCCACATATCTTTCGTCCGTCTCAATCCAAGGAAATCGTTTAAATTTTTGTTGACTTCATGTCATCAAACACATAGCGCGAATACCCTCATTCATCCTCCGTTTATTATTTTGTTAAAAAACTTAAGATAATTTTCCCAAATATTCAATTTTTTCAAAACTCACACTTTTAAGTCAAAACTTCGACGTTAGGTCGTCATATTTTCGAAAACTCGTCCATACCCATTTTTCGGCCAAACAATTTACTTTTAATCGAACAAACTTTTTTTTAATAATAAACAGATATTTCAAAAGGTTCCTATAGAATACTATAGATACATTGGGTGTTAATACCTTTCCATTGTATAACCAACCCCCGAACTCTAGACCTCTTTTCAAAAACGCCTTGTATTTTTATTACTTTTAAAGTATTATTTTACATTGCATACTTTAGGGTTTTATTTCACTCTTTTCCCTTTTCCCTTGGAAATAATAAAGCGCGGTGGCGACTCTTTCTTTTGTGAGACGAGTTAATTAATCGCTCGATCTCCGATTTACCCCGCTACATTTTTTATCGCTAAAGAATTGGCGACTCTGCTGGGGAAAGATTGACCTATTGCTGGTCCATCCCTAAGTGGGTTAAGCCTAGTTTGTCTTATCTGTTTTATTATTATTTATTTGATTTGTTTGATTATATGTTTATATTGGGGTTGTTTGGGTTTTTTGCAAAGGATGAATCCTATACCCGGATTAAGTTACACTTAAGAATAGGACGGGCGGTATAATCATGTTAACTTTGAGGGAGTAATCCCTAAGAAGGAGGCATGAAATCCCCCACTCAGTGGAAGGCCCTTTTGAACGTAGTATTTGTTTACCGAGTAATCAGGAAGACATTATTATTTTCGACCTGGGAGCCAGAGAAGCTGAGAACCGTAGAACCCTAACCCATCTTGGCCTTTTAGGTGTAGCGCGGAGACTATAATGGAGTAATCCGGAAGTAGTTGTCACGCGATGCTACGCTCGGATGAGTTTCTCTTGAGAATATTGCTAATTATTAAGTAATCAAGACGTTGGTAATATCCGAAGGAGGAATGTAGACTCCGGGAACTCTTAGAACCTTGTCTTACGGGTGTGATTAAACCGTTAGTACATACCTTGGGGTGGGCTTTACCTTTGACTCCATGCTCGAAGAGTTGAACCTTTGAACCCCATATTTGTGAACTTGTGTGTAACTGTTGCATTATCATTCATCCATGCATCCATCAACATTTTTTGTAAAAATTTGTTTTTCAAGGAACTTAAGAATGAATTTTGCAGACATCTCAGGTACCGTTATTATGGAGTTTGGAAGAAGAAACACTCGAAGTTATAGTTTTAAGGAGCCCGAGATTGAAGAACTGAAGAGTTTGATTCCTAAGATCAAGAACCCGACGGATTTTCAGAAAAATTATGGGTCCATTATACCTCTCATGAAGCGCAAGATGAAGGAAGGCATCCTTAGTACGTTGGTCAAATTCTATGATCCTTTGTATCGATGCTTCACCTTTCCAGATTACCAGTTAATGCCCACCTTAGAAGAGTACTCCTACATACTTGGTTTGCCGATCGCCGACTGTGTTCCTTTTTCTGGCTTAGAAGAGGAACCCAAATCTCACGAGATAGCGAACATCACCCACTTGAGGAAGTCAGAGATATAGGAGAACATGACTACAAAAGGGGGAATCTGAGGCTTATCTGCGAATTTTTTGTTGAAGAAAGCTTGTCATTCCGCTGAGATAAAAGATACTATTGCCTTTGAAGACGTCTTTGCTTTACTCGCTTATGGCCTATTCTTATTTCCTAACGTTCATAAGTTTGTGGATATCAACGCCATCAGAATTTTCTTGATTGGAAATCCGGTCCCTACGCTGCTAGGAGATACTTACTACTCCATCCATCTTCGAAACTCTTATAAAGGAGGGATGATTATTTGTTTTGCACCGTTGTTGTATCAGTGGTATGTTTCTCATCTACCTAGGTCTGATGCTTTCTGGGATCTCGAGAAGGAGCCACTATGGGTGCCAAAAATTATGGCTCTCACTCATTTCGACATTGATTGGTATAATCGAGTTTACTATGACGTGAAGATCATCGATAGCTGTGGTGCTTTTCCTAACGTGCCTCTTCTTGGTACGAAAGGAGGAATTAACTATAATCCTGTTCTCGCGCACCGTCAGTTTGGATACCCGATGAGGGACAAGCCAAACAACATCCATGTGAGTGGCTTCTTTCTACAAGAAGGACAAGATCACCAAGCAGCTAAGAAGGAGATCGAAGGAGCTTGGCATCACATCCATAGGAAAGGGAGAGACATGTTAGGAAAGAGAGGTGCTGTTTCTTTGGAGCCTTACCTACAATGGGTTCGTGCTAGGGCTTGTGCTCTCAAGATGCCCTATAAACCCAAGAAACCTTTATTCCCTACTATTGCATCGTCATCTATTGATATCCCTATCGAGAATATGGGAGAATACCAAGGAAATCGGGCTAGGATGAAGTCCGAGAGAGATGCTTGGAAAGAAAATTCTAATATGTCGGAATATGAGAATCGGGTCCTGACTCGACAACTAAAGAAAAAGGAGGATTTGCTATTTATTCAAGACGGATGGTTCATTGATCATGATGAGAAGCTTCGTCAAAAGGATGCTTTACTGAAGAAGTATGCAAGTGAAAGGAAGAGAAAGAAGGAAGATTCGGTAAGCGTTGCTCTTGTTCCTAATCCATAAAAGGAAATCATTGATCGACTGGTAGCTGAGAAGAAAGAGATGGAAGACTTTTATGAAGAGAAGATCAGGAAGCTCCAGTTACAGTTGGCATTCGGCCCTTCATCTGATGATTCTGAGTGATCTTTAGTTCTTAGTTTTATTTTTATTACTGTTGTCATTTTGTAAAAACTCTGTAAAAGGGCTTCATGCTCCAAAGTTGTAATTTACTGTTTTTATTATTGGGTTGTTGTCCCAAAGTTGTAATTTATCGCTTTTTATTATAGGGCTTCATGCTCCAAAGTTGTAATTTATTGTTTTGTTGTTCCAAAGTTGTCAATTGTAATTTACCGCTTTTGATTAATGAAATGAGTTTTTGTTGTTCCAAATTCCTTTACCATTGATGTGTGCAAAATTATCGAAGTTCCTTGAAAAACTATCGAAACAAACGATCATTTGCATCGCATATCATGCATCATCCAACATTCCACTTCACATGTTTTCTAGAGTCTTATCCTTGCTTCTTTTTCCACTCCGATAGATTGTCAAGCTGTCTCATCGGTACGATACCCGAGCCAATTGATAGAGGAAGATGGAAGATCTGGAACAGGAAAACCACGAGCTTCACGAGGAGGTTTCTACCCTTCGTGTCGGAATGGAAAAGTTAACTGCGCTAGTGGAAAGTTTGATGGCTGCTCAGAATCAGCCATCGACTTCAGCTGCTGAGATTCCGACTTCAACTACTGTGGTTTCTGAGATTGTCACCGTTCCAACATCTGGGACTCAAGTCAACTCTCCGCTTCAACATCAGATTCCAAAAGGTTTTCCGTGGGGAATGCCTTATAACTTCATGCCAGAAGGGTATCAGCCTACCGTATAATCTTTGGTTCAACCTACTGTGTCTTTTCCTCAATCGGAGACAACTACTGTGCCGCCTATAATTCCTCCTGTGGCACCTTTCCCTCAACCGGTGATGACAACTGCCATTCCTGTGGTTCATTCTATGCCATACCTGAATGAGCCTACTTATCATGCTGAGCCTGCTGAAAGTCTGGGTCTTTTCGATAGAATGGAGGAATTTCAAGACCAGTTTCAAGAGATACAGAGGGAGATCAGAGCGTTAAAAGGAAAATATTTGTTTGGAAATAATGCTCATGACCCGTGTTTAGTTCCAAATGTAAAGATTCCAGCCAAATTCAAAGTGCCGGACTTCGAAAGGTATAAAGGTGATTCGTGTCCACGGAGTCATTTAACTATGTATGTAAGAAAGATGTCTACATATTCTGATGATCATAATTTGTTAATTCACTACTTTCAAGACAGTTTGACTGGTGCCGCTCTAAAATGGTACATGGGTTTGGACAACACCCAGATCCGTAATTTCAACGATCTTAGTGAAGTTTTTGTAACGTCGACATGGCGCCGGACAGAGATCAACTCTGGGCGATGTCCCAGAAAGATAGAGAGTCCTTTAAAGAATACGCCTAGAGGTGGCGCGAGATTGCTTCTCAGATTTGTCCCCCTCTTGAGGAGAAAGAAATGACAAAGATATTCCTGAAGACTTTAGGTTCTTTTTATTATGAAAGAATGATTACCAGCGCACCCAGTGACTTCACCGAGATGGTAAGTATGGGCATGCGGTAGGAAGAAGCGATTCGTGAGGGACGTTTGGTTAAGGAAGGAAGTCCATCTAGCAGTATCAAGAAGTTTGGAAATGTTTTCCCTAAAAGGAAAGAACAAGATGTCAGCATGATTTTCCCTGGGAGACCAAGGAGAGGATATTCACATGTTGCGGCAGTCACTCCGGCTGTCCGCCCAACAATGGTGACCCTAACTCATCAAACCTCACCAACTCAGCAACGGCCATTTCAACAGCATCCTCGACAACAAGCTTATCAGTTTAGTAACCAGAATCGTTCACCAAGGAAACCGCAATTCGATGCCATTCCCATGACTTACACTGAGTTGTTCCCCGCTCTGATCAGGAAGAACCTCATAACGACGAAGCCTCCTCCTGTCGCACCAAATAGTACTTTTCCGTGGTACAAGGCGGATCAGTTCTGTGAGTATCATCAAGGGTCGCCGGGGCACAACATTGAAAATTGCTTTGCTCTAAAGGCGGATGTGTAGAGGTTGATTAAGAACAATATCTTGTCTTTCAAGGATGTTAACTCGAATGTTAGAGATAATCCTTTGCCTCTACATGGGGCAGCATCAATGAATATGGTGGAAGGTTGTCCGAGAAAGTTTCGAGTTTTTCAAGTTGAACACATAATGGATTCGTTGATAAGGTTACATCAAAGCTTAATAAGACTTGCCTTTTTTAGGCATCATCATGATTATGATGTTTGTGAACTCTGTTCAAGAGAAGTCGATTGCCCTATTGTGAAGGAGGATATTCAAAAATTGTTAGACCAGAGGGTTATCACTATTACATATGACAGAGATCCTGCGAATGAAGTGAATGTTATAATACCATAATTCAACTTGCCTGAACCAGTAGAGATCGTTTATGACAGTCAGACTGCATTTGTTGCTCCTTTGATCATTTATCCACCTGGTCCTATGCCTTACAACTCAGACCAAGCTATACCGTATGTATAATGCCACAATGATCGAGAACGGGGTAGAAGTTCCTATACCGACAATGCCATCTTTTGTTAACATCGCTGATGTGAGCAGAGTTATGAGAAGCAGGCGTATCTTTGCGGAAGTACCTTTGAAGAGACCAGAATTTCAAGTCAGGAGGCCTACACTGGCGGAAATTCCAGCGAGAAATGTTAAACCAAGGGTTGAGATAGGCCGATCCAATGAACCTATCCCACACCTCGATGATGATGAGATTCTGAAGCTCATCAAGAGAAGTGAATATAAGATTGTGGACCAACTATTGCAAACTCCTTCCAAGATTTATTTGCTTGCTTTACTAAGAGATTCTAGTGCCCATAGAGAAGCTTTAATGAAGGTCTTGGACCAGGCATTCGTAGATCATGATGTGACGGTTGACCAATTTGATGGAATTGTGGGAAATATTACTTCGTGTAAAAATCTTGGTTTCAGTGATGAAGAGCTTCCGGAGGAGGGAATGAACCATAATATGGCTTTTCATATCTCAATAAGTTGTGGAAATGATACTTTATCAAGTGTGCTAGTGGATACAGGTTCGTCGTTAAATGTAATGCCCAAAACTACATTATCTCTACTTTCATATCAAGGTGCTCCCATGAGACCTAGTGTGGTAATTGTCAAAGCATTTGATGGTTCTAGGAAGACTTTCATTGGTGAAGTGGATCTTCCTATAATAATTGGTCCTCATACTTTTCAAATCACTTTTCAAGTAATGGATATTCGTGCCGCCTACAGTTGCCTATTGGGTCGTCCATGGATCCATGATGCAGGGGCAGTCACTTCCACGCTCCATCAGAGATTGAAGTTTGTAAGGAATGGAAAGCTGGTAATGATTGGTGGAGAGAAATCTATGGTGGTAAGCCACTTGTCATCTTTCTCTTTTATTGATGCTGATGAGGATGTTGGAACCCAATTCCAAGCTCTATCTGTTGCTAATAATGAAGTGAAGAAGCAAGGGACATCTATTTCTTCTTTTGAGGATGCGCGACGAGTGCTTGAGAGTGGTTCGGCTGAAGGTTGGGGCCAGGTGTTGACTTTACCTGAGAACAAGCCTGGAGAAGGTCTTGGTTTTCATCCCGTGTCTATAGGATTTAAGCAGGATACAGTTGCCCGTCTGATACAAGAAGTTTTTCGAAGCGCAGGTTTCATCCATCCGACTCCTCCTGAAGTTGATGCTATAATAGGAGAAGATTCTGAAGAGGATTTACCCGACTTTGTAACGCATGGAGTGTTTTGCCAGAACTGGATTGCTGTTGATGTTCCTGTTGTGATGCACATTTCTGAGTAATGTTTTGTTTTATTTTTGAAAAAAACTTTTGCTCTGCCCAAGGCGAAAAAGTATTTGTGTCGGGCTATGTTGAAAATAAATCCTTTTGCTCTGCCCAAGGCAAAAGAGAAGATGTCTGGGCTCTTTTGTTTCAAGTATTGCCAATCATGAATGAAAATGTTATTTTGTCCACTAATGTTTTATTTTTTACTTTTTCTCGGAAATAGTAATGGAAATTAATAATAGGAAAATATAATAATCTTTTATTTTATCTGTACAACATTCATATTAATCGATTTCTAAAATAAAGCATAATCATATGTGCAGATTAATCCATGACTTAACCATTGAAAACAATGATCCTATGCCCCCTCCCAACTTTCAATTCCCTGTGTTCAGAGCCGAAGAAGAAGATAGTGAAGAGATTCCTGATGAAATTTCCCGTTTACTTGAGCACGATGAAAAGACTATTCAGCCGTTTGAAGAGCCTATAGAAATGATCAATTTGGGTAATGAAGAAGATAAAAAGGAAGTCAATGTCGGAGCATTGCTTATCCCAGAGGTCAAAGAGAAAATGTTGGAGCTTCTAAGAGAATATGTTGATGTGTTTGCTTGGTCCTACCAAGACATGGCAGGTTTGCTTAAACAATATTGTGGAGCATCGTTTGCCGTTGAGACCTGAATGTCTGCCGATTAAGCAGAAGTTGAGAAGGACTCATCTTGATATGGCTGACAAGATCAAAGAAGAAGTTCAAAACAAAATTAATGCAGGTTTCCTTGTTACATCGGTCTATCCTCAATGGTTAGCCAATATAGTGCCTGTTGCTAAGAAGGATGGCAAAGTTAGGATGTGTGTAGATTATAGAGATCTGAATAGAGCTAGCCCAAAGGATGATTTTCCATTACCACACATTGATGTATTGGTCGACAGTACCGCAAAGTTCAAAGTCTTTTCTTTCATGGATGGTTTCTCTGGTTATAATCAAATCAAGATGGCACCAGAAGATATGGAGAAGACAACCTTCATTACACCTTGGGGAACATTTTGTTATCGGGTTATGCCGTTTGGTTTGAAGAATGGCGGTGCAACGTACCAAAGGGCCATGACTGCTTTGTTCCATGATATGATGCATAAAGAGATAGAAGTTTATGTAGATGACATGATTGCCAAATCACAAACTGAAGAAGATCATTTGGAACATTTATTGAAGTTATTCCAGCGTTTGAGAAAGTATAAACTCTGTCTGAATCCCAACAAGTGCACTTTTGGTGTTCGTTCTGGAAGACTTCTGGGTTTCATTGTCAGTCAGAAAGGTATTGAGGTAGATCCTGATAAAGTCAAAGCTATTCGGGAGATGCCCGCACCCAAGACGGAAAAACAAGTAAGAGGATTCCTTGGGAGACTGAACTATATTTCTAGATTTATATCTCATATGACTGCTACCTGTGGGCCGATTTTCAAGCTTCTCTGAAAGAACCAAGGATGTGTGTGGACAAAACATTGTCAGAAAGCTTTTGATAGCATCAAAGAATATTTACTTGAACCTCCTATATTGATTCCTCCGGTGGAAGGAAGACCTTTGATTATGTACTTGACTATATTGGAAGATTCCATGGGATGTGTGCTTGGTCAACAAGATGAGACTGGAAGAAAGGAACATGCCATATATTATCTGAGTAAGAAATTCACAGACTGTGAGTCTCGATACTCAATGCTAGAGAAAACCTGTTGTGCTTTAGCTTGGGCTGCTCGCCGTCTGCGCCAATATATGATTAACCATACCACTTGGTTGATCTCCAAAATGGATCCGATCAAGTATATATTTGAGAAGACCGCCTTATCTGGAAGAATAGCCCGTTGGCAGATGTTGCTATCTGAATATGACATTGAGTATCACACTCAGAAAGCAATCAAAGGGAGTATTTTGGCCGATCATTTGGCTCACCAACCAATTGACGATTATTAACCCATCAAGTTTGATTTCCCAGATGAAGATGTTATGTACTTGAAAGCTAAAGATTGTGAAGAGCTGTTACCTGAAGAGGGACCTGGTCCCGAATCCCGTTAGGGTTTGATATTTGACGGAGCTGTAAAATCTTATGGAAATGGAATTGGGGCAATCATCGTCACTCCCCGAGGTACTCATATCCCGTTCACGACGAGATTGAAGTTTGACTGCACGAACAACATGGCTGAATATGAGGCATGTATTATGGGTCTCGAAGAAGCAGTGGATCTAAGGATTAAGATTCTTGATATTTACGGAGACTCGGCATTGGTAATTAATCAAATCAAAGGAGAATGGGAGACTCGTTATCCTGGTTTGATCCCTTACATAGATTATGCTAGAAGATTGTTAACTTTCTTCAACAAAGTGGAATTACATCATATCCCTAGAGATGAAAACCAAATGGATGATGCTTTAGCTACTTTGTCTTCAATGTTTCAAGTGAATGGTTGGAACGATGTGCCTACAATCAGAGTTATGCGCCTTGACATACCTGCTCATGTGTTCTCAGTAGAAGATGTCACCGACGATAAACCGTGGTTCTATGACATTAAACGTGTTCTTCAAACTCAAGAGTGCCCGCCTGGGGCATCCAATAAAGATAAGAAGACGTTGAGGAGACTGGCAAGTAGTTTCTTCCTCAATGAAGAAGTATTATATAAGAGGAATTATGACATGATCCTACTCAGATGTGTAGACAGACATGAAGCAGACATGCTAATGCAAGAAGTACATGAAGGATCCTTTGGCACTCATGCCAACAGACATGCAATGGCTAAAAGGATGTTGAGAGCTGGTTACTATTGGATGACGATGGAATCTGATTGCTGCAAATATGTGAAGAAATGTCATAAATGCCAAATTTATGCAGACAAGATTCATGTGCCACCGACCCTCCTCATTGTGATCTCTTCACCTTGGCCTTTCTCTATGTGGGGCATTGATATGATTGGAATGATTGAACCCAAAGCTTCAAATGGTCATCATTTCATCTTGGTAGCGATCGATTGTTTTACTAAATGGGTGGAAGCAGCATCTTATGCTAATGTAACCAGACAAGTGGTAGTCAGATTTATCAAGAATCAGATCATTTGTCGATACGGCATCCCGAGCAAGATCATCACTAATAATGGCTCAAATTTGAATAACAAGATGATGAAAGAACTTTGTGAAGAGTTCAAGATCGAACATCATAATTCTTCTCCTTACAGACCGAATATGAATGGGGCTGTTGAAGCTACTAATAAGAACATCAAAAAGATTGTCCAGAAGATGGTGGTCACTTATAAAGATTGGCATGAAATGCTTCCATTTGCTTTACATGTATACCGTACTTCAGTTCGAACTTCAACAGGTGAAACCCCATTTCCCCTAGTTTATGGCATGGAGGCAGTACTCCCCGTGGAGGTTGAGATTCCGCCTATGAGAGTGTTGATGGAAGCTAAACTTTCTAAGGCTGAATGGTGTCAAAGTAGATATGATCAGTTAAATTTAATTGAGGAAAAGAGATTGACAGCGTTGTGTCACGGTCAACTATATCAGCAGAGAATGAAGAAGGCTTTTGATAAGAAGGTTCGACCACGCGAGTTCAGAGAAGGTGATCTCATGCTCAAGAAGATATTATCTTTCCAACCTGATTCTAGGGGCAAGCGGGCTCCAAATTATGAAGGACCGTATGTCGTTAAGAAAGTTTTCTTTGGAGGTTCCATGATCCTCACGAATATGGACGGTGAAGAGCTCCCGCGCTCTGTGAACGCCAATGCAGTCAAGAAGTATTTCGCCTAGGTTTGAGTTGACAGTTTGCTAAGTTGAAAACCCGAAGGGGCGGCTTAGGAAGGCTTTTGGTCAGACCGGCCGTGGCATTTGAACACATCTCGGAATTCTAAGTTGTTAGGGAGCATAATGATCATTGTTTTTGTGTAACCTTTTCCTTTCATGTATTATTTCCCAAACTTTTGTAAACCGTTGGAGTCGCGTTGTTAGCGAACTACCATCTTATTAATGAAATTTGAGCATTTACCTTTTGTGGGCAAAATTTTAATTTTACGGCAATATTTGAAACAAATTTATTTAAAGTATTCTTATTTTAAAAAATGTGTCGTGAATATTGAAAGGAATATTAACAGTTGTCCCGAGGGAGGTTAAGCCATGAAATGCAAAACAATACAGTAATTTATCCTTACATGATGAACGTGTTTTCTTTCAAAATCGTCATGAGGTGTTGGTTGTGTAACTTGCGTTTCTAGCGGTACTAAATTTGGTGACTCCCCAACAATTCCGGTTAAGTTTTGTTTCAATTATCTTTATTTTGAGCAGATTTCTGAAGTGCGGTACATTTTGTATCATGTCAGTGGTCTATTGGTGATTAGAAGATTGGATTTGAATACTTTTCTCCCAGAAGATTTGAGCCTTGTAGCGCGATACGCTCTGACGTTGCTTTTTGGTTCCAGTTCCAGTTATTTTCCGTCTTTTTAAGATTGGCTGAGTATCTATCATTTCGTGATATCTTATCATCTTCAAGATATTCCCTCTGTTTGTTTTGTCAGCATAACATTCATATACTCATTTATATCATGCATACACATTCATATTTGTCATTTATTTTTGGTTGTATACCTTGTTTATGTTTATTCAAACAGCGTACATGTTCTTTCCGAGTAGAATGTTAACTTAGGCAGAAAATGTGCTTCCTTTCTAAATTCCCCAACTGAACTAATCCTCGTGGATGAATTTTTGATTTAGCCTTCCTGGTCCATTTCTGGATAGGATGAATCCCCAATCGAGTTATTTTTTCATTGGGTGGAGTCTTGTTTGACTGTCTTTTCTCTGGTTTATTTCTGGAGGGAGTTTTTATCTCTTGCATAGGCTATCTCGTGGTTTTCTCCAAGCTAAACAACCTAGATGAATGGTGCATTTATTTTGCGCATTTAAGTATCTGATCTCCTCAGGAAGGATCTATTCATGGGTCCCTTTGAAGAAGATTTTATTCTCTAGCAGTGTTATCGCAACTTTCTTCTGAAATATTCTTCGGAAAACGGCAAGCGGCGGTCTCTTCATGAGCAACTTGTGTGTTATTAATTTTTGGAAAACGGCAAGCGGCGGTCTCTTCATGAGCAACTTGTACGTTATTATTTTTTGGAAAATGGCAAGCGGCGGTCTCTTCATGAGCAACTTGTACGTTATTATTTTTTGGAAAACGGCAAGCGGCAGTCTCTTTATGAGCAACTTGTGCGTTATTAATTTTTTGGAAAACGGTAAGCGGCGGTCTCTTCATGAGCAACTTGTACGTTATTATTTTTTGGAAAACGGCAAGCGGCGGTCTCTTCATGAGCAACTTGTACATTATTATTTTTTGGAAAACGACAAGCAGTGGTCTCTTCATGAGCAACTTGCGCGTTATTGATATTTTTCTGGAATACAGCAAGTGGAGGCTTCTTTATTTGAGCAACTTGTATGTTATTGGTATTTTTTTATAGAAAACAGCAAGTGGCGACTTCTTTATTTGAACAGCTTGTATGTTATAGACATTCCTGGACGACAGTAAGTGGCGACATCTTTATTTGAGCAGCTTGTATGTTATAATATTTTTGGAAGACAACAAGTGGCGGCTTCTTTATTTGAGCAACTTGTATGTTATTGACATCTTTGAACGACATCAAGTGACAACTTCTTTATTTGAGCAACTTGTGTATCTACAACCATATTATTATTTCGGCATTAATTGGTATCCCTCTAGAAAAATTTCGCAGAGAAATTTGTTGGGAATTTCTACCTTCAGAAGTCGGTAATCCGTTATCAACAAAATTGACACATCTTTTGTCTATCTTTGACCTTGGGTTGTGAACTCACTGTTATTTTGAGTCAATAATCTGTCTGTTTCGTGGCCTATGCAAGGCGTCTTCTTTGTTAGGGTCAGAGGTCGTATTCTCTCAAATTTTATTCACCGTCGAGAGTCTATCATTCGAAGTCGATGGCTCATTTCCATAGTAGTGTATAATCTATGTTCATGTGGTTAGTTGGTGTTTGGTTTCTCCAGCATTATTTTTGTCTCATACAGTATCATTCTATATGAATTTAAATACTACATTCATATCATAAACATAATGGCGGTATCTTAGGGCAAAAATCGCATATTATGTATTTAAGTACCTTCAATCTCGTCGAGACGAAGATTTTAATCTTCATATCTCCGGATAGAAGAAACTTAAATAGGGGCAGCTGTCATACCCCAATTTTTGACCTAAGATCCCTGCTTCATTTGCATTATTTTTCATACACATCAAGGTCAGAGAATACGGTAGGTTTCGAACATTTCGAGCTTTGACTGTGTAGAAATTACTGAGTGTTGTGAGCATTTTATGAATGACTAACCACTAATAAAGCACGAAGTGTATGTTTTGTTGTTTTGTTTTCATGTGCAGAAAATAGGTCTAAAAGAAGAGCATTAGACGTTGTACGTCGATCAGGGTTTCGAGTCTCAGAACATAAATGCTGTCGTTCATTAATTTCCAAAAGACTGGTTCATCAAAGAATTTCAGAGAATTGTGCGTTTATTTCCACACTCTGTCCAGCAAATGGTCTTCGTTTTTCTCCGAATATTTTTCAGGATGAACAGTCAAAATTCTACCGGCTTTGGTTCATGTGTGTTTCACATTGTTCTAAAATACAAGAAAAACCAGGTTATACCGTTATTTTCGATTTCTTGGACCCAAAGTCATCTGCAAATTTTCTCACGACGCGATTTGAATTACGCCGAAATGGGATAATTAAATTCAAAACTGTTCTAGAAGAATTTATTCAGAATATTCAGAATATTTGGAATTTTCTTTATTTGAATCCAAATGATAATTAAAGAGGAGCTATTCAAGAGATTTCATTCAAGAATATTCATTTATCACATGGAATATTTATTCAAAATTATTTTTGTGATTATTTTGGAAGATCTACACCATTGTTATTTAAATACTTTGAAGTATTATTATAAGAAGTTAGTGAGGAATTCTATTTAATTACATGAGGAATTTTATTTGGTTATCAGATTAATCCATGTGATTTATTTGGATTTCTATTACAAGTATGCAAGATTAAAGTCCAAGACTTGCATTATTATTTATTATTCACTCAACAATTCATCCAAGTATTATTCAATTATTTCCCAAATTTAAATGGAAGATCTTGAATTTTTATCAAGATATATCAAGATTCATGTTTATGTGAAGATTCAAGGTTATTCATAACTATCAAAGAGTGGAAATATATTGAAGAATGCATACTTATTCAATGTTACAATTTATTGGAGTTTATTACAAGGTTACAAGAAGCTACAAGTTTATACAAGATTTATTTTCAACATAAAAAATTCAGCAAAGTGCTAGTGCAGCCCATGTTTGCAACCTTTCTTCAAGCCCATTTTGTTGTATTTTGTTGGTCAAATAATGCTCCAAATAACCTGGGGAAGAAACAACAAAGAGAAATGTTGTAAAATGCTATAAAACAGTAAAAAAACAGCAACATACAGCAGCTCCAAGTGCTGCCAAAAACCTGCTCCAACCTGCATCAAGGTAGCAGCAATTTGTATCAAAATGGCTAAAGTAATTTGTGAGAACAAAGCATAGAAACAGCTTGCCAAAACAGTTCAAATTTCTACTATTTTTTCCCTCTCAAATCCCACATACTCCACTATAAATAAGAGCCTTTGTCAACAAAAAGGAAAAAGAAAAATTCAACAGTAAAAGAAAACAAAAAATTGGTGTTGTTCTAGAAAAATTCATCAAGTAAGAAAAAACCAGAAAAATAGAGGGTTGTTCTAAAAAGAATCTAGCAAGGAGAAAAGATAGCAAATTCAAGGAAGCTTACCATTTTGTTAGAAGCCCCATCGGAGAGGTTCCGATAGGTATATTCTTTTTCTCCTCTCTATCTACTGTATCTACTGTCGCATATGTTCATGCTTGAATGACTTGCTATACCATTTTTTTCCTTTGCCATGCAATATTTGCCTTATCATTATTCTCATTGTTGTACTATATTTAAGTTGAGTTGCTGCATAGCATTTTAAACATGTTAGTATTCATAATATCGATAATAATAACAAGTGTAATAAAAGGCTTACTTCTTCGGTCGCATGATACCGATTTATCATTTGCTGTCCCAAAATATAAAAACACACCTTTACTGTCTCAAAAATTTGTTTAGAGCTTGCTCTCCAAAACACCTTTGCTGTCCAAAACACCTCTGCTGTCCCAAAAATTAGTTTAGAGTTTGCTGTCCAAAACACCTTTGCTGTCCAAAACTTGGTTATCCTTTTTGCCTTACAAAATCTCAAAGTCCACAAAACATGTTGATGTTACAAATGTTTAAAAGATACATTGTTGTTCCAATATTTAAAAAAAATATATGTTTTTGTTATAATATTTAAAAATATTTTGCTATTCCATATCAATATCCAAAAACATTTTTGCTGTTCTAATCTAAAATAATAAAAAAAACATTTGTTCTTAAAAATCCAAAATCCACGTAAAATATTCAATCAGATTTTTTATTTATTATATTTCTTGAATTAAAAAAAACAAACAAATAAAAAGATGTAACAGCTTCTTTCCATGGGTTTTCCCGATGAGTTAGCCGCCCAAGCCTTAGCTGCCACCGGCGGTAAATCCACCGTCAAAGCCACCGAATGGATTTTCACTCACAACCCGTGAAGGAGAGGAGGAAGAAAGTGATTATGTGAGAGAGAGAGAGAGAGAGGAAATGTTGTTTTTGTTTTACAAAGTTCTTGTTACTGCTTTTGTTTTTCTTTGAAAATAATAATAATAATATACTTTTTCTCTCTTCCCAAACTATAATAAAATATAATAATTATTTTGTCTTCCCGATGTGTTTGCAAGCAGCTGCGCGGCGCCCTCCCTTCACACTAGGGTTCTTTGTTTTGTTCCTTATATTGCTTGACCCGGATGGCCCATTGGGCCTGTTTCTAGTCCATTCCAATTCCAATTTTTCCTTTATGTTTTATTTGAATCACATTAAATAATGAATGACAACATGGTTCATTTGGTTAAGCATATTACCAACATTCTAAAAGGTCCTGGGTTCAAGTCCTTGTTGGGTCATTTTTTCTTCTGTCTTTTATTCTTTTGGCCATATTATTTAACATACTTAATTATATTAATTTAGTTTGTTGTATAATTATTAACTATTATAAAAACACATAAAAACGTTTAATTAAAATTTCATCCTTATTTAATTTCGTCAACATACTATTAGTATTTTTTTTTGTGTTGTTGTTTATTTAATTATTCAAAATACATGTTTTATGATTTAACTTTTGTTATGTGTTTAAAATCTATGATTTCGTAATTTAATCTTCATGTACTTTTGATTATTTATTTAATCGTTAAAATGCACGCTAGTATGATTTAAATTTCATTAGTTAATTGCTTAATTATAATTTTAATTAATCGATTGTTAATCCGCATATCTTTCGTCCGTCTCAATCCAAGGGAATCGTTTAAATTTTTGTTGACTTCATGTCATCAAACACATAGCGCGAATACCCTCATTCATCTTCCGTTTATTATTTTGTTAAAAAACTTAAGATAATTTTCCCAAATATTCAATTTTTTCAAAACTCACACTTTTAAGTCAAAACTTCGACGTTAGGTCATCGTATTTTCGAAAACTCGTCCATACCCATTTTTCCGCCAAACAATTTACTTTTAATCGAACAAAATTTTTTTTAATAATAAACAAATATTTCAAAAGGTTCCTATAGAATACTATAGATGCATTGGGTGCTAATACCTTCCCATTGTATAACCAACCCCCGAACTCTATACCTCTTTTCAAAAACGCCTTGTATTTTCATTACTTTTAAAGTATTATTTTACATTGCATACTTTAGGGTTTTATTTTGCTCTTTTCCATTTTCCCTTGGAAATAATAAAGCGCGGTGGCGACTCTTGCTTTCGTGAGACGAGTTAATTAATAGCTCGATCTCCAATTTACCCCGCTACATTTTTTATCGCTACACTTTCCAAACATCTTTCCAAACTTGAAATATTTTCAAAAAGCACAACACTTTGTATACGTTCTTACGAACGAGAACTATTACAAAGTTTTTCTAAACGATGGCAACTTTTCAAAAATACTTTCAAAACCACACAAAACACAAATTCAAACAAAAGAAAGTGATCTAGCAAGCGACTAAGAGGCCATGGAAAACCATGGATGGAACGGGTGCTAATATCTTCCCTTTTCATAATCTACCCCCGAACTCAAGAAAACATCTCTAAAGGTATTTCCTGTGCTTTTTCACCTTTCCTTTTGGATAAAAGAAAAGTCGGCGGCGACTCTTGCTAAACCGAAACATTTGCGATAAAACGCAAAACCCTCAAGTCAGTTTTCCCACCGTATCACAGAATTGGCGACTCTGCTGGGGAGTATATTCTAAAAGTGGGGTTACCTTAGGGTTAGATCACATTTACTTGCTTACATTGTTTGATTTGATTGCTTTACATTTTGGTTCCTTGTTTGGGTTTGTGTTAAATCCTACACCCGGATTTGGGGACACCTTTTAGGTAAGTAGCAATAAACTGTGAGGGAACTGTGCGGGGTATACCGACACGGTTGAAGCAGTAGCTATGTTGATGTGGCACTTTTGTTGGTACCGGTAAACCTTGAGTCAATCAAGGAGAGTACTGGGACACCGCGTGGTTCCGTAAAGCATCAAATGACCTTAGAACCTTACTTGACCAACTTGGCCATTAGGATGTAGTGAGATGACCGGCTTTGGTGCATTCCGAACTTGGTAGATACTCGATACTACACTCATTGAGGTTTGACTCTTGAGTTTTGTTTGGTTGCGAGTCAATCGCTTATTGAATGAAACTTGGGAGAAAGATCAATGATATTGAGATCCCTTAGAACCCAGTTACTATTAACTAGGACAGGTTGAGCCAACTAAACTTCAAGAAGGTACTTACCTACAAACTCCATGCAAGCCTAAAGCTAAGGATTTGTCTGCTTTGTGTGAATATAAATTTGCTTACCTCGTATAATTTTACATAGCATCATGACATCATACCATAAGCATTCTCACTAACCATTTCAAGTATTTTTGGATTTATCTTTGTTCTGTTTTGTAGGACATGGCTTCCACTCGTAGGAGCACTATCCAAGTCAGTCTCGTAAGGATGCCTCCACAACTCAAGGATTTAGTATCAAGGGTCCCTGAAGATTCTCCATTCACCAAAAGACATGGTCGACTCCTTAGTCTGGTTACCTCAAGTATTGAAGAAGATATGGTAAAGGTGCTTGTCCAATTCTTCGACCCTTTGTATCATTGCTTCACTTTTCCTGATTACCAACTTGTGCCCACTTTGAAAGAATTTTCTCAACTCATGGGGACCCCTATTCTTAATCAGTTACCTTTCAACGGTATTGAAAGAGACCCTAAACCTGAGGAAATTTCTCGAGCTCTACATTTGCAACCATCTAACATAGTAGCAAATTGGGTAACAAGGAGTGGTGCCAAAGGGTTCCTAGCAAAGTTTTTGATGGAGAAGGCTCAAGAGTGTTGGAATACTTTGGATCTACAAGCCTTCGAGGAAATTTTGGATCTTCTCATCTATGGGTTGGTACTATTTCCAAATCCTGACCAATTTATAGATGTAAATGCGATCAAGATTTTCATATCTCGTAATCCGGTGCCTACATTGCTTAGAGACATCTTTCATTCTCTTCACTCTCGCACTTTGAAGAAAAGGGGGACTTTGATGTGTTGCACTCCTCTTTTGGCTAGGTGGTTTATTTTGAACCTACCTCGATCCGTAGTGAAGAATGAACAAGGTATGAGGTGGTCTAAAAGATTGATATCACTTTCACATGCTGATATTCGTTGGTATTATCACTCTTTGGAAGACATTACCATCATTGATCGCTGTGGGGAATTCCCCAATGTTCCTATACTTGGCATTAGGGGAGGCATTACTTATAACCCTTGTTTAGCTTTGCGACAATTTGGATATGCTAGGAGAGATATCCCTCATGAGGTACTCATCCAAGGAATCACATTTGACTATGAAAGCGATACCCAAGGTTACCGTTAAAGATTTATACGAGCTTGGGGTATGGTTAACAAGGTTGATAGCAAGACATTGGGGAATAAGAATTCCATTACTTTGGAGCCTTATCTTAAATGGGTGAGGGCCCGCGCTCAAAGTCTTAAGATGCCTTATGAAGCCGTCTTACCTTTTATCATGGAGCCAGTAGTTAAGGGAGACGTTCCACATACTATCCTCTATCCTGATATGCCTACTTCTCTTGAAGATTTGCAAAACACTTGGATTCAGTTAAAAGGAGAGCGAGACACCTTTGAAGCTAAGTTCTATGAGGGAGAGAGGAAGATATTAGAGCTTACAAGGGAGCTTCATGAAGAAAGGAGTTTAAACACCTACATTGTTCCAAATAAGATGCACACAACTTTTCTGTCTTAGGAGTTTACTTTATGCTTATTTTTGTTGTTGTAAGCCCAAGAGGCGTGTTTGTATTCAAATTAGAACTCTTTAAATGCAAGTTAACATTTGTTCACTCTTTGTCTATACAAATTTAAATTCTTTAAATCCTTGAAATCATTTTCATATTGCATATTCATGCATCATGACATGACAGGCTTCCACATAACAGGTTTCCTTATGTCTCTGTTGTTTATTTCAGCAAGATGGATCTAGAGAAAACTGTGACGGAACTCCAGGCCCAGAATTCTCAATTTCAGGAAGCTTTAATCGCCCTGGCCAAGGGGCAGCAGGATATGGTGGCCTTGTTGGCCTCTAAGAAAAAGCCAAAGAAGAAAACTCTACTCAACATGGGTAAAAGGTTCAAGGAGACAATCCGTCAAATTCCAATAGAGGAAGATTCATCCGAAGAGGACGAGAACCAAATTGGTAAGGTCAAGAGTACTCAGGCCGACTGTATCAATGACCAAGAATCTAATGATGATTATTTCAATGAACAATATCCACCCGCAGATATCAAATACAAGCAGCTAGAAGTCAGGTTGAAAGCGGTTGAAATCCAAGCTATTCCCGGTTTAAATTTTGACGATTTGGGCTTAATCTCTGGGGTAGTCATTCCCCATAAGTTCAAAATACCAACCTTTGCAAAGTACGATGGGGTTTCTTGCCCAAACTCCATTTGAAGTCCTATGTGCGCAAGATACAACCGCACACTGCTGATAAAAAACTCTGGATTCACTTTTTCAAAGAGAGTCTGGCTGGAACACAACTTGAATGGTTTTATCAGTTGGACGGCTCTCGCATCAATACTTGGGAGGGTCTATCTACTGCCTTCTACCATCAATATCAGTACAACGCCGACTTGGCACCAACAAGGGTTCAAATGCAAGGTATGACCATGGGGAAGAATGAGGGATTTAAGGAATATGTGCAGAAGTGGAGAGACCTTGCTAGTAGGGTCCAACCTCTCTTGACCGATAGGGAACACATTGACATGTTCATGAGCATATTATCTGGTCCTTTGTTTAATCTATTGGTTGGTT
Source organism: Vicia faba (assembly GCA_948472305.1). NCBI lineage: Eukaryota > Viridiplantae > Streptophyta > Magnoliopsida > Fabales > Fabaceae > Vicia > Vicia faba. The sequence goes on along the minus strand of OX451740.1, from coordinate 414,775,116 downwards.
GCTCTTCTTCTAGTTTCACCGAATTAATCGTAACCGATGAAAGAGTGGAAAGTGGCATTAAAAGTGGAAAGATCTCTGTGGCATCTACTTTCACTCCAAATCCTATCAAGAAACCTTTTGCCGCGAAGAAAGAAGTTAATGTTGTGTATGGAGCAAAGGCCCATACCAAAATGAATAATCATCCGTCTGTCAATGCTGTCAGAATCTCCAATCCGACTGCTACTCAAAGACCATCTGCAAATCATCAACGTGTTGAAGCTCCAAGAAGACAGTTTACAAGGTTAGGCATGTTATTATCTCAAGCCCTTCAACATCTGCTCAGGGCCAATTTAGTGACATTGTGAGATCCTCCCACCAACTCTGACACCTCATCACCGAGATATAATCCAAATGCAAAGTGCACTTACCACTCAAACAGCCCCGGGCATGAGACTGATCAGTGCTGGGCTTTGAAGAACAAAATCCAGGATTTAATTGATAACAAAACTATTGAATTTGATCCTCTTCCGACGCCAAACGTAATTACCGCTCCAATGTCGAAGCACGACAAAGGTGTTAATGCCATCGAAGACACAATTTTCATTGCCTCTGTTGAAGAATTAACTACTCCGGTGAATGTAATTAAGAATAATATGTTGAAAGCTGGGACTTTCCCTGGCTGTGGAAAAGACTGTGTGGGCTGTATGAGACAATCCGATGGGTGTGAAGAATTGAAGAAAGGTATACAACGCCTAATGGATAGCCGCAAAATTCTATTAGAAAGGATCCCAGCCATCGAAAATTTAATCGACGAAGTTGAAGATTTGGCCATCGTAACAATTTCAAACAAACCTCTTAGGATATCATCCAAAGGTCCTATCAGGATTTCGAACGAACCAATCATTGCTCCTCTCATCATCACTGCTGCCGGTCCTGTTCCATGCACCTCTGATAAAGCGGTACCATGGAATTACGGTGCCGAGGTTTATTACCGTGGGGTAAAACAAGATTCTTGGATTAATGATAATGAAGCTGGAGTTACTAATATTATTGGTTCTAGTAAAGTCACAAGAACAAGAAGGGTCTTTTCCCCTGATATCTCACCACCAACCACTACCACAGTTCCAATCCACATAACCAATGGCAATGCTGATGCCAGTACTAGAGGGAAAGAGAAAGAAAGTTAGTCTGCCAGGGAAGAGGCACCTGCTGAAAAGTTTTTTATGGAAGAACCATCCACTCAAGAGATGAAGGAGATTCTGAAGATCATCAAGAAAAGCGACTTCAAAATAGTAGAACAGTTGGGGCAAACCCCTTCTAAAATATCAATGTTGTCCTTATTGCTATGTTCTGACGCCCATGCACATGCTTTGATTAAGTTCTTGAAAAAGGCTCATGTGCCTCAAGAAACCACAACTGACCAATTCGAGAACTACGTAGCAAGTCTGACAGCCGACAATGGTCTGGGGTTCTCTGATGCAGATTTAACTCCCATGGGAAAGAATCACAATAAAGCCTTGCATGTCTCTGTTGAATGTAAGGGGACCACTCTGGCACATGTTTTGGTGGACACAGGCTCATATTTAAATGTGTTACCAAAAGGCGCTTAGATCGGCTAGACTGTGAAGGTTTGGTTTTAAAGCGAAGTGATATTGTTGTGAGGGCATTCGATGGGTCGAAAAGGATGGTTCATGGAGAGGTGGATCTCCCAATTAAGGTTGGTTCGCAAATTTTAAACTCCACATTTTATATAATGGACATACGGCCTGTGTATTCTTGCTTGCTTGGGCGCCCATGGATCCATGGGGCAGGTGTGGTCACTTCTACTCTGCACCAGAAGTTAAAATATTCGGTTCAAGGGAAGGTTGCCATTGTTTGCAGCGAGGAAGAATTTATGGTAAACCATCTCAATTATTTCAAATACATGGAAATGGATGACGAATTCATAGAAACTCCTTGCCAGACGTTTGAAGTTGTGGTCGCCACCAAAATCTCCTCCGACACTCCAAGAGATGATAAAGTTATTCCCAAGATGGTTTCTCTTAAGGATGCCCGTGTTGTGGTAGAAGAAGGAAACAATGTGATATGGGGTCAACTCTTTGACATCCCGTTCAAGGCAGACAAGTTTGGGTTAGGTTTCACCTCCAAAGCTCAGAAAGAAATTAGAGGTGCTCGTACTGGAAAGCCGCCTCTCCACCTCAAAAGTCATGAAGTGAACGTTGTAGAGGACTCCGATGATGAGTGTCCTTTTGAAGACTGGATCTACCCAAAAACCAAAGGGAAGCTCAACAATTGGCATACAAAGGACTTTGTGCCCATCTCCTTCATTGAGGAGTAATCTACTTGTTTTTGCTTTCTAATCAATTCAAGAACTCGTTGTCTGTAATATTTTGATAATGACTTTTAAGCCATGTGCCTAGCCTGGGGCACTTTGGTCCTTTTGTCAAGGGTTTTATTTATGTTCATCAAATCATATGATTATTTAGCACATTGGACTCTTTTGCATTCAAATATTTGCGTTCATTGTCTTTCTTTTCTTTCAAATACATTTTAAAAAATTATTATAGCCATGTATCTTACATGCACACACACACACACACACACACACACACACACACACACACACACACACACACACACACACACACACACTCTTGCAGGTCCACATCCACTCTGAATCCTATTGCCAACAACTCTATTATTACCGACTATGACTTTGAATATCCTATCAACCAAGCCCAAGACGAAGGTGAGGAAGATTGTGACATACCAGGAGAACTAGCCAGACTTCTGTTACAGGAAGAAAAAGCTATTCAACCACATGAAGAGTTAATTGAGGTTATCAACTTGGGTACTGAGTCAGATAAGAAGGAAATCAGGATAGGCGTTAATTTGGAAAGCAATGTCAAGAGCCGTTTGGTTCAGATGTTGCGCAATTATATGGAAGTATTTGCTTGGTCGTATGAAGATATGCCTGGGTTAGATACCAACATCGTGGTTCATCGTTTGCCAACTAAAGAAGACTGCCCTCCTGTTAAACAAAAAGTTCATCGCATGAGGCCTGACATGTCTGAAAAGATCAAAGCCGAAGTAATGAAACAGTTTGATGCAGGATTCCTAGCTGTAACATCCTATCCTCAATGGGTGGCCAATATAGTGCCGGTGCCAAAGAAAGACGGGAAAGTTCACATGTGCGTAGACTATAGGGATCTGAATAGGGAAAGCCCCAAGGATGATTTCCCTCTACCACACATTGACGTCTTAGTCGATAATACTGCTCAACATAAAGTCTTCTCATTCATGGATGGCTTCTGAGGCTATAATCAAATAAATATGGCCCCCGAAGATATGGAAAAAAATACTTTCGTTACACAATGGGGCACCTTCTGCTACAAGGTCATGCCGTTCGGGTTAAAAAATGCAGGGGGAACATATCAAAGGGATATGGTTGCTTTATTTCATGACATGATTCATCATGAGATAGAGGTATATATGGATGATATGATTGCTAGGTCACAAACCGAAGAAGAACATCTCGGTCACCTGCACAAACTATTCGAAAGACTGAAGAAGTACAAGCTGAGGTTAAACCCTAACAAGTGCACGTTCAGACTACGCTCTGGGAAGCTTCTAGGTTTTGTTGTCAGCAATAAAGGCATTGAAGTTGATCATGCCAAGATAAAGGCCATCCAAGAAATGCCAGTCCCTCAGTCTGAAAAAGAAGTCAGAGGATTCTTGGGTCGTCTCAATTATATTGCCCGTTTCATATCACACTTAATTTCTACTTGTGAGCCACTTTTCAAAATCTTGAAGAAAGATCAGGGAGTCAGATGGAACGATGAATGACAAATTGATTTTGACAGAATCAAAGAATACCTACAAGAACCTCCTATTCTCATGGCTCCAATTGAAGGAAGACCTTTGATCATGTACTTGACAGTACTAGAGAATTCTATGGGGTGTGTTTTGGGCCAACATGACGAGTCTGGCCGAAAAGAGCATGCAATTTACTACCTAAGAAAAAAGTTTACCGACGGTGAAACAAGATATTTACTGCTCGAGAAAACTTGTTGTGCTTTAGCGTGGGCTGCTCGCCGACTAAGGCAGTACATGCTGACTCATACCACTTTGATGATTTCTAAGATGGATCCGATTAAGTACATCTTCGAAAAACCTGCCCTTTCTGGATGAATAGCCAGATGGCAAATGATCTTGACTGAGTACGTCATCCAATACACAAATCAAAAAGCCATCAAAGGAAGTGTACTAGTAGATCATTTGGCCCATCAAGCCGTGGATGATTATCAGTCAATGAACTTCGACTTCCCTGATGAGAATATTATGCTGGTAACCGGTTGTGCGAAACTTAGACCGTATGACGGACCTGAACAAGGATCCCGATGGACTGTGGTATTCGACGGGGCTTCCAACGCCTTAGGTAACAAAATTGGTGTTGTGATCATCTCTCCTGAAGGTTGCCACACTCCTTTCACTGCCAGACTATGTTTCGATTGCACAAATAATATGGCTGAGTATGAAGCATGCATCTTAGGTCTGAAAGCTGCCGTTGATTTAAGGATCAAGCATTTGGATGTGTTTGGAGATTCTGCCTTAGTGATCAGCTAAGTAAAAGGAGTTTGGGACACTAAACACCCTAATCTCATCCCTTACAAGGAACTTGTGCTATCCCTGATTCCTCACTTCGAAGAGATCATTTTTGAACATTTCCCTAGGGAAGAAAACCAGTTGGCTAACGCTTTGACAACCATGTGTTCAATGTTCAAAGTCAGATGGGACAACAAATCTCCTATGATAACAATTGAAAGATTTGATGAACCTGCACATTGCTATGAGCTCGATACCGATGCGGAAAAGCCATGGTACCATGAGGTAATGAGATACCTTGAAGAACAAGAGTATCTAGAGGAAGCATCTATCAATGAAAGAAAGTTCTTACGAAGATTTGCAGCCAAATTCTTCCTAAGTAACGGGATATTGTACAAACATGACCATGAATCGACTCTACTCCGATGTGTGGACAAGAAGGAGGTAGAGAAAATCATAGAAGACGTGCACGATGGTCTTTTTGGTACTCACTCAAGTGGACATACGATGGCCAAGAAAATCTTAAGAGCAGGTTACTATTGGTCAACGATGGAGACCGATTGCCATCAACATTTAAAAACTTGTCACAAATGCCAAATCTATGCTGACAAAGTCCATGTACCTCCAATCCCTCTGAATGTCATGACCACTCCATGGCCATTTGCAATGTGGGGTATTGACATAATCAGAGAGATCAAGCCCACAACTTCCAACGGACATCGCTTCATTCTTGTCGCCATCGACTATTTTACCTAGTGGGTCGAGGCTGCCTCGTTTGCCTCAGTCACCAAGAATGTGGTAGCCAGATTCATCAGACACAACCTCATCTGTCGTTATGGTATCCCCGAAAGAAACATCACCAACAATGGGACTAACCTCAACAATGCTATGATTACTGAGCTTTGCACTCAGTTCAAAATCAAACATCACAATTCTTGTCCGTATAGACCCAAGATGAATGTCGCAATTGAAGCGGCCAACAAAAATATCAAGAAGATTGTGTAGAAAATGGTAGTGACCTATAAAGATTGGCATGAGATGTTACCATTTGCTCTACATGGCTACCGTACTTCAGCTAGAACATTAACTGGGGCAACTCCCTTCTCTCTAGTCTATGGCACGAAAGCTGTTTTGCCAGTAGAAGTTCAAATTCCCTCGCTGAGGATTATGATTGAGGAAGGCCTAGGAGAAGATGAGTGGATTCAAATGAGATTGGATCAGCTGAACTTGATCAATGAAAAATGATTAGCTTCTATTTTCCATGGTCAGACGTATAAAAAATGGATGATCAAGGCTTTCAACAAAAAGGTCAAGCCTCGAGTATATCAAGCTGGTGACCTGGTGATAAAACACATCATTTTACCACGACCCCAAAGGAAAATGAACTCCCACCTATGAAGGGCCATTTGTTGTCAAGAGAGTTTTCTCTGGCGGTGCCATGATGCTGACTACCTGTTTACAGTTATTTCTGGTAAACAACCGCTAGTCCTCCAAACTATCGAATAATCTTAATGATTGTTATTCAATCTCTCTGGTAACTCGCAGGATCGACTAGATTGATCCTAGGATGTATTGGTTATTTGGATAACTCTCATTATAGAACTGGTATTCATGGTTGGTATTTAGAATGTTGTGTAGGTGTTTTAACTTACTTCGATTACTCTACTAAAGATCTAAAGGCGTGATCAAGTAAATGTGCGCGAAACTAAATTGCATGAATAAAGTTCAATTGTAAAGACATATACAACTGCATAAAAGACAAGTAAATGACTTCGAAGCATAAAAACATGTAATGTAAAAGATTCTCTGGAATGTAAAAGGTTCGAAATATGAAGAAAGCGTTTAAATGCAAGAAAACAGTAAAATGACTTTAAGTGAAAAAAGGTGTTTGAATGATAAAAGCTTGAAGATAAAGGCATGAAATGTACAACAGTTTCTGAAATGTAAAGTATTTGAAATGGAAAGAAAGCATTTAAATGTAAGGCATCAGTAAAAAGACTTCGAATGAAAACATTTTAGTGCAAAAAGCTTTTGAATGGTATTGACATGAAGATAAAGGAAAATACTGGAAATGATAAAGAGTTTCATTAAATCATAAACACTTGGTGTTATCATACGTACATTGCTCGTGCATTCGTTTCCCTAGCCATGTGGTATTTTGAATGTTTACTGAGTTTTTTGTACAATAGATATGACACACAAAATCCTAATGCTAAGACTTCTATTTATACTACTTCGACCATAACGGTCTTGCTATAAGATTCTGCCACGTTCAGAACATGCAAAGCAATGCCTCTCTCTAGCTTCCACGCGTCTTCGAATGCTCCAGCGCATATATTTTAAATTTTGAACATCCCGCTCGCATTTGAATTTCAAATGTTTTGGCACTTCTTCGCTTCGAACGCATTTCTTGGACATAGCCTTATTATCATTTCAAGACTTCTTTGAATATATTCTCATAACTATCACTCGAAGCTCCAAGCTTTGATATGCCCATTCGAAGCACTGCTTCTATCATTTCGAAACATGACATCTTGCTTTATTCCAATCGAAACGTCCAATTTGCTTCGCTTCTAATAATATCATCAAAATCTTCAGCCAACAAAATGCCCCTTTAAAATATGTATTTCGATTCCTTTGAGAAATACTTATTTTAAACATATACACAAGATTTTGATGCGACCTTCGAATCATCGTAACATTTATTGCATATGACTCCAGTCACGTCAATCATAACTCTTTTCAGATTCCTTAACCGCCTTGAACCATTTCACAGCATGGTGCAGTTACAAAACAATGATTATCATTTAATCACGCCTATTACCAATATTAACTTTACGCCACCTCCTTCTCAAACCAACCCACGACTACCACGTATCACAATCTTACTCAGTGGATGTTTAAACTTCCACACTATAAAAACCCATCAACTTAGTCTTTTCTTTTCTTCCCACATTCTGAATCTTTTCTTCCTCTTTTCTCACCGAAACCCTAAACTTCCAACATTCTTCCAACAATGTCTTCTTCAACTTCATCTCAACTGAAAAAGGCTTCCAAAAAGAAAGGAAAGACCACAGGAACCATAATGGAAAGCAAGGTTGACACCTACCAAGGTCAATCTGTTCTTATTCCTCAGATGATCTCAAAAGAGAAGGAAATGCTCTATGCATCCCAGGTACTCATTCCTACTAACGCCGCTGGCAAGAGGTTAGCTTTAATGGGCCCTCTTACAGTCTTTGAAATCTTAAAAGACACCATAAAAATTTTCCCTGTTTGTTATAATTTTAAACCTCTGTTTAATAAAATGGATACCCCTAAGACAATAGAGTCTTCTGATTCAACCACCGTGGAAAATCCAATCATTCCCCCTAAGGACCCTTTTGTGCTAGATTATGTAAAGAGTAACTTCAAACCATTTCGATCTTGCCCCACCTCCGACACAGCTTATCACAACTGGTTTACTAAAGTAGAAGCTAAGAAATCCCAGCAATGGGAAGAATTAGGCATTTACAACTTGATTAAACTATCGAAACCAGGTTTTACCTATAGCCACCCATTGTTATTCGCGTCCCTATATTTCTGGGACAATACTTACAATACTTTCCATCTCCCTGGTGGAATGATTACACCCACCTTTTTTGACATAGCAGTCATTACTGGGTTATCACCAATAGGAGAAATCTATATTCCTGACAATGAAGAGCATTCAAGTATTATTGAATTCGAAGTCAAGCTAGCTAGCTTTTCAAAGTTTATCAGCCACTATCACACTGAAGGAGACAATGTGTCGGATGTGGAACACATTGCTTTCCTTACCTTATGGTTGTCAAGGTATGTCTTTTGCAGCAGATCCCTACAGGTAGCCAGTAGGTTTATTCCTCTAGCTAGAGATTTGCATGAGAATCGGAGGGTGTGTTTATGTGAACTGCTATTAGTTGATCTTTACGAAAGTCTAAGGTCAGCTGTTTCGAGTTTGAAATCTCACACCTCCAAAAACATCCTGCTAGCTGGTCCTTTCTGGTTACTCCAATTATGGCTAAATGCCATGTTCGAACCTTCACTATCAACTGCCAACACTATTGCTGAACAAGACCCAGAAATAGCGGATAGAATCATCGAAGGCACTAGGCTGCGAAGACTTACCCCAAACGATGATAAGGATGACTTCAAAGTTCTCTTCTCAAAATATATCATGATTTTCTCCAAGAGGCATAAATTCGAAGAGACCATGGCGCCTTTTGCTTCAAGGACTCATGGACCCTCATGGTTCACCATGGCTCTCTCATAAGCAGTCAAAAGCAAAGAAATTCAAGATGTATGGAGAGCCTTTTTGCTACCCAGACTAATCTCTTCACGAATTACTCCTGCTAAGAATCAAATCTTCCTTTTTTCTTATCAACCCAACTTCGTTTCGAGACAATTTGGCTTGTGCCAACTAATCCCCGAACCCCTATTCCAAACAGAAAATGCCATCACCTCTGGGCGAACCTTCAAGGCAAGAGAAGCCAAACTACAGCAGGAACAATACCAAGGCTTCGCCCACTTTGAACTAATAACTTTCGAACCTACACACCTTACAGCAAAAGGGTTTCTGGAATGGTGGACAAAGTTCTATCAGACTTATATGTTCGATACTCTTACTATTCAGCAAAAACTAACTGATGCATTCGATGTGCAGGTACCATCCAAGAAAGGTATGTTCACTCATGCCAAAGAGATTAAGGCTTTTCAAAATTATTTCGAAACTACTTATGATCCCACACACTTGGAATCCACTGTGCATCAAGCGACTGAGACCTTGAAGGAAAAATTCAAAGAAAAAATTTCTAAGTTAAAACTTCCTTCAGGGTTGTCACCTAAGGATAGGTATAGGTTGGCATTCGAAATGCTTCCACCTAAATTTCCTAGATTACCTACCTCAGAACTGGCTCTGGCTTGGTTTCCTCCATACCCTTGGTGGTTCACTTGCAAAGAAATGTTCAAATATATTCAAACGAAACCAAAGCCATCTGATACTATGACATGGGCTCGACATTGGCTCTACGATTTCCCAGGACATCTTTGCTATGACCCTTCTGCCATGTCGATTAAATCTGATCAAGGCACAGGTGCGAATGCTGGGGAAAATCCCAAATGTTTCTCATTTTCTACATTTTAACTCTTTGCCTTAATTGTTTTGATTTTTAGCCATCAGGATAAAGACTTCTGCTTCAAAGTCAAAAGAAGGGAGCGCCTCTCAGGCCTCTGTCGAAACCATTGATAATGTGACTCTATCCAAACCAACAACAACTGCTGCACCAGCAACAACAACAACAACACCAGTAATAACCAGTGCTCCAACTCCACAGGTAATCACTTAGCCTTGATGTTTCGAATACACTAATGTTTCATGATTTGCATCTAACTTATTGTTTAAATCTTTTCAGACTAACAAACTCCCGCCAACAACTCCAAAGAAACGAAAAACAAATACTACTGGGGAAGACCCCAATGCTGGAGGGAATTTACCAACTGCTTCGAAGAAGAAGAAGCAGAAGAAGGAAATTTCCAAAAGTGATGTACCAACTAGTGTCTCTGGACTCGATTCCAGGGATGCTGCTCCCTCACCTAAATCCAAAATTCCATCTTCGACCTCCAACGTAATGTTGGAACGCATAGCTAGCAACCTCTCTTCTGAGAGTCCACAGGTAAATTGAACTTCAAACCTTTGACAAAATAATTATTCATTACCTTGGTGCATGCTTTTAATATTCTTCTACCTCTGCAGGATATTTTGAATCCAGCTCTTACCGCTTCGACTTCACCATCAAAAGCTGCTGCTCCGATCAACTCGCTTCCTCAAGGGGATTCCAGCAACCTTGTGCCGAACAAAGGTTCCTCCAATATGGCGGTTCTGGCTGGGGCTTCAGAGCAGCAAGATGATCAGAGTACTTCTCCTCCTCTAAAAGAAACAAATGAAGCAACGCTTCATGAATCTGCAGAGACTTTACAAAGAACTTCTCTTCAAAAGTCCCCTCTTGAAACCCTTCAAGAGGATCCAAAGGACATTCACGCTGAAGGAGAGAAAGCTGATTCTGATCAAAGAAACGAAGAATCTGCAGAGGAAGGGTCTGAGGAGGAAGATGCCAATGATGGTTCGACTGCTGGGACTAAGTCAGATGCAAATAGCAGCGAGAACGAAGATATAGAAGTGGTGGATTTGGATGATAATGAAGAAGACGATGAGCATGAAACGAATGAAGGTGACGGTGACGCGACCAATAAACCCATGGAAGTCGAAATGGATGTGACTCCCCTGCGCGTGGAACTCCCTCAACCGTCTCTGTCCCGAATGACTGAAGAGGAGCTTGCTCTCCTGAGACGAAATGACCCTATTGGGTACATGGAGGCGAAGCTGGCTCAAAGGGATATTCCACCTGCTAGGGCTGGTACATGTTCGACTAGCCATCCGTTGCCCACAGATGATAGAATTGTACTTCTTAACAGGATTAGGAGAACAATTCTTGATGTGGATTTGTTAGAAGTGCTCAAACAAGATAGCACAGCTTGCTACACTATGAAGGAGTTACTTACAAAAGTCAACCTTGTTACCTGCTCCTTGCCAGTTAGCACTATCTTGTTCGATCTTCAATCTTTGCTAGACAACGTGACTGGGTACCTTCTCCAAGATGAATTTGCTGCCAGAAAGGTTCAAGAAAAACGAACTGCAAGGATGCTGCTTATGAGCATGCTTCGAAACTTTCTCAAGAAGCTGAGGATCAAGCCATGCATCTAAAGCAAGCAAAAAATGATTATGAGGCTCGAGCTGAGTCCATCCTTCTCTGGGAAAGGAAAATTCAGGAACTTCAACAGAAGGTTAAAGAGGCTCAAGAACAACAATTAGCCTACGAAACCAATACTGCTGGCAACCAATTCGAAGAGCTCCTCAACAAGGGGCTTGCAGAAATGGAAACTGCAGAACAACTCAAAGGCGAAGTGGCTACCTTAGAGGGAGCAAGACGTTTTGCTCAACAAAGGCTTGAGTCTTTTCGAAGTACCTTTAAAAGATTGAAGAATAATGCCTATTTCTAAATCTTAGTGTTGATTTGGTTAAAATTTGGTTTTTTGTATGTAACATTTGAACAACGCCATTTTGGCAACCCCATATTGCCATTTTGGCATTTTTATGATATTTTGATTACGTTGTTACTATTCGAATCTCCTGCAGACGTGGCTTATATTTCTTTAAATATTTCCCATTAACCTTTAGGATACGTTTATCATCCACCAGCTCTTCGATTTCATATGCATTGTTTGAGAATACCTTTATTATTCGAAAAGGCCCTTCCCAATGAGGTGACCATTTACCTAACATTTTATTTTTCTTATCCATGGGCAATATGACTTTCCAGACTAAGTCATTAATAGTGAATGATTTTACTTTCACCCTTTTGTTATATGTCCTGGCCACTCTTTCTTTTTGTCTCATCAAGATTTCCAATGCATGCAATCTAACTTCGTCCAACTCAACTAACTCATTCATCATCATCTCCTAATATAATGCAGTTGGAATTTCGTTTTGTCTTTGAATTCGAACTGATTGTAGATGAATTTCTACTGGCAGAACTGCATCATGACCAAATGTGAGTTGGAAAGGCGTGGTGTTAGTAGCTTCTTTAGGAGATGTTCTACAGGCCCATAGTATTTGGTCCAAAGTTTTGTGCCAGTTCCTTGGCTTTTTACCAATATGTTTCTTGATTAACCCTATTATCACTTTATTAGCTGCTTCGACCTGACCATTTGCTTGAGCATAATATGGCGTTGATGTTAGTAATCTAAACCCCATTTCTTGAGCAAATTCTTGCATCTTTCTACCAGTAAACACAGAGCCTTGGTCTGTGGTTATGCTCTCTGGCAATCCGAACCTATAGATAATTTATTTTTGTATAAACTCAATGTTGTACCCCAAAATTTGCCCTCCCATTTCCTCAACATTTTCTCATCACAAGACCTTTTGAAGATCAAGATCCAATTAGGGTTTCCTCTGCTCAAGACTTCTCCTTGCACTGTGGACTCAAATTAGGGTTTGTGTTTGCCCAAGGATGTTTTGACCTAAAAGACCTAAGATGACTTTCATGCTTCATATTGGACTCCCAAGCTTACCTATACCAAGTTTCAAGTCTGGATTCCAAGTTTTGCCCAGTCAATTGGACAGTTGACCTAGAAATCAGCTGTATTGGGGAAAAAGTCAACTGTGGCCAATTGACAGTCAAACCTCATGAAATTTGATCCACATCAACATTATGAACTCACATGAACCATTTGATCAAGTTTGGATCACAGTTCCACAAGAAATTTGATCAGATCACCAAAAGGGCAAAATGGTCATTTTTAGGGTTTTGACTGCACAAAGGCAATTTTTGACTGTTTGACCTAGCCAATGGCAAACCAAGTTCACATATGGACTCAAGGACCCCATGGAATTATCTTGACATGTTCATCAAACTCAAAAGATCCCAAGTACACAAGATTGACAGTTGAATTTCCCAGTCAATTGATCAATTTTGACTGTACACTGAAAAGTCAAACTTTGACTTTTTGGTCAAAATCAAGAGTCAAGATTCATTTTTCATCAAAACTTGCCAAATCATGAAACTTGTTCACCAAGAAATCACAAAATGCAAATTAAGGTTTGAAAATGGAATTTTTCATAACTTAGAATTTTTCTAAGTTATGAAAAACCCTAATTTTTTTCCCAACTTTGCCCCATCTTTTCACCAAGATCCATTTGGATTCAAACAAAAGTCAAAACATGAAAGTTGTAGCTTGTTGCATCATCTACAACTTTGATGCACAAAATTTTCTCATTTGAAGCTTGTATCTCAAGTTACAATTTTTTGAATAAGGGCACTAAACCATTTTTAACTTAGTGAAATTTTAACCTATTTTGACAAGGTTTTCTACCCCACTTCAAGGCCACTTTTCATACCCTTCCACTTGGAATTTTGATTTGCATTTCAAAGATGGATTGTAGTACACATTCCAAGCTTTCCAAAATGTCCAAGAACTCATCAAACAACCTCATAACTTGAGAGATTCGAATTTCACAAGTTGGCAAAAATTCAGTTTTGTTCTTCATCAAAACATGTTCATAACTTTGCAAATCTGAACTTAGCTTGCTTTATGCTTGATTACAGGTCCTTGAACCATTCCATACTCAATAATTTAATGCATATTCAATGAGTTAAGACCATGTTCTTTGTGTTCTAACATTGCATAGTGGATTAATCCTAAACTAGATAAAGTGAACTTTCTATTTTTGAAAAAGATTAACTTTATGTCAAATTGAAATCCAAGAAGGTACAAGCAAAATCCTTTTGGCACAAGATTATGGGCAAATTGCTCTGATCAAGAGAGGCTTATGCAGCAGGATTAGAGGCCCCTACTGACCTAAAACACAAAGTGACCATTGCTTGCTTCATTTTCAAGTAACATTGCATAACTTATCACAACTATCATCTCAGCAGAGGAACACAACACAAAAGCTATCAAACACATTCCAAACTACCCAACCAAGCTTTGGCACGAGCCATTTGCTTCTCAAGCACTCTCCATCTCAGAAACACCACAAAACTGCTCAAACAGAGCAAGCCCTGCAGATTGAGTGCTATCTCTCAATCCCTTCGAGCATTCTTGTCCAAACTTGTTCCTCTACCTTCCTTACAACATATGCAAGCTAACCCTGTCCTGAAACCTGACCTGTAACACCTCCAAGCCACTTCACCATTTTTAAATTTCTGTTTTGCAGTTGGAGTTCACTAGCTCGATTCAGGGAGTTTCAAGACAAAGTAGGACTTGGAAAAGCATCCTTACACTTCAAGGAAGCTATACAAGTCATCATTTCACTCTGAAACATCCTCCATTGTAAAGCTCGATTCCAACTGAACAGGTACATTCATGAAGTTCTATCTCCCTTATTAGGCATTGTTAGCTTTAGGTTGGTGAAGAAAACATGTCACAATCATAGCCCTGAACATGCTCATATGATTAGATTTCATTTATATTTCGTGTGCTTAGAGAATTTCATGTCTGAACATTGATGAAAAGTTAGGTCATAAATTGGGGGAGGAGAAATTCTCCCTCATCTTAGAGAGATAGGTCAAGTTATTTATATGGTTGAAACCGTCTCTTAATGCTCTACACTTTTCATGTTATGAGTTTTACTTGAAAGTCCAGGAATCCAGAGATAAAAAACGCGTGTTTTGCTTGAAGGATGTTGTATAGAGGTTGAAGAAGAAGTGGTCTGGGCTGGGCCTGGAATTATTTTCTTTTCACACCCCATTTCCATGTTTACACCCCCTGAGCCCATTTGCTTCATTTTTGACTCTTTTTGACTTTTTCTTTTTTGGTTGACTTCATTTATTTTTCCTCAGCATATTAAAATTTTAAAAATATTTTTTTCATCATTTTTTGTATTTATTGCATATTTATTTGTTTATTTCCTTTGTTTATACACAAATATTATATATATACTATTATTAGAATAAATAGGAAAATAGTATAAATACATTTTTTTTATTTATTTTTATTTACCTTCTGAAAATATTTCACATAAAAAATACTCTTTTTATTTATTTTATTAAAATATTAAATAAATATTTGTTTTGTGTATAATACATATTTAAGATTTAATATATATATATATATATATATATATATATATATATATATATATATATATATATATATATATATATATATATATATATATATATATATATATATATGTTTATCAATATATTTAAGTTAAAAATATAAAAATACTTGAATTTTTCATTTTATTAATATTTGATACAAAAATACCTTTTTTTATAATATACTTCATTTTTATTTTATTTTTATAAATAATAAATAAATATTTGTATTAAAATAGATAATAATACATTTTTCTTTTAAAATTAGGGTTTTTGCCCTAAATTCAAAATACTCAAAAAACAATATATTTTTATTTTCTTTTCTCTTTTACATAAATAATATTTTTCCCATACATATACAAAACACTTTCTTTTGCATCTTGCATTGTTATTTAATTTTTGTACATTGATTAATTGCAAATATTCAAAATGATGTAATAATTTAGGTTTAAATTCTTGTCAATATCCCCATTTGAACATTTGTACCCCCCTTCCCATATTTGGTTTTGTAATAGCTTAGTAATTTAAATTTCGCACTTTATTGCTTTCTAATGATAACATGTTAGAATTAGGGTTTGTATGCGAAAAACGATAAAAAATAGTTATGACCTAATCTCAAGACAAATAAGCATGAAAATGGACACACAAATCACACTTGCACCCCTAGGGTATTCCACTTGTTGCTTTCAAATAAATGGGCCATATTGTATGTTGAACATCTTTGGGCAAAGCAAACAATTTGAATGATCATAGTCCCTCGACAAAACCTTTCAAAAACAAACAAAAACAAATGATCAAGTCCCTTAAAGAAAATTGCCCAAAGACATTTAACGCCGTTACAATTATGGTCTAAACGATGACCCGCGCCTGTCCCTTTCACATCCTAACACAAGATTGCCCACCAAATACAATGGTGGAACAAACTTGTTAAAAGGGTTAAAACATAGCAATAGTCTTTTGAGAAATTTAGGAGTAGATAACCTCTTAGTTACTTGAATCAAACTTGCAAAACAAAACACTTGCCTAATTTCAAAACCACACAACACTACACTTTCAAAATAACTTTCAAAAACAAATGAAAACCTTTTTCAAAAGACATACACCTTTGTATACATCCCCACATGGATCATTACAAAGGTTGCCACCACATTGGCCTCTTTTCAAAATATTTTCAAACCCACTCACACTCAAGCACCATTTCAAACAATTGAAAACAAAGGCAAGTGATCTAAGCAAGTAACTAAGAGCCCATGGATAACCATGGATAGAAAGGGTGCTAATACCTTCCCTTTCTATAATCTACTCCCCGAACCCAAGAAAACATCTCAAAAGGTTTTTGCTGTGCTTTTTAACCTTTCCTTAGGATAAAATAAAAAGTCGGTGGCGACTCTTGCTAACCGCAACATTTGCGAATACAAACGCAAAACCTCAAGTCAGTTCTCCCACCGTATCACAGAACTGGCGACTCTGCTGGGGATTACTTTAAAAGTGGAGTAACCTTAGGGCTTAGATCACCTTTATTTTCAATGGATTGTCTTGTTTGCTTTTACATTTATGGGCTTTGTATCGGAGTTTTATAGATCCTAACCCGGATCTGGGGAAACCTTTTTTAGGTAGCAACAAGGCTGTGAGGGAACTGTGCGGGGTATACCGACATGGTTGAAGCAGTCTGCTACGTTGATGTGGCACTTTGGTGTGTACCGGTAACCCTTGAGTTCAGTCAAGGAGAGTACGGGGCCGCCGCGTAGTGTCATGAAGCATCAACTGACCTTAGTAACCTTAATTGAAACATCTTGGCCTTTTTAGGGTAGTGAGATAACTGACTTTGGTGCAGTCCGAGGTTGGTTGATACTCGATACTACACTCAATTGAGGATTACTTTCCTGGGATATTTCGGTCGCCAGTTCAGTGGCTAAATCGAAACGATGAACAATGAAAGTAATCCAGTGATATTGGGACCTTTAGAACCCGGTTACTTCTGATAGGACAGGTTGAGCCCACCAAACTTCAAGAGGGTAATACCCAGACCTCATGCAGGCCTAAACTCTAAGGGTTTGTCTTGTGTGACTTATGTGCCTTACCATGTTTGCCTTTGTGAATATTTGTGGTGTATTTAATCATAACATCATGACATCATACAACATCATGAGCATTGACTAACCATTTCAAGGGTTTCGAATCTTCATCTTTGTTCTTGTTTTATAGGACATGGAAACTGCTCGCAGAAAGACAATTCAGATTAGCCTTGTAAAGATCCCTCCTCAACTTAAGGAACTTCTGTCCAGGATTCCCGAGGGTTCTTCATTCAGTGAGAGACATGGAAGGCTCATCAGCTTGGTTAACACCAACATTGAGGAGGACTTGATAAAGGTCCTGTTCCAATTCTTTGACCCTCTGCATCACTGTTTCACTTTTCCGGATTATCAATTGGTGCCTACATTGGAAGAGTTCTCCCGACTCCTGAAGGTCCCTATCCTTGATCAACTACCCTACAACGGTACGGAAGAGGAGCCCAAGCTTGAAGAGATTGCTAAAGCCTTGCACCTACAGTCATCTGACCTCAAGGGACATTGGGAAGATAGAAGTGGTATTAAGGGTTTCTTAGCCAGGTTTCTGTTTGAGAAGGCCCAAGAATGTTGGAACTCCCTTGACCTACGAGCTTTTGAAGAAGTTATGGCCCTCCTTGTCTATGGTTTGGTGTTATTCCCTAACCCAGATCAGCTTATTGATGTCAGTGCTGTCCAGATCTTCATGACCAGGAATCCTATACCTACGTTGCTGGGGGACATCCTTCACTCATGTTACACTCGAACCATGAGAAGAAGGGGTGTCCTTATGTGTTGCACTCCTCTCCTGGGAAGGTGGTTTATTTCACACCTTCCACAATCAGTTTTGAAGAACGAGCGGGGTTTGAGATGGTCACAACGGTTAATGACTCTTACGCATGCAGATATACATTGGTGCCCTAGGTCCAGGGAAGACGTCACTATCATTGATCGTTGCGGGGAGTACCCTAATGTTCCTTTATTTGGGATCAAAGGAGGTATTACTTACAACCCATGCTTGGCTTGGAGACAGTTTGGTTATGCTCGGAGGGATGGCCCTCATGACATGTTAATTCCTAGCATAGTTTTTGACTTCGACAACGATACTCAAGGACTTCGTCAGAGATTTATCAGAGCTTGGAGGATGCCAAGTAGGATAGACAGCAAGACACTGGGGCACAAGAACTCCATCCCGTTGGAACCTTATCTCAAGTGGGTACGAGCCCGCTCCCAGAAGTTAGTGATGCCTTATCCTCATATGCTCCCTGTGATCAAAGAACCAGTCTTGGAAGGAGAAGTGTCCTATACCATTCAACATCCTGACATGCCCACGTCCTGGGAAGAGATGCAGAAGAGCTGGATCCAGCTTAAGGAAGAACGGAATTCACTTGAGACCAGTCTACATGCTAGTGAAAAGAAAGTCCTGGAACTCACCCGCCTACTGCACGAGGAAAGGAATCTCAACACCTACATCGCACCAAAGAGGATGCGCAATGTTTTTTTGTCTTGAGGAGTCATTTTGTAATATTTGGCCCATGGGGCATTTATGTACTAACGAATTTCTCCTTATTAATATGATGTGCGTTCCTTTTTGTCTACAACAAATTTTGAATATTCTAAATCCTTGAATGCATTGCATACATACGCATTCCATTGCACCATATGCATAGCAGGTACCCTATTTCACAGGTTGCTTAATCTCCTTCGCTGTTTATTTTGAACAGTCATCATGAATCCAGAATCCTCCAGTGAGCAAGCAATCAAGGCCCTCCAGGCCCAAAATGCACAGTTTCAAGAGATGGTCCTAAGCCTAGCCCAAGGTCAGCAAGAGTTGAAGACTCTACTCATGAAGAAGAAGAAGAAAAAGAGGACTGCATTGTTCAACACCGGACGCAGATTTGGGAACACACTACACAATGAAGCTGATCCAACTACTTCTTCTGCTGAGAAAAACAGTCCCCAAGGGGGAGGAGCTCCTAGTCCCGCAGTCTCCGACAACGAGACGGACTATAACGACGAACAATACCCACCTGCTGCTGACAGATACAAGCAACTGGAGGACCGCTTAAGCGCCATGGAAATTCAGAATGTGCCGGGACTGGATTTCGGAGATTTGGGGTTATCTTCCGGGGTAGTAATTCCACACAAGTTTAAGGCGCCCGCCTTCGCCAAGTATGATGGGGTCTCCTGCCCAAAGCTGCATCTGAGGTCGTACGTAAGGAAAATCCAACCTTACACGGCGGACAAGAACCTCTGGATTCACTTCTTCCAAGATAGCCTCTCGGGGTCACAGCTTAAATGGTTCTACCAATTGGATGGAGCTAGCATCCGAAACTGGGAAGATTTGGCAACCGCATTCTACAGACAATACCAATACAATTCTAATCTCGCTCCTACGCGTACCCAACTTCAGGGTATGTCTCTAGGAACGGGTGAAGGGTTCAAAGAGTACGCTCAAAAATGGAGAGATTTGGCTGGCAGGGTGCAGCCTCCATTGACTGATCGAGAGCTGGTTGATATGTTTCTAGGGACGTTGTCTGGTCCGTTTTTCAATCATTTGGTTGGTAACTCCTCCGCTGGGTTTACAGATTTGATATTAACAGGAGAAAGAATTGAAGCTGGCATCAGGTCAGGCAAGATACAAAAGGCTGCCTCCACAAGTGCTGAGAAGAGGCCGTTTAAGAAGGAAGCAAGTGCCGTCTATGGTCCTAGAAGACAAGTCAGGCCCGAAAGTCGCCAAGCCGTCAATGCTTTGGTCATCTCCAAACCTGTTGCTGCTCCTCAGCAGTACAATCAACAAAGAAGCGAAAGGCCCAAGAGGCAGTATACCCGACTGAGTATGACCTTATCTCAAATTTTACCCCAACTGTTATCCACCAACCTGGTGACCCTCAAAGAAGCTCCTAAGGTCGTCAACACTGCGTCACCTAAGTATAACCCAAATTCCCGGTGTGCTTATCATTCTGATAGTCCCGGGCACACTACTGATGATTGCTGGGCCTTGAGAAACAAAGTGCAAGATCTGATCGACGCAAAAGAAATTCAGTTTGAAGCGCCGGAGAGACCAAATGTCGTAACTGCTCCTATGCCCCAGCATAGAGTAAATTCCATTGAGGAAGAAGTGTACGCTGTTTCGGTAGATGAAGTTGTTACCCCTCTGAAGACCGTTAAGAAGAACCTACTGCGGGCCGGTTTATTTTCGGGTTGCGGTGAAGGTTACCTGTTCTGTGCTGTTTCCCTGTCTGGTTGTCCCTTGCTGAGGTTAGGCATCCAAAGCCTAATGGATAGCAAGGAGATTCTATTTAAGAAGTCTGCTGTTCAGTTGGTTCCGATAAAGGAAATTTCTGTGGTTACCATCTTCAAAAATCCAATCAAGGCTCCCCCGAAGAAGCCTGTTCAAATCATGACTGTTGCACCTGTGATTATTACTGTCCCGGGGCCTCTCCCCTACATGTCTGACAAAGCTGTCCCCTGGCATTATGGGGCAGACGTGTATGTAAATGGAATCAAACAAGAATTCGACACTGACGCCAGTATCTGCGATATCACTGGTCCAGCCAAGGTCACCCGCAGTGGCAGGCTCTTCTCGCCTGACATTGCGCCGCCCGCTATTCGAAAACCCCTCCTTATAAAACCTACAAGTTTACCTGTTCCTGTTGCTGACCAAATTGTTTCCCCTGCTGCCGAGTCATCAAATGCTCGGGGCAAAGGGATTGAAGAAGAGCCTGCCCGGATGGAGGCACCAATACCCATAAATGCTGAGGCCTCCCGACAAGAAATGGAGGAGATCCTGAAAATAATAAAGAAAAGTGATTTCAATGTTGTCGAACAGCTGGGGCATACGCCCTCCAAGATCTCCCTGCTCTCCTTATTGCTATGCTCCGAGGCCCATGCTAAGGCCTTGATCTCATTTCTCAAGACGGCCCATGTGCCGCAAGAGACGTCTGCAGTCCAGTTCACCGATTGCATAGCAAATCTAACAGCAGACAACGGCTTGGGTTTCTCAGATGCTGACCTGACTGCGAAGGGAAGAGACCACAACGATGCCCTTCATGTCTCTATCGAATGCAGGGGCACTACTCTGGCGCATGTATTGGTGGATACTGGTTCTTCCTTGAATGTCCTACCGAAAAAGGCTTTAGACCGCCTGGATTATGAAGGCCTGGAATTGAAGCCCAGCAATATCATCGTCAGGGCCTTTGACGGTTCTAAAAGGATGGTTCATGGAGAGGTTAACATCCTTATTCGTGTGGGCTCTCAAGTGTTTGACTCTACCTTTTACGTGATGGATATACGTCCATCGTACTCTTGTCTACTGGGTCGACCTTGGATCCATAAAGCTGGGGCAGTGACCTCCACCTTGCACCAGAAGCTGAAGTATCCCGTCAGGGGGAAGATCGTCACTGTGCAAGGAGAAGAGGAGTATATGGTGAGCCATTTGAATTCTTTCAGATACATTGAGATGGACGGGGAGTTTATTGAAACCCCCTTCCAGCATTTCGAGGAGGTGCATCCAATTTCAGCAGCTGCAGAGACAACAGTTGAAGAGAATGTTTTCTTGAAGATGGCTTCCCTAAGGGATGCCCGGGCTGTGGTTCAGAAAGGCAATTGTGCAAACTGGGGTCAGCTTCCTGACTTCACTCAGAAGAACGACAAGTTTGGGCTAGGCTTTACTGCAGAGGCTCAGAAGGCTGTGCGCAAAGAGAAGATCAGAAAGGCTCCGGTGTTTATCTCCAGCTCAAGGGTGAATGCTATCGAGGAGGATATGGAGGATGCAGAGTTTGACAGTTGGATCTACCCGACTAACAGCAACGGACCAAGCAACTGGACGGCAAAGGATTTTACCCCTATCACATTTGTCACGCAGTAATTAATTTCTTTTGATTTCCAATTTGTAACAAACAATATGTTAAAACTTTGTTGGCTCGGTGTCCTACCCGGGGCATCGTAGCTCCATTTGTGAGGGCTTTTTGTATGATATTTCATATATCATCAATCAAAACATTGGATGTTTGTTGCATTTCAAATCTTGTGCTCTTTTTTCCTTTCTGTGTTATATATATTGCAAAACAGCTATATTTACACACACTCACTTATACAGGTTTCAATCCACTCTGGATCTCACTGGTAACAGCTCTGCTACCGCCAATTATGACTTCGAGAATCCGATCAACTTGGCCGAAGACGAAGGTGAAGATGATTGCGAAGTGCCTGGTGAACTCGCAAGACTGCTACTCCAGGAAGAAAGAGCTATTCAGCCACATGAAGAGCCGGTGGAGACAATTAACTTGGGTACTGAGACAGATAGGAAAGAGGTCAAGATTGGTGCCAATCTAGAGCTCAGCGTGAAGCAACGATTGATCCAGATGCTACAAGACTACATGGAGATTTTTGCTTGGTCCTATGAAGATATGCCTGGTTTGGATGCCGACATTGTGGTTCACCACCTGCCAACCAAGGAAGATTGCCCTCCGGTAAAGCAAAAAGTTCGACGGATGCGTCCAGAGATGTCTGAAAAGATCAAGGCCGAGGTTATGAAGCAGTTTGATGCCGGGTTCCTCGCAGTGACTTCTTACCCTCAGTGGGTTGCCAATGTGGTGCCAGTGCCGAAGAAGGACGGTAAAGTCAGAATGTGCGTTGACTACAGGGATCTGAACAGGGCCAGCCCCAAGGATGACTTCCCCCTACCTCACATTGATGTCCTTGTTGACAATACAGCTCAACACAAGGTGTTCTCCTTCATGGATGGTTTTTCAGGGTATAATCAGATCAAGATGGCTCCAGAAGATATGGAGAAGACTACATTTGTGACTCAGTGGGGCACCTTCTGTTATAAGGTCATGCCATTCGGATTGAAAAATGCTGGGGCAACCTATCAACGTGCCATGGTTGCTTTATTTCATGATATGATCCATCATGAGATTGAGGTATACGTTGATGACATGATTGCAAGGTCTCAAACTAAGGAGGAGCACCTTGACCATCTGAGGAAGTTGTTTGACCGACTCAAGTTATACAAGCTGAGGTTGAATCCCAACAAATGCACCTTTGGGGTAAGATCCGGAAAATTGCTAGGCTTCATTGTAAGTGATAAAGGTATTCAGGTGGACCCTGCCAAGGTAAAAGCCATACAAGAGATGCCAACTCCAAAGACAGAGAAAGAAGTCAGAGGCTTCCTGGGACGACTGAATTACATTGCCCGATTCATCTCACATCTGACTGCTACTTGTGAGCCAATCTTCAAATTACTGAAGAAAGATCAAGTAGTACGCTGGAATGATGAATGTCAGGCTGCCTTTGAAAAGATAAAGGAATATCTCCAAGAGCCACCCATTCTTATGCCACCGGTGGAAGGAAGACCTCTGATACTATACTTGACAGTACTTGACAATTCAATGGGGTGTGTGTTGGGGCAGCACGACGAGTCTGGCCGAAAAGAGCACGCTATTTATTACTTGAGCAAAAAGTTTACCGACTGTGAGTCTCGTTACTCACTGCTTGAGAAAACTTGCTGCGCTCTTGTATGGGCTGCTCGCCGGCTGAGACAGTATATGCTGACTCACACTACTTTATTGATTTCAAAGATGGATCCCATCAAGTACATATTTGAAAAGCCCGCTCTGTCTGGAAGAATAGCGAGATGGCAAATGATCTTGACAGAATATGACATCCAGTATACAACTCAGAAAGCAATTAAGGGAAGTGTACTGGCAGATCATTTGGCACACCAACCTGTGGACGATTACCAATCATTGAACTTTGATTTTCCGGACGAAGATATCATGGTGGTAACTGATTGTGAAGTACCTGGACCGGATGAAGGACCTGAGGAAGGATCCCGATGGTCCATGCATTTTGATGGAGCCTCCAATGCTTTGGGTAACGGCGTCGGCGCTGTAATCATATCTCCCAAGGGAACTCATACTCCCCTCACCGCCCGATTATGTTTCAACTGCACCAACAATATGGCAGAATATGAGACATGTATCATGGGTTTACAAGCTGCAATCGACTTAAGGATCAAATTTCTAAGTGTTTTCGGAGATTCCGCTCTCGTAATCAATCAGATCAAAGGCGAGTGGGATACGAAACACCCGAATCTTATTCCTTACAAGGAGTATGTGTCGACCTTACTTCCCCACTTTGAAGAGATAACTTTTGAGCACTTCCCTAGAGAGGAGAATCAGCTAGCGGACGCCCTAGCTACGATGTCTTCAATGTTCAAAGTTAAATGGGACAATGAGGCTCCCCGAATCATTATCTGGAAGTTGGACGAACCGGCATACTGCTGTGAACTGGAGGCTGAAAAGGTGATTGAAAAACCCTGGTACCATGAGGTGAAGAGGTACTTGGAAGCTCAGGAATACCCTGAAGGTGCATCTGTCAATGATAAGAAGTTCATGAGGAGGTTTGCTGCAAAATTCTTCCTCAGCAACGACATTCTCTACAAACGGAATCATGATTCGACTCTGCTACGTTGTGTGGATAAGGCTGAAGCGGAGAAAATCATGATGGAACTGCATGAAGGTACATTTGGAACACATTCCAGTGGACACACCATGGCTAAGAAAATCCTTCGGGCAGGATATTTCTGGTCCACAATGGAAGCCGATTGTTACCAACACTCCCGAACTTGTCATAAATGCCAGATCTATGCTGACAAGGTGCATATCCCTCCGGTTCCTTTGAATGTCCTAACGGCACCTTGGCCTTTCGCAATGTGGGGCATCGATATGATTGGTGAGATCCGACCGACGGCATCCAATGGGCATCGCTTCATCTTGGTGGCGATCGATTACTTCACGAAGTGGGTTGAGGCAGCTTCATATGCCACAATAACCAAGATCGTTGTGGCACGTTTCATCCGGCATAATCTGATCTGTCGGTACGGCGTCCCAGAAAGAATCATTACGGACAATGGTACTAATCTCAATAACAAAATGATCACTGAACTCTGTGAACAATTCAAGATACAGCACCACAATTCTTCTCCCTACCGGCCGAAGATGAACGGGGCTGTAGAGGCAGCCAATAAAAATATCAAGAAAATTGTGCAGAAGATGACAGTGACATATAAAGATTGGCACGAGATGTTACCGTTCGCTCTTCATGGGTACCGCACCTCAGCAAGGACGTCAACCGGGGCAACTTCCTTCTCCTTGGTCTATGGCATGGAAGAAGTCTTGCCAATTGAAATCCAGATACCCTCTCTCCGGATAATGAAGGATGCAGACTTGAATGAAGATGATTGGATCCAGACTCGACTTGATCAATTAAATCTGATTGACGAAAAGAGGCTCACTGCTATCTGTCATGGTCAAACGTATCAGAAACGAATGATCAGGGCATTTAACAAGAAAGTCAGACCGCAGGAATATCAAGTTGGGGACCTGGTAATCAAACGCATCATCCTTCCTCAAAGTGATCCCCGGGGAAAATGGACCCCTACATACGAAGGGCCATTTGTGGTTAAACGTGTGTTCTCAGGAGGAGCCATGATCCTAACCACCGTGGATGGTGACGACCTTCCTTACCCCGCCAATGCAGACATAGTGAAAAAATACTACGCATAAATAAAAGACCCGCTAGGTTGACATACCTAGGCAAAAATAAGGGCTTCCCGGCGAACCAAAAGGGTTCGGGCAAAAGTAAGGGATGAAATGAATAAAAAAAATCTGTACACCCGGCAAGTCGAAAACCTGAAAAGGCGGCTTGGGCAAAAATGGGTATCCCGGTGGACTGAAAACCCGAAAGGGCGGTCCAGGCAAAAGTTAGGGATAAAAGCGTAACACTATGTCTCATTGGATCACTTCGCATCCAGAATTCGGCATCAACTATCTGGCTCAAGGTTTCGGCATCGACCAATCAGCTTCATCTTCAATTAGGCAGCAAGGCGATGAGACGTTCGAAGACATAAAGGCGATAGCAGAGTTGGAACCTAGTGGGATTGTTCACATAGCTGTTTTGTTTCCTTTTTCAAATTGTAAACTTTATATTATTTGGCGGCACCCTCTTACTAGGATGTCGGCCTCTTGTACAAAAACGCCTGTTCACAGGCAAAGTTTAAATCAATACAAATTCACTTGTCCATACAAATTACCATTGTTTTCCTTTTCTGTTTTGTCTTGCGAAGAACGTCCAAAGTTCATTTTTGATATATGCATTTGACATTAAATTGCTGATTCATAAATATTTGCATATGAAACAAGAGATTTATTACAGGTGACATCAGAGACAGGGGCAATTGAAGTTGTCTAATGCAGTCTGGTTGTTTTGTCCGCCAAGGCACCAAGGTAGTTTCAACTGAAGAATGTGGCCAGATCATCTCAGCTCCCCGCAGAGTAAATCAGGTTCAGCAATACTTTCCCCAAGCAGAGTTGGTTCCCCGTTGATCCTAAAAGGACACAACATTCCCCGGCAGGTCTTAAAACTCATCCCCAGTAAATTCTGGAAGCTTATCCCCTGCGTAGCACGGACGTCTCTCCCGAGTTTTATTTAGAGTTATTTCCTCACAAGGACTTATAACTGGGTTATCCTCAGCTAAAAACCACGGAAGACCGCCCTCGGCAAAGTTCCTCCAATCCCCAGCGGAGTATATCGTCATTATCCCCAGCGGAATCCATCATTAGAGTCCTCAACAGGCCTCGCATCAAAACTTCGGCCAAGTATCTCTTCCACAGAGCAATTCTCCGGCCGATCGTCAAGGATTTATTTTCCTAAGGCGAAATTACATCCATAAACATTTCACATTTTCATACATCTTGCTTACATACATGGTGAAACGCATACACTATCTCATGTTGAACATCATGATATCATGCATATCATACATCATGACATTGCATACAACTTACGTTTTTGCCTTTTCAGGAAAAAGACAATCCCAAAAACAACTACCTTCAACTGTCACAATTCCAGATTCGATACCTGTATCTAGCCAGGGCATATCTGTTGACCACGTTTCCAGACTCGATTCCTGTATCTAGCCAGGGCGCGTCTGAAGAGTTCGAAGATTCGATTCCTGTATCCAGCCAGGGCACATCTATTAACGACTATTTCCAGATTCGACTCATGTATCCAGCCAGGGCATATCTGTGAACAACCAATTGTAGACTCAATACCTGTATCCAGCCAGGGCATATCTACATAAGGAGACTAAGGATCAAACACCTGTAACAAGCCAGGAAAACATCCGTCTTTCTCAAATACACAAGTTCTCGCTAAGGAATCTCTTAGGCGATCGACACTTCCAAATGGCATCTATAAGCCCATTCCCGACAAGGTTCTGTCACGTCCCCATATGGCATCTATAAGCCCATCTCCCTATCCGCCACCTCTCCAAATGGCATCTGTAAGCCCATTCCTAACATCACATTGCTGATACCTCAACATGCGAGTGCAAATTTTCGGGCACTCTAATGTCCAATCTCCTTTTACCCTCGAGTCACGAAAGGCAAACTTGCCAATCTAACTCTTCAGGTCCAAGAAGATTGAACAGGGTCAACTGTTGTACCCCAAAATTTGCCCTCCCATTTCCTCAACATTTTCTCATCACAAGACCTTTTGAAGATCAAGATCCAATTAGGGTTTCCTCTGCTCAAGACTTCTCCTTGCACTGTGGACTCAAATTAGGGTTTGTGTTTGCCCAAGGATGTTTTGACCTAAAAGGCCTAAGATGACTTTCATGCTTCATATTGGACTCCCAAGCTTACCTATACCAAGTTTCAAGTCTGGATTCCAAGTTTTGCCCAGTCAATTGGACAGTTGACCTAGAAATCAGCTGTATTGGGGAAAAAGTCAACTGTGGCCAATTGACAGTCAAACCTCATGAAATTTGATCCACATCAACATTATGAACTCACATGAACGATTTGATCAAGTTTGGATCACAGTTCCACAAGAAATTTGATCAGATCACCAAAAGGGCAAAATGGTCATTTTTAGGGTTTTGACTGCACAAAGGCAATTTTTGACTGTTTGACCTAGCCAATGGAAAACCAAGTTCACATATGGACTCAAGGACCCCATGGAATTATCTTGACATGTTCATCAAACTCAAAAGATCCCAAGTACACAAGATTGACAGTTGAATTTCCCAGTCAATTGATCAATTTTGACTGTACACTGAAAAGTCAAACTTTGACTTTTTGGTCAAAATCAAGAGTCAAGATTCATTTTTCATCAAAACTTGCCAAATCATGAAACTTGTTCACCAAGAAATCACAAAATGCAAATTAAGGTTTGAAAATGGAATTTTTCATAACTTAGAATTTTTCTAAGTTATGAAAAACCCTAATTTTTTTCCCAACTTTGCCCCATCTTTTCACCAAGATCCATTTGGATTCAAACAAAAGTCAAAACATGAAAGTTGTAGCTTGTTGCATAATCTACAACTTTGATTCACAAAATTTACTCATTTGAAGCTTGTATCTCAAGTTACAATTTTTTGAATAAGGGCACTAAACCATTTTTAACTTAGTGAAATTTTAACCTATTTTGACAAGGTTTTCTACCCCACTTCAAGGCCACTTTTCATACCCTTCCACTTGGAATTTTGATTTGCATTTCAAAGATGGATTGTAGTACACATTCCAAGCTTTCCAAAATGTCCAAGAACTCATCAAATAACCTCATAACTTGAGAGATTCGAATTTCACAAGTTGGCAAAAATTCACTTTTGTTCTTCATCAAAACATGGTCATAACTTTGCAAATCTGAACTTAGCTTGCTTTATGCTTGATTACAGGTCCTTGAACCATTCCATACTCAATAATTTAATGCATATTCAATGAGTTAAGACCATGTTCTTTGTGTTCTAACATTGCATAGTGGATTAATCCTAAACTAGATAAAGTGAACTTTCTATTTTTGAAAAAGATTAACTTTATGTCAAATTGAAATCCAAGAAGGTACAAGCAAAATCCTTTTGGCACAAGATTATGGGCAAATTGCTCTGATCAAGAGAGGCTTATGCAGCAGGATTAGAGGCCCCTACTAACCTAAAACACAAAGTGACCATTGCTTGCTTCATTTTCAAGTAACATTGCATAACTTATCACAACTATCATCTCAGCAGAGGAACACAACACAAAAGCTATCAAACACATTCCAAACTACCCAACCAAGCTTTGGCACGAGCCATTTGCTTCTCAAGCACTCTCCATCTCAGAAACACCACAAAACTGCTCAAACAGAGCAAGCCCTGCAGATTGAGTGCTATCTCTCAATCCCTTCGAGCATTCTTGTCCAAACTTGTTCCTCTACCTTCCTTACAACATATGCAAGCTAACCCTGTCCTGAAACCTGACCTGTAACACCTCCAAGCCACTTCACCATTTTTAAATTTCTGTTTTGCAGTTGGAGTTCACTAGCTCGATTCAGGGAGTTTCAAGACAAAGTAGGACTTGGAAAAGCATCCTTACACTTCAAGGAAGCTATACAAGTCATCATTTCACTCTGAAACATCCTCCATTGTAAAGCTCGATTCCAACTGAACAGGTACATTCATGAAGTTCTATCTCCCTTATTAGGCATTGTTAGCTTTAGGTTGGTGAAGAAAACATGTCACAATCATAGCCCTGAACATGCTCATATGATTAGATTTCATTTATATTTCGTGTGCTTAGAGAATTTCATGTCTGAACATTGATGAAAAGTTAGGTCAGAAATTGGGGGAGGAGAAATTCTCCCTCATCTTAGAGAGATAGGTCAAGTTATTTATATGGTTGAAACCGTCTCTTAATGCTCTACACTTTTCATGTTATGAGTTTTACTTGAAAGTCCAGGAATCCAGAGATAAAAAACGCGTGTTTTGCTTGAAGGATGTTGTACAGAGGTTGAAGAAGAAGTGGTCTGGGCTGGGCCTGGAATTATTTTCTTTTCACACCCTATTTCCATGTTTACACCCCCCGAGCCCATTTGCTTCATTTTTGACTCTTTTTGACTTTTTCTTTTTTGGTTGACTTCATTTATTTTTCCTCAGCATATTAAAATTTTAAAAATATTTTTTTCATCATTTTTTGTATTTATTGCATATTTATTTGTTTATTTCCTTTGTTTATACACAAATATTATATATATACTATTATTAGAATAAATAGGAAAATAGTATAAATACATTTTTTTTATTTATTTTTATTTACCTTCTGAAAATATTTCACATAAAAAATACTCTTTTTATTTATTTTATTAAAATATTAAATAAATATTTGTTTTGTGTATAATACATATTTAAGATTTAATATATATATATATATATATATATATATATATATGTTTATCAATATATTTAAGTTAAAAATATAAAAATACTTGAATTTTTCATTTTATTAATATTTGATACAAAAATACCTTTTTTTTATAATATACTTCATTTTTATTTTATTTTTATAAATAATAAATAAATATTTGTATTAAAATAGATAATAATACATTTTTTCTTTTAAAATTAGGGTTTTTGCCCTAAATTCAAAATACTCAAAAAACAATATATTTTTATTTTCTTTTCTCTTTTACATAAATAATATTTTTCCCATACATATACAAAACACTTTCTTTTGCATCTTGCATTGTTATTTAATTTTTGTACATTGATTAATTGCAAATATTCAAAATGATGTAATAATTTAGGTTTAAATTCTTGTCAATATCCCCATTTGAACATTTGTACCCCCCTTCCCATATTTGGTTTTGTAATAGCTTAGTAATTTAAATTTCGCACTTTATTGCTTTCTAATGATAACATGTTAGAATTAGGGTTTGTATGCGAAAAACGATAAAAAATAGTTATGACCTAATCTCAAGACAAATAAGCATGAAAATGGACACACAAATCACACTTGCACCCCTAGGGTATTCCACTTGTTGCTTTCAAATAAATGGGCCATATTGTATGTTGAACATCTTTGGGCAAAGCAAACAATTTGAATGATCATAGTCCCTCGACAAAACCTTTCAAAAACAAACAAAAACAAATGATCAAGTCCCTTAAAGAAAATTGCCCAAAGACATTTAACGCTGTTACAATTATGGTCTAAACGATGACCCGCGCCTGTCCCTTTCACATCCTAACACAAGATTGCCCACCAAATACAATGGTGGAACAAACTTGTTAAAAGGGTTAAAACATAGCAATAGTCTTTTGAGAAATTTAGGAGTAGATAACCTCTTAGTTACTTGAATCAAACTTGCAAAACAAAACACTTGCCTAATTTCAAAACCACACAACACTACACTTTCAAAATAACTTTCAAAAACAAATGAAAACCTTTTTCAAAAGACATACACCTTTGTATACATCCCCACATGGATCATTACAAAGG
This sequence comes from Vicia faba, assembly GCA_948472305.1. Taxonomy (NCBI): domain Eukaryota; kingdom Viridiplantae; phylum Streptophyta; class Magnoliopsida; order Fabales; family Fabaceae; genus Vicia; species Vicia faba. The sequence continues at coordinate 414,743,493 of OX451740.1, read as the reverse complement.
TTGCCACCACATTGGCCTCTTTTCAAAATATTTTCAAACCCACTCACACTCAAGCACCATTTCAAACAATTGAAAACAAAGGCAAGTGATCTAAGCAAGTAACTAAGAGCCCATGGATAACCATGGATAGAAAGGGTGCTAATACCTTCCCTTTCTATAATCTACTCCCCGAACCCAAGAAAACATCTCAAAAGGTTTTTGCTGTGCTTTTTAACCTTTCCTTAGGATAAAATAAAAAGTCGGTGGCGACTCTTGCTAACCGCAACATTTGCGAATACAAAAGAAAAACCTCAAGTCAGTTCTCCCACCGTATCACACTCAATAACAACCTCTTGATCAACAACTATTAATGGCATTGCTTCGATCCACTTGGTAAAATAATCTATTCCTACCAAGATATATTTCTGTCCTTTAGACGAAGCAGGATTTATTTCTCCTATTAAATCCAATGCCCATCCTCTAAATGGCCATGGTTTAATGATTGAATGTAACTCACTTGCAGGGGCATGTTGAATCCCTGCATGTTTCTGACATTCTTCACAACCTTTAGCAAAGTCTATACAATCTTTGAGCATGCTGGGCCAATACATGCCATATCGAAATAACAGCCATTTCATTTTATGACCTGCTTGATGTGCCCCACATGCCCCATTGTGGACTTCTGACAATGCTAAGTATGCCTCACTTTCTCCTAGGCATTTCAGTAATACGCCTTCTTGGGTCTTTTTGAATAATTCGTTCCCCATGAGGACATATGACAATGCTCTATATTTTATCTTCCTATCAACATTCAGAGTCGGGTTTGTTAAATAACTCGCAAGTGGACTTCGCCAATCTGCATCTGATTAAGTGTTTATGGCTAATATTTCGAATCCCTGTTTCTCAGCATAACCCAATTTCATACTCTCTAGATCTGATGGTGTGAATCTAGTAGCCATAACTCTACCCCTTAATTCCACTAAATCCTCAAAGCTTCTGGAAGAAACTTTATAACCTGAAGCCAACTGTGCTAAGTCATTTGCTTCTTGGTTTTCTATTCTTGGTATATGTTGAATATCCATGTATTCAAATTTCCTAAGTAGCCTGTTAACTATGACGAAGTATATCATCAGGTTTTCCTTTATGCATTTATACTCCTTTGTTATTTGCTTGACCACTAATTCTGAGTCTCCTTTAATTTCGACTCTAGTTGCCCCCAATTCCAACAAAGCTTCAAGTCCAATAATGAGCGCTTCATACTCAGCTTCGTTGTTCGAGCAACGAGGACCATCTAATTTATACTTGAATTTTGTTGGAATTCCTTCAGGAGAAATTATAAGGACTCCAACACCACTTCCATTCCTGTGGGTCGAACCATCAAAGTATAATTTCCATGGTTGCATTTCGACGTAACTCATGACAGTCTGCTCAACCAATGAATGGTCCACAATGAAATCAGAAATCACTTGGCCTTTCACAGCTTTTAAAGGCATGAAAGTCAAACAATATTCTGTTAAGGCTAAAGCCCATTTACCAACTCTGCTATGCATTATTGGTTTCGAAAGCATGTGTTTAATGACATCGAAATGAGATGAAACATAAACATCAACAGGCTTTATATAATACTTGATTTTCATACAAGAGAAGTACAAACATAGACATAGCTTTTCTAAATTGCTATATCTGGTCTATGCATCATTCAATACTCTACTTAAATAGTATATGGCTATTTCGATGCCATTGCTATCTTCTTGTGCTAACATACTACCTATACTAACTTCAGAGGCGGATATGTACAATCTCATGGGCTTTCCCCATGAAGGTGGAGACAAGATGGGAGGCTGAGAGAGGTATCTTTTTATCTTATCAAATGCCTCCTGATGGGCTTCGTTCCACTCAAAGGCTTGGCCTTGCTTTAAACGAAGCAACGGAGAGAAAGCTTGGGTTCTTCCACTCAGATTCGAAATGAACCTTCTGAGAAAGTTAATCTTCCCTAGCAAAGATTACAGCTACCTTTTTGACGTAGGTGCTTTTGTCTCCATTATGGCTTTGGTTTTGTTCTGGTTGATCTCAATTCCTTTCTTGTGAACCACAAAGCCAAGGAAATCTCCAGCCTGCACAAAAAATGCACATTTAAGGGGATTCATCTTTAAGCCATGTTTTCTCATTCGTTCAAATGATTGGCTCAAATGATGCAAATGGGTTTCTACAGATATAGATTTGATGACTATATCATCAATATACACCTGCATAAAGGTTTCAATGAAATCATGGAAAATCTAATTCATTGCCCTTTGATAAGTTGCCCCAGCGTTTTTTAAACCAAAAGGCATCACCACCCATTCGTAGGTGCCTAAGGCTCCTGGGCACAAAATGCTGTCTTGGCAACATCTTCTTCAGCAATAAAAATCTGATTATACCCAGAGTATCCATCTAACATACTCAAATATTCGAATCCTGCAGCAGAGTCTACTAGCATTTCTGCCACAGGCATGGAGTACTCATCCTTAGGGGTTGCAGTGTTTAAATCCCTAAAATCTATGCAGATTCTCAAAGAACCATTTTTCTTAATAACAGGTACTATGTTTGCTAATCATTCGACATACCTTGTGGTTCTGATGAATCTGCAATGCAGCAACCTTTCGATCTCAACTTTAATCTTTGTGAGAACCGCTGGTGCGAATCTTATAGGAGTTTGCTTGATGGGCTTCTTGCCATCTTTGATTGGAAGTCTATGTTCGACTAACTCCCTCTTTAAACCAGGAATTTCGTCATAATCCCATGCCAAGCAATCTTTGTTTTTCTTGAGGACTTCGATCACTTCCTGCTTGAGACCTGGGCTAAGTTTTGCACTTATGTAGGTTATTCTTTTCGTATTTTCATCCCCTAAGTTCACTTCTTCGAGTGGATCCTGCGCCAACATTTTGGCACCTGAGTCTATGGGGTCCCTTTCGAAGCCTAAGGGTTCTTTATCATAGATGGCGTCCAGCCTTTGATCTATCTCAAGTTCTTTAAAGGGTGAGCCTTTCGAGCTATCCCCCTTTATTTCGTTCATCTTTACAGCCGGTTTATTCATTTCAGCCTCTAAGGCCGCCTTTGATTCGTTCTCAGCCATATAGGCCGAAATCCTTTCGAAAAAGGAGGACTCAATCATGAGTAAGGTTGTCGAATTCCCAGCCTGCTGGCCGTCTTTGTATAGTACTTTCAACTCCTTCGTCGTCACTGATTATTCTTCTATCCCAGTATAGGCCATCATGGCGAAGGGTCATATAGTAGTGGGCGTTTTTGGTTTCGTTGATTTCATCATTTGGGACACAAGGAGCAATCTTTGCCAGATGTTTGTCATAATTCCTCTTGTCAACTAAGTTGACTGTTGACATGAAGTAACTCTGGTCTGCTTCAATGTTTTCCACGATCCCATCTTCTCTCCATAAAACTAAACGCTGGTGCATTGACGAAGGAACTGCCCCTACGCCCTGGATCCACCCCTTCCCAGCAACAAGTTGTAGTTGGCCTTGGCTTCGATCACCATGAACATGGTGGGCCTACAGCTTGAGCCTATTGTCAAGTCCAATTGAACTACCCCCAGTGTTTTGCCTACTTTCCCTTCGTAATTGGATAGAACCATGTTGTGTGGCTTGATGTCCCCTTCGCGTATTTCTAACCTTTTCAGCATGAAGTGGGGTATTCAGTTGACTGCAGCGCCCCCATCCACTAGAACCTTGTTCACGCCATGGGCACCAACCTTTGCCCGAATAAATAGTGGCTTAAGATGGTTCTTCATAGCTGGTTCTAGACGCTCGAAGAACGCATTATGCTCCTCGACAGCTCCATTATCCATCACATAGTAGCACACAGGCCTGTGCTTCATCAGATCTATGGTATCTTATTCCTCATACTCGTCAATTTCAGTTTCCTGTCCAAACTCACAAGGAAGCACAGATACCACGTTGCAATTGAGGTTGAGCGAAGACTCCCCCTCTGATTCGAAGTTGTCCGTTATCATATCTTCGTCTTCTTCTGGACCTGGAGTGTATTCCTTTGGTTCACTTGGTTGTACTTCATAAAAGAGCCTCCTATTAACTAGGGGTTTGTCTTCAGTTTGATTTTTTGGTGTGGGTTTGTTGGTGCTAGATTCACCTTGGTTTTTTGTTGAAGTTGCCCCTTTATTTGCCACAGCTTCCCTCTCAGCCTTTCGAATCCTCTGTTGCCTTCGCCATTGAGATCTTGACATGGGGTTTATTCCTTTGTAGTTCTCTAATCTCACCTCTTCCCTCTTCGCTATGTTGAATTGCCTTCTATATGTCATAGCGTGGCGTGCGTTTCGTTCAGTGTTTCTCCATTTGTCTTTGCCTTTGTCATTTCTGACTTGCAGCCATCTGTCTGTTGGCACTTCAGCAGGGATTTTGAACGTCACTCTTCGAGCACCCTTGGGATGAGGGCTATCAGGCCTTCGTTGTTTGTATTTGCTATCGAAACGTGGGACCATCTGAACAGTTTCTTGGTGGTTCCAGCAAGGGGCGAAGGGGATTGTTTCGAAGGCTCTGGCCATGCTTTGATCATACACAGCAGAACACCTTGGGCATATCAAGCACTTGGTTGCCCATTTGTAACAGCGAAACACAAATTCCAGCAAACTTTCTCCAGCCTTAGGATAACACCTGAATAACTGGTTATCCTGGCGCCAGTTGTTGCCAGTTCGTGCCCTTTGTACCCTCTCGAAGTTTGCAGCGATTCTCTGATTGCAGACGATGCTGCACCTAGGGCATAGTATCATCCCTGTATCTCCTTTGTGGCACATCATGAGGTAATCCTTGAGACTAGCATCTCCAACATGATTATCCTCCATTTTATACTTCTCTTTTTCTAAGTATCTCTCTACCTCCTCCATTTCAGAGCGAGGTCTCTCCATATCCACCATGTTTACCTCAACATCCTCCCCCTTAGCGTCATCATCTCCCCATCCTGTGGGTTTTATATCTTCAATGTGGACCTTTGAGCTCTCTGGGGCAGAATATTTGACCAAGTAGTCAAACTTTCCACTGGGTTCCCCTAAAGTATCCCATATTTCTTTCTGAGGGGAGGTTGGCTTCGTGATTTGGACTTTCTCCAATTCTAGCCTCAGGCCTTCAGTAACCTGTGTCAACTCTTGGTTTTGGTTTTCCTGGCCTTCAGTGGCCTGGATTTCTTTTACAACAGCTAAAGGTGCTGCTTCCATCGAAGTCTCTGGTTGCTTGTGGACGTCTTCAGTGACCCCCTCATTGACTTCGACTATCACCCAACTTTCATTTTCAGTACCTTTCTCTCCTACTGGAGCGTCACTTTGGTCAGCTTCCACCATGTTAATTTCTCTAATGTATGCAGGCTCGGATTAATTGGTGTCTGCGACGTCCAAAGGGTCTTCGTCCACTTTCATTTTTGCTTTATCAGCAAACTTCAGTCTGTCGTCTTTAATTGCATTCTGAATTAGGTCCCTGAAAAGAAAACACTGTGAGGTTTTGTGGCCTAGGAAACTATGATATTTGCAAAATCCTCTTTTCTTTCTTTGATCTAAAGGAGGTATTTTGACATTTGATGGCACAATGAGTTGGCCATATTTGACAAGTAAATCAAAAATCTCGTCACATTTAGTGACATCGAAGGTATAAACCTTCTTTGGGAATTTGTCACTTTTCTCATTTTCAACAATTTCTTTCCCTTTTGTGGGAACTAATAATTTGCAGGAGTAAGGTGGTGCTTGTTTTAATTCAGCGAGGTCGATTTCGACCTCTTCGAATTTGAATTCAGGATAATCTTCTGCTTCCTCAGTTCCAACATAAGAGATCGTTTCCTTCTTGTTATTTTTAAAGACTCTGGCCTTTTCGGCCTTTAGCCTTTCGACCTGTCGAACCCTATCGGCTAATTGAGCCATATCCCTCAAGTATTGAGTGTCTAGTTTCTTTCGAATAGAGTAATCCAGGCCGCCAGCAGCCATTTCGACTAACTCATGTTCAGGCACTACTGTAAAGCATCTAGATTTCAAGAGCCTGAATCTATTCAGATAATCATCTATGGGTTCAGTGAACTTCCTCTTGACACTGGCTAGTTCTTTCAGACTTATTTTTGATTGTCCCATGTAGAACTGTTCATGGAATAATCTCTCCAAAAGAGCCCAAGTATCAATGGACCCAGGAGGCAAAGTGGTGAACCATGTGAAAGCGTTCTTAGTCAGGGAACTTGAGAAATATTTGATCCTAAGGTCTTCATTATTGGCTATATCTCCTGCTTCGGTTAGATACCTGGCTACATGTTCGACTGTTGACTCATTGGTATCCCCAGCAAATTTTGTGAACTTAGGGACTTTATATCCCCTTGGTAAATCAGTGTGCATTATGTAATATAATATAGGGGAGGCATAATTTGGCCTTCTAATTCCTGTGTTGAGGCCATTTTGAGCCATGATTCTCTCTATCATGGTGGTTAAATTATTTTCTGCCAAGATGTTATCGTTTCGAATTCTGTGAACGACTGCATCAGCATCTTGATTTCGACCCACCATGACAACCCCTCTAGGTTGTTCTTCTCGAAACTCTGGGACTTCCAGCCTTTCGACCCTTGCCCCTGGTTCCATAATTTCCCTTTGTGGGCCTTGGATCATTGGGGCTTCTAGCCTTTGTGCCCTTGCCCCCACATTAACTTCCTCCCTGGGTGGTCTATAGGGTGGTCCGTTAGCAACTTGTTTTATAATAGGTACGTTCGCTCGAACTCCCGCCTGATTTTGCCTACGCCTTTCTGGGGGAGCGAAAAAATCTGCTATTCGACTCATATTATCTGCGTTTTCTCTGTTTGTCACAGTCACATTTTGTACTATTGGGGCAAATATCTCCTGCATAGTTTGTGCTAATACTCCTATCATATTATGGTTACTGTCATCCATTAATTGCCTAAAAGCCAACTGGTTTTCTGTGGTTAAAATAGGCATTGCACTATAACCCACTGACCTTTGGTTATTTGTCATAAACTGATTTGCCCCAGACCCAGACCCTAATTGTGGTGATGAATTCGATGTGGAATTGTGTAAGCCTGCCATAAAAGATGTTGGCATTCCATAAGAGGAATTTCTGGTTCTATCACCGTCGAAACCGGGTGGTCTAGTTAGTGGGGTGGCGAAATGGGTTTGTGTCCCTGATGGTGGGACGAATCCCCCAGGATAACCAATGGTTCCAGTATTTCCTAGGATCGAACTATTAGTTGATATGCCACTTATTCCATTAGTGGCTATATTACTGGTAGAGGATGCAACAGACTGTGCATTCGAAGGGATCACATTAGATGTTCCCATCGAAGCAGACATATTAGTGCCTGTTGTATGTGGGGCATTTTGTTCCCCTTGTTGATTGTCAGAATTAGACATCTTGTTCAAACGTTTTCTTCTGGATAAGGGTTGGTTGCTATTGGTTATTCTACCACTTCTAAGGTTCATAAAACAACAAACTTATCGCTCAGAGAGTATTTTTACAATGGTTACGTCTCAACAATTTTATTTTGTTCTAAATTTCGTAATGGCCAATGACGGGTCCTACCAGGTGTGCCAATTTGTTTACAGTTATTTCTGGTAAACAACTGATAGTCCTCCAAACTATCGAATAATCTTAATGACTGTTATTCAATCTCTCTGGTAACTTGCAGGATCGACTAGATTGATCCTAGGATGTATTGGTCATTTGGATAACTCTCATTATAGAACTGGTATTCATGGTTGGTATTTAGAATGTTGTGTAGGTGTTTTAACTTACTTCGATTACTCTACTAAAGATCTAAAGGCGTGATCAAGTAAATGTGCGCGAAACTAAATTGCATGAATAAAGTTCAATTGTAAAGACATATAAAACTGCATAAAAGACAAGTAAATGACTTCGAAGCATAAAAACATGTAATGTAAAAGATTCTCTGGAATGTAAAAGGTTCGAAATATGAAGAAAGCGTTTAAATGCAAGAAAACAGTAAAATGACTTTAAGTGAAAAAAGGTGTTCGAATGATAAAAGCTTGAAGATAAAGGCATGAAATGTACAACAGTTTCTGAAATGTAAAGTATTTGAAATGGAAAGAAAGCATTTAAATGTAAGGCATCAGTAAAAAGACTTCGATTGAAAACATTTTAGTGCAAAAAGCTTTTGAATGGTATTGACATGAAGATAAAGGAAAATACTGGAAATGATAAAGAGTTTCATTAAATCATAAACACTTGGTGTTATCATACGTACATTGCTCGTGCATTCGTTTCCCTAGCCATGTGGTATTTTGAATGTTTACTGAGTTTTTTGTACAATAGATATGACACACAAAATCCTAATGCTAAGACTTCTATTTATACTACTTCGACCATAACGGTCTTGCTATAAGATTCTGCCACGTTCAGAACATGCAAAGCAATGCCTCTCTCTAGCTTCCACGCGTCTTCGAATGCTCCAGCGCATATATTTTAAATTTTGAACATCCCGCTCGCATTTGAATTTCAAATGTTTTGGCACTTCTTCGCTTCGAACGCATTTCTTGGACATAGCCTTGTTATCATTTAGAGACTTCTTTGAATATATTCTCATAACTATCACTCGAAGCTCCAAGCTTTGATATGCCCATTCGAAGCACTGCTTCTATAATTTCGAAACATGACATCTTGCTTTATTCCAATCGAAACGTCCAATTTGCTTCGCTTCTAATAATATCATCAAAATCTTCAGCCAACACTACCATGGATGGCGAGGATTTCCCATATCCCATAAACGCATACAGTTAAAAAAATACTACGCATAAGAGACCGTTAGGTTTACACACCTAAGAAAAATAAGGGCATCCCGACAAACCAAAAGGTTTGGGCAAAAATTAGGGATATATGCAAAATATTGTACACCTGCAAGTTGAAAACCCGAAAGGGAGACTTGGGCAAAAAAGGGTATCCCGGTAGACCGAAAACCCGAAAGGACGGTTCAGGCAAAAATTAAGGATTAAAAGCGTACTGCTATGTCCCGTGAAATCAACACAGTCAATTCTATCACCAAGGTCCAAGTTCAAATGGTCCAGGATCAATCCAATCAATATCGATCAACGGCAAAGGATGTTCGAAGACATTGGGGCAATAATAGAGCTAGGAGGCAATGAGATTATTTCACATGGCTGTTTGTTTTCATTCTCAAAATTGTTTTCCTTTTTGGAGATTTCCTCTTACTAGGATTTCCGTTTCTATGTACAAAACGCCTATTCATGGGCAAAATATCAATACAAATACACTTTGAAGTGCAAAATTTTCTATTTCTGTTTTGAATGCAAATTTGTCCAATGACTAAAATTGAATGAACATATGCATATAAACATAATTAAAGCTATTTGGCACATGTGCCCTGCTAAGCATCAGTCAGCATCTCTTTAATGTATATGAAATAGCCCCACAGAGTTATCTCATCATCATTATCCCCACCAGGGTGGTGACAATAAACCTTTCCCCAACGGAGTTGCCCATAAAATCTCCTTACACGAGATAATCCCTGGCCAGAGTCCCAATCTCTTGGCAACTTTATCCCCAGCTAAGGAGATCTCTTCCTAAAGGGAATTCACCTCCTCAACAGGGTTTATTTCCCCAACAGAGTTATTTCCCCAGCCAAGTGCAAATTTCTCAACGTACAACAATCAAGACACCATGAATTTCCCAGTTGAGTATATCTTCCCCAGCTGAGTATATACTCCCCAGTGAGTCCAAATTGCCCAGCTGAGCCCATCTTCCCCAACTGAGTATATCTTCTCATACCGAGGTTTTTATCACCAAGCTGAGTCCATCTTCCCCAGCTGAGTATATCTTATCCAGCTGAACCCAAATTCCCCAGTTAAGTCCAAATTGCACAGCTGAGTACGTCTTCTCCAACCGAGGCTATTTTCTCCAAACAGAATCTATCCTCCCCAGATGAGCCCTTCATCCCCGGTTGAGCCTATCCTCCCCAGTTGGGTGTATCCTCCCCAAGCTGAGTCTGCCTTACCCAGTTGAGTCTATACTCTCTAATTTGAATTTCCCTTTCAAATGACTGCAAATTACAAGGCCACAACCCCTAATCCCCAGTAAAGCCTTCAATAAAGCCTTTATTACTACCAAGAAATGCTATGAAGCCTGGATCCGACCAGATATTAGCACAATTTTCAAGTTATTACTGAAGCCTGGAACCGACCAGATAACAGTTTGACTTCTTCAATTACTGAAGCCTGGACCTAACCAGATAACAGTTTAACTTCTTCAATTACTGAAGCCTGGACCCGACCACATAACAGTTTGACTTCTTGAATTACTGAAACCTGGACCCGACCAGATAACATATAATTTCAAAATGCTGTGAAACCTGGACCCGACCAGATTATAGCCTAACTCTTAAAATATATAGAAGAACCTAAACTCAATCCGACCAAGGTTTAACTTCTTTTCCTAGTAGAGTTGTCTCTCTATCCCCAACAAATGGCTGAGAAACCTGGACCCAACCAGATATCAATCCTCATTTCCATCCTTTCAAGAGAGCCGTTGCAAAGCCTGGATCCGACCAGATAGCAATCATCCTTAGAGATTCGTTGTGAAACCGACCAGATAACAATTAAATCCCCAAGCAGTTTATTGTGAAGCCTGGAACCAACCAGATAACAATTAACTTCATCAAAAATATGCAAAGCCTGGACCCGACCAGATAACAGTTTTCGACCAGTTTATTGTGAAGCCTGGACCCGACCAGATAACAATTAACCTCATCAAAGAAATTTGTGAAGCCTGGACCCGACCAGATAACAGTTTTCAAACAGTATATTGTAAAGCCTGGACCCGAACAGATAACAATTAACCATGATTCTTGGAAAGACGCTATAAAGCATGGATTCGACCAGATAATAGCACAACTTTCCAAAAGACCATAAAGCCCGGACACGACCAGATGATCATTCAATTTCAAGGAATTTTCTGCAAAGCCTGGATCCGACCAGATAACAATTGATTTATCCTTTTCTCTGGCAAGTTACTGTGAAGCCTGGATCCGACCAGATAATAGTTAACCTCCGCATCCCCAGCAAGTTATTGTAAAACCTGGACCCGACCATATGACTATTCAATTTCAAGGAATTTTCTGCAAGGCCTGGATCCGACCAGATAACAGTTAATTCATCTCTTCTCCCACTAAGTTTCCATTAAACCTGGATCCGACCAGATAGTAATCGACTACTTCATCCTCAGCAACTGCGAAGCCTGGATCCGACCAGATAACATATGATATTTGAGTGATGTTCCCCAGCAAAAGCATCCCTTCAATGAAATTTGAAGATATGCATATCCTTCATTTCCAACAGGCAATCCGGGATTCAACCTCCGAAGATTTCCTCAGCAGTAGTCAGGGATTTATTTTCCCGGACAAAAACACACATTTCACATTAATACACCATAGCATGTACATACCAATGCATTTGGCATGATACCATATCTGGTGAACATCATGCAAGCATCTGCATTTTACTAACCCCTTTTCTCACATGTAAAACATCAAGTTTAGTGTGAATCAACAAGAGATTTGTGTTGATACATCTTCCAGCGTTTACCAACATTCCTCCAAATGGCATCTATGAGCCCATTCACCATCCATCTTCGAGTGCAAATTTATGGGCACTTTAGTGTTCAATCATCTTTCACCTTCAAGTCACGAATGGCGGCTCCACCAATCTAACTCTTCAGGTTCAAGAAGTTTGAACAAGGGCAGTTATTGCACCCTAAAACTTGCCCTCTCATTTCTCAAGGGATCACCCTAGATCCTCAAGTTTTTTCTCATCCAATTCCAAGCCTTAAATTATCAATTTTTCAAAGAAAATCACTCACAAGGGTAAAATGGTCATTTGCACACTAAGAAGTCTAACTTTGACTTTTGGATCAAAATCAAATCTCAAAAATCATATTTCATCAAGACATGTTGGAATATGAAGTTTGCTTCATCAAGAGTTTCAAAAGTCAAATTTTATTTTGGAAGAATCAAATTCTAAAAACTTAGAAAATTTTCTAAGTATTTAAGAAATATGACAATTTCAGAACTTCTGGGCCAGTGTTCACACTCAGCAAATTCTGGATATTCTCAAGAAAAAATTTGTTTAGAATTTCAGGGCCAGTATTCACAAAGGTTCAGTCAGAGTTTGCAAAGGTTAAATCAAAGAAGGTAACAAAGCGTGTTGTAAGTATACTGGAAGTTCTGAAGGATCCTTTAGAATACGCTGAAATCAGAAGATAAGAGGATCAGAAGATGAGATGCTACGCTGAAGCAGAACTTCTGATCCAGAGTTAAGCAAGGATGCAGAGTTTCACATGGGAACCCATTTAATGCTCACAACCACTTGTGAAGTCTTTATCCAAGGGATTCTCACCACGTGTATCCTTACTGTCTTGGGAAGACAAACTTCTGTGCAAAAGTATGCTAGACCCATGCACTGTTTCTACTTTTCCTTAATTCATGCTTCCAAATCCAGCTGAGGCGCTGTTAACCATCCCACTTGATGCATTGAACATACTGGTTAAGTTTACTTCAAGAGTAAGTCAACTTCTAGCACATAATGTTAAGAACCACTTGACATCTCCAAACTACAAAAACTTTGCCTATAAATAGAACACCATTGGCCACTAAGAAGAGGTCCAGAAAAATTTGTGAAAGAGGCAAAAAAATTGAGAAAGAAAGCTTTGAACCACTGCAAAAATCCCAAGAACCTAGGAAACTATAAACACAAAATATCAAAATCTTAGCATTGATTCCTTACATTCAAACTCCATTTTTTTCCTCAAGTGTTCTTGACTAAAGCCATCTGTGATACGGTGGGAGAACTGACTTGAGGTTTTGCGTTTGTATTCGCAAATGTTTCGGTTGAGCAAGAGTCGCCACCGACTTTTTATTTTATCCTAAGGAAAGGTTAAAAAGCACAGCAAAAACCTTTTGAGATGTTTTCTTGGGTTCGGGGAGTAGATTATAGAAAGGGAAGGTATTAGCACCCTTTCTATCCATGGTTATCCATGGGCTCTTAGTTACTTGCTTAGATCACTTGCCTTTTGTTTTCAATTGTTTTAAATGGTGCTTTGAGTGTGTGGGTTTGAAAATGTTTTGAAAAGAGGCCAATGTGGTGGCAACCTTTGTAATGATCCATGTGTGGGATGTATACAAAGATGTATGTCTTTTGAAAAAGTTTTCATTTGTTTTTGAAAGTTGTTTTGAAAGTGTGGTGATGCGTGATTTTGAAATTAGGCAAGTATTTTGTTTTGCAAGTTGATTCAAGTAACTAAGAGGTTATCTACTCCTAAATTTCTCAAAAGATCATTGCTATACTTTAACCCTTTTAACAAGTTTGCTTCACCATTGTATTTGGTGGGCAACCTTGTGTTAGGATGTGAAAGGGACAGGCGCGGGTCATCATTTTAGACCATAATTGTAACGACGTTAAATGTCTTTGGGCAATTTCTTTAAGGGACTTGATCATTTGTTTTTGTTTGTTTTTGAAAAGTTTTGTCGAGGGACTATGATCATTCAAATTGTTTGCTTTACCCAAAGAAGTTCAACATGCAATATGGCCCATTTATTTGAAGGCAACAAGTGGAATATCCTAGGGGGTGCAAGTGTGATTTGTGTGTCCATTTTCATGCTTGTTTATCTTGTATTAGGTCAAACTATTTTTTATCGCTTTTCGCATACAAACCCTAATTCTAACATGTTATCATTAGAAAGCAATAAAGTGCGAAATTAAAATTACTAAGCTATTACAAAACCAAATATGGGAAGGGGGGGTACAAATGTTCAAATGGGGGATATTGACAAGAATTTAAATCTAAATTATTACATCATTTTGAATATTTGCAAGATAAATAATATACAAAAATTAAATGAAAATGCAAGATGCACAAAAATGTTTTGTATATGTATGAAAAAATATTATTTATGTAAAAGAGAAAAGAAAATAAAAATGTATTATTTTTTGGAGTATTTTGAACTTAGGGTAAAAACCCTAATTTTAAAGAAAAAGGTATTATTTTCTAATTTAATACAACTATTTATTTATTATTTATAAAAATAAAATAAAATGAAGTGTATTATGGAAAAAGGTATTTTTATATCAAATATTAATAAAAATAAAAAAAATCAAGTATTTTTATATTTTGTCTTAAATATATTAATAATCACACATATATATATATATATATTAAACCCTAAATATGTATTATACACAAAATAAATATTTATTTAATATTTTAATAAAATAAATAAAAGAGTATTTTTTGTGTGGAATATTTTCAGAAAGTAAATAAAAATAAAAATGTATTTACACCATTTTTCTATTTTATTCTAATAATGGTATATATATATATTTATGTACAAACAAAGAAAATAAACAAATAAATATGCAATAAATGCAAAAAATGATGGAAAAAATATTTTTAATTTTTAAATGCCATGAGAAAAAATAAACAAAGTTAATCAAAAAAGAAAAAGTCAAAAATGTTAAGAAATGAACAAATGGGCTCAGGGGGGTGTGAATCAAAAAAGGTGGTGTGAAAAGTGAAACAACACAGGCCCAGCCCACTGATCATTGTCTTCAACCTCCAGCTTCAAACATTTGAAAAACGCGCGCCCCTGTTCCTCAATGTCTAACTCCTGATTCTTGGCTTTTCAGCAAAAACTCATAACACAAGAAATGTTCAGCATGAAGAGACGGTTTCAACCATATAAATAACTTGACCTATCTCTCTAAGATGAGGGAGAATTTCTCCTCCCCCAATTTCTGACCTAACTTTTCATCAATGTTCAGACATGAAATTCTCTAAGCACACGAAACATAAATGAAATCTAATCATATGAGCATGTTCAGGGCTATGATTGTGACATGTTTTCTTCAAAAACCTAAAGCTAACAATGCCTAATAAGAGAGATGGAACTCCATGAATATACCTGTTCAGTTGGAATCGAGCTTGGCAATGGAGGATGTTTCAGAGTGAAATGATGACTTGTACAGCTTCCTTGAAGTGTAAGGGAGCTTTTCCAATTCCTACTTTGTCTTGAAACTCCCTGAATCGAGCTAATGAACTCCAACTGCAAAACAAAAAATTAAAAATGGTGAAGTGGCTTGGAGGTGTTACAGGTCTGATTTTAGGACATGGTTAGCTTGCATATGTTGTAGGGAAGGTAGAGGAAAAGGTTTGGATCAAAATGCTCGAAGGGATTGGGAGTTTGCACTCAAACTGCAGGGGCTCCCCTGTTTGTGCAGTTTTGAGGTGATTAGAGCAATGGGAGTGTTTCAGATGGCAAGGGCTCGTGTGTTAGCTTGGATTTGGTCTATGGAATGTGTTTGATAGCTTTTGTGTTGTGTATGTAAGCTGAGATGAGAGATAGCATAAGTTATGGACTTTTCTTCTATCTTAAGCAACAAAAGCAAGTTGGTTGTTTTAGGTTAGTAGGGGGCCTCCTAATGTGCTGCATAAGCCTCTCTTGATCAGTGTGTTATGCACATAATCTTGTGCAAAGCAGATCTTTCATGTACTTGTTGGATTACAAACTTGACATAAAGCTAAACTTTTCAAAAATGGAAATTTCACTTTATCTAGTTTAGGATTAAACCATTATGCAATGTTAGAACACAAAGAACATGACCTTAACACATTGAATATGCATTAAATTATTGAGTATGAAATGGTTCAAGGACCTGTAATCAAGCATAAAGCAAACTGATTTCAAATTGGCAAGATTATGAACATGTCTTGATGAAGAACAAAAGTGAATTTTTGCCAACTTGTGAAATTCGAATCTCTCAAGTTATGAGGTTGTTTGATGAGTTCTTGGACATTTTGGAAAGCTTGGAATGTGTACTACAATCCATCTTTGAAATGCAAATCAAAATTCCAAGTGGAAGGGTATGAAAAGTGGCCTTGAAGTAGGGTAGAAAACCTTGTCAAAATAGGTCAAATTTCACTAAGTTAAAAGATGGTTTAGTGCCCTTATTCAAAAAATTATAACTTGAGATACAAGCTTCAAATGAGAAAACTTTGTGAATCAAAGTTGTAGATTATGCAACAAGCTACAACTTTCATGTTTTGACTTTTGTTTGAATCCAAATGGATCATGGTGAAAAGATGGGGCAAAGTTGGGAAAAAATTAGGGTTTTTCATAACTTAGAAAAATTCTAAGTTATGAAAAATTCCATTTTCAAACCCTAATTTGCATTTTGAGATTTCTTGGTGAAAAAGTTTCATGATTTGGCAAGTTTTGATGAAAAATGAATCTTGACTCTTGATTTTGACCAAAAAGTCAAAGTTTGACTTTTCAGTATACAGTCAAAATTGATCAGTTGACTGGGAAATTCAACTGTCAATCTTGTGTATTTGGGATCTTTTGAGCTTGATGAATATGTCAAGATAATTCAATTGAGTCCTTGAGGCCATATGTGAGCTTGGTTTACCATTGGCTAGGTCAAACAGTCAAAAATTGCCTTTGTGCAGTCAAAACCCTAAAAATGACCATTTTGCCCTTTTGATGATCTGATCAAATTTCTTGGGGAATTGTGATCCAAACTTGATCAAATGGTCCATATGAGTTCATAATGTTGATGTGGATCAAATTTCATGAGGTTTGACTGTCAATTGGCCACAGTTGACTTTTTCCCCAATACAGCTGATTTCTAGGTCAACTGTCCAATTGACTGGGTAAAACTTGGAATCAAGACTTGAAACTTGGCATGGGTAAACTTGGGAGTCCAACATGAAGCATGAAAGTCATTTTAGGCTTTTCAGGTCAAAACATCCTTGGGCAAACACAAACCCTAATTTGAGTCCACAGTGCAAGGTGAAGTCTTAAGCAGAGGAAACCCTAACTGTATCTTGATCTTCAAAGGTCTTGTGATGAGAAAATGTTGGGGAAATGGGAGGGAAAATTTTGGGGTACAACAGTTTCCCCTGTTCAATCTTCTTTGACCTGAAGAGTTAGATTGGCAAGTTTGCCTTTCGCGACTTGAAGGTAAAAGGAGATTGGACACTAATGTGCCCAGAAAATTTGCACTCGGCGATCTGATGGTGGAGGTGAATGGGCTTAAAGATGCCATTTGGTGATGGGCTTAAAGATGCCATCTGGTGACTGCTGGTAGGAGGATGGGCTTATAGATGCCATCTGGTGACTGCTGGTATGAGGATGGGCTTATAGATGCCATCTGGACATGTTGAACTGTATGTCAATGGTGAGTGGATAAGTATCAGAAGGGCATCCCTGTTTTGGAACATCTCTGAATTTGGGTATGAACAAGCAACAGATTGACGTCCATGTCTGGAGAATCTGTAAACTATCTGAGGTTGAATAAGCAATAGAGCAGTATCCGTTGTTGGGACATGTCCGTAAACTATTTTCAAAAATTGTGAAGAGTCTGAATCAGTTGGTAGATTGACATCCGTTGCAGGGAAGAATCCATAAACTGTCTTCAAAGGTTGAGAAGAGTCAGAACAAATCGGTAGATCGACATCCGTTGTAAGGAAGAATCCGTAAACTTGTTTCAGAAGTTGAGAAGTTGAAGAGGAAACGGTGTAAGGTTTCTGCTGATGCGTCTGAATGAATCTGGAATAAGTATCAGAATGTCGTCGTGTCCGGGTCGCATCTGAACTATTTCTGGATGAATCTCGGGAGATGATCTGTGTCTGTCGACTGATCTTTCCTGAAAAGGCAAAGGGTTAGTTGTATGCAATGTTATGATGTATGATGCAATGTACGTGACATTAATATGAATGCGCATGTAAGCTGATGAGCTAATCTTGCCAAGGATACATGAATCCGAGATGGCTGAAGATGAAAACGTTCTGACTGCTGCCGGGGAAAGTAAATCCTTGGCTGTCGCTGGGGGAGAGAATTCCTGATGACCTCTACTGGGGAGTTCCAAACTAGTAGACTCATGCTGGGAAGACCAGATTGAGAATCTTTGGCTTGACGGGAAGTAACCCTGGAGACCTCACTAGGGAACTCAAGATTTTCCTTTCCAGAACCCTGTGGGGAGAAGGTTCAATGGTCTGGCTTCGCTGGGGATACTGAACCTTAAACTTTGAGGGGAGTTGAACTCCGGAGGATTCCCTGGCTGGAGATTTTGATGAACTCCGCTGGGGATAGGGAGAATTTTGGCGAGCGCGATCTTCCGTGGTGGTTAGCTTGAGAAGAATCTGAACAAGCGATAGGTTAACCTCCGTTTACTTGGAGAACCCGTGAACTGTTTTCAGAAATCTTGAAGTTGAACCAGCAATAGAACAACATCCGTTGTTGGGAAGCGTCCGTAAACTAAATTCAAAGGTTGCATCTGAACAAGCTGATAGATTAACATCCGTTGTTGGGATGAATCCATGAACTGTTTTCAGAAGTCTTGAGAAGAATCTGAACAAGTCGGTAGATTAGCGTCCGTTGTTGGGAAGAATCCGTAAACTTTTTCAGAAGTCTTGAAGAGGAACCGGTGTAGGGCTTCCTGATGATGAGCTTGTGTAAAACTGCATCGGTTTTGAACACTTTTGACATTCGAACGCCCCAAGTGGTGATGTAGATAAATTCCTGGCTTATTACAGGTGTTGGTCTACAATCGGTCGTTCATAGATGTTTCCTGGGTTGTTGCAGGTGTTGATCTGGAATTCTTCAGACATGCCCTGGCTGGATACAGGAGTCGAATCTGGAAAGGTGATAGTTGATAGATATGCCCTGGCAGGATACAGGAATCGAATCTTCGAACTCTTCAGACGTGCCCTGGCTAGATACAGGAATCGAGTCTGGAAATGGTCAACAGATATGCCCTGGCTGGATACAGGAGTCGAATCTGGAAATAGTCAACAGATATGCCCTGGCTGGATACAGGAGTCGAATCTGGAAATAGTCGTCAACAGATATGCCCTGGCTGGATACAGGAATCGAATCTTCGAACTCTTCAGACGTGCCCTAGCTAGATACAGGAATCGAGTCTGGAAATGGTCAACAGATATGCCCTGGCTGGATACAGGAGTAGAATTTGGAAATAGTCAACAGATATGCCCTGGCTGGATACAGGAGTCGAATCTGGAAATAGTCGTCAACAGATATGCCCTAGCTGGATACAGGAATCGAATCTTCGAACTCTTCAGACGTGCCCTGGCTAGATACAGGAATCGAGTCTGGAAATGGTCAACAGATATGCCCTGGCTGGATACAGGAGTCGAATCTGGAAATAGTCAACAGATATGCCCTGGCTGGATACAGGAGTCGAATCTGGAAATAGTCGTCAACAGATATGCCCTGGCTGGATACAGGAGTCGAATCTGGAAATAGTCATCAACAGATATGCCCTGGCTGGATACAGGAGTCGAATCCGGAAATGTTGTCGACAGATATGCCCTGGCTGGATACAGGAATCGAATCTGGAGATGTTGTAGTTGATTTGTTGAACACTTTTGACATTCGAATGCCCCAAGTGGTGAAGAAGGAATCTTGAATCGGATTACTCTGCATATTGAGAGATTTCTTGAAATCTTGACTGGACTGCCCCAGGTTAACTGGATTGAAAGATCTGTTGGACCTCGACTGGACTGCCCCAGGTTAATTGGATTGTGACATGTCATGCCCCTTGTTGATAGGAGATTTGATGGGAGTGTTATCCTCTTGAAGTGATTTAGACTTACTGAGAGAGTTTTCGTTCCTCCGAACATTCGCTGTATGAATTTCTTCGCTGTCAAATAAAAGGGTCAAATGCAGACAGTGATATTCGAATAATGCAAAGTTTATGTTTGTCTCGAAGTTTTGAAAAATGCGTTTTTAGCAGAAAACTTTTCATAAGACAAGTTAACACAAGATTTAGAGCAAAGCCCTACAGGAGTCAGGATACCTTTTGTAACAGTATGCTTTCGAACTAACCTGTGCTTCAATTAGGACTTTTGAAGGGTTGTAACGTGGTCTGGTTCACGGTTTAAGAAACAAAGGATAAAGGCTCAAAGTATATTTGTACCCACCCGCTCTTCGTGATGTTTTTCAACCTAAGCTCAGTTAATTGTGCGTCGCACTCTGTTTTGAATTTGGAACGACTTTTGGGCGATGGTTCACCAGTTGAATTTTGGGAGACAGTCATCATCTCCTTTTTTCTTTTATGTTGTTAAGGGTTTTGTAATGACCTCACTATTTTGATTTTGATTTGTTATCCCTAACTTTTGCCTGACTGTTACCGTTTTCGGGATTACTGTCAGCGGGATGCCCCAGCTTTCTTAAGCCTCCTTTATAGGTTTTGGCTCAGTGGGCTTTTCTCTTTTGAGAGATTGACTGTCTATGTGATAGGGAAACACCCTTGTCTTTTGATTCCAAAGGAACGCTTTCTCTTTTTGACGTCGTTCGTTATATTACGAACTGAGAGTTTGCGACTTCAATGCGCATTTTCTTTTGAATCAACTGAGAGACTACCCTGCCCCGGGTTTATATCAATGGTTTCGATTGTTTAGAACAGAAAACTCCTACTTCTTTGGCTCGAAGGGGTTGACTAGGGATTAACTTCCTTATAACTCCAGTGTTTGGGAATTGAAAGAAATGCCTGTACATCATCAGCAAGGTCTGTTCAAAAGCATACTGTATAAGATCATGGTATTGTTTCGTCATCCTCCCTTTAAAGGCTTGCAGCTTTTTATCAAGAGTTAAATATCGTAAAGAAAAGCATAAGAGTAGTGAAACGAATGGATGAATTCAAGACAAACATATGCAATGCATTAATGAAAACAGAGTTTAACATCAACAGATAATTGTTTGACAGCAAAAAGAAATTACAACTTTGAAAAATTCAAAAAGAAACAAAAGTCTTTCAGTTTGAGCTTCGTCACTTCAAGCGGAGAACCCTTTAACGGAAGATTTTCATCTCGCCGTCTGGCATGAATTCCAGCACCCCAATGTCGATCAGATCTTGAATCTTGTTCTTCAGGGCCCAACAGTCGTTGGTGCTGTGTCCCGGGCTGCAGGAGTGGTAAGCACAGAATGCGTCGGGATTAAAGTGAGGAGAGGAGATGTTGAGCTTCTGAGGAGGGTCTTTTACAGTAAGCAAGTTGACCTCCAACAGGCGCTTCAGTATGAAGAATGATGGTATCTCAGTCTCCGTAAACTGCCTTCCTGACTTTTCTTGCTTACGCCGATTGCCCCGTTGACGCTGGCGATGTTGTTGATGGGTTTGTGACCCTGAAGCTAGCAAAGGAGCTTTCCCCTTGTCTTCTTGAGTGGATGGAGGCTGAGCGGTGATTTTCTCTTCAACCTCAGATGCTTGCCCTAGTTGGTTGTTTGGAAGCAGTTGGCGGACAAGAACTCTGAGTTCCTCTTGTCTTTGAGATAGGTCTTGGATGAGAGCCATCTGGCCCACCAACTGTCCCATCATTTGAGTCCTCAGTGTTGTCAGATCAAACTGCAGCTCCGCAATCTGATCATTCCTGGCATTGTTGGAATTCCCCAAGCCCTTGGTGAGGAGAGCTTTCATCTCTTCTTGCCCCAGAGACAAGTTCAGGAACATCTCCTGCAGCTGAGCAGTCTGGTCTTGGATGTCTTTGACAGACCGTTCTAGAGTCATCTCTTGCTGAAATAAACAGCAGGAGAGTAAGGAAACCTGAAAAAGGAAAGATTGTCAAAATGCAATGCATGATATGTGGATGCATGCTTTCAAGGATCTCTTGGGGTAAACACAAGAAAATGTTAGAGGTTGAACTTTTCTCTTGGATTGGAGATTTCTGTACCGGTGGACGTCCTTCCACGAGAATCAAGCTCACCATGTCGAGTGGGTCATAGCCACTGATTCAAGTTGTTGTACTTGAACTTTGACTGGATTGGTTAGAGGAGAAACCTCTTGCCCCTTGATAGACGTTTGGCTCAACGTAATCCTGCATCAACAGAACCCTCGAGATCCTTGAAATGGTTATAGAAAATGCTAGAATGCTATGGCATGATGTTATGATGTTATGTACATGTATGCACAAGCAAGTGAGTGTATATACAGGCAAACATATTCACACAAAGCACACAAGGCCTTAGGTTTAGGCTCGCATGAGGTCTGGGTATTACCCTCTTGAAGTTGGTGGGCTCAACCTGTCCTATTAGAAGTAACCGGGTTCTAAAGATCCCAATATCACTGGATTGCTTTCATTGTTCATCGTTTCGATTTAGCCACTGAACTGGCGACCGAAATATTCCAGGAAAGCAACCCTCCATTGAGTGTAGTATCGAGTATCAACCAACCTCGGACTGCACCAAAGTCAGTTATCTCACTACCCTAAAAAGGCCAAGATGGTCAATTAAGGTTCTAAGGTCAGTTGATGCTTCGCGGCACCACGCGGCGGCCCCGTACTCTCCTTGACTGAACTCAAGGGTTACCGGTACACACCAAAGTGCCACATCAACGTAGCAGACTGCTTCAACCATGTCGGTATACCCCGCACAGTTCCCTCACAGCCTTGTTGCTACCTAAAAGGGTTTCCCCAGATCCGGGTTAGGATCTATAAAGCTCCGATACAAAGCCCACAAATGTAAAGCAAACAAAGCAACCAATTGAAAGTAAAGGTGATCTAAACCCTAAGGTAACCCCACTTAAAAAAGGTTCCCCAGCAGAGTCGCCAGTTCTGTGATACGGTGGGAGAACTGACTTGAGGTTTTGCGTTTGTATTCGCAAATGTTTCGGTTGAGCAAGAGTCGCCACCGACTTTTTATTTTATCCTAAGGAAAGGTTAAAAAGCACAGCAAAAACCTTTTGAGATGTTTTCTTGGGTTCGGGGAGTAGATTATAGAAAGGGAAGGTATTAGCACCCTTTCTATCCATGGTTATCCATGGGCTCTTAGTTACTTGCTTAGATCACTTGCCTTTTGTTTTCAATTGTTTTAAATGGTGCTTTGAGTGTGTGGGTTTGAAAATGTTTTGAAAAGAGGCCAATGTGGTGGCAACCTTTGTAATGATCCATGTGTGGGATGTATACAAAGATGTATGTCTTTTGAAAAAGTTTTCATTTGTTTTTGAAAGTTGTTTTGAAAGTGTGGTGATGCGTGATTTTGAAATTAGGCAAGTGTTTTGTTTTGCAAGTTGATTCAAGTAACTAAGAGGTTATCTACTCCTAAATTTCTCAAAAGATCATTGCTATACTTTAACCCTTTTAACAAGTTTGCTTCACCATTGTATTTGGTGGGCAACCTTGTGTTAGGATGTGAAAGGGACAGGCGCGGGTCATCGTTTTAGACCATAATTGTAACGACGTTAAATGTCTTTGGGCAATTTCTTTAAGGGACTTGATCATTTGTTTTTGTTTGTTTTTGAAAAGTTTTGTCGAGGGACTATGATCATTCAAATTGTTTGCTTTACCCAAAGAAGTTCAACATGCAATATGGCCCATTTATTTGAAGGCAACAAGTGGAATATCCTAGGGGGTGCAAGTGTGATTTGTGTGTCCATTTTCATGCTTGTTTATCTTGTATTAGGTCAAACTATTTTTTATCGCTTTTCGCATACAAACCCTAATTCTAACATGTTATCATTAGAAAGCAATAAAGTGCGAAATTAAAATTACTAAGCTATTACAAAACCAAATATGGGAAGGGGGGTACAAATGTTCAAATGGGGGATATTGACAAGAATTTAAATCTAAATTATTACATCATTTTGAATATTTGCAAGATAAATAATATACAAAAATTAAATGAAAATGCAAGATGCACAAAAATGTTTTGTATATGTATGAAAAAAATATTATTTATGTAAAAGAGAAAAGAAAATAAAAATGTATTATTTTTTGGAGTATTTTGAACTTAGGGTAAAAACCCTAATTTTAAAGAAAAAGGTATTATTTTCTAATTTAATACAACTATTTATTTATTATTTATAAAAATAAAATAAAATGAAGTGTATTATGGAAAAAGGTATTTTTATATCAAATATTAATAAAAATAAAAAAAATCAAGTATTTTTATATTTTGTCTTAAATATATTAATAATCACATATATATATATTAAACCCTAAATATGTATTATACACAAAATAAATATTTATTTAATATTTTAATAAAATAAATAAAAGAGTATTTTTTGTGTGGAATATTTTCAGAAAGTAAATAAAAATAAAAATGTATTTACACCATTTTTCTATTTTATTCTAATAATGGTATATATATATTTATGTACAAACAAAGAAAATAAACAAATAAATATGCAATAAATGCAAAAAATGATGGAAAAAATATTTTTAATTTTTAAATGCCATGAGAAAAAATAAACAAAGTTAATCAAAAAAGAAAAAGTCAAAAATGTTAAGAAATGAACAAATGGGCTCAGGGGGGTGTGAATCAAAAAAGGTGGTGTGAAAAGTGAAACAACACAGGCCCAGCCCACTGATCATTGTCTTCAACCTCCAGCTTCAAACATTTGAAAAACGCGCGCCCCTGTTCCTCAATGTCTAACTCCTGATTCTTGGCTTTTCAGCAAAAACTCATAACACAAGAAATGTTCAGCATGAAGAGACGGTTTCAACCATATAAATAACTTGACCTATCTCTCTAAGATGAGGGAGAATTTCTCCTCCCCCAATTTCTGACCTAACTTTTCATTAATGTTCAGACATGAAATTCTCTAAGCACACGAAACATAAATGAAATCTAATCATATGAGCATGTTCAGGGCTATGATTGTGACATGTTTTCTTCAAAAACCTAAAGCTAACAATGCCTAATAAGAGAGATGGAACTCCATGAATATACCTGTTCAGTTGGAATCGAGCTTGGCAATGGAGGATGTTTCAGAGTGAAATGATGACTTGTACAGCTTCCTTGAAGTGTAAGGGAGCTTTTCCAATTCCTACTTTGTCTTGAAACTCCCTGAATCGAGCTAATGAACTCCAACTGCAAAACAGAAAATTAAAAATGGTGAAGTGGCTTGGAGGTGTTACAGGTCTGATTTTAGGACATGGTTAGCTTGCATATGTTGTAGGGAAGGTAGAGGAAAAGGTTTGGATCAAAATGCTCGAAGGGATTGGGAGTTTGCACTCAAACTGCAGGGGCTCCCCTGTTTGTGCTGTTTTGAGGTGATTAGAGCAATGAGAGTGTTTCAGATGGCAAGGGATCGTGTGTTAGCTTGGATTTGGTCTATGGAATGTGTTTGATAGCTTTTGTGTTGTGTATGTAAGCTGAGATGAGAGATAGCATAAGTTATGGACTTTTTTTCTATCTTAAGCAACAAAAGCAAGTTGGTTGTTTTAGGTTAGTAGGGGGCCTCCTAATGTGCTGCATAAGCCTCTCTTGATCAGTGTGTTATGCACATAATCTTGTGCAAAGCAGATCTTTCATGTACTTGTTGGATTACAAACTTGACATAAAGCTAAACTTTTCAAAAATGGAAATTTCACTTTATCTAGTTTAGGATTAAACCATTATGCAATGTTAGAACACAAAGAACATGACCTTAACACATTGAATATGCATTAAATTATTGAGTATGAAATGGTTCAAGGACCTGTAATCAAGCATAAAGCAAACTGATTTCAAATTGGCAAGATTATGAACATGTCTTGATGAAGAACAAAAGTGAATTTTTGCCAACTTGTGAAATTCGAATCTCTCAAGTTATGAGGTTGTTTGATGAGTTCTTGGACATTTTGGAAAGCTTGGAATGTGTACTACAATCCATCTTTGAAATGCAAATCAAAATTCCAAGTGGAAGGGTATGAAAAGTGGCCTTGAAGTAGGGTAGAAAACCTTGTCAAAATAGGTCAAATTTCACTAAGTTAAAAGATGGTTTAGTGCCCTTATTCAAAAAATTATAACTTGAGATACAAGCTTCAAATGAGAAAACTTTGTGAATCAAAGTTGTAGATTATGCAACAAGCTACAACTTTCATGTTTTGACTTTTGTTTGAATCCAAATGGATCATGGTGAAAAGACGGGGCAAAGTTGGGAAAAAATTAGGGTTTTTCATAACTTAGAAAAATTCTAAGTTATGAAAAATTCCATTTTCAAACCCTAATTTGCATTTTGAGATTTCTTGGTGAACAAGTTTCATGATTTGGCAAGTTTTGATGAAAAATGAATCTTGACTCTTGATTTTGACCAAAAAGTCAAAGTTTGACTTTTCAGTATACAGTCAAAATTGATCAGTTGACTGGGAAATTCAACTGTCAATCTTGTGTATTTGGGATCTTTTGAGCTTGATGAATATGTCAAGATAATTCCATTGAGTCCTTGAGGCCATATGTGAGCTTGGTTTACCATTGGCTAGGTCAAACAGTCAAAAATTGCCTTTGTGCAGTCAAAACCCTAAAAATGACCATTTTGCCCTTTTGATGATCTGATCAAATTTCTTGGGGAATTGTGATCCAAACTTGATCAAATGGTCCATATGAGTTCATAATGTTGATGTGGATCAAATTTCATGAGGTTTGACTGTCAATTGGCCACAGTTGACTTTTTCCCCAATACAGCTGATTTCTAGGTCAACTGTCCAATTGACTGGGTAAAACTTGGAATCAAGACTTGAAACTTGGCATGGGTAAACTTGGGAGTCCAACATGAAGCATGAAAGTCATTTTAGGCTTTTCAGGTCAAAACATCCTTGGGCAAACACAAACCCTAATTTGAGTCCACAGTGCAAGGTGAAGTCTTAAGCAGAGGAAACCCTAACTGTATCTTGATCTTCAAAGGTCTTGTGATGAGAAAATGTTGGGGAAATGGGAGGGCAAATTTTGGGGTACAACACCATCCATGCAGTTGCTGATTCACACATTAGAAGCTACTTTAACTTCTGTATTCCTATTGCCATACACTCGCCATTCACTTCCACCTCAAAGAAGTCAGAATATCACCCCTTGGCTGTTCCAGAAGTTGCAAGCTTCCATCCTGCTGAGTACGTGAAGAAGTTGCTCAGAACATCACCAGAATTCAAGACCAACCTCCAGTTCACAGAATCCTTTCCATCTGCAAGGTAAGTTTTCAGCTGACTCTCATCATACTGATTAAGCATTGTCAGATTATGCTTATTTAGAACAATGTAGATATTCTGATCCTGATGATGTATATATATCCTGAAATTCATGCATCTGCCTGCATAAGTAGAAGAAATCCCTATTCAGAGCTTCATAAACAAATTAGGACTCAGAATTAGAATTAGCAAATACATGTTGCTTCTGATTTGTGCTTATGATATTTCATGAAATTTTTCATAATTATTATGTATTCAACTTCTGTTCTGTTAAGAAATAACTAAGTTGCAAATGTTCTGACTGGCATGGAGAGAGGCAAAGTTCTGGCAGTTGCGTCAGGACTTCTAAAAACTTCTGAGTTATCAGAAGATCCGGAACTTCTGAGCTTCCATATTTCTACTAACGTTGTTTCTGTTTATGCAACAAGTCAGAGTCAGAACTTCTCACCTCTTCTATTTTCAGCATTTTGCGCTGATTATGTTTTCTTTCTCTTTTATTATTTTGCCATCATATTATTTTTTATTATTAATCAAAAAACACCAAAAATATTTTATATTTGCATATTATATTTTCTTTTAACATAAAAAGACAAAAATATTTTCTTAAACAAAAGTTATTTTCCTTTTTTAAACAGACAAACATTTTATATTTCTTGTACATTCTTACCTATTCAATATGGTTGTAATAGTAACTTAGGATTTAATTTGCAACCCCCATTTGAAGTTTGTACACCCCATCCCCCTAATGTCTGTAATAGTGTAGGATCTTTATTTTCCATACTTTTATTGCTTTCATAAATTGTTAGTAATTAGGGTATGTATGACAAGACTAAAACCAATGTTTATAAAACCCTAATTCAAGACAAATTACACATGCAATCAAATACACTTGCACACTAGCACCCCTAGGGTAATTCTACTTGTTTCCTTATAAAAAATGGCCATGTTATGCATGTGGGATGTCTTAGCACAAACAAATCGAAAAAATACAAGATCATAGTCCCTCGATGATGCTATCAAAGTTGCCTTTCAAAATGATCTTAGTCCCTAAAGAAAAAGTGCTAAGTCATCTTACAACATTGCTATCATGGTCATACGATGACCCAACGCTCGTCCCTTCATATCCAACGATGGAGCTTCTTACCAAAACAATGGTAAAATAGCAACATCTAAAGGAGGAGGAAAAGCACATCTAAGACTTTTTGAGTAGGTAGATTACTTTTAGTTACTTGCTCACTCTCAAAACAAATATCCTTTCTATTTTCAAAAAAAATCACATACACTTTCCAAACATCTTTCCAAACTTGAAATATTTTCAAAAATCTCAACACTTTGTATACGTTCTTACGAACGAGAACTATTACAAAGTTTTCCTAAATGATGACACCTTTTATAAAATACTTTCAAAACCACACAAAACACAAATTCAAACAAAAGCAAGTGATCTAGCAAGCGACTAAGAGCCCATGGAAAACCATGGATGGAAAGGGTGCTAATACCTTCCCTTTTCATAATCTACCCCCCGAACTCAAGAAAACATCTCTAAAGGTCTTTCCTGTGCTTTTTCACATTTCCTTTTGGATAAAAGAAAAGTCGGTGGCGACTCTTGCTAAATCGCAACATTTGCGATAAAACGCAAAACCCTCAAGTCAGTTCTCCCATCGTATCACACTATTACTAGGACATGTTGAGCCAACTAAACTTCAAGAGGGTACTTACCTATAAGACTCCATGCAAGCCTAAGCCTAAGGACTTGTTTTCTTTATTTTTATATACATACTTGTACATAACATCATGAACATCATAACATCATACACATTCACTAACCATTTCAAGGATTTTTGGATTCATCTTTGTTCTTCTTTTGTAGGATATGGATTCACTTCGCAGGAAAACTATTCAAGTCAACCTTGTGCGAATCCCATCCACAACTTAAGGAGCTAGCTTCAAGTATTCCAGAAAACCCTCCATTCACCGAGAGATATGGTCGCCTACTCAACTTGGTCACCTCCAACACAGTCGAGGACATGATGAAGGTGCTCTTTCAGTTCTTTGATCCTTTACACCATTGCTTCACATTTCCCGACTATCAACTTGTGCCTACTTTGGAAGAATTATCCTGGCTTATGAGAATTCCCATTCTCAATCAACTACCTTTCAACGGTACGGAAAGAGATCCAAAACCAGAAGAGATTGCTCAAGCTCTACACATGCACTCATTTGATGTCACAACTCATTGGGAAACAAGGAGTGGTGTCAAGGGTTTCCTAGCAAAGTTCTTGTTTGAGAAAGCCCAAAATTGTTGGAATTCTTTGGACCTGCAAGCCTTTGAGGAAATTGTGGCTCTCCTCATCTATGGGATGGTTTTGTTTCCAAATCCTGACCAACTCATAGATGTGAACACCGTCAAAATCTTCATATCCCACAACCCGGTGCCTACATTGCTAGGGGATATCCTACACTATTTTCACACTAGCACAATGAGGAAAAGAGGTGTCCTTATGTGTTGCACTCCTCTCTTGGCAAGATGGTTTATTTCACATCTTCCCCAATCTGTACTAAAGAATGAGCAAGGTTTAAGGTTGTCACAAAGGTTGATGACACTCAAACATTCAGACATTCATTGGCGCTCCCGATCCGTAAAGAATGTTACTATTGTCGACCATTGTGGAGAGTTCCCTAATGTCCCTTTACTTGGCATTAGGGGAGGTATCACCTACAACCCCTGCTTATCCTTAAGACGATTTGGTTACGCCCGAAGGGATGGCCCTCATGAGATGCTGATTCAAGGTTTGGTATTTGACTACGAGAACGATGATCAAGATATTCGCTAGAGATTTATCTGAGCTTGGAGGATGTTAAACAAGGTAGATAGCAAGACTTTGGGGCACAAGAATTCCATCCCTCTTGAGCCTTACCTCAAATGGGTACGAACTCGTGCTCAAAGTCTGATGATGCCTTATCCTTCCATTCTCCCGGTAATTATTGAGCCTGTCATGGAAGGAGATGTTCCATACACTATCCTACATCCTGACATACCCACCTCTCTTGAAGACTTACAAAGATATTGGATTCAACTCAAGGGGGAGCTAGATACTTTTGAAGCCCAATTCTATGCAAGCGAGAAGAAGGTTTTGGAACTCACTAGGATACTTCATGAGGAGAATACTCTGAATGCCTACATTGCACCAAAGAGGATGCGTACTACCTTTCTATCTTAGAGTTTCTTATATTTGTTTTTCCCAAGGAGGCATTGATGTACTCAAGCTTTAATTTATTAATATAACATGTGTTTCCTTTTTGTCTAAAACAAATTTGAATCTTAAGATCCTTGAAATCATTGCATACGCATTTATCATTCATCATAACATAAGCAGGTTTCTTGCAACAAGTCTCCTCATCTCTCTACTGTTTATTTCAGTTAGATGGATCTCGAGCAACGGTGAAGGACCTCCAAGCTCAGAATACACAATTTCAACAATTGTTCTTAACTCTGGCCAAAGGATAAGAAGAGTTGAAGACCTTGCTGGTTGAGGAGAAAAAAAAGAAGACGAAGAAAATAACCGGAATTCTGAACATGGGAAGAAGATTCCAAGGGCAGACAAGAAGGGCCTTAGACTTTGCTACGACATCTGGTGAGAAAGACAATCAAGATGGGAAGGGAAAGGAAACAATTGTTCAGTCTAATTCAGAAGAGGAAGAGGAAGAAGAAGACTATTCTGAAGAACAATACCCTCCAACCGACGACAAGTATAAGCATCTAGAAGAACGGTTAAGTGCAATGGAAATCCAAAAAGTGCTTGGATTGGACTTTGAGGAGTTGGACTGGTATCAGGAATTGTCATTCCTCCAAAATTCAAAGCACCTGGGTTCGCCAAATATGATGGAGTCTCATGCCCCAAAATGCATCTCCGGTCCTATGTAAGGAAGATCCAGCCCCATACCGCTGACAAAGATATATGGGTACACTTCTTCCAAGATAGTCTGTCTGGAACTCAACTTGATTGGTTTTATTAGTTAGAAAGAGCCAACGTTCATAACTGAGAAGATCTTGGTTCAGCCTTTTACAAACAATACCAATACAATACTGATCTTGCGCCTACCCGTACTCAATTCTAGGGTATGGCCATGGTTTCAAATGAAAGCTTCAAGGACTATGCACAAAAATGGAGAGATTTGGCCGGAAGAGTTCAACCTCCTCTATCTGAAAGAGAATTAGTATACATGTTTTTGGGCACCTTGTCTAGTCCCTTCTTCAATCACCTAATTAGGAGTTCATCGACAGGTTTTACTGAACTAATATTAACTGGAGAAAGGGTAGAAGCCGGAATAAAAAGTGGAAAGATTCAAAAAGATGCATCCTCTTCTACTTTAAAGAAACCATTCATCGGAAAGAAGGAAGTGGTTGCTGTTTATCCTTAGAGAAATTAAGATAGGGCCGAACACCGTCCAATGGTGAGGGCTGTTATGATTCCTAAACCTGCGCCTGATCAGCAAAGAAACAACCAACCAAGGATGGAAAGACCAGTCAGACAATTCACCAGAATTAACATGACCTTATATCAAGTATTGTCACACTTTCTAAGATCCAACCTAGTGACTTTGAAAGAAGCTCCAAAGAACCCTAACACGACATCTCCTCACTATCATCCTAATTCCCGTTGCGCATACCATTCTGAGAGTCCCGACCATGACACTAACAACTGTTGGACTTTAAAGAACAAAGTACAAGACCTCCTTGAAGCCAAAGAGATTGAATTTGATGCGCCAGAAAAGCCCAATGTCATTTCTTCCCCTATGCCCAAACACGGCCATAATGCCAACGCCATTGAAGAGGATATGTTTGTTACTTCAATTGATGAACTTATGACCCCACTCCTGACCATAAAAAGGAACTTATTGAATGCCAGTGTTTTCCCGGGCTGTGATGAAAGTTGTCATTTCTGTTTGTCCTCACTAACCAGCTGTCCTTTGTTGAAAGCAGACGTTCAATGCCTAATAGATAACAAGGAAATTTTGTTCTAAAAGACTTTTGTTCCACCTGTTTCTTATAATGATGTTTCCATCATGACCATCTTTGACAATTCTTCCAGGCTCTCCACCAAAAGACCCATTAGAATTACATCAGTTCCAAAAGTAGCTCCTTTGATAATTATAATGCCTAGACAAGTCCCGTATTTGTCAGATAAAACCGTACCATGGAATTATGGAGGGGATGTCTACTACCACGGTATCAAGCAAGATTGGCCAGCTGCCGAAGATTCAAGTTTCGAGAAAGATAACTCTGATATCAGTAACATTGTCGGGACTAGCAAGATTACCCGAAGCGGAAGGATATTCTCTCTAGAAATTGCTTCCCCAAAAGAAGTTTCTGGACCCGTAATCATTCCTGTTGTTGTTGCTCCTCCGAAGGCTATTCCCAGTCCCATAATCATCTTCACCAATGCTCCAACTGACAAAGCTATTAGAATCCCTGCTATCACTCCTACTGACATTCCTACTGCCGAGTCAACTGAGACTCGAGGTAAAAGTATTCTGATTGAGCCTGTCTGGACGGAGGCGCAATCATTGGCTATCCCTGAGACCTCCCGGAAAGAGATGGAGGAAATTTTAAAGATCATAAAAAGAAGCGACTACGATGTAGTTGAACAACTGAGGCAAACTCCATCTAAAATTTCCATGCTGGCTTTACTACTATGTTCCGAGGCTCATGCAAAAGCCTTGGTAAAATTCCTGAAAACTGCTCATGTACCCCAAGAAACATTTGCCGATCAATTCCAAGACTGTGTAGCCAGCTTGACTACAGATAATGGTCTAGGTTTTTCGGATGCTGATTTAACGCCAAGAGGAAGGAATCATAATAAGGCATTGCATGTCTCAGTGGAATGTAGGGGCATAACCTTGGCTCATGTTTTGGTGGACACTGGCTCATCTCTGAATGTATTGCCTAAAAAAGCTCTTGATAGGCTTGACTATGAGGGATTGACATTAAAGCCAAGCAACATAGTAGTGAGGGCTTTTGATGGCTCGAAAAGAATGGTGCATGGGGAAGTGGATATCCCCATAAAGGTTGGAACCCAAACATTTGATTCAACTTTTTACGTAATGGATATTCGCCCTTCACACTCCTGCTT
Organism: Vicia faba; assembly: GCA_948472305.1. NCBI lineage: Eukaryota > Viridiplantae > Streptophyta > Magnoliopsida > Fabales > Fabaceae > Vicia > Vicia faba. The sequence goes on along the minus strand of OX451740.1, from coordinate 414,710,420 downwards.
GCTAGGACGACCATGGATTCACAATGCTAGCGCTGTCACTTCTACGTTGCACCAAATGCTGAAGTATCTGATTCAAGGGAAGATTATCATCATTCATGGAGAAGAAGAGTATATGATCAACCATCTCAATTCCTTCAGATATATGGAGTTATATGGTGAATTTATTGAAACTCCATTCCAACACTTTGAGGAAGTCCCGCAAGATGTGGCAGTAACCAGGGTTGTTCCCAAGATCACAAGGCCTTCACTCAGGATGTCATCTTTAAAGGATTCAAAGGTAGTGATAGAAGAAGGTGGGTGCACTATCTGAGGACAACTCCCAGATATCCCATACAAATTTGTCAAGTTTGGCCTAGGTTTCACTTCAAGTGCTCAGAAGGCTGTACGCCGCGCTCGTGCTGGAGGACCACCCCTTAAGATCAGCAACCGTGAATTCAACACGGTAGAGGATGATGAAGAGGGTTGCAACCTGGAGGATTGGATCTTCCCAAGTGTCAATGGAGGGCTCAACAACTGGGAGGCTAGATATTTTGTCCCGATCACTTTTATCCCACAGTAATTTGTCTTTACATTTTGTTGGATCTGTAATATTAAAACAATTCAAACTCTTAAAACCTTGTGTCTTACCCGAGGCACAATGGTCCATTTGTAAGGGTTATTATCTCATTTCCATATGACATCAATGAATCATGGACTCTTTGCATACAAACTTTGTGTTCATTGTTTTTCTCTTTTACATTTTTCATTTCTTTCAAAGATAGCTATACCTTTACACACACTCACACTCACCATGCAGGTCTATATCCATTCGGGATCCCATGGATAACGGTTATGCTATGGCCTTCTATAACACTGAAAATCTAATCTACCAAGCCAAAGACGAAGGTGAGGAAGATTGTGAAGTACCAGGGGAACTTTCCAGATTGCTACAACAAGAAGAGAGAACCACTCAGCCCCACGAGGAACTTTTGGATACAATCAACCTAGGCACCGAAGAAGACAAAAGAGAGGTCAAGGTGGGTACCAATCTGGAACCCAATGTCAAGGAGCGGTTGATTCAGTTGTTACACGAGTATGTTGAGGTCTTTTTCTGGTCGTATGAAGACATGCCAGGACTTGATGCAAATATTATGGTACATCGTCTACCTATAAAAGAAGATTGCCCACCGGTAAAGCAAAAAGTTCGTTGTATGCAACCTGACATGTCGGAGAAGATTAAAGCAGAAGTCATGAAACAATTCAATGCTGGATTCTTGGTGTGATACGGTGGGAAGAACTGACTGTTTTTGGAATGCTAGTTTGCGTTTTGCGTTTGTTTTTACAAAATGTCGCGGTAAGCAACAGTCGCCACCGACTTTTATTTTATCCAACAAGGAAAGGAAAAAAGCACAGAAAAATTCCTTTTTTGAGATTATTTTGAGTACGGGGGGTAGATTATAGAAAGGGAAGGTATTAGCACCCTTTCTATCTGTAGTTATCTACGGGCTCTTAGGTACTTGCTCATTGTTTTCAAAATTGTTTTCTTTGTGTTTGTGGGTTTTGAAATTTTTTTTGTTTTAACTTCGATTTAACTCTTGCTTCTGTCCTCAAGAGTGTAATGAAGTGTTTTTGAAAACTTGTTTGTAAAAGAGTGTAAGTGTGAAAAAGTTTTGGTTTTATTTGAGAAAATACTTAAGAACTAATCTACCTACTCGAAAAAGGAATTGTTCTATGTTTGTTTCCTTTAGACAATGCTATCCTGCTATTAGTGAGTAGGTAGCACCATCGTTGAAGTTTGAGGGTCAATTCGAAAGAGGGATATACGGTCACTAAAGCAATGTTAGGACGCCTTAGTGGTAACCCTAATGTCTTAGATCATTTATCCGAGGCAACGATGTCCGAGGCAACCTTTCCGAGGCAACTTATGATCTTTTAGACAAGAGGGCGACCCCTAAAGTGACCTATACTCAATGACCGTGTACGAAGGCAACCAAGTGGGGTGTACCCTAAGAGTGCGCATGTGCGAGTGTGTCGCTTTCAGTTTATTTTTGTCTTTATACATGTTAAGGATGATCTAATTTGATTTTAAGATTAACATTCAGTCTTGTCATGCAAACCATATTATCAAACATCTAGCAGTTATAATTTGCGGAAATAAAATACGGAATTTAAATTACAAGGCGTCGGGTATTTACATCGCCAAAGACAAACCCTTTGAAAAATAAAGTAAAGCGATAAAAATAATTACATGTCCTATTTAACTATTACAATCCAGAAGTAGATACATTAATATGATAAAAATAAATAAAGCGCGTGGGAAATTAAATCGAATGCGAGTTTAGGGTTTTGACCCATTTGGTTAAAGAAAATGTCTTTTTGGTTTTTGTTGTTTTTATTTTAAGAAAGAAATTAATCCTAAGTTAAATAACTAAATTAAATTACTAAATTAATTAAATGAAAAAAAATAATTATGACATATTTTTGGGTTTTTGTTATTTTAAGAAAGAAAATAAAATTAATTAAATTAGTAGTTAAAAACTAATTAAATCTAACTAATTTTCATTATTTACAAAAATGAATTAAAGTTTTCTAATTAAAAACCTAATCAATTAATAAATTTATTAAGAAAAATAAAAGTTTAAAATTTGATTGAAATAAAAATATTTTTGTGATTTTATTTGATAAAAAAAAGAATTTTGTGATTGGTTAGAAAATTAATTAAATAAAATAAAACAATTAAATTAAATAAAAACAAAATAAATAAAAGAGAGAGGAGTTGGGCCTGATTTGAGGTGTTAATAACAATTCTGTAGGCCCATTAGAAGCTGGCCCTTTTGACTTTTTGGATCCGGTGCAGGCATGTTGACTTGGCCTCTTGGTGGACCTCCAATCACTGACCACCAGATATGGCTCTTGGCCATCTGGCGCTTGGATGGATGAGGGAGTATGGTATAGTCCAAGCTTGAGCATGCATACAATCACTTGAAAAACATGAAGAAAATACAAAGTGCTGGAGGCAGGGATCGAACCCTTGACCTCCAGCGTTTGGATCCTTGGACGCTGACGTGTTGACCACTGGGGCGTGTTGTTGTCTTTGTTATAACAATACAAATAATATATATTATATAAAAAACAAAACAATTTCCAGAAAATAAGAAAAACGCGCGTAATATTTGAATGGTCCAATAGAGGGATGCCACGTATCATCCCTGACCTCCCGTCCGTGGCTGAAAGGTCAATCACCTATACCAACGAACAGAAGTCCGTAGCTATAAGCAGGTCCATCTCCAAAATCCTGTACAGGCCAAAAAAAAGATTTTTAAGGGCATGATCGTGTTCGTCTCAACATCCTGGTCACAACCATGTCTTTCATGGAGGTCAATTGTACCTGAAATAGAAATGCCCAAAAACACGAACCAAACCCTAACAATGGTGGTTCTCCAAATAGGCCAGATAAATACAATTGAATATTATGAAAAGTTTGCAAATGTTCTTGTGATCACAAATATGCCATTAGTTTGTTCAATAGATGCCAGAACAATGCAAATCAAAATCAAGAATATGGCTATGCCGCGTGAGACTTACAGTGCACCAGGGAGTCTGAAAATGCGTGGCTTGGATCGTAATAGCTTCTGGAGATGGTCAGCAATTGATTGAGACAACTCTCGCGTCATGAAACTGCCTCTAACCTGGATTTTGATCTCCAAATTTTTTGTGATTTTTTCTACTTTTGTTCTGCCTCTTCCAACGATTTCCAACCCTTATTTTCGTGTTCTTAGCTTCCTTATGTAATGTGTACTGCATTAGGGTAAGAAACTTGGTCCAAATCTCTCCATATCAATGCTCATGAATTCGATTTGATTCCTCCATTACAACCTTCCAAATTTGATTTGATTTGGATCTTTTTGTGCATACACGCCTTGATTCGAATTTGATTGTAATGCTAGCTGTGATCAAAGCCTAAAACAACCAAAAAATCATGAGTTATCAATGCCTTGGATTTTATATGATTTTATTTGATTTAAAATGAATAAATTTAATTAAAAATCAAATTAAATAATAAAAATGAAATGTGGGCACATGGATGAAGCTAGGTCACGTGGGAAATAATACAAACTTAAATCAAGTGAAAAAGAATGGGCCCATTTGGCAAAATTTGAAGTTTTGGGGATAGTTGACTTTTGGTAATTTTGCAAAAAAGTCCAACTTCAACAATGCATAACTTCTTCAATTTTAAACTTTTCGAGATGTTATTGGACTTTCTAGAAATCTTGAAATGTCCTCTAACCAACCCTTTTTGTCTCATTTCATTTTGATATTCCATGCTCAAGTTATAAGCTTTGGATAAAAAGGTGTTTTTGTTGACTTTTCAAAATGACCTATAATGTCCAAATTCATAACTTCTTGTCAGTGCATTTTTTGTACTTGGGGTATGAAGAAGGATTGTAGGGAATTGCAGCCTATTCAAAATGAGCTTTGGATGGGTCATTTCTAATAAAGTATGAGAAACTTATGCTTGGTTAAAGTTGAGTAGACTTTTCCTACAAAACCCTAATTTAGCAACTTTTGAGTCTTGATGAATTGAGAGCAATCCTTGATTAATCATGATCAAAACTTGATCAAATGATGAAATATACTTTAAAATGAGAATGTTGACATAAAATCTTGAAGTTTGACTGTATTTGTGTCACAGTTGTCTTTTGCCCTAGCACAGTCGATTTTTGGACCTTTGAGCCATTGACTCAGCAAACTTCCTCTGCAAGGCTTGAAATTTAACATGGATGATATTGAGAACATATTAGGACATTGGTGAGATCTTGAGGTCATTTGGACTCAAGGATCTTGATGCAATAGAAAACCCTAATTTGGGGTAGACTGCCTTAGGAGAGAGCTTGTCTGACCAACCCTTTAGCTACCTTGAGCCATTTGGAGATTTTTCTTGAAATGTTTTGAGAAATATGAGAGGGAAAATTTTAGGGTACAACAGCTGCCCCTGTTCAATCTTCTTAGACCTGAGGATGTAGATTGGCTTTCATGCCTTTCGTGATCCGAAGGTGGAAGATGATTGAACACTAGAGTGTCCAGAAATTTGCACTCGCATGAAGTGGTATCAGCCTTGTGATGTCGGGAATGGGCTTACAGATGCCATTTGGAGATTGCTGACGGGAGGATGGGCTTAAAGATTCCATCTGAAGGAGTGCCGATCGCATAAGAGATTCCTTAGCGAGAGCTTGTATACCTGTTTTTGTGGAAGATTCCGCTGGGGAAGTCCGATCTTTGTTGAGATTTAGGAACTTACCTGTACTTCAACCGAGAGAACATCTATGCTGAGTTTCAAGAACTTGTCTGTAATTCAACTGAGGGGGAAACATCTTCATCGAGATTTTAGAACTCGCCCGTAATTCAACTGAGAAAACTTCTCTGCTGAGATTTAGGAACTCGTCTGTAATTCGACGGAGGAACTTTGTCAAGATTTAGAACCTTATCTGTAATTCAACTGAGGATAATTCTGTTGAGATTTAAGAACTTGTCAGTAATTCGACTTGGGGAACATCTTCGTCGAGATTTAAGAACTCGCCCGTAATTCAACTGAGAAAACTCTGCTGAGATTTAGGAACTCGTCTGTAATTCGACAGAGGAACTTTGTCGAGATTTAGGACCTTGTCTGTAATTCAACTGAGAATAATTCTGTTGAGATTTAAGAACTTGTCAGTAATTCAACTGGAGGGAAACATCTTCATCGAGATTTAAGAACTCGCCCATAATTCAACTGAGAAAACTCTGCTGAGATTTAGGAACTCGTCTGTAATTCGACGGAGGAACTTTGTCGAGATTTAGGACCTTGTCTGTAATTCAATTGAGGAAAACTCTATTGAGATTTAAGAGCTCGTCAGTAATTCGACTGGAGGGAAACATCTTCATCGAGATTTAAGAACTCGCCCGTAATTCAACTGAGAAAACTTCTCTGCTGAGATTTAGGAACTCGTCTGTAATTCGACGGAGGAACTTTATCGAGATTTAGGACCTTGTCTGCAATTCAACTGAGGAAAAATCTGTTGAGATTTAAGAACTCGTCAGTAATTCGACTGGAGGGAAACATCTTCATCGAGATTTAAGAACTCGCCCGTAATTCAACTGAGAAAACTTCTCTGCTGAGATTTAAGAACCTGTCTGTAATTCGACGGAGGAACTTTGTCGAGATTTAGGACCTTGTCTGTAATTCAACTGAGGAAAACTCGGTTGAGATTTAAGAACTCGTCAGTAATTCGACTGGAGGGAAACATCTTCCTCGAGATTTAAGAACTCGCCCGTAATTCAACTGAGAAAACTTCTCTGCTGAGATTTAGGAACTCGTCTGTAATTCGAAGGAGGAACTTTGTCGAGATTTAGGACCTTATCTGTAATTCAACTGAGGAAAACTCTGTTGAGATTTAAGAACTCGTTAGTAATTCGACTGAGGGAAACATCTTCATCGAGATTTAAGAACTCGCCCGTAACTCAACTGAGAAAACTTCTCTGAGATTTAGGAACTCGTTTGTAATTCGACGGAGGAACTTTGTCGAGATTTAGAACCTTATCTGTAATTCAACTGAGGATAATTCTATTGAGATTTAAGAACTGGTCAGTAGTTTGACTTTGTAAAAGCTTTATAGCTTTTGATTTGGTGAGAATTTAACTGCATCCTTCCTGAAAGGTAAAGGTTAGTTGTATGTAATGCATGATATGTATCTGACAATGATGTTCTTAAAATAAATGAGATTGTGTTGTATGATGCGTATATGCATATGTCATGATGCATGGAAATGTAATGTTTTTAGCTGGGGAGAATAAATCTCGGATAGCTGCTGGAGAAAAGAGTTGAATTCTTCGTTTCCGCTGAGGATGGAGAATGAAGATGATTGTGAGAATAAACCTGCAGGAGAGGATAACTCCGTTGGGGAATAAACTGATGGGGAGATTACTCTGTGGGGAAGAGATGTTCTGTAGAGGATTCTGCTGATAAATTCTGCTGGGGATGAGTTACCGTTGCTGGCGATACTGAATCCTGTTGGGGATTGAATTCCTGTTTGTGCAAGGAATGAACTCTGTTGGGGATGATCTTCACACTCCACTGGGGATAACCTTTTAGACTCTATTGGGGACAACCTTCCAAAGTATACTGGGTATGATTCTCCACACTCTACTGGGGAAGCTTTTTCAGACTGCGCTGGGGAAAATTTTCAAACTCTACTAAGGATCTTTTATACTCCGCCGGGGATGATGAGACTTTTCAGTGCTGATGGTAGATAAACTCTGCTTGGGGAGAATATCGTCGTCTCATTCACGGTTGCGAGCCTCAGCTGGGGAGAATGGTATCCTGTTTGGGACCATTAACATCATGGTCTTTTTCTTACTCTGCAGGGAGTGAATGTTACTTAGGACGCATGCTGAGGATATGGCGATGACTTTGCATCGAGACTTTTCTGCCCCTGTATCTACATGAGAAAGTACCTGCGGATGCCTTGTGGATAGAGTATTATCCCAACCTATGAGGTGTTTGGTAATTGCCGATTGAAATGAGAAATCTTCTTCTGGTAGGCAAAGGACGAGATGACGGGACATAGTCGTACACTCTAATCCCTAACTTTTTCCTGGACTGTCTTTTCAGATTTTCAGTCTACCGGGATACCCTTTTTTGCCCAAGCCGCCCTTTCGGGTTTTCTACTTGTCGGGTGTACAGATTTTTTGTTTTTATCCCTAATTTTTGCCTGAACCCTTTTGGTTCCCCGGGATGCCCTTATTTTTGCCTAGGGGTGTCAACCTAGCGGGTCTTTGTTCATGCGCAGTATTTTTTGACTATGTCCATGCTCTCAGGGTGTAGGGAGTTGTCACTGTCGGTAGTGTCGTGTTGCCATACTACTAGAAGATGTTAGTTTGATCATGCAAGATCCGTTGTTGGAATTCATGTCCAATGCCCCAAGTGACTCAGATGGAGATTTTCCCCTGGCTATTTGGCCTCTTTGAGAGATTCTCTGAATCTTGACTTGACTGCCCCAAATGATGGACAATGATCATGTTGTGCCCTTGGTTGGAAGTGTTTTTCCACTTGAGGTGATCTTTTTTATTGAGAAGGTTTTTTGTTCATAGATATTCGTCGTGCGAATTTCTCTGTTGTTGAACAAATAGTCATATGCAAATGATGTTATTTTAAGAATGTAAAGCTTATGTCTGTCTTGAAATTTTTAAAAATTCATTTTTTTAGTTAAACAAGTTTTTGTAAAATGTGATGTCAACTCAGGATTTACAGCAAGTCCTACAAGACTCAGGATACCTTTTGTATCAGTATGCTTTCGAACTAACCCATGCTTCAGTTAGGACTTTTAAGAGTTATAACGTAGCCTGGTTCACGGTTCAAGAAACAAAGGATAAAGGCTCAAACTGTATTTGTACCCACCTGTTCTTCGTGATGTTCTTCAATCCTAAACTCAACTAATCGTGCATTAGATCCCGTTTGAGTCTTTGCTCTAATATTCCAGTGATGGTTCAGATACTGACAATTTATTTTGAACAGGCAGCCATTTTTGTTGGGAGTTTGTAGGACCTCTTTCTTTTTTATTTTATTATCCCTGTCTTTTTCCTGAACTGTTTCTTTTTGTGATCACAGTCAACGGGATGCCCCAGTTTTTTCTTAAGTCTCCTTCATAGGTTTTGACTTAATGGGCTTTTATTTCTGAGAGATAATAACTGCATGTCCTGACGATTATAAGGAAACATCACCATCTTTTATTTTGGAAGGACCTCTTTGATGCCATCCATTGTGCACCTGAATTAACTGAGAAACTACCCTGCCCCAGGTTGTGATTAAGGGTTTTAATTTGTGTGAAAAGAAAAACTCCAACTTGTTTGGCTCAAAGGGGTTGACTAGGGATTATCTTCCTTATAACTCCACTTTGTAGGATTTGAAACAACGCCTGTACATCGTCAGTGGGGTCTGTTCAAAAGTAGGCTGTAGAGATTTTTGATATCATTTTCGTCATCCTCCCTCTAAAGGCTTAGAGTTTTTTAATCGAGAGTTGAACATCAAAAAAGGGAACGCAATTTAAATATAGTGAATACGAATGGATTGATTCAAAACAGACATATGCAATGCATTGATAAAGTAACAGAGTTTGACATGAACAAATACTCGAACAATCAAAAGAAAATTACAAATTGAAAATTCTAATGAACAAAAAGTCTTCTTGTCAGAACTTGTCGCTTCAAATGGTGAGCCTTGGAGGATTGACAGAAAAATTCCAGTTGACCATCTTGTGTGAATTCTAATTCTCCTTCATCAATCAGGTTTTGAATTTTGTACTTCAACTTCCAACAGTCATCAGTATCATGCCCCGGACTGTTGGAGTGATATGCACACCTTGCATCAGGATTGTATTCAGGTGAAGAAGTCTTGGGATTTAGATGAGGTCCTATCAACGTCACCAGGTTCATTCTCAACAGGTGTTGTAAAGCTTGAGACAACGACATGTTGAGCTTGGTAAACTGCCTCTTGGGGATATCCGGTTTACTCTGATTAACCCATTGTTTTTGGCGCAGTTGTTGTTGGACCCGTGAGGTAGTAGCAACTTGGAGAGGTCCATTCTTCACCATACCAAACTCTTATCTTCTTTGATAAATGACTTGGTCCCCGATCTCGACTGTTTATTTCATACTGCTGTATCTATCTTGATCAAGCTGGTTGATAATGGTTTTCAGCTCTTCTTGTTCCCGGGCTAAGCCTTGAATAAGAGCCATCTGCCCCAGCATCTGGGTTCTCATTGCACCTATCTCAGCTTGCAGTTGTTCTAGTCGTTCATCCTTATTGTCTTCAGGACTTTTCTTTACCAAGTTCCTAACAAGGAGTGTTTTCAACTCTTCATGCCCCTTGGATAGGTTTAGGAATACGTCCCTGAACTGAGCTTCTTGAGTTTGAAGATCTTAGTTGTCTTGTTAAAGAGCCATTGCTGAAATAAACAGCGAGAACATGAGAGACATGTACTGGGAGACCTGTTATGCAATGATATGTATGATATATGTATGGAATGTTTTCAAGGATCTCGCGGGTTAAACAAGAAACTGTTAGAATTTGAATTTTGCAGCTTTGATTGAAGAAACTTTGTATCGTCAAGAGTCCCTTTTCAAGAGTCAAGCTCACCATATCGAGTGGGTCATAGCCACCGACTCAAATTATCGTGTTTTGATCTCTAGATGATATTGGCTAGAGGAAAATAAATCCCCTTTGCCCCTTGCTAGACGTTTGATTTACCATAACCTGCAGCACAAACTTTTGAGATCCTTGAAATGGTTAAGGAAGTGTTAATGCATGATGTTATGATGTGTATGTTATGCGTTTAAGCAAAAGTACGAGGTAATGTAAACAAGTAAATTCGGCAAGAAATCCAAGGTATTGGATAAGGACTGTAAAAAAAACCTGCAAGGAACTCAAGTTGTTAGATAACAAACATGTGCAAGTAGTTCAAGTTGAAAGCACGCAAGTCACATAATAGCCCTTAAATTTCAGGATGACATGGAGTTTAGGTATTACCCTCTTTCAGTTTAGTTGGTTTAACCTGTCCTAGTAATAGTAACCGGGTTCTAGAGGATCTCGATATCATTGACCACCCTCGATCGGTCATAATTCCAATTTAGCAACCTTTTCTTGCGGTCGGAATCATCGCGAGAGTTTGGTCTCAATGAGTGTAGCATACTGCTACTTTTCTATGGCCAAGTTGGTCAATTATAGGTTCTAAGGTCAGTTGGTGCTTAATGACCCCTTAGAAGACCCATATTCTCCTTGTTCCACCACAAGGGATATCGGTACAAACTAAAGTGCCACACCAACGTAGCTACTGCTTCAACCATATCGGTCTACGCTGTACAGTTCCCTCACAGTCTATTGCTACTTACCTAAAGGGTATCCCCAGATCCAGGTTAGGATCTATAGTAACTCCGATTCAAACCCACAAAGATAAATCATACAAATCAAGCAATTGAAAACATTATGATGAACTATTCCTAAGGTACACCCCACTTATTTTCCCCAGCAGAGTCGCCAGTTCTGTGATACAGTGGAAAGAACTGACTGTTTTTGGAATGCTGGTTTGCATTTTGCGTTTGTTTTTGCAAAATGTCGCGGTAAGCAAGAGTCGCCACCGACTTTTATTTTATCCAACCAGGAAAGGAAAAAAGCACAGAAAAATTCCTTTTTCGAGATATTTCTGAGTACATGGGGTAGATTATAGAAAAGGACTGTATTAGCACCCTTTCTATATGTAGTTATCTACGGGCTCTTAGGTACTTGCTCATTGTTTTCAAAATTGTTTTCTTTGTGTTTGTGGGTTTTGAAAAGTTTTTGTTTTAACTTCGATTTAACTCTTGCTTCTATCCTCAAGAGTGTAATGAAGTGTTTTTGAAAACTTGTTTGTAAAATAGTGTAAGTGTGAAAAAGTTTTGGTTTTATTTGAGCAAATACTTAAGAACTAATCTACCTACTCGAAAAAGGAATCGTTTTATGTTTGTTTCCTTTAGACAATGATATCCTGCTATTAGTGAGTAGGTAGCACCGTCGTTGGAGTTTGAGGGTCAATTCGAAAGAGGGACATACAGTCACTAAAGCAATGTTAGGACGCCTTAGTGGAAACCCTAATGTCTTAGATCATTTATTCGAGGCAACGATGTCCGAGGCAACCTTTCCGAGGCAACTTATGATCTTTTAGACAAGAGGGCGACCCCTAAAGTGACCTATACTCAATGACCGTGTACGAAGGCAACCAAGTGGGGTGTACCCTAAGAGTGCGCATGTGCGAGTGTGTCGTTTTCAATTTATTTTTATCTTTATACATGTTAAGGGTGATCTAATTTGATTTTAAGATTAACATTCAGTCTTGTCATGCAAACCCTATTATCAAACATCTAGCAGTTATAATTTGCGGAAATAAAATGCGGAATTTAAATTACAAGGCGTCAGGTATTTACATTGCCAAAGACAAACCCTTTGAAAAATAAAGTAAAGCGATAAAAATAATTAAATGTCCTATTTAACTATTACAATCCGGAAGCAGATACATTAATATGATAAAAATAAATAAAGCGCGCGGGAAATTAAATCGAATGCGAGTTTAGGGTTTTGACCCCTTTGGTTAAAGAAAATGTCTTTTTGGTTTTTGTTGTTTTTATTTTAAGAAAGAAATTAATTCTAAGTTAAATAACTAAATTAAATTACTAAATTAATTAAATGAAAAAAAATTAATTATGACATATTTTTGGGTTTTTGTTATTTTAAGAAAGAAAATAAAATTAATTAAATTAGTAGTTAAAAACTAATTAAATCTAATTAATTTTAATTATTTACAAAAATGAATTAAAGTTTTCTAATTAAAAACCTAATCAATTAATAAATTTATTAAGAAAAATAAAAGTTTAAAATTTGATTGAAATAAAAATATTTTTGTGATTTTATTTGATAAAAAAAGAATTTTGTGATTGGTTAGAAAATTAATTAAATAAAATAAAACAATTAAATTAAATAAAAACAAAATAAATAAAAGAGAGAGGAGTTGGGCCTGATTTGAGGTGTTAATAGCAATTCTGTAGGCCCATTAGAAGCTGGCCCTTTTGACTTTTTGGATCCGGTGCAGGCATGTTGACTTGGCGTCTTGGTGGACCTCCAATCACTGACCACCAGATCTGGCTCTTGGCCATCTGGCGCTTGGATGGATGAGGGAGTATGGTATAGTCCAAGCTTGAGCATGCATACAATCACTTGAAAAACATGAAGAAAATACAAAGTGCTGGAGGCAGGGATCGAACCCCTGACCTCCAGCATTTGGATCCTTGGACGCTGACGTGTTGACCACTGGGGCGTGTTGTTGTCTTTGTTATAACAATACAAATAATATATATTATATAAAAACAAAACAATTGCCAGAAAAGAAGAAAAAACGCGCGTAATATTTGAATGGTCCAATAGAGGGATGCCACACATCATCCCTGACCTCCCGTCCGTTGTTGAAAGGTCAATCACCTATACCAACGGACAAAAGTCCGTAGCTATAAGCAGATCCATCTCCAAAATCATGTACAGGCCAAAAAAATGATTTTTAAGGGCATGGTCGTATTCGTCTCAACCTCCCGGTCACAACCATGTATTTCATGGAGGTCAATTGTACCTGAAACAGAAATGCCCCAAAACACGAACCAAACCCTAACAATGGTGGTTCTCCAAATAAGCCAGATAAATGCAATTGAATATTATGAAAAGTTTGCAAATGTTCTTGTGATCACAAATAGGCCATTAGTTTGTTCAATAGATGCCAGAACAATGCAAATCAAAATCAAGAATATGGCTATGCCGCGTAAGACTTACAATGCACTAGGGAGTCTGAAAATGAGTGCCTTGGATCGTAATAGCTTCTGGAGATGGCCAGCAATTGATTGAGACAACTCTCGCGTCCTGAAACTGCCTCTAACCTGGATTTTGATCTCCAAACTTTTTGTGATTTTTTCTACTTTTGTTCTGCCTCTTCCAACGATTTCCAACCCTTATTTTCGTGTGCTTAGCTTCCTTATGTAATGTGTACTGCATTAGGGTAAGAAACTTGGTCCAAATCTCTCCATATCAATGCTCATGAATTTGATTTGATTCCTCCATTAAAACCTTCCAAATTTGATTTGATTTGGATCTTTTTGTGCATACAAGCCTTGATTCGAATTTGATTGTAATGCTAGCTGTGATCAAAGCCTAAAACAACCAAAAAATCATGAGTTATCAATGCCTTGGATTTTATATGATTTTATTTGATTTAAAATGAATAAATTCAATTAAAAATAAAATTAAATAATAAAAATGAAATATGGGCACATGGCTGAAGCTAGGGCACGTGGGAAATAATACAAACTTAAATCAAGTGAAAAAGAATGGGCCCATTTGGCAAAATTTGAAGTTTTGGGGATAGTTGACTTTTGGCAATTTTGCAAAAAAGTCCAACTTCAACAATGCATAACTTCTTCAATTTTGAACTTTTGGAGATGTTCTTGGACTTTCTAGAAATATTGAGATGTCCTATAACCAACCCTTTTGGTCTCATTTCATTTTGATATTCCATGCTCAAGTTATAAGCTTTGGAAAAAAAGGTGTTTTTGTTGACTTTTCAAAATGACCTATAATGTCCAAATTCATAACTTCTTGTGAGTGCATTTTTTAGACTTGGGGTATGAATAAGGATTGTAGGTAATTTTATCCTATTCAAAATGAGCTTTGGATGGGTCATTTATCATAAAGTATGAGAAATGTATGCTTGGTCAAAGTTGAGGTGACTTTTCCTACAAAACCCTAATTTAGCAACTTTTGAATCTTGATGAATTGAGAGAAATCCTTGATTAATCATGATCAAAACTTGATCAAATGATGAAATATACTTTAAAATGAGAATGTTGACAAAAATCTTGAAGTTTGACTGTATTTGGGTCACAGTTGACTTTTGCCCTAGCACAGTCGATTTTTGGACCTTTGAGCCATTGACTAAGCAAACTTCCTCTGCAAGGCTTGAAATTTAACATGGATGGTCTTGAGAACATATTAGGACATTGGTGAGAACTTGAGGTCATTTGGACTCAAGGATCTTGATGCAACACAAAACCCTAATTTGGGGTAGACTGCCTTAGGAGAGAGCTTGTCTGACCAACCTTTGAGCTACCTTGAGCCATTTGGAGATTTTTCTTGCAATGTTTTGAGAAATATTAGAGGGAAAATTTTGGGGTACAACAGTTGGCCGTCACCTCCTATCTGAAATGGGTTTCCAATGTCGTTCCCGTGCCCAAAAAAGACGGCAAGGTACGAATGTGCATGGACTACAGAGATTTGAATAGAGCAAGCCCTAAGGATGATTTCCCACTTCCTCACATTGACATCCTAGTTGACAATACTGCACAAAACGAAGTGTTTTCCTTCATGGACGGTTTCTCAGGTTACAACCAAATCAAAATGGCGCCTGAGGACGTGGAGAAGACAACCTTTGTCACACAATGGGGCACATTTTGCTACAAGGTGATGCCGTTCGGACTAAAGAATGCTGGGGCAACCTATCAGCGTGCCATGGTAGCTCTATTTCACGATATGATACATCACGAAATAGAGGTCTATGTGGAGGACATGATAGCTAGATCTCAAATAGAAGAAGAGCATTTTGATCATTTACAAAAACTGTTCGAGATATTAAAAAAGTACAAGCTAAGGTTAAACCCAAATAAATGCACGTTTAGAGTAAAGTATGGTAAGCTCCTAGGCTTTGTCGTCAGCAATAAGGGTATTGAAGTAGATCCTGCCAAAATAAAAGCGAAGTAAGAGATTCCTGCTCCTCGTACTAAAAAGGAAGTCAAAGGATTCTTAGGACGTTTGAACTACATTGCCAAATTCATTTCTCACCTGACAGCTACCTGTGAACCAATCTTCAAACTATTGAAGAAAGATCAAGTAGTCAAATGGAATGATGAATGCCAAACTTCTTTCGACAAGATCAAAGAGTACCTGCAAGAGCCTCCTATTTTGATGCCACCAGTCGAGGGAAGACCGTTGATTATGTATCTAACTGTTTTAGAGAATTCAATGGGGTGTATGCTGGGGCAGCATGACGAGTCTGGCCGAAAAGAGCATGCTATTTATTACATGAGCAAAAAGTTTACCGACTGTGAAACAAGATATTCACTGCTCGAGAAAACTCTCTGCGCTCTGGCATGGGCTGCTCGCCGACTAAGACAATATATGCTGACTCATACTACTTTGTTGATATCTAAATAGGATCCAATAAAATAAATCTTTGAGAAACCTGCTCTCTCCGGGAGAATAACGAGATGGCAGATGATCCTGATAGAATATGACATACAGTACACTACTCAAAAAGAAATAAAGGGCAGTGTACTAGCTGATCACCTTGCTCACTAACCTGTAGAAGACTACCAATCCATGAAGTTTGAATTCCCAGATGAAGACATCATGATGGTAAACAACTGTGAAGAATTCATGCCATATGACGAACCTGAACAAGGATCCATATGGACCCTGGTTTTTGATGGGGCATCTAACACACTCGGCAATGGTATTGGTGTTGTACTCATATCTCCTGAAGGGTGTCATACTCCATTTACTGCAAGACTCTGCTTCAACTGTACAAATAACATGATAGAATACGAAGCATGCATCTTTGGTCTCAAAGCTGCCATAGACTTGGGGATCAAATCTTTGAATGTATTCGGAGATTCAGCTCTGGTCATTAGCCAGATCCAAGGGGAATGGACATCAAACACCCTAACCTTATCCCTTACAAAGAACATGTTTTGACATTGCTCCCACATTTTGAGAAGATTACCTTCGAGCACTTCCCGCGAGAAGAAAATCAGCTAGCAGACACAGTAGCCACGATGTCATCTATGTTTAAACTTAAATGGGATAATGAGGCTCCCTAGATCACCATTGAACAAAGGGATGAACCAGCACATTGTCACGAGATTAATACTGAAGAATTAGTGGACCAACCTTGGTTTCACGAAGTCAAGAGGTATCTCGAAACCCAAGAATATCCAGAAGGAGCTTCAGTCAACAATAAGAAGTTCTTAAAGAGATTCTCTGCTAAATTCTTCCTTAGTAATGGCATTCTTTACAAACACAACCATGAATCTGTGTTACTTCGATGCGTAGACAAGGCTGAAGCTGAAAGGATCATGGTTGAATTACATGAAGGCATTTTTGGAACCCATTCCAGTGGGCATACGATGACAAAGAAAATCCTACGGGCAGGCTACTACTGTTCTACCATGGAAGCAGATTGTTATCAACACTCTCGAACCTGCCACAAGTGTCATATTTATGATGAAAAAGTGCACGTACCTCTGGTTCCTCTGAATGTCTTGACGGCTCCTTGGCCCTTTGCTATGTGGGGGATTAATATGATTGGGGAAATCAAGCCAACAACCTCCAATAGACACCGCTTCATCTTAGTGGCCATTGACTATTTTACAAAGTGGGTGGAAGCAGCTTCTTTTTCTTCCGTTACCAAGAATGTTGTCGCCCGGTTCATCAAGCAGAACCTTATATGCCAATACAGTATCCCGAAGAGGATCATTACAGATAATGGTACGAATATAAATAATATTATGATCACCTCCCTGTGCGAGCAATTCAAGATCCATCATCACAATTCTTCCCCTTATCGGCCGAACATGAATGGTGTTGTCGAAGCCGCGAATAAGAACATTAAAAATATCATACAAAAAATGACAGTCACATACTAAGACTGGCATGAGATGCTACCATTCACTCTCCATGGATATCATACCACAACTCACACATCAACCAGAGAAACACCCTATTCTCTGGTATACGGCATGGAGGTTGTCTTGCCTATTGAGGTCCAAATCCCTCTCTAAGAATTATGAAGGATGCATGGCTAAATGAAGACGATTGGATCCTTGCTCGACTTGATCAATTAAACTTGATTGATGAGAAAAGGCTTACTGCTGTCTGTCATGGTCAAATGTATCAAAAACAGATGATCAAGGCTTTCAACAAAAAGGTCATACGCCAAGGGTATCAAGTTGGGGATCTGGTGATCAAACGTATCATACTACCACATGGTGATCCCAGGGGAAAATGGACTCCTACATACGAAGGACCATTTGTAATAAAAAAAATATTCTCTGGTGGCGCAATGATCTTGACCACCATGGATGGTGACTACCTGCCACACCCTGCGAACGCATACATAGTCAAAAGATACTACGCATAAGAGACCTACTAGGTTGACATACCTAGGCAAAATGAGGGCATCCTGGCGAACCAAAAAGGTTCGGGCAAAAATTAAGGATAAAACAAAAAAAAGAATCTGTACACCCGACAAGTTGAAAACCCGAAAGAGAGGCTTGGGCAAAAAAGGGTATCCCGGTGGACTGAAAACTCGAAAGGGAGGTCCAGAAAAAAGTTAGGGAATTAAAGCGTATGACTATGTCCCGTTGGATCACCTTACGGACAACCTGCAAACTCAGAGGTTCTGATCAATTCAATCAACTTCGGACAAGGCAACAAATATACAAGATACTCAGAGATATAAAGCCTATAGCAGAATGGGAACCCCATGGGATTATTGCACATAGCTATCTTTTCTTTGTATCAAAATTTTAATTTTTTTGCAACGGCATTCTCTTACTAGAATGTTTGTCTCATTGTACAAAAATACTTACTCAAAGTCAATACAAAGATATCCCTTTGAAAGTGCAAAACTATCTGTTTTTTTTTCTACTCTTGTGTTTTGTTTGCAAAAATGTCAAATGATTCATTTTTGAACATATGCATTTGAATATAATTACTGTTTATAAATAAACAAAATAGAAAGACAATCATTGATGGCTTTAAGAGGTAGGGAAATCTCTCTATGATATTTCCATAATCCTCCGCAGTGTGCAGTTTAATCCCCAGCGGAATAGAGCTTCCAGTTCTCAATCCCCAGTAGAAGTCGTCAAATTTCTTAGGATTCCCCAATAGGATTTTACTTTGAGCTAGTCCCCCTTGGAGAAGACCCCAACAGAGGAGTAAACATCAGAGCAGACCTCCCCGACTTGGCAAAAAGACAAATCAAAGCTTGCCTAAGGGAGAATGTTGATTTGTTCGCCTGGAGTGCGGCCGAGATGCCTGGTTTAGATCCAAAGGTTGCATGCCCTCACTTGACCATTGATCCTGCCATCAAGGTGGTCGCACAGTGTAGAAGAAAGTAGTCGTCTAAGAAAGAAAAGGCTGCAGAAATAGCTGTAAAATACCTCCTAGAGGCACATTTTATTTCTGAAGCCCAATACACAACCTGGCTCTCAAATGTAGTTCTTGTAAAAAAATCTAATGGAAAACGGCACATGTGTATTGACTATACTGATCTCAATCGGGCTTGCCCGAAAGATGCTTATCCCTTCCCCAATATTGACCAACTGGTCGAAAACTCAGACGGTTTTAAATTGCTATCATTCGTGGATGCATACTCTGTTTATAACCAGATCCCCATGGTGAAAACGGACAAAAAAATACCACTTTCATGACCGAGTCGGGTAACTATTACTATAATGTAATGCCTTTCGGTCTAATAAACGCGGGCGCTACATACCAGTGCATGATGAACAAAGTTTTTGACAATAAGATATGCGACATGCTCGAAGTCTATATGGACGAAAGGATTGTCAAATCCAATGAAGAGCTCGACCATGTCGCCCACTTTAAGAAAGTGTTAGAGAAAGATCGAAAGTTCCAGATGCGATTCAACCCGGAAAAATGTACCTTTGGCGTACGGGCAGGAAATTTCCTCAGATTCTACCTAACGGAACGAGGCATTGAGGCGAACCCCGAAAAATGTCGGGCATTTTCTGAATTTCTGATGCCCACCTCAAAAAAGCCCATCAAGATCTTGAATGGCTTACTCACTTCTCTCTCTCGATTCGTGGCAAAGTCCGCCTAGCACTCGCTTGTCTTGTTCAACCTCCTGCACAAGGAAGTCACCTTCGAGTGGACGCCCAAATGCGACCAAGCCCTCGTTCATTTGAAAGGAGCATTGTCGCAACCTCCCGTCCTATCTCGACCCGATAAAGACGAGGTCCTCTATCTCTATCTTGTCATCGCCTCTGAGGCAATAAGCGTGGCGCTGATAAGGGAAACCTCTGAAGGATAAAGGCCAATTTACTTCATGAGCAAGGCCCTGTAGGGCCCAGAAGCAAGGTATCAACAAATTGAAAAGGTAGCTCTAGACTTCGTTAACACACCAATGAGACTCAGACACTACTTCTTGGCTCAAACCATAGTGGTCAAGACATATCAACTAATAAAACAACTACTCGGAAGACCAGACATGGCCGGCAGGATGTTGAAATTGTCCTTGGAGCTCTCTGAGTTTGATATCCAATACGAGAGCAGGAAAGCCCTTAAGGCTCAGGCCTTAGCCGACTTCATAACTAAAATGACCTCGCCCGCAGATCCCGACGGATTGCGTAGTTGGACGATCATCATCGACGGCGCCTCCAGTTCGACTGGAAGCGGCACGGGTATCATATTAGAAAACGAGGAAGGGACCCTAATCAAAGTCTCCCTCGCCCTATCTTTTCCAACCTCCAACAATCAGGCCGAATACGAGGTGTTCCTCACGGGTTTACGACTGGCCGAAGATCTGGGAGCCGAGGAAGTAAAAGTCTTCACCAACTCTCAGTTGGTCGCCTCTCAAGTTAGAGGCGAATATCAGGTCAAAAATGACCAACTCGCCGAATATTGGGCCCTGGTCTAGGAGACAAAAAACAAATTTAAATCTGTGGACGTACAACACATTCCCTATGAGCATAACACCCGTGTAGATATCTTATCCAAGCTGGCGAGCACGAAGAGAGATGGAGGAAATAAATCTGTGATACAAGAGATACTCCCTCGACCGGGCACCCAAAGGCCATCTTCTACCCTAGAATTATTCGCCATTGGGGACAGCGATTGCTGGATGACCCTCGTACACAACTACCTCACTAAGGGGAAACTCCCCGAGGACCCCAAAGAAGTGGCTGTTGTCATGCGGAGAGCTAACTCGTTCGTCTTGGTCGAAGGCAAACTTTACAGAAGAGAATTTTCCATTCCACTTCTCAAATGTGTCGACCGAAGCGGCGTAGAGCGCATCTTGCTCAAAATCCACGAGGGCATCAGCGATCAACACCTGGGCGGGAGATCCCTCGCGAGAAAAGATTTGCGGGCGGGATATTACTGGCCCACCATGCAGCACGATGCGAAAGAGCACGTAAAGAAATGCGATAAATTCTAGCGACATGGAGACATTCATTTAGCTCCTCCTAACGAGCTTAAGTCCCTCTCCTCTCCTTGGACCTTCGCCTGGTGGGGACTAGATCTCCTCGGCCCGTTCGTGGTTGGAACCAATAAGAACAAGTACCTAATCGTAGCGGTCGACTACTTTACCAAATGGATAGAAGTCGAAGCCTTGGCCAAAATCACCGCCCAAAACGTCCTTCGCTTCTATAAAAGAAATACCCTCACTCGCTTTGGCATCCCACAAGCAATAGTCACTGATAACAGGACCCAGTTCACGGACCACACCTTCCATGAATTCATCGCCAAACTGGGCACCACCCAACACTTTGACTCCGTCGAGCATCCCCAAACAAACGGCCAAGCCGAGTCTATGAACAAAGTAATACTCAGGGGCCTCAAGCGAAGGTTGGACGAAACCAATAAGTGATGGTCGAGGAGCTACACAGTGTGCTTTGGGGATATCGAACGAGTGCATCTTCATCCACCGTGGAGACTCCTTTCAGACTAGTTTACAGGATGGAAGTTGTCATTCCCGTAGAGATCGAGGAACCTTCCCGGCGAACCGAGGCACCTCCTGACAAAGAGATGAACGATGCTGCCCTCCTCAAAGATCTGGATCTGGTGGAAGAAATAAAAATAGGAGCGGCCATATGAGAGGCCTCACTCAAACAGAAAATAGCCATGCATTATGGCACCAAGGTCATACGACAAGAGTTCAAGGTCGGCATCCTTGTCTTGAAGAGAAATCATAAAGAATCTCGCGAGGGCAAGCTCGCAGAGAACTGGGAAGGTCCCTATCGCGTCTATGCGAGAACAAGGATTGGAGCGTAT
Source organism: Vicia faba (assembly GCA_948472305.1). Lineage (NCBI taxonomy): Eukaryota > Viridiplantae > Streptophyta > Magnoliopsida > Fabales > Fabaceae > Vicia > Vicia faba. The sequence continues at coordinate 414,688,768 of OX451740.1, read as the reverse complement.
TACTTGGAAAACTTACAAGGGGAACAACTCGTTCGATCATGGAACATAGAAAAACTAAAACAATATTACAGTTAAAAACATTGAACAGCCGGAGAGTTTGCTCGACGAGACAAACTCACTCAGGCCCAACCACGCGTGCATGCATAGGCATGAGCATGGCACCCAAAGTATTCAGAAGGGGCGAGGCTCCACTCTGTTGACGAGCGCACCCTCATCCCGACATGGATAACTCGACTGAGCTCCATAGTCCTTGTGCCATGATGGTAGAATGGCCGACTCGCGAGGGGAGGTTCACGCTGTCGAACAAGGGTCCTTCAAAATGAGACATGAGTTTCGGACCTCGCCCGATATTCACCCTGGTCGTTTGATCATGTTCCCCACAATGACAAACATATAAAACGAGCACATCCCTATTATAAACTCTTAGAAAAATATAAAATGTCCTAAACGGGCTAGTTTGTCAACAAACATGTAAAAATCACAAGTTAAATATTCAAAGCAAATGACCATTTGCCGAAAATTAAATAAAATAACCACTTGGGACGATAATGTGCGAATATTACATAAACGGGAAATAGCCCAGAAAAACAAATACAACGAATACGATGCACAGGCTGAAATTAACATAACAATCAGGGACCAAAATCTAACCGACAACTACATAATAATTGACTCCCATTCCCGAGGTGTTGATCTCAACACCGGGGTTCAACACACGCATCTGATTCATGTCATTTTTGAAGCTCCCCTCGGAAGCATCTTGAGCATCGTCCACAGCCAGCTGAAAACGAGCAACCAGCTTGGCCCGAGTCTTCAGATCCTTAGTATCCTCCGAGTCGTCTTCAGAGGGCACAATCTTAGCAGTCAAAGCCGCCACCTTTCCTTCAAGGTCCTTTTTTCTCGAGCAAGAAAACCCTGCATTCCTCGGAGAGCCTCCCCGATTTTTCCTTAGACAACTTCAAGGCTTTGTCTTTTTAGACCAAGGCCTTCTCGCTCGTAGACAGTTTGGACCGAAATTTTTTCATTTCTTCTTCCTGAGATGAACTCCCCTCGGTGTAATTGACCGCCATCTCCAAGATCCACATCAAACTGCCAGCATCTTGCGCCAACATCGCCCTCTTCTTTGTTGGCCCATTCTCTCGAGAAGGAGAGATTTAGCCCAAGGAAGACAAAGAGTTGCTCCCTCGAAAAAAGTCTTCTCCGGCCAGCATGGAGGCAGGTTGTACATTCCTTTCCCTTTCCCCCCAGTCAGGTCGACACTCCCCTCGGCTCGCGGCCTCTTCGCCTTCGAGGAAACGGCAGCTGGGGAAAGAGCAATTGTAGCCTGGGCCGAAGATGAGTCGCTCGACCCCGAGGCAGGAGCTGACCCGAACCAGTTTGTGCATCCTTTAGGGCCCTCCTCGCTCTGGTAGAAAGAGTCTTAGCCAAGCACTCCTAGGAAGGATTCATGCTCTCTGTAAAACAAACAAAAATAAACATAGTCAGTAAACGAGGAGTCTAATAAACGAAGACCACTTACTACTATCAGAAACACAGACACACACACACACACACACACAGATATATATATATATATATATATATATATATATATATATATATATATATATATATATATATATATATATATATATATATATATATATATATATATATATATATATATATATATATATATATATATATTATATATATATATATATATATATATATATATATATATATATATATATATATATATATATATACACCCAAGTATCTATTGGGATCCTCGTTTCCGAGGAGCTCCTTGACCAAATCGTTGGACGTGAGGGATCCGGGCCACGAACGCGGTCAGGACAGTGAACCTTTCCAGATCATCGTCTCCAAGCTCCCTTTCTATCTAGACATAAGAGCCTGATTCTCTATCAAAATGCTTCCTCATCAATTTGAATAGGAACTTATAAATCAGCTTTGCAACGGGCTCTCCTAGCTCGTTCAGTCGGGGAGTACCGTTCTCGTTTAGCGAAGGCACAGTCCTAAAGACGTTCAACATCGCCTTGGTTGAAATGGGCTGCACCAAAATGTATTTATCTTTGAAGTGGAGGACATACTCCAAATAGGCTTTAAATAGCTTCCCATTACCTTGCTTCTGGGAAACCCATCCCCACTTTTTGTCGACCTTGCTCCTTTGAAGGTGGAAGCAGTAGAAGAACAAGGGAATGGTGGCCCCTATCTTCAAATGGTCGTAAATTATCTCGAACTCTCGCATGAACATACCATTCAGATGCAGCTGGGAGGGAGCCACACGCAAGTGCCTGAATACAACCACCTTGAAGTTAGAAAAGGGGAGGAGAAGACCCATCTCTCGAAATACGATGCTGTACATTGGGATCCGCCTCTTGTCGTATTTTGAGTAGATTCTTCTCTCCTTCTCGGGGATGTATAACGACCATTCCTCTTGGGGCCCTCCTCGTAAGTGTACACGTCCGTAAAGAAATCCTCCTGGTGCTCATAAAAATACGACGACCAGTGCCATGGGTCGCTCGCGACCCAACCCCGAGGTTCCTCCTCATTCCCAATAGGAAACAAGCAACCCGAGTCGACAGAAGTCATCTCCATGTTGCCCTCCCCCGTTTGCTGCTCCATTTGATTCTGTGCATCCTCGGAAATTTCCGAGATGCTCGACAAATACTCGTCTCATCTGAAGAACTCCTCGAGGACTTTGTGGATTCATTCGAAATATCTACTCGAGCATTGTCAACCATAGAACCTTAAAAGAAGAGGAAAAAGATGAGTTCGACATCAATGCCCAAACCACCCTTCCACCGCTAAACAAGCGAAAGGGCGTTGGGAAACGAGGATTGTATCCCCGACTAGAACCCTAACTAAGGCATATCAATGGGTAAGAGTTACAGAAAATTTCCTAAGCCCTAATAATCCGTCTATAACACACCACGAGGTCCCCGAGGAGGCTCTATGGCGGCTCCGACGATTCTAAACTACAGAAACATCGTCTACCGCCAACTCTCTCCAACGACATCCTCGCAAGTAGAGCCCAAAATCCTAACTGCATGCATCTCTAGAAAATAAAAAGAGAAAATGCGAACCACTGAAAGAGAACAACAATGGAATATTAGAAACTCACAAGTTAACAGAAGAAGAAAGGATGGAAGTAAGCAGTTGTAAGCAGAAAAACTCAACGAACAACGGTGGCCGATAACCGAGCTAATACGACCAGTTTAGAGAGAAGACGAGAAATACTGAACGCCCTATTCCTCTCGTATTTATAGATGAAACAATTCGCGCGTATGAGACACGCGCATGGGGAACCCTAGGGTCGTCATCATTACACCCTAGCCCTAGGTCATCATTACGCCGCTTCGCTAGCACGCTTCCCGAACCATGCTACCTCTCAAAATTCAAAGGTCCTAACGACCGACTCCTCATCTCCATGCAAGCAAGGCGTAACTGGCAACACTTATTTCCCCGTAAGACACGCCCCTTCTGCGAGAAGATGTTAAAGTCATCACTCCTGCACCCAGAAGAAACGACTTGGGGGGATACTGTTCTGGACTGACCCAATAGCTTGACTGGGCTCGGCCTAAGACATTTCCTTTGGTATAGTCCGCACGACCATGACCCTAATTTCCCGCTACCTGTTGGGCAATGTCAGCCATTTGCCCTCCCGAACCAGCACTGGCCCAGGATGATCAACGAGCACCCTCTCAGCCTTCCCGACATCAACATCGTTAAGGCCACTAGGAACCGACAAGAAAGATGCATGTAATTGACCCCCTCCTCAGGACCAATGTCTAGTTACGAGCACATCTGCCTGATTTGAGCAAGTCCTGGTAGTTACCTGATTTCACGGACCCATATATCCATGCGTGAAATCAGGAACCAATGGCTACGCGCCAGGGGAATTATATATACCCTCACACCTTTGAGGGCCAGGTATTGAATATCCACTATTCACCACCTAATACTTTGCTTGTATCTCCTTGTTCCCACTCTTACTTGATCTTCAGAGTGCCTTACAGGTACAACCCCCTTTTTTCTCCTCGACATCACAACCTGACTATAGATCATCTTCCGACCACTTCTCAGGTTCTGATCAACTGGTAAGATCACGTAGAAAAAATATAGGTTAACATTTAGGATTCATGATGAGTGATATTATAGTTTTTATCTAATTAATAGGTAGGGTCGTCTCAAACAATTTAGACATGTTCTAATTTTACATAAAAATACACGGAGAATTCAACAAGAGTCATTTTTTATTAATTTATATAAATATTTATACACAATAATTATGCATAAATGAAAGAAAAATGTACAACAAGCTGCATTGCTACATTTTTTAAAACCAATCATCTTTAAAAAAAAGTCTATAGTCCATGGGGACATAACATTGTTATCCATGAGCCTCTAGATTTTTCGTAAGAAATATACAATCTATGGCACTAGGAAACTAAAAGTGTCAAGTGCAAATGGTATAAAGACATGTTGATTGTTATAACAAGGTTTATTATGTATGACCACTTAACTTGCAGCGACTTTGAGTACTATTTGTCCAATATTAAAACCTCCAGTCTTCAGTCCCACAAGTGGAGAAATCTGAGTCAAATTCACACATGTATATTTCTCTCCTACCCATCTGTACACCAAAACATTTATCAGTCAATAAATTAATATGTTCCTCTTTTTATTATATATTGAATCATGATAACTTAACAATTAATGTCAATGATGCTTACTTTTTAATATATTATTGTAAAATAAAATTTAACAATATATATGTCTACAATCAAAAGAATAATAATATATCAAACTGCAAATGATGGAAGCAGATTTTTGACAGTCGCTTTTCGTGTAACACTCTCTAACTCAATACATTAAATATTTGATTTAATTAAAATTGACTTGTCTTTTTTACCCTTAAATTATGCCTCAATTATTTTGTTTCACTGTATTTAATGTGTTGAGATAGAGATTCTTGCACTAAAGGCAATTGTCAAAGTTCCACTTCCATAAATGATAATGAATTACATTTCATCATAAAAATGTGATAACAAATGAGATGGTCGTATGATGAATTTTTAAATATTTGATAAAGACTTATAAATAGTGTAATACCCCAAATTTGTCCTACCCTTTTACTTCCTATCTGGCTTGCGCATTTTTGCATTTTTCTCACATATGTAATTTCTATTAGGTCATCTAACACATCATGCACCATTAATCAATAAATTGGCATAAGATCATGGATTTCGAGGAATAAGGGTTGGTGTATGGCTTTAAGGCTCCCATCTTCGCACAAGCTTGTTTCGGTTGATTTCTCCATTAATAATTTGTTTGAAGTTAGGTTTTCATTTCATGGACCTTATCATCATCAAGCTACGAGGCTATTCTTTTCTTCTCAATGTCAAGTTGCAAGGTTTTATGAGACGAAGCTAAAAATCAGGGTTTATACATTTTCATACTTGAGCTTGTCAGCATTCTACCTGAGGTTCATTCCATATCAAGGTATTCACATGTCTCATCTTTCATATTCATCTGCAAGGAATCCCTCAGGGCATAGTCATTATCATCTATTGAGAAGGGGTCCAAGACGTCGTTGTTCTAGTGCTCATATAGTCAGGACATGGTACAAGATGTTGATTGTGATCAAGGTGTCATTATCTCAGATGCTTATTTGCTTGACACGCAAATTTGATTTTTAGATTGGAAAAATTGAATTGAATTAGGGATTCACTGAAGCTGTAGTTTGATTAGAATTCATTCATTAATATTTGAAGTGGAAGTTCTTAAATATTTGCGTGGTTTTTCTTGGAATTCAAACCACAAGTATGAAAAAGCATGCAGCATAATTCTATATGACATCATTATTCACTTGAAACCAACTCTCGGTGACAGAAAGGCAATGCTTCACGCAATTGTTCTATCCTTGTATCCCCTTCATTGGTTCTTCACTTTTCTTTATTATACAGATGTTGCATCCGTTACTGCTGTGCTGGCCATGTATCTTGCAAGTTTGGAAAAGAATTATTGGTTAAGTGCATTGGTAAGGTTGGAGCCTTTGCAGTTGTTGTTCGACAAACAAATATTATATGGGTGCTTTTTGTTGCATGCATTAGTATAATAGATATTTCTCTAATGCATGGAAAAGGAAATGTAAGAACAATCATGTCAGATGTATCAGTTGAGCATGATTTCACATATGTTACTGGTAGAAGCGCAAAGGGTTTAAATCTTAAAAGGAGAAAGTCTGTCAAAACCATATCATAACCAAATACCCAACACCATTTACAATATCCAAAAATATACTACAAAAAACAAGAAATACAATTAAAAGTGCATATATTGATTCTCATCATCGCTTTTTGTGTGGCCTCGTCGTGTTTGGAATGCAACCTTGTTGCTTCCATCTTCATTACCTTCTTCATGACCAAACCCGTGTATTGTAACTTGCCATGGTCTATGCCTTTTTTTCCAAAGCAATCCTGAACATTTACACAACAAAAAGAAACAGTTATTATCAATTCCAAAACAGCCCTGCACATAACAAACTCTAACAACCCCTAAACCAAAATTCCAGCCAACTAACTTCTAACAAAAAAAGAAACTAATAACTGACTTCAAACTAACTTTTACAGAGTTGTATATAACAAAATAGAAACAGACCCATAGCATGATTTATCTCCACCATTAGATCCCTAACATCTAACTGACCTCCTAATTATAACTAACAGCTAACAAAAACCAAAAGTGAATTCACAAATACCCATTCATAACTAACTTTTCCCTAACTTCTAACTATAACCAACTTTCCATTTCCCAAACCATAACTAACTGTAACAGCCCCATAACTAACATTCAATAACAACCCAAAACAGTTACAGCATAACTAAATCATTCCTAACCAACCTCCTATATATAAATAACAAAACTTCCAGCATAGGAGGAGAGAACACAAATAGATCAAAAAGAGGGCAGAGGGGATTCAGTTTTGAGATTTATTCTTTATTTTACAAACACAGAGAAAAGTCAGAAAGTTTAGATATAGAACAAACTCACCAAAAAAACCAGCAATCTTTTTTCTTCTTCAACCGGCCGCATCATTCTCCAAGAACCTTGATCGATCGCCAAAATCGCTTTCAATCTTCAACTTCGAAAATCTCCCATTGGCATCAATTCTCCGACGGAACCCTTAACCGGCATATCAAGCTTCATCATCTACATTCATTCACTCTGTGTTTTTCAACTACTTCGCAACATCACCATCACGGTTCCTGCATCAAGAATAACAATAACAATCAGAATCAGCATCCAGCAAGAAGAAGAAGACAGAAAAAGTCATAGAAAATTAATATACCCGCCTTAAAACTCTCTGAAGGATCTCCATAAATCTTCATCTCTCTCGGCATTTCCTCCCGGAATCTTCATCATCTTCGTCTCAAAGATTCTATGCAATTCCCATCATCAATATCATTTCTCCTTTTTTCATCTTCAACAATCATCGTTTCTACAATGCTGCAAACGCATATGCTGCACTCTTATCGTCTCTGTTCAACGTCTCACGCATAATCTTCATCAAAGCAAACACAAACAACACGGATGAATCCGCCGACATCAGACTGTAACAAGAAACGAAATTAGAACGAGGAGAAGAAAATAGATCATTACCTGAAGGAATCGCGACGGAGATCATCGGAAAAGAATCGGATCCATCTTCGCTCAACACACAGTAGCTTTATTTCTTCAGTCCCCAAAGAAACAAGCTAGCGTTCTTCTTCACCAGCATATCCCTCAATCCATATGGAAGACAAAACCGATCGCGGCGGAAGCTGAGACGGAGCAACACAGGCGAGGGTGACGGTGGTGAGCGGCTTCGGAAGCAGAGATGGAAAGAGAGAATCGCGTAGTCGAACAAGAGAGAGTTCGCGAAGATGATGAGCAATGATGAAACAATATCAGAGTTATGAAGCACAACTTGCCGCGTGAGGCCGATCAGAGTGAGACGGCGGCGGTAGTTCGTTCCCACGGAGCGGTTTAGAAGAGAGGAAGAGATTTTTTTTTTCTCTCAAACCCTATTCCCTTTTCAATTTTCATATACTTTTTTTTCATTTAGTTTAACTGTTTTATTATTTTATATTCTTATTTCAAATTAATAATAATAATAACTAAGTAAATAATAAATAAAATGTTGAAAATCTTTTTGGACAAATTACTTCAGCACCCATATTTCTAGACTTCATACCCCCTAACTCTTCTAATTTTTTCTTTTCTTTTATTATTTTAGTTTCTTCTAGTTTAATTTTTCTCTCAATTGATAATAAAATGATACAAAACAATAGAATATTTTAGAATAGAATTTATTTTTAGAATTTCGATTAGAATTTGTTCTATTTTATTTTTCATATTCGATAATCATTTTATTGCCATTTTCTAGTCAAGACTTTTTGTAGCGTCGACATAACTCTTGCAATGTGGAACGCTCGGGGTGAATTCTTCAATCACTTGCCCAAGGGAACTTTGATAGAATTTTCTTACTGCTTGCACAATCTTGAAGAGGCAACGGACCTTCTCCGTTCGGTATCGTCACAACTCTATTTTATCCTTTATTTCAGTACTTTATCGCAAACCATATGCGTGCTGACATTAGGTAGAATTCCCTCATTCATTCTAATTTTAGGGCTAACAATACATAATAGCATTAGGTTTAGAAATAGGCTAATTCCCCTTTGACTTTTCTTTCTCCTTTCGCATACGCATCTAAAACAAAAAACTTCTTTTTCTTTTCGAAATTCAAAACACTTAAAAAACTACTGATGAGAATCATGCTTTTGCTTAGTACGAGAAATGATAAGAGGGTCTCTTCTCGATCTTATTGTTCTTCATCTCAAGCATAGGTGTGGTTCAATTCTCAAAGACTCCTTTCATGGCTAAGTAGAAAAACGGCTGATATCTCTCTCTTGAGGTCAATCAGTCATCATCTACAACAAAAATACAAAACAAATTCGAACCATTTTTGTGCGTTCAAGCACTTTTCTAAAAAACCCTTTTCAGGTAAGGACATGATTAATTTACTTCTGTGCCAACGCATAAGTCTCCAAAGGTCGAGCTGCGGCAGAAGGCGGAATTAACTTCGTCCACAAAAAACATCTACAACAAAAATATAAACCAATTCAAATCTTTGGTGCGCTCGAGCACTTTTCTTTAAAAACCTTTTTCAGGTAAGGACACGATTAATTTACTTCTGTGCCAACGCATAAGTCTCCAAAGGTCGAGCTGCGGTAGAAGGCGGGATTAAATTCGTCCATAAAAAACACAAACAAATAAAAACATATGAGCCGAACTACGGTAGCTCTGATTCCTCAAAAAGGATACGTAGGCATTGGGGTAGGGCCCAGGCGAGCACAATTTTATTTTCCCTACATTCTTTTCCCCTTTCTTTTGCATGCATTTCTCAGTAGTATAGTAAACAGTAAGCATAGACGAAACACACCCATAAGATAGATAACAAGAGTGGATACCATAGAGTACTACGGGCGTGTGGGGTGCTAATACCTTCCCCTCGCGTAACAGACTCCCTTACCCGATCTCTCGGTCGCAAGACCGTGACTTCTCCCTCCTCAGGTTTTCTCGATGTTTACCTTTCCCTACATGTGGGATAAAAGACGTTCGATGGCGACTTCATTGTTTGATGATTTTCAGCCGGTTGTTTCAGCTGGCGACTTCACTGGGGATAGGTCGACCAAATGTTGGTCCATCCCGGAGTCGCTCCTAGCTCTTGCTTTCTTTCATTTGGGTGTTTATCTTTATGCTTTCAGCTTATTCATTCATTTTGTATATACTTGAGCATACGTATGTATTGCATTTTACTGTCTTCCATATACTACTGCTATACAGGATTTGCTTCTTGGGTTGGGATGTCACTTTTGAGGTAAAAGGCCCAGTACCCAGGCCAGAGTGCACTAGGACACCTAGGAATAGAGTGGGGGCATGACGGCTATAGGACGTGGTCCGATTAGTGCAGTCATGTCATATACCACGCTCAGATGAGGTTCAAATGAATTACTATTGGCACCCACGTCTGTGGGTAAGCCCATAGCACTTTCAGGCGAACCCATGATTTTCGAGTTACCATTATCTTACCCTGACCTAGTTTTCACCCGTGAGTGGGGAGGGAATTTCTATCACAGGTACAGATGGTGACTATGTGCAGATGGTTACTCGTGTTCAGATGGTAACTATGCTCAGACAATGACTACTGATTCTAATGGCTATATTCTGGATTTCTGTTCCGACTTGATGCAGATGCTATATCTTGTTGGTGACCGTATGGTTCTCAGATTTATTTTCTGAGTTCCTGACTTGTTTACCTGGAGGTTCATTCAAGCCTTCAATCTTGGTATTCCCAGCATGTTCAGAAATTCTCAACAGTATCCAATGTTCCAGAAGCCTTGATCCCGGACAATGGGAGATCCACAGGGTACTTGGTTCTTATATATGCAGAAGTTATGTCAGACCTCTGATCTGATGATACTCACATGATCCAGAGCAGTGCAACAACCTTATTCAGGAATGATGGAACCCTGATCCTCTTTGATCTCATGCCTTTGCATACATAACATGGCTAACTGCATGCTTAACATACATGTTATGTTATTTTCAAGGAATCATATTTGCAAGTCTTGTGCCTAAACTTTTCCATACCTTACTTGCGCAAAAACAAAATCAAAGCACGCAAATTCCTTGGAAATGACAAAACATGACATGGCATTCATTCATACACTCCATGTATATTCATGCATTCATTACAGGTACCCGAAGATTGGGGATTCTTATTCAGACCTGGGGATTTCTTCAAAGGTTTAACTTGATTCTTACTGTCACCAGAGATCAATTATGGAATAAATCTGAGCGATATACATGCAAGCTTTGGCTCGTAGTGAGAAACTTCTTCAAGCAGGAAGATAATGGATTAAATACTCAGATAAGCCAGGTCATGGAAACTCTGATGATGATGTCTATTATTTCTTTAAGACATGATGTGCTTGGTGATGCATATTATACTGGGGCACTTGGCCAATCGATTAAAGATGGTATGTCATCCAGAGACCAAGTCCAAGGCTGGATCAATTCAGAAACTGTTGTGTTCACATTAAATCTGGAAGGGGATTCTCTCGCACACTCGAGCATCAAGACTACAGAAAGTCGTCAGAATCAGCAAGTCCATACGGAGTCAAGTCTCCTCAACAATGGCGATCATTGGTTTCTTTACTGCATTTTCATTTGCATTCTTGCTTGTTTGTTTAAACATCGCTTGTATATAGAAACTTGTCTATTTTTGAACGAAAATCTTAATGCAATAAGTATGCTTGTCTTGAAGTGTTCCTTTCATTTTTACTCATCCATTCGTTATCACTCTTTAAATGTTTTACTTGCATATTGATGCCAGATTTCCTAGTCTTATGCTTAGGTAAAGATTCAAAGGCGAATGACGACAATCTGAAAACGCAAAAATATCTGATTGGTACGCTTTTGAGTGAGACCCTGCTGACGATGTACATGCCTTGTTTCAATCCCCAAACACCGGAGATATAAGGGAGATAGACCCTCGTCAACCCCTCTGAGCCTTCGAAGTAGGAGTTTCCTTTATGTTCAGAAAAAACCCTCATTTCAACCCTGGGGCGGGTAGTGTTCAGCTAATCTGATAAAGCATTTAGAACTCATCAAGAGTGTGCATCCAGGGATACAACAATGGTTATCCATCAAAAGGTTGAGGGAAGTCAAGACCACAATGGTTAATCCTCATCTAACAACAACGTGCATCAATTAACAATATCCCAATGGATATCTCTCGCACATCAGGAGGTCGACAGATGACGATACAACAATGGCTATCCCGCATCTGCTAAAGACTCAGGCAGTCACGATCACTTCTGACAAATCAAAAGCAACGCAAAGATCAACGACTTGTTCAAAATGAAAAATATGAATAAGAAAGAAACAAAAACCCCCGCTAAGTCGAAACTTGAAAACGAGTCACTTAGGCAAAAATTGGGGCATCCCGCTGGACTTCCAAATTGAAATTCAAAAGAATTTGTCCAGGCAAAAGCAATAAGGGAATTGAAAAAGCCCAAAAGGCGAGAAAAGGATTACCAATAAAAATCCTCATCAAAGAACAAAGTCGTGTGATCAGACACCAAAATCAGAAGTTAGTGACTGTCGTGTCCAAGAAACCACTGTGGTTCCTCAACCATCGCAAACTCTTCTAGAGAGATGAATGCTTGTATCGGGTCTACTGAACATAGGAATGGAGAACATCATGGAGAATGGGTGGGCACCAAATAATTTTGAGCCTTAAATCCTTTTTTCTAAAACCGTGAACCAGGCCAGTTACAACCCTTTCAAAGTCCTAACTGAAGCGTGGGTCAATTCGAAAACATGCTACAACGAGATAGCGTTTAACTGACTCCTAAGAGGTATGTTTGAATATCTGTTTTGGCATCATATGCTTGCATTATCTTTCATAAAAAAGAATTTGCAAATGTTTCTCTCTAGCTAGTGACTCGTTCACAACAGAGTTGTTACGTCATTTCATTCAAAGTTTTTCAAACTTCAAGACTTGCGTATGTGTTGCATTAGAATTATCATTCTCATAATAAACATTCTTCTGCATACAAAACAACTGATTGACATCAAGTAAGTTTACACAATGAACAATCGATAAAGAGCTCAATCTTGTCAGAAGAGAGGCTTGAATACCCTGTTAAAGCAAGAGTCAGCTGCCACAAGAGAAATGACTTATCCAACAGCATGTTAACCGGTGATTCTGTCAAGAGAAATCATCTTGGTACTTCACAGCTTGAGTACCCTTCAGGGGTAAAGTTAGCAGATTCCATCAATCTGGGGCATTCCCTTTAAACTTCTAATCTGGGGCCGTCAAGTCGAGAATCGATCTCTCCAAGCTCAACCAAATCTGGGGAATTCCCTCAGAGCTCGATTAATCAGAGGCTATCAAGTCGAGAATCAATCTCTCCAAGCTCAACCAAATCTGAGGCATTCCCTCAGAGCTCGATTAATCAGAGGCTATCAAGTCGAGAGTCGATCTCTCCAAGTTCAGCCAAATCTGGGGCATTCCCTCAGAGCTGTCAGTCAGAGGCTATCACGTCGGTAAATCTCTTCAAGCTCAGTCAATCAGAGGCTATCACGCCGAGGGATCTATTCAGAATTCATTCAACCTGGGGCAGTTACGTCGAGATTCGACAAATCTCTCCAAGAAAGCTGTAATCAAGAGCAGTTTATTTCGTGGCTCAAGACATTGGGGCAGGCCACCTCATATCGTATTGTGGCACGAATAATCTGATCTCCTATTCAACATAGATCTTCTCAGAGACCCTCCAGACAGGGGCATTCCTCATCCATACTTAGTTGCTCAAGTCAATTATGTTGTACGAGACTACGATCAAGCTAAAAGCATCATGACAATCAACCTGACTTGACCAGCGCACGAAGCTGCCTTCATCTACCACAAACAATTTCAAATCTGATTCCCCAAGTGAATTCAGAAAGTCTAGAATCGTCTTTTGACTCAGCACATGCAAGTGCATCCTTGGTGGAGCTAATCAAGAACATCCCCAATGAATCTAAACCGGGGCATTCGTAGAGCTAAACCGGGGCATTCGCATAACTGAACCGGGGCATTCGTAGAGCTAAACCGGGGCATTCGCATAACTGAACCGGGGAATTCACAGAGCTAAACCGGGGCATTCGCAGAGCTAAACCGGGGCATTCGCAGAGTTCAACCGGGGCACTCGTAGGTGTCCATGCCCATCTCTTATCCCCAATTGATTCAAGAGACAATTCCCCAGTGTGCGTAAACTTGGAGCATGTATTCGAAGGGATCCACATGGTATTCAGTATCCATTATCTAACATATTCACTTATATCACCCCCTCAACAGTTCAGGATGTATGGAGGTTTGGTCAGATTATCTCTTCCTTAAACGGTACGATTCAGAATTCAGCAGCGTACCTGAAGACTCGCTTCGTCAGCAATTCAATCCTCAGTAGAGTCAACAACGATCTTTGGTCTTCAAGAGCTCCCCAGTGTGTACTCTTATCAGTATCCCCAGCAATCTTTGGTACTACAGGCTTCCAACGCCGATATATACTGACATCCCCAGTAATGAGCAATGGTTCCCAGTAAGCCTACTCTTATCCCCATGAAGTTTATTTCTTCGCATTGCATATAGTTATCATTACATATCATTGCATCCTCAAAAGCGCGTAACTGATCCATAAGAGTGGATCTTTGCGTTAAAAGAAATTCAAACATGCATACAAAGCATAAGCCAGATCAGGTACCTTACACAAAAGACCGGAATTATTCAAGGACAACAATACACCCCTACAGAAGGATATCATGCCCAAAATCCCCAATCAGTGACCTTCACCTTTTCAATGCCAAACCAAAATCAATACACTTTGTTGTTCTAAACCCAGTTCCTGTCTGGTAGTCAGTTCCCTAAACACTCGTCCGTGTCCATTCCCTAAACACTTGTCTGTGTCCATTCCTAAGCACTCATATGTGTCAAGTTTCCTAAACACCCACCCGGGTCAGTTATTCAAACACTCGTCCGTGTTTAAACTTGTGATACTCACCTGTATCTTCTTTCAATACTCGTCCGTATTGAATCAAACACTCGTCCGTGTTTAACCTTTTGATACTCGTCCGTATCTCCTTCCAATACTCGTCCGTATTGAATCAAACACTCGTCCGTGTTTATACTTTTTGATACTCGTCCGTATCTTATTTCAATACTCGTCCGTATTGAATCAAACACTCGTCCGTGTATAACCTTTTGATACTCGTCTGTATCTCCTTTTCAATACTCGTCCGTATTGAATCAAACACTCGTCCGTGCTTAACTTTTGATACTCGTCTGTATCTCCTTTTCAATGCTCGTCCGTATTGAATCAAGCACTCGTCCGTGTTTATACTTTTGATACTCGCCTGTATCTCCTTTCAATACTCGTCCGTATTGATTCAAACACTCGTCCGTGTTTAACTTTTTGATACTCGTTCGTATCTTCTTTCAATACTCGTTCGTATTGAATCAAACACTTGTCCGTGCTTAACTTTTGATACTCGTCCGTATCTCCTTTCAATACTCGTCCGTATTGAATCAAGCACTCGTCCTTGTTTATACTTTGGATACTCGTCTGTATCTCCTTTCAATACTCGTCCATATTGATTCAAACATTCGTCCGTGTTTACCTTTTGATACTCGTCCGTATCTTCTTTCAATACTCGTCCGTATTGAATCAAACGCTCGTCCGTGTTTAAACTTTCTTGATGCTCATCCGTGTCGCTTATCTAAACAATCATCATGTCATAACCCATGTTCCCTCCGTCGAACCTGAGATTGCCTCTTGGCTAGGTTCTTCCTTCAAATCATCGTCGAACTTGAGATCGCCTCTTGGCTAGGTTCTTCCTTCAAATCATCGTCGAACCTGAGATCGCCTCTTGGCTAGGTTCTTCCTTCAAATCATCGTCGAACCTGAGATCGCCTCTTGGCTAGGTTCCTCCCACAAATCACCGTCGAACCTGAGATCGCCTCTTGGCTAGGTTCTTCCTTCAAATCATCGTCGAACCTGAGATCGCCTCTTGGCTAGGTTCTTCCTTCAAATCACCGTCGAACCTGAGATCGCCTCTTGGCTAGGTTCTTCCCTCAAACCTTCGTCGAACCTGAGATCGCCTCTTGGATAGGTTCTTCCTTCAAATCATCGTCGAACCTGAGATCGCCTCTTGGCTAGGTTCTTGCCTTCAAATCATCGTCGAACCTGAGATCGCCTCTTGGCTAGGTTCTTTTCATATACTTTGTCTTAGAACCTGAGATCGCCCTTTGGCTAGGTTCCCTGTCAAATCACTCTCATGTGTCACCCTCGGATCGTAGGTCGCCCGTAGACCTCGTCCTCCGTCTTTTCATACCAACCATTTGTCTTGTATTGGCATCAAGCCACGTTACAAGTCCAGTCTCTGTCTCTTCATTGAAAAAAACAAATTTCTTTTCCCCAGCAGATCACAAAATAAAAAAATATAAAGAAAACACTTACTCCTTCTCCCAGGACAAATTTTTGGCATTGATATTTAATCATCTTCAACCTTGAACTCCCGAAAGGCGTGTGCCAATCGTACTTTCAGGTTTAAGACGATTAAATAGGGGCAGCTGTAATACCCCAAATTTGTCCTACCCTTTTACTTCCTATCTGGCTTGCGCATTTTTGCATTTTTCTCACATATGTAATTTCTATTAGGTCATCTAACACATCATGCACCATTAATCAATAAATTGGCATAAGATCATGGATTTCGAGGAATAAGGGTTGGTGTATGGCTTTAAGGCTCCCATCTTCGCACAAGCTTGTTTCGGTTGATTTCTCCATTAATAATTTGTTTGAAGTTAGGTTTTCATTTCATGGACCTTATCATCATCAAGCTACGAGGCTATTCTTTTCTTCTCAATGTCAAGTTGCAAGGTTTTATGAGACGAAGCTAAAAATCAGGGTTTATACATTTTCATACTTGAGCTTGTCAGCATTCTACCTGAGGTTCATTCCATATCAAGGTATTCGCATGTCTCATCTTTCATATTCATCTGCAAGGAATCCCTCAGGGCATAGTCATTATCATCTATTGAGAAGGGGTCCAAGACGTCGTTGTTCTAGTGCTCATATAGTCGGGACATGGTACAAGATGTTGATTGTGATCAAGGTGTCATTATCTCAGATGCTTATTTGCTTGACACGCAAATTTGATTTTTAGATTGGAAAAATTGAATTGAATTAGGGATTCACTGAAGCTGTAGTTTGATTAGAATTCATTCATTAATATTTGAAGTGGAAGTTCTTAAATATTTGCGTGGTTTTTCTTGGAATTCAAACAACAAGTATGAAAAAGCATGCAGCATAATTCTATATGACATCATTATTCACTTGAAACCAACTCTCGGTGACAGAAAGGAAATGCTTCACGCAATTGTCCTATCCTTGTATCCCCTTCATTGGTTCTTCACTTTTCTTTATTATACAGATGTTGCATCCGTTACTGCTGTGCTGGCCATGTATCTTGCAAGTTTGGAAAAGAATTACTGGTTAAGTGCATTGGTAAGGTTGGAGCCTTTGCAGTTGTTGTTCGACAAACAAATATTATATGGGTGCTTTTTGTTGCATGCATTAGTATAATAGATATTTCTCTAATGCATGGAAAAGGCAATGTAAGAACAATCATGTCAGATGTATTAGTTGAGCATGATTTCACATATGTTACTGGTAGAAGCGCAAAGGGTTTAAATCTTAAAAGGAGAAAGTCTGTCAAAACCATATCATAACCAAATACCCAACACCATTTACAATATCCAAAAATATACTACAAAAAACAAGAAATACAATTAAAAGTGCATATATTGATTCTCATCATCGCTTTTTGTGTGGCCTCGTCGTGTTTGGAATGCAACCTTGTTGCTTCCATCTTCATTACCTTCTTCATGACCAAACCCGCGTGTTGTAACTTGCCATGGTCTATGCCTTTTTTTCCAAAGCAATCCTGAACATTTACACAACAAAAAGAAACAATTATTATCAATTCCAAAACAGCCCTGCACATAACAAACTCTAACAACCCCTAAACCAAAATTCCAGCCAACTAACTTCTAACAAAAAAAGAAACTAATAACTGACTTCAAACTAACTTTTACAGAGTTGTATATAACAAAATAGAAACAGACCCATAGCATGATTTATCTCCACCATTAGATCCCTAACATCTAACTGACCTTCTAATTATAACTAACAGCTAACAAAAACCAAAAGTGAATTCACAAATACCCATTCATAACTAACTTTTCCCTAACTTCTAACTATAACCAACTTTCCATTTCCCAAACCATAACTAACTGTAACAGCCCCATAACTAACATTCAATAACAACCCAAAACAGTTACAGCATAACTAAATCATTCCTAACCAACCTCCTATATATAAATAACAAAACTTCCAGCATAGGAGGAGAGAACACAAATAGATCAAAAAGAGGGCAGAGGGGATTCAGTTTTGAGATTTATTCTTTATTTTACAAACACAGAGAAAAGTCAGAAAGTTTAGATATAGAACAAACTCACCAAAAAAACCAGCAATCTTTTTTCTTCTTCAACCGGCCGCATCATTCTCCAAGAACCTTGATCGATCGCCAAAATCGCTTTCAATCTTCAACTTCGAAAATCTCCCATTGGCATCAATTCTCCGACGGAACCCTTAACCAGCATATCAAGCTTCATCATCTACATTCATTCACTCTATGTTTTTCAACTACTTCGCAACATCACCATCACGGTTCCTGCATCAAGAATAACAATAACAATCAGAATCAGCATCCAGCAAGAAGAAGAAGACAGAAAAAGTCATAGAAAATTAAGATACCCGCCTTAAAACTCTTTGAAGGATCTCCATAAATCTTCATCTCTCTCGGCATTTCCTCCCGGAATCTTCATCATCTTCGTCTCAAAGATTCTATGCAATTCCCATCATCAATATCATTTCTCCTTTTTTCATCTTCAACAATCATCGTTTCTACAATGCTGCAAACGCATATGCTGCACTCTTATCGTCTCTGTTCAACGTCTCACGCATAATCTTCATCAAAGCAAACACAAACAACACGGATGAATCTGCCGACATCAGACTGTAACAAGAAACGGAATTAGAACGAGGAGAAGAAAAGAGATCATTACCTGAAGGAATCGCGGCGGAGATCATCGGAAAAGAATCGGATCCATCTTCGCTCAACACACAGTAACTTTCTTTCTTCAGTCCCCAAAGAAACAAGCTAGCGTTCTTCTTCACCAGCATATCCCTCAATCCATATGGAAGACAAAACCGATCGCGGCGGAAGCTGAGACGGAGCAACACAGGCGAGGGTGACGGTGGTGAGCGGCTTCGGAAGCAGAGATGGAAAGAGAGAATCGCGGAGTCGAACAAGAGAGAGTTCGCGAAGATGATGAGCAATGATGAAACAGTATCGGAGTTATGAAGCACAACTTGCCGCGTGAGGCCGATAAGAGTGAGACGGCGGCGGTACTTCGTTCCCACGGCGCTGTTTAGAAGAGAGGAAGAGATTTTTTTTTCTCTCAAACCCTATTCCCTTTTCAATTTTCATATACTTTTTTTTCATTTAGTTTAACTGTTTTATTATTTTATATTCTTATTTCAAATTAATAATAATAATAACTAAGTAAATAATAAATAAAATGTTGAAAATCTTTTTGGACAAATTACTTCAGCACCCATATTTCTAGACTTCATACCCCCTAACTCTTCTAATTTTTTCTTTTCTTTTATTATTTTAGTTTCTTCTAGTTTAATTTTTCTCTCAATTGATAATAAAATGATACAAAACAATAGAATATTTTAGAATAGAATTTCTTTTTAGAATTTCGATTAGAATTTGTTCTATTTTATTTTTCATATTCGATAATCATTTTATTGCCATTTTCTAGTCAAGACTTTTTGTAGCGTCGACATAACTCTTGCAATGTGGAACGCTCGGGGTGAATTCTTCAATCACTTGCCCAAGGGAACTTTGATAGAATTTTCTTACCGCTTGCACAATCTTGAAGAGGCAACGGACCTTCTCCGTTTCGTATCGTCACAACTCTATTTTATCCTTTATTTCAGTACTTTATCGCAAACCATATGCGTGCTGACATTAGGTAGAATTCCCTCATTCATTCTAATTTTAGGGCTAACAATACATAATAGCATTAGGTTTAGAAATAGGCTAATTCCCCTTTGACTTTTCTTTCTCCTTTCGCATACGCATCTAAAACAAAAAACTTCTTTTTCTTTTCGAAATTCAAAACACTTAAAAAACTACTGATGAGAATCATGCTTTTGCTTAGTACGAGAAATGATAAGCGGGTCTCTTCTAGATCTTATTGTTCTTCATCTCAAGCATAGGTGTGGTTCAATTCTCAAAGACTCCTTTCATGGCTAAGTAGAAAAACGACTGATATCTCTCTCTTGAGGTCAATCAGTCATCATCTACAACAAAAATACAAAACAAATTCGAACCATTTTTGTGCGTTCAAGCACTTTTCTAAAAAACCCTTTTCAGGTAAGGACATGATTAATTTACTTCTGTGCCAACGCATAAGTCTCCAAAGGTCGAGCTGCGGCAGAAGGCAGAATTAACTTCGTCCACAAAAAACATCTACAACAAAAATATAAACCAATTTAAATCTTTGGTGCGCTCGAGCACTTTTCTTTAAAAACCTTTTTCAGGTAAGGACACGATTAATTTACTTCTGTGCCAACGCATAAGTCTCCAAAGGTCGAGCTGCGGCAGAAGGCGGGATTAACTTCGTCCATAAAAAACACAAACAAATAAAAACATATGAGCCGAACTACGGTAGCTCTGATTCCTCAAAAAGGATACGCAGGCATTGGGGTAGGGCCCAGGCGAGCACAATTTTATTTTCCCTACATTCTTTTCCCCTTTCTTTTGCATGCATTTCTCAGTAGTATAGTAAACAGTAAGCATAGACGAAACACACCCATAAGATAGATAACAAGAGTGGATACCGTAGAGTACTACGGGCGTGTGGGGTGCTAATACCTTCCCCTCGCGTAACAGACTCCCTTACCCGATCTCTCGGTCGCAAGACCGTGACTTCTCCCTCCTCAGGTTTTCTCGATGTTTACCTTTCCCTACATGTGGGATAAAAGACGTTCGATGGCGACTTCATTGTTTGATGATTTTCAGCCGGTTGTTTCAAATAGTATCTAAAATTTATAAATAAAATAAAATAAAATAAAATTTAAAGATTACGATAATCATCAAGAACAAAACATGATTTGAGGACTCATTATAAACTTCAAAGAATTATATAAAAGAATATCCTTTGTCATTAAAAATATTAATTGAAATTTGTTAGTTGACGACACCTTATCTATAGGAGTGAATAGATCACCAAGCAAAAAAAATCCAGATAAAAATTCTGGTTTTAAAAATGTTTAACAAAAGAGTGCAAGCGAAAGGTTTTCAAAATTTGTCGTCTATACAAACTGTGTTATTGGAAGTCGGATATGCAAATATAAAAAGTTGATTATAGAATAAATACAATAATCTGGAATTTATATACTTCAATCAAGTAATAACTTATTTAACGTTTATAGCAAGTTACTAGCAATATTATTTTCAATGATAACTAGAAAAAGAACAAACTAAACAATTTGTCGAACACTTGGAGTGCAACAAAATTTTTAGAATTTTCCTTTGAGTTAAACAAGCTAAACAATTTGTCAAACACTTGGTGTGGAATCGAAGTTTCATAATTTTCCATTGAGTTATGTTGATATGAAAAAAGCACTTATAATCAAAAGTGATTATAAGCAAATCAACACATAATTCAAGACAAAAACAGTCCTAGAAAATTCCTACGAGTCAATAGATTACTCAATGCTATTTGAAAAATTGATGTATGAAAATTAAAGTAAGTGAAATGATAAAAGAAAATATACACAAGGATTTGTCTTCACAGTTCCCCAATTTCGTCCTCATGTGTGGGTACGTATGCGCCTAATTCTAATGGAATCAGGATAATTCTTACTATGCAAAAAGTTGATACAAGAGAAGTGTTCCAAGAGCAACTCCATAAATCCTAAATTTTATTATTGATTCAACCCCTTCTCTTCCATTGATCTTGAGAAATACCAAAACACAATTGATTCCGATTGACTTGTCAATATTGCTACTCCTTTGTGTTCTTTATCTCCAAAGCTTTCGCACATAATCAATTGTACCTATTGCAACACAAGACATTAATTCAACTTGTTGTTCTTGCGCTAATTCCTTTGTGTTCTTTATCTCCAATTAAACCTTTATGTTCTTTATCTCCAAAGGCTTTCACTAGGCCACAATCTGCTCTTAAATGTCTTGCACGAAAACCCCTAAATCAATCAATGATCTTGGAGGACAAACTCGCAGTTTTTCCGGATGAAGACCCCTACAAATCTAAGCCCAATATTCCCGGCTACACAAGAACCTAATTTAACGTTATTGAACCTCGTCTAGATGTAACCCCAACAAAAGATTATTATGATGATTTGTTAGTGTGTATGCATAGGTTAGAGGTTGAAGGTGAAGAGAAATTGTAGGAAATTTTTATGGTATCATCAAGTTGAAATGATGCATGAAAGATGTATTTATAGTTATGAAAGGTTAGTGGCAAAAGAATAAAATTCAGAATTAAAAGAAAATAGAAAATTTGACCCATGAATTAGTATGACCTGACATGTATATTGTATGAGCTGACACATAGTTTTAATTTTAACAGCATGTGCCGGCCTGCAATGATTTATACACTGGCCTAACCAAGACAAAAGCAAACAACTTATTTAGGACAGTACATGAGCCGGCGTGAAAAGATATATGAGTCGGCCTGACCTTAAAAAAAAGAAAACTACTTATTTAGGACAATACATGAGTCGGCCTGAAATGCTGCATGAGCCGGTCTGAAATGCATGTGCAGTGTAGAAAATAATTTTTTGTTGATTGGGACAGTAATTCTATATTCTTATAGTTTTGACATAAATCAAAACACATCTAGAGGAAAGTTGCACTCATATACTCCCCCTTTTTGATGATTGCAAAACTGTGACGATGGCATTTCGTATTCATTTGACACTCCCCCTGACTATGGGTTTCCAGACCTCATCTAGCATATCCTTCTCCCCCTTTTACAACATCAAAAAGAGAACAAGCATAGCATTATAAGTATAATAGTTTTCCATAACAACCAATATATCATCCAAAGGCGTTTTTACATAGAAGATCAACAATCACATATCCCCATATATATATATGTAATAATGTGAAATTGATAAATAATCAGAAAAGAACATTAAAACATATGTAATGCAATTTTATAATGAATAAATAATGCAAGTAAGAGAAAACTTTTGAAGTTGCGTCTATAGTGTCACGATTATGTAACACAACATAATGGAACTCCCGATGCTGCACACACACGTGCCTAGCATAGCGACAAGAATATGCCACAACTAAATCAAAATGAAGATGTCATAACATGTGACCAAATACAACATGAAATGTATATTGCAACAAACACACATACAATTAACTCAAGCATGAATGTAAGAAATAAGGTTATATAAAAAAGAAACACATGCTTGCACAACAAGAACAAATTTATACAAATGTGAAAGAATTAATACATGAAGTTATTATAAGCATATAGATTGAGAACACATAATGGTTATCAAATAAAATTTTAGGAAATGAACATTTATGGTTTTCATCATTTGAGAAAATATCAAGCATTTTTGGAAATGAAGAAGTAACATGCATTAAGGAAAATCTTACTTTCAAGGAGAAATTGAAACAATATTACCTCACTCTTGATGGACCGGAAGTTTCAATCACATGATTTAAAATACTCAAGGAAAAAGTTAGAGTGAAAGTATAAAGTGAAAGCAACAAGATAGTATTAATCAACATTGGAGATATCTATGATCCCCAATTCCCCACTGTAATACAGTGGGAGAAATGACTTTTGGTTTTGCATTTTATCGAAAATGTTATGGATAGCAAGAGTCACAACCGACTTTTCTTTTATCCAATAAGGAAGGGGTGAAAAGAACAGGAAAGACCTTTGAGAATTTTCTGAGTAAGGGGGGTAGGTTATGAAAAGGGAAGGTGTTAGCACCCTTTTTATTCATAGTTATCTACGGGCTCTTAATTGCTAGCTCACTTTGAAAAATGCTTTGTTTTTGTGTATGTTTGAAAGTATTTTGAAAAAGCCTAAGTATGGAAATTTTGCAATGATTCTCGTATCGTTGAGAATATATACAAAATGTTTGTTTTGAAAATATTTGATGAAAGAGAGTGTTTGGAAAGATGTTTTGAAAATGCCAATTTAAGGCAATTTTGTAATGATTCTCGTATCGTTGAGAAATTATACAAAATGTTTGTTTTGGAAAGTGTTTTGAAAGTAGTTGTTTTGAAAGTGTGAACTGTGGAATTTGTTTGAGTTTGTGAGAAAGTAATTACGAGCGATCTACCTACTCAAAAAGTCTTTGTTCTTTTCCTCCTCATTTAGGTAGTGTTATCCTACCATTAGTTAGTAGGAAGCCATATCATTGGATGTGGGGAACAGGCGTGGGTCATCGTATAGTCATAGAAGGAAACTTGTAAGACGCTTTAACAATTGTCGTAAGAGAATGTTTATCGAAGGCAACATCGAAGGGTCATCGAGGGACTGTGATCTTTTAATCGAGGGTCTTTTGCTAAAACATCTCACATTCGAGGGACATGACTATTTAAATCTGAGGCAACAAGTGAGGTTTACCCTAGAGGTGCATGTGTGCAAAGTGTGTTGATTTCATTTATTTTATCTTGAGTTAAGGTTTTTCTATGATTGCTTTTAGTCTTGTCATACAAACCCTAATTACTAACAGTAATAATGAAAATGGTAAATTGTGGAATTTAAATATCCTACGCTATTACAATGCTTTGGGAATGGTGGTACAAGTTTGTGAATGGGGGAGGAAAGCAATAAACCCTCCTATTACAGACCATGTACATAAATGATAATGCGAAATAATAAAATGCGCAAAAATGTAAAGTAGAGGAAAGAAAGAGGAAGGAAATTGTTTTATGGTTTTGGTAAAGAAAAAGGTTTAATATTTCAAACTAATTGATTAACTTTGTATTTAAAAGAAATTAGTAAACCTAATTGAATTAAGATAAAAATTAATTTCATTAATCAAAAGGAAAAATAATTTATATATAGAAAAACCTAAATCTAAATTAAATTAAAATAGAAAATAATTGTTAGAAAATACTTTTATAGTTTTATTTATAAAAATATTTTAAGTATAAAACCTAATTCTAACTAATTAAATCAAGGTGATTGAATTAAAACAATTTGAATTATCAAAAATTAAGCTAATTAATGAGAAAACTAAATCTAAATTTAGTTTCATGATTATTGTGATTTAATATATTTTATTAAATAAAATAAATAAATAAAAGTAGGAAAAAAAAGAAAATATAAAGAAAAAATTTAAAAAAAAAGATCAGGCCATGAGTCAGAAGTAAAAGGGGGGGTGAGAAAACCATTTTTGATAGGCCCAACATATGTTTTTGTTTGAATCAGAAATAAAATAAAAAATGGGCCTGTGTTGAAAAGTAATCAGGGGTGTGTAAAAATAGCGAAAATGTTAGTCCCAGAATAACTAAGCCCAGGCGCTGGATGATTCAATGTGGTTGGCTTTTTGGAAGTGAATAATGTGTTTGCTCATCTGGGGCGTTGGATCTAGCCATGGGGAGTTCAAATGGTAATGATGAGAGGGTGCAGCGTGCGCGTCTTAGGTTTGTATGCATGGAATCTGCAAGAAATAAATGTGAAACAAATAAAAGGGTGCCACTGGGGCTCAAACCCAGGTCCCTATAGTCATTGGTGTGTGATTTAACCACTGGGGTAGTGATACATCCGGTAGTTAAAGCACAAACCAATAAATATATTACAAACTCTTTTTCTAAATGGACTTCATCTTCTTCCTCGCGCCAGAATCCATGAATAACATTTTTGAAATTCTGAACTTGTTCATTTTTCAACCAAATTGAAAAGTTTAAACATCAAACTTGCTCTAAATCTCAACACGAATTCAGCCATGTAAAAAACTTAAGCTAACACTCAAAGATGAACATGAATTTCTGTTGGTACCAAACTGAACCCTAATTTTTCTGAAACTTCAAATCCAAAATTCTCTTCACTCAGGAAAGATAAATGAAATGTAAGAACATGGTTAGCTTCAGGCAAATGATGTCTACATTTTTTATTCACAAAGTAAACATTAATGATGCTTGTACAGAAAGTTCAAAGTTTAGAAAATTTACCTCAAAAGTGAGAATCGTGTTTGAAGTTGGAGCACTCCTAAAGGTGTTGTGATGATCCGGATAGCTTCACTGAACTCTCAGGAAACTATTGCATTGCTTACTTTGGATTGAGAGTGCTTGGATTCTTCTGGAGAAGTCAAGTTGTAAAGTTGAGTTTTGAAAATGGTGGATTGTGATGGAGGGATTACTGAAGTGGTTCAAGTATATGGATCACTTCTATATGGTGATGTTTGAATGATTGAAATGGAAACCACACGAGTGGATTATGAGTTTCGTGTTCAAGGTCAGAAGTTTCCACAAAATGGAGTTTTGATGCAAATTCTGGTTTGAGGGAGTATGAGGGTGTTTTGAGGGCTATGAATTCGTGTTTTGACTTGTAAATAACCTCTCTATTTATAGAGAAAAGGTTTGAGGGCTTGCAGTAACCAGAAATTCAAGATAGCATGTTATGGTCTTGAGGCTTGGTTTTGAAGTAACTTGGAGAAACATTGTTCCAATGCATAGTAGGGTGGTTGATAGGATGTAGATGGTTTCTTCTTGGTGCTGAGATGTTTTGAAATAAGAAGCAGCAATGTATGGGCTCAAGGAGAGTTAACATTGTGTATAAAGCAACTTTTCTAAAATGGAAGTGTGCACTTTGTTCCAATAATGGAAATTTGGTTTGGACAATGGCTCAACAACTTGGATAATGATTCAATCAGTTGTGTAAACATTTAATTATGGAGTTATTTGCAAGTTAGAAACCTGCAAAGCAAGGTTTATGCAGCTTGGCTTGGAGATTTGATCTCATGTTCATCACAAAATGACCTATAATTCAAGAATGGATGCCTAACCTCATCTTTTCGAATCTCTTAGCTCAAGCATGATAAAAATGTGTTCTTGGAAATTTTAGAAAGCTTGAAACATTTTTCTACAACCTTAATGTTGACCACTTTGGCTAAATAAACTTGTAATTTGGTGAAAAATTGCCAAGAAGTTGGGACAAAAATCTGACCAAACTTGTTAAAAATTCACTAAGTGTTTTGATAAAAATGTCATAACTTTATGGACCTATATCTCCTAATCCAAGTATTTTTTGGACATCAACCCTCAAGGACAAAGTTATAGTATTCATCATGCTCTACAACTTTCATGCTGAAAATTTTCCTTGAATCATCTTGCATCTTAGTGAAAAATAGTCATGAAGTAGTGATTTTATTAAGGCCAAAAACACTTAGAATTTTTCTAAGTATTGGAAATTTTGATTTTTGTCGACTTTATTGATTCTTGTGGATCAAGTTTCATATTTTTTAATGTGTTTGTAATTCTTGATCTTTAAAATTCAATGTTGACAAAAAAGTTAAAGTTTGACTTTTGTGTGACTGTTGACTTTTCATTAGCTGATTCAAAATTTCAACTATCAATCACTTGATCTTTAAAAATGATTTGAGCCATGAAATTAGATCAAGATATAGTGTTTGAGTCCTTAAGATCATGCCTTAAGTCATTAGGTAATGTCCTAGTTCAAAAGTCAATGATCAGTCATTCTCAGTCAAAACCCTAATTTTGACAATTTTGCCCCTTTGATGATCTAAGGGCTTTTCTTGAGGAATTATGATCAACCCTTGATAAAATGATGAATATGACTTCAAAATGTTGATGTTGACCAAAAATCTTGAAGTTTGACTGTATTTTGACCACAATTGACTTTTTACGTAATACAATTGATTTTCAATCATCTGAGCAATTGACTGAGCAATTTTGTGATGCAAGACTTGAAACTTGGTATGAGCATTCTTGGAGTCTTATTATGAACCATGAAAGTCACTCGGGACATTATAAGTCCAATTTTCCTTGAGAAAACCAAAACTCTAATTGTAATCCCAGTGCTTAGGAGGAGAGCTTGTCTGATCAGCTCTTGAGAATCTTTGAGCATTTGAGAACTTTCTGTGAGAAATATCTTGAAGAAAAGGGAGGGAAAATTTTGGGGTATAACAGTTGCCCCTGTTCAATCTTATTAAACCTAAAGAGTTATATTGGAAGGTCTGCCATTCGTGACTTGAAGGTGGAAGATGATTAAACACATAAGTGCCCAGAAATTTGCACTCGCTTGTGCACGAAGCAATGTTGTTGGTTGATTATGTCGGGAATGGGCTTAAAGATGCCATTTGGAAAGGTAATGAAGAGTTGTTGGAGATGGGTTTATATATGCCATCAAAAGTAATTGTTGATAGATAAATTAGACTAAGTCCACGCTTGGCTTTAACTGGGAGAAGTATCGCAATAAATCTTTGGTCGATTTAATCTGAGCCAGAAAAAGGTCTACTGGGAGAAGTATCAGATTAAATCTTTGGTAGATTTAATCTGAGCCAGGAAAATTTCTACTGGAAGAAGTATCAGAATAAATCTTTGGTCGATTTAATCTGAGCCAGAAGATGTTCGCGTCCGTCTTTAACTGGAAGAAGTATCAAATTAAATCTTTGGTCCATTTAATCTGAGCCAGAAAATGTCTACTGGAAGAAGTATCAGAATAAATATTTGGTTGACTTAATCTG
Source organism: Vicia faba (assembly GCA_948472305.1). Taxonomy (NCBI): domain Eukaryota; kingdom Viridiplantae; phylum Streptophyta; class Magnoliopsida; order Fabales; family Fabaceae; genus Vicia; species Vicia faba. The sequence continues at coordinate 414,660,263 of OX451740.1, read as the reverse complement.
AGCCAGACGATATCTATGTCCATCTTTAACTGGAATAAGTATCAAAATAAATCTTTGGTTAATTTAATCTGAGCCAGAAAATGTCTACTAGAAGAAGTATCAGAATAAATCTTTGGTCGATTTAATATGAGCCAGAAAATGTCTAATGGAATAAGTATCAAAATAAATATTTGGTTGATTTAATCCGATCCAAAAGATGTTTGAAAGAAGTATTCATCATGTAGATAGTTGCCCCGTCTTGTTTTGGGAATTAATCTACAATCTGTTTTGAGAATATTCGTCTATTGATTGATCCTTCCTGAAAAGGTAAAGAATTAGCTGTATGCAATGTCATGATATATGAAATGCATTGCATAATGATGTTCTCAAAATAAATGAAATTGTGCTACATGCATTTCGTATGCATATGCTATGACGTATGAAAGTGAAATATTGTGAAGTGTATTTGTAAGCCCGTGCAGTATTTTTTCTGGGAAAATAAATCCCTGACTATTGCTGAGGATGAAGAGTATGTGTGTCTTCAATCTTGTCTAGAATGCTTCCGCTGAGGATTCTTGTCTTTTGTTTGAGGAAACTCCGCTAGAGAATGTTGACTTCTGCTTTGGGGAGAAGAGTTTTAGGAACATTGGTTGTTCATTGCTCTACTGGGGAATTTAATTTCTTATTTACCCTGACTGGGGATAAAAGAGATGGATAACCTTCCGATTCGTCTGGGGAGGATAAATTTGACTGATATATGGTCCGATTCCAGGTTCCGTAGCAACTCTCTGGGGATAGTAGTGACTTCACTGAGGAGACTGTAATCTGTTGGGGAAATAAACCCTGTTAAAATATTCTGCTGAGGAAACAAACTCTCCTGGGGAAATTGAATTTTGCTAGAGAGAAGAAATATGAAGAGGTTTTACAGTTTTCAAACTCAGTTGGGGAAGAGAATTTCCATGAACTGTACTGATTAGAACTTCGTAGGGAAATTGCGGGGAATGTATCCTTATTGGGGATGAATTTGTGAAGATTACTCTATGGGGATTATCTCATAGAAGTGGCTCTGTGGGGATTATCTCATAGAAGTGGCTCTGTGGGGATTGATGGATAATTTGAACGTCATCCCAACTCCTAGAATCTTGAGTAAATTCTTATTCCTATTTTTATGCATATATTTGCTAACAGTTAGCCATGTTCATATGCATATGTTCATTCAATTTTAGTCATTGGATGTTTTTTCAAGCAAAACAGAAAACATAAGAAGTTTAAACTTTAAGGTGTACTTGTATTGATAATTTTCCCATAAACAAGCGATTTTGTACAAAGAGACAGAAATCCTAGTAAGAGGAAGTCACCGTGAAATGAAAGAGTACAAAAGTGAAAGCAAAATATATAGCTATGTGGAAATGATATCATTGGGTTCCAACTCTACTATTGCCCCTATGTCTTCGAACATCTCATCCCTTGCTGTCAGAAGAAGTTGATTGAATCGGTTTGCACCGTTTGAACTTGGTGTTGGTAATAAAGTTTGTTGTAAGTGATCCAACGTGACATAGTTGTACGCTTTAATCCCTAACTTTTTCCTGGACCGCCCTTTCGGGTTTTCAGTCCATCGGAATACCCTTTTTTGCCCAAGCCGCCTTTTTAGGTTTTCGACTTGCCGGGTGTACAATCTTTTATATATATCCCTAATTTTTTCCCGAATCTTTTTAATTCGCCGGGATGCCCTTATTTTTCCTAGGTCAGTCAACCTAGCGGGTCATTTTCATGCGTAGTATCTTTTAACTATGTCTGAGTTCACAGGGTGTGGGAAGTGTTCACCGTCCATGGTGGTTAGTATCATATCACTGCCCGAAAATACTTTCTTGACCATAAATGGCCCTTCGTAGGTGGGAGTCCATTTGCCCCTGGGATCGCCTTGTGGTAGAATCATGCACTTTATTACCAAGTCACCATCCTGATATACCTGATGCTTGATCTTCTTATTGAATGCCTTGATCATGCACTTCTGATACATCTGACTGTGACAGACAGCCGCAAGCCTTTTCTCGTACTGATCCAACCTAGTCTGAATCCACTTGTCTTCTCCTAAGTCTGCATCTTTCATAATCCTTAGAGAAGGAATTTGAACTTCGACAGGTAGGACAACTTCCATGCCATGGACCAGGGAGAATGGGGTTGCCCCAGTTGATGTCTATGTTGAAGTGCGATAGCCACGAAGAGAAAATGATAACATCTCGTTCCAGTCTTTGTAGGTCACGACCATCTTTTGCACAATCTTCTTTATGTTCTTATTGGCGGCTTCCACTGCGCCATTCATCTTTGGTCAGTATGGAGAAGAGTTGTGGTGCTTGATCTTGAATTGCATACAGAGTTTAGTGACTGTAGTGTTATTAAGATTGGTACCATTGTCAGTGACGAGTCTCTCAGAAATACAATACCGACAGATGAGGCTATGCTTAATTAAACGAGCCATAACACTCTTGGTAACTGAGGAAAATTAAGCCACTTAAACCCATTTTGTGAAGTAGTCATTGGCGACGAGAATGAAGCGATGTCCATTAGAAGCAGGTTGCTTGATTTCTTTGATCATATCAATTCCCCACATTGTGAATGGCCAAGGAGCAGTCATGACATTTAAAGGTACTGGAGGCACATGAACTTTATCAACATAGATCTGGAACTTATGACAAGTTCTCGAGTGGTGATGATAGTCGGTTTCCATGGTCGAACAATAGTAACCTGCTCTCAATATTTTCTTATCCATAGTATGCTTGCTGGAGTGAGTACCAAACATGTCTTCGTGCATGTTGTACCCCAATTTTTGACCCTAAGATCCCTCTATCACATCATATCAATTTAATCACAACAAGATCACACACTAGGGTTTGGTTCATCTCCCTATCTTTAGCATTGCTCTATGGGGAATCACCAAGCAAGTTAACTTGTATTTTGTGATCATCTATGTTTTGATTATCCTTTAACTAATGAATATAATAAGGGTTTTCCCCAATTGATGATGTTGTAGGAGAAAGTACAACACATTCCATCAAGATTTATCTATGGATTCATGAGTTCATTTTTATGCCTTCCTCAACAAAGCTTCACTGAGACTCAATACTCAAAATTGAAGATACTTTGAAGAAATATCATGGAAAAGTCTATTATGATTCATCATACTTCAAGTTTTCAAAGATGGTTCAAAGGTACAAGGATTGATTGAAGAATTTTGACTCAGTTGGGAAAATCCTTGATTCATTGAATCCAAGTGCACATCTCCTTCAATTCAAAATATTTTAAAATGGTTTTGATTTCTATGGTTTCTTCTTATCATACTCAACAACTCATATTCACATGAAAAGTATTTTTCTAAGGAGGTAGGTCAAAATTGCAAAGGTTTCCCGAGGCATTTTCTTGCTCTATGAGTTAGGGTTTTAAACTTAAAAGGGGAATATCTTACTCATATTTTGGTATTTTTGAGTGATTCCAAATACATGCTTATCTTTGAAGGGTTATTAATAAATTACTTTAAATGTTTCGAGGAAATTGTATGGAAGAAACTTGATGATGAAGAAAGATTACAAGTCCTCTAGATGAACCCTCAAATTTCATTAGGTGATTTCAAATGATCATAACTTGGTCAATTTTTATCACTTTGAACCCATTCATTTTCCATAATGATATTAAATATGTGAACTTTAACCCATATTTTGAATGCAAAGTGTGAAAATGAATGAAAGATGCCCTAAGGATGCAAAGGATTATATGTCATTTCATGAATTTTTGCCAACTTCAACAAGTCATAACTTTCTCATTTTTTAGAGATTTTGAATGGTTCAAGTCTCAAAATGTCATTTTAGGGGCCTACTTCACGCCATCCTTTTTGACAAGAGAAAATTTCAAGTGGAAGGCCAGGTTTGGATGCAAAAAATTATAAGTCATTTTTTAAAACAAAACTTAGAAATTTTCTAAGTATAGAAAGTCAACCACATTTTCTCAACTTTGACTCATTACAATTTTCAGATCAAGCATCCATTTGATCCCATTCTTTTCACATTATAAAGCTTGTAACCTCATCTTTCTAAAGCTTCAAGAATCATGTCCTAAGACTCCTTGAGTTGAGAATGCCATTGCTTTGAATTTGGTAACTTGAAATTGAAGTTTCTCCAAAAGTCAGAATTTGAATCTTTGTTTTGGCTTCTAATTGCAAAATTGCTGCGTGTTTTTACTTCTAATCATGTTTAGTGAACCTCCAGAATTGATTAGCACCTCAAAATGCAAAGAATAGCTGAGTTTTGATGAAAATAAAGTTACACTTCACTCGTGCTTGACCTCCATCCAATTTCCATCCAAACTTCATTGTTTTCTCCAATTCTCAATCCCATTCAATTCCCTATAAATAGAGGACCTTATTCCACACTTTTAGACAAGCTTTTAGAGCCAAACACACCCTTCAAAAACTTCATTTGAACTTCAAATTTTTGAAACTAGTTTCAGGAGTTGAAGCCTCCTTCTCCAAATTTATGTTCACATTCATCATTCTCCATCATCACACAAACTCTCTAACACTTGAATCAAGCAAATCGAGCCACATTTCAAGTTACAGAACTCCAGTTTCAGAGTTCCACTTTTGAATTTTGTTCAGGTAGAATTATTAACCATTTGGATCTAAACTAAGCACTAACTTACTCTACTCATCCTTCTGATTCTCATACTTCTTACAATTTTTAAAATCATTGAGAATTGAGTGAGAAATCTCAACCTAATTGTGCTCGCTATTTTCTGTGTTTTTTATCCATAACTCCTTGCACATTTTACATAAATTTGGCGCGATGGTGGGGTTAGGATCGTCTTGAAGAGACAAATCCAATGATACTAGTCTGAGTCTCTAAATTTTCCATTTGAAGAAACTCACAAAATTCCTATTGTGGGGTGTCTGGAGGTTGAAGACAATAACATGTCTCGTCTCAACCAATGATAACACATCAATTGTTTTATTTTTATTAGTTGGCTTTTTTATGATCCCGTGTGTTTTTAAATAAGGTGCGTATCAAGCACAGCGCGTCTGGTCCACTTGATTAGCTTACTAACACGTTTTGACTATGATCTGATGGTCCACATCTTTTTACTTTTATTTTTATTTTATGATTTTATATTTTAATTTTTTTAAATTTCAAAAATTCATAACTCTTTTATTTTTTATCCAAAAATTACTTTAAAAAATACAAAAATACCTTGTATTATTTCTGACTTTGTGAATATTTTTTCATATTTTTATTTTGATGTTTGATATTTTTCATAATTTTTGCTTTGTTTTCTTTATTTTAATTGTTTTAAAAATACTTTATGACATTTTTAAATTCTGAAATTTTTATAAAAATCATTTTCATCATTTCTGACCTTCTTAACTTTTTTTGGAATTTTATCTTAATTTTTACTATTTTTGATCTTTTTTCCTTTATTTGTGCAATTTAAATTAGTTTAAAAATAGTTTCTGACTTTAAAAAATCACCAAACGATCTCATAAAAATATTTGAGTTTATTCCTAATTTTTCTATGGTCTCACTTAATTTTTCTTGAGTGTTTTGAATAATTTCTATTTTCCCTTATTTCCAAATTTAAAAATCATTTAAAACTTTTTTCATTTATTTTAAATATTTTTTTATTTTTTTGTACATATTCTGGATGATCTTGGACTATGAAATTTTGATCATGAACTTTATTAATATAATTGGATCCATGGTGTTGAGTCTAACTCCATAAAAATGGATGAATGGTTTTAATAATAGTTTGATTAAATTTTTGGTTCAAATGTGGTTTACTTTTTACCCTATTTCTTCTTCATCTCATCTCTTTATCAATTATACTAAATGTTATTGGAGCATGGTTTCCATATCATGTCTCAATGCATATGGTACATAGATTGCTATTGACTGGCCTCAAAATAGGTGCGACTTCTATATAAGTCCACTTACGATTGCTTAACATAGCGCTAAATTTTGTCCCGATTCGAGAAATGATCATTCGTGGCCTAAACCCATATTTGTAAGCCCAAGGGTGTTAATTTGAACACTTTCACCCAATAACTTTGAGATTCATTATTATGAGGTTATGGTTCGACCAATCCTCTAATGAATCTTCACCAATTTTGGTCAAAGTGGATCACTTAAACATTATTGATCATTTAATGTTACCTTAAGAATTCTTAAATGGATGATATACTTGACAAAAAGAAAATGCAACTTGTTGTTGAGAGGCTTTGGTTCTACCAATCCTCCAATGAGTTCCAAATGCAAGTTTCAAGATGGTCATTCAACTAACCATTAGTTTCTAAAAATTGAGTTTATTTTATGTCTTTTACCTTATGCTTTTTACTTTATGTACCATTTACTTTAGCATTTACATTTCATGCTATTTTCATCTTTGCTCATTTGAGCATTTATCTTTTATGTCTTTCTTATTTTGCTCACTTGAGCTTTTCATTTCTTTTTGAAGATACTTAATAATCAACTTGAACCCTAAAAAACTTTAAAGTTACTTGGACTACTTGGTTACTATCCTTGGAATTTTGGAGACATGAACCTCTTGGACTTAGGATTAGAAGCCTTGACCTATTCTGGAGACTTTGTGACCTCAACTGTTATTTTGTCTGGAGTTGTTAGGGGTTTACCCCAAGACATTGGGTTACTTGTTTGTTTTGTGTGCAGGTTATTGTGATTACATGCTTTGTCTGTGATATGGAGTTCATTTTTATACAGCTGTTAGTCTGCCCAATTTTTGTGAAGATTTAGTGCAATTGAAGCTTGGTTCTCTTAAGAGGTTTATTATCGTTGTTTGTTTGGTTTCAAATCCAAAGGATGAGAATTCTACATTAACTCATTGTGTCAAGTGTTGACTTCTTGTTGGTTAGATGGTTCTTTTCTCTAGCTTTTATCTTATGCTTTAGGATGGTCCCTTAATCTCCTCCCATCTTCTTTAATTTCAAAAATCTCCTCCCTCATTTTCAAATTTCTTCTTGTTTTTAAACTTGAACAACTTTCATAATAAACTTGGACTTAGGTCCATGCATTTTCAAAAATATTTTCTTAATAAAACTTTAATCAACTTAACAATACCTTGACATTTTTGTGAGAAGATTAAAAGTCAATCAATCTCATTCAAACCATTATGCATTTTGGCTTTTTACTTTAAAATTTTCTCAAAAGATTAGACTCTTGCCAATACTTGTAGTGATGTGAGCTACTATACTTCTATGATATGTAGTGAAGTGAGATATTTTCCACTTGGGTGTTGAGCAAGGCTTTGTTGATTTTAAAATCCAAGCCATTTCCTCCACTTTGAGATGACACAAATTCTTCTTTCTCATAATTGTGGATAGTAAGTATGTTCTTCCACTCGGATAAGACGATGATATCTTGTCTCTTAAACTTAACCAACACACTTGTGTTTTAAAATTTTTAAAAGGTGAACTATGAATACCATGACCTGCTATTGCACAGAAGGTGGTATGTAGGCACTAAAGGTTCGTAACCGCGGCGGATGCAAAAATAATAAAAAATACTTCTTTCCTCATCCCCACAATCCATTTTTGTATACAACATTTATAGCCAAAATACACAGATTTTCAAAGAGGTTCCTATGGAGTACCATAGATGTTCAGGGTGCTAATACCTTCCCTTTGCATAATGAACCCCCAAACATAGATTTTCTCCCCTTCTTTTTGGTTTGTTCGCTATTTTCCCATTCCTTTGGAAACTATAAAGCGCGGTGGTGATTTTTTTATTTGTGCGAGTTAAGTTAATCTAATGGCTTTGTCTCAACATTTCTACCACTACTGAAAAATGGTGATGCTGATGGGGAAAGATTCACCTCTTTCTGGTCCATCCCCAAGTGGGTTGAGCCTATCTTTGTTTATATTTGTATACATTCCATTGTTTGTTGTATATTATATGCTATACATGTTAGTCTGGATTTTCCTGGTTTTCAGGGTGTTTGGTGATTTCTCATAAGTCCTATACCCGGACTTGGAAGAACTTAAGATAGGACGGGCGATATAGTCATGTTAACTTTGAGGGAGTAATCCCAAAAAAGGATACATGAGATCCCCCACTCAGTGGAGGCCCCTTTGACTGTAGTGTCATTTACCGAGTAATCAGGAAGATGTGCCGCTTTCGACCTGGGAGCCTGCTGAAACTGAGGACTGTAGAAACTTTAACCTATCTTGGCCTTTTCGGTGTAGTGCAGAAGCTATGACGGAGTAATCTGGAAATAGTTACAAAATGATACTACACTCGGATGAGTTTTTCTTGAGAATATTACTAATCACCGAGTTAATCGGGAAGTTGGTAATATCTGAAGGAAGGGTGTAGACTCTGGGAACCTCTAGAACCTTGTTCGGCAGGTGATAACTTTTATACCATACCTTATAGGTAGTACCTTCGATCTCATGCTCGTGATGTTGAACCTATGAACTCTATATTTGTGATCTTGTATGTGATTGTTGCATCATGCATTCTTGCACCCATGAGCATCTTCTAAAGACATTTTGTTTCAAGGGACTTAAAAGTTGACTCTTTGTGAATATCTCAGGTACTTTTTGACCATGGATTCCGGAAAGAGAAAGACTGAGAAATACAGTTCCAAAGATCCCAAGATAGATAAGTTGATGAGTCTGATTCCTGAGATCGAGAGTTCTACATATTTTCGGAGGAAGTATGGGTCCATCATTTCTCTTATGAAGCTCGGGATGAAGGAGGGCATTCTCTCGACTTTGGTCCAGTTCTATGATCAGATGTATCGATGCTTTACTTTTCCTGATTATCAGTTGATGCCTACATTATAGGAGTATTCTTATCTGCTGGGTTTACCTATTACCGATCGTGTTCCTTTTACTGGTTTAGAGGGGGAGCCAAAATCCCATGAGATTGCTGCTTTGATCCATTTGAGAAAGTATGAGGTTGAAGCCCACATGACTACCAAAGGAGGGATTAGAGGATTACCAGCTCAGTTCTTATTGGAGAAAGCTCGCTACTTTGTAGGATGAAGAGTACGGTTGCTTTCGAGGCCATCTTTGCTCTACTTTCTTATGGATTGTTCTTATTTCCCAACGTAGATAAATTTGTTGATATCAATGCCATTAGAGTCTTTATGATTGGGAACCCAATCCCTACATTATTGGGTGATTCTTATTACTCTATTCATCTTCAATATTCTTACCATGGAGGGATGGTCATTTGCACGCCTTTGTTGTATCAGTGGGTTATTTCTCACTTGCCTAAGTCTAATGCTTTTTGGGATATCAGGAAGGAGTCTAGTTGGTCTCCAAAGATCATGGAACTCACTCATTCAGATATTATTTGGTATCATCAGGCTTACCATGATTTAGAGATTATTGATAGTTGTGGGAGTTTTCCCAATCTACCTCTTCTTGGTACAAAGGGAGGAATTAACTACAACTATGTTCTTGCACAGCGATAGCTTGGATATCCGATGAGGGATAAGCCAAATAGTATTAATTTGAGTGGTTTCTTCCTAAAAGAGGTAGAAGACCATAAGGAAGCTAGAGAGGAGATTGCAAAGGCTTGGCGTCATATTCACAAGAAGGATAGGAAAGACTTAGGACCTAGAGAGGCTGTTTCTTTGGATCCTTATCTTTAGTGGGTACAAGCAAGAGCCATCCAGTTAAAGATGTCGTATTCCCATGAAACACCCATGCCTGATATGTTTGTGAAGACCAATCCTCCCTTATTGGATGATGTAGAAGACCTCCACCTTGCCTTAGTGAGGATGCAGCAAGAAAAGAAAGCTTGGAAGAATAAGTGTCAGACTTTAGAGGTGTCCTACCGAGCAGACTTGAAGGAGAAACACTACTTGATTGAGATTTTTGAGAGTTGTGTTGTAGAGACAATGGAGAGGCAAGAGGATTTATTTTCCTCTAAGCCTCAGTCAGGAATTAGTTGTTCACTTCCTGAATCTAATGATTGGAAGGAGGTCGCCACCAGGTATGCAGAAGAAAACTAGAGGTTGAAGGCTAAAGTTTCCAGACCCACAGGGAAGCGTCAGCGTGTAGAGTGATCTCCATCAACTTTGTTTTTTAGGGTTTTAGACTTTCATCTTGTACTTGGGATTATTGAAACTTGTACTAAAAAGTGTAATCTATTTTGAGATTATTATAATGAGATTTTTCAGTATTTTAAATGTGTTATTACTTTGATATTTGCAAATTGTCTATAAATCTTTGAGTCCCTTGAAATGTTAATAATAAAATAAATCGCGTGCATTGCATATCATGCATCATATTGCACATACTTCTTGCATTTTTTGTACATATCATGGTGTCTTACTGAGCTTCTTTACTTCATTCAGTAAGCTGTCTCATCAGTACAATACTCGAGCTAATATCAGAAGGAAGATGGATAATCTAGAACAAGAGAATCGTGAGCTGCGCGAGGAAGTTTCTACTCTGAAGGCCGGTATGGTCAATCTCACTGCTCTGATGGAATCTCTGGTGGTTGCTCAGAATTAATCACCAATTGCTCAGCCTCAACAGACAATGGTTGCTACTGAAACTCCGACTGTTCTTGTTTCTACTACTCCACCTACTGTTGTTTAGAATCGTATTCCTTCGGGATACCCTTGGGGAATGCCAGAGAACTTTATACCAGAAGGTTATAATCAGGATGCTTAAGCTTCTCTACTTGCTCAGATTGCTTCCGCTCCTGCACCTTCTGTGGTGCATATCACCCCTGCTACTAGAAATGAGACTCACTATGCTACACCTCCCTCGATGAATGTGGTCTTGTTTGCTAATGATGAAGTGTATCGCCCTATTCCTCCACCAAGTGGAAGCTTGGTTTTCTATGATCTAATGGACGATTTTCAAGACTAGTTTGATAAGATGCAGAAAGATTTGAGGGCCCTCAGAGGAAAAGAGTTGTTTGGGCAGAATGTGAATGATATGTGTTTGGTGCCAAATGTGAAAATACTTGCAAAGTTCAAAGTGTCAGAGTTTGAAAAGTACAAGGGAAACACTTTCCCTCGAGCTCACTTATTGATGTATGTAAGGAGAATGTCTACCCATACAGATGATCAACGCTTGTTAATTCATTTCTTTCAAGACAGTTTGACCAGTGCAACATTGAAATGGCACATGAGCCTGGATAGTGCCAATATTCATTCTTTCAACGACTTAGGTGAAGCATTTATTAGACAATACCAATATAATATGAACATGGTGCCTGGACGTGATCAACTCAGGACCATGGTCCAGAAGGACAAGAGTCATTTAAAGAATATGCACAGAGATGGCGTGAAGTAGCCGCCCAGGTGATTCCTTCAATGGAAGAAAAAGAGATGACAAAGATTTTTCTGAAGACACTAGGTGCATTCTATTATGAAAAAATGGTGGCGGCTGCACCCAGTGATTTTACCAAAATGGTTGGAATGGGCGTCCGTTTAGAAGAAGCTGTAAGAGAAGGTCGTTTGACAAAGAGTGAAAATTCCAGCAATACGAAAAAACCATCATTTGGATTTGTTAAGTAAAAAGAAGGAGAAACAAACACTGTTATTCAAGAAAGAAGGGTTAATCCTCCTAGAAGAAATCATCAGCGCCATCAACAGGTTGCCTCGGTAACTCCGGTTGTAAATGCTGCTCCGACTACAGTTGCTTATCAAAGACCAGCCCCTCAAGGAAGTCAAGGGTAGAATCATAGAAGAGAGCCTTTTGACATTATCCCAATGAGTTATCCAGAGCTACTCCTAACATTAATCCAGAAAAAGTTGGTCCAGACTAGGCCACCCCCTGCTATACCATCCCCTTGCCTTGGTACTATAAGGCAGATCAGACGTGCGCTTTCCATCAGGGTGCACCAGGGCACAATATTGAGAAATGTTATCCTTTAAAATCAGAGGTACAAAAAATGGTGAGATCTGGCCTTTTGTCCTTTAAAGATGTCGGCCTTAATGTATAAGATAATCCTCTGACAAAGCATGGAGGAACGAATGTTGTCAACATGGTTGCTGGTTGTCCAGGGGAATTATGCATTTATGATATTAATTTGGTCAGAGGAGACTTGGTAAAGATGCATGCAGACCTTTGCGAGTTTAGTTACTATACTCATGACCGTGTTGGTTGTGGTATCTGTAGTACTAATATACAAGGTTGTGATAAGATAAAGGCTGATTTGCAGGAGACGATGGATGAGGGCCTCATCTATATAATCAGGCCTAGGGCAGAATATGAGGAGGAAGTGAACATGGTCTTTGGGTGTCCTGGAGAGTTCAGGATCTTTGATGTGGACCATATGAATAATGATCTTGTGCAATTGCATGTTAATTTCTACCACATGGTTGGTCAGGTAGAGCACCACTATGGATCTTTTTGGGTTTGTTGCAGAGATTCCCAAGGATGTTCCATTGTAAGAACAAGTATTCAGTTGTTATTGGATAATGGAATAATCAAGGTGTCAGGCCAAAGAGATGATTACCACGAGGTTAATATGATCGAGGTTTTCTTGGCTGAGGATGAATCGAATGATAAATATGCTTATGTGGATGAATTCTTTTCCTTAGATGAGGATATGTTCTCCAGAGGTGATTTTTAGATGTCCAAATTTTTGGAAGAAGATGTGAACGTAATTGTGCCGTGTTTCAGTGATCCTACCCCTGTTGAAATTGAATATTGTAGTAAGCCAGTTGTTTCCTCTATGGTGATTTGCTTTCCAGGTCCCGTTCCTTACAAGTCAGATAAAGTTGTACCGTACAAGTACAATGCTACTATTTTAGAGGATGGTGTGGAAGTTCCATTCCATCCTTTGTCTAGTATTGAGAATATTGCTGAAACCAGTAGAGTGACCCGTAGTGGTCGTGTTTTTGCACCGGTTATTCGAGGAAATGTTAGTGTCAATAAAAAGGTTATTGAAAGTGTTGAAACTAAGAAAGCAGTAGGGGAATCCAGTGGTGCTACTATGGAGAAAGATGTGGATGATATATTGAAGATTCTCAAAATGAGCGACTACAGGATAGTAGATCAGTTGTTGCAGACTCCTTCAAATATATCTATTCTGGCCTTGCTAATGAATTCTTATGCCTATAGAGAATCTTTAGTGAGAGTGTTAGATCAAGCCTTCATGGAAAGTGATATGCCTTTATACCAATTCAGTAGTGTGGTAGGGAATATTACGTCCTGTTATAACCTAAGGTTTTGTGATGACGAATTGCCTGATGAAGGAAGGAATCACAATATAGCCCTTCATATCTCCATGAACTATAAAAATGATTCATTATCAAATATGCTGATTGATAATGGGTCCGCCTTAAATGTTATACCGAGGAGTACGCTGATGAAGTTGAAATATCAAGGGGCTCCCATACGCCCAAGTGGTATTATTGTCAAAGATTTCGATGGATCAAGGAAGTCAGTTATTAGGGAAGTCGATCGGCCAATTCACATAGGCCCACACTTGTTCCAGATCACTTTCCAAGTCGTGGAAATTGTGCCCGCATACAGTTGTCTACTGGGAAGGCCATGGATACATGAAATAGGGGCTGTCAATTCCACTCTACACCAAAAGCTGAAGTTCGTGCGCGAAGGAAAAGTGGTTATTATAAATGGAGAGAAAGCATTGGTGATATCTTATCTATCGTCTTTCAGTGTTGTAGAGGCAGATGAAGTTGTTGTGGGGATACAGTTCCAAGCTCTGTCTGTTGATAACGTAAGAGAGAATGAGAATTCTATGGCTTCGTTCAAAGATGCTCCGTAGGTTGTGCGCAATGGTCCAAGTAAAGTATGGGGGAAGATTGTTGATCCTCCGGTAAACAAGAACAGGGCTGGTTTGGGATTCTCTGCAAGGAATGGCAAAGTTGAGAGCTTGAAATCAAAGTCTACTAAGAGGATCTATCAGGATATTTTCCGCAGCGGAGGCTACCTCCACCCAACTACTTCTGGAGTTAATGCCATTATGGAGGATGAAGAAGAACAGGAGATGCCGAATTATGTGACGCCTGGAGTCAAAATCCAGAACTGGCTCACTATTGATGTTCCCTCTTGCATCCATGTCTAAAAGTAATTTGTTTTGATTATATTTTCAAAAATCTTTCACCCTGCCCAAGGTGAAAGTTAATATTATATGGGCTTATCTGTTTGCTTTGCTCATTAAAATCATTAATAAAAGATGTCTTTGATTCTCAAATTCTGTTTTTATTTTTTGTTTTTATTTTCTTTGAAAATGGTAATAAAAAAACCCTTTTTGGAATAAATAATAAATGTAAATAAATATGCATGATCACTTGATATATGTGTCAGTTTCTAAAAAGAAATCATAAATCACATGTGCAAATTAATTAATAAACTTGTTGAATACAATGACCCTTCACCCTCTCCCAACTTTGAATACCATGTGTTTGGGACAAAAGAAGAAGAATATGATGAGATTCCAGAAGAGGTTTCGCGGTTGCCTGAGTGAGAGGAAAATTCCATTCATCCGTATAAAGAGCCGTGGGAGACCATCAATTTGGGTTCAGAGGAGGAGCCAAAGGAAGTCAAAATTAGAGCATTGTTGCATCTTGATATGAAGAGCAGGTTGACTGAACTATTGAAAGAGTATGTGGACATCTTTGCTTGGTCTTACCAAGACATGCCTGTTTTAGATACTGATATTGTGGAGCATAATTTACCATTGAAGCTAGAGTGCCCGCCAGTTAGGTAGAAATTGCGAAGAACTCACCCTGATATGGCAGTGAAAATTAAAGAAGAAGTATTAAAGCAGATTAATGCCGGTTTTCTTGTGACATCAGTGTATCCTCAATGGATTGCCAATATTGTCCCTGTACCAAAGAAAGACGGAAAAGTTCGCATGTGCGTAGATTACATAGATCTAAATAAAGCTAGTCCAAAAGATGATTTTCCATTGCCACATATTTATATGTTGGTTGATAGCACTGCAAAATTCAAAGTATTCTCATTCATGGACGGATTTCCCAGATATAATAAAATAAAAATGGCTCCCGAGGACATGAAAAAACAATGTTTATCACACCCTGGGGAACATTCTGTTACAGAGTGATGCCCTTCGGGTTGAAGAACGCTGGTGCAACATACCAGAGGGCTATGACAACCCTATTCCATGATCTGATGCACAAGAAAATTGAGGTATATGTTGATGATATGATTGCCAAATCCCAGACAAAAGAAGGGCATGTAGAATATTTTTTGAAATTGTTTCAGCGTTTGAGGAAGTATCGTCTCCGCTTGAATCCAAATAAATGCACCTTCGGTGTCTGATCAGGGAAGTTGTTAGGTTTAATTGTCAGCCAAAAAGGAACTGAAGTTGATCTTGATAAAGTCAAAGAAATTTAAGAAATGTCTGCGCCAAGGACTGAAAAGCAAGTTAGAGGCTTCCTTGGGCGTTTGAATTACATTTCCAGATTCATTTCCCACATGACTGCAACGTGTGAACCGATATTTAAATTGTTAAAGAAAGATCAAGGTTATGTGTGGACAGATGATTGCCAAAAGGCATTTGAAAGTATTAAAGAATATCTTCTTGAACCTCCCATCTTGCTCCCTCCCGTTGAAGGAAGACCATTGATCATGTTTCTAATAGTGTTGGATAGTTCTATGGGCTGTATTTTGGGACAACATGATAAAACAGGAAAGAAAGAATATGCCATCTATTATCTCAGTAAGAAATTTACTGACTGTGAGTCACAATATTCTATGTTGGAAAAGACATGTTGTGCTTTGACCTGGGCGGAAAAGAGGTTGCGAAAATATATGTTGAATCATACTACTTGGTTAATTTCTAAAATGGATCCAATTAAGTATATTTTTGAAAAGCCTGCTTTTATCGGGAGAATTTCCCGTTGGGAGATGTTGTTGTCTGAATATGATATTGAATACCGTACTCAGAAGGCTATAAAAAGTAGTGTGCTGGCAGATTATCTTGATCACCAACCGGTAGATGATTATCAGTTTGTTAAATATGAGTTCCCTGATGAGGATGTTATGTTTCTGAAAGCGAAAGATTGTGATGAACCTTTTCCAGGGGAAGGTCCTGATCCTGAATCCTAGTGGAGTATGGTATTTGATGGAGTTGTGAATGCTTATGGAAAAGTGATTGGTGTTGTGATTATCACTCTCCATGGGCCACACATCCCTTTTACTGCAAGGCTAACATTTAATTGTACCAATAATATGGCGGAGTATGAGGCTTGTATCATGGGGCTCGAGGAAGCCATTGATCTCAGAATCAAAGTTCTAGATGTTTATGGTGATTTAGCTTTGGTAATGAATTAGATTAAAGGAGAATGGGTTACTTGTCACCCTGGCTTGATCCCTTACAAAGATTATGCTAGAAGACTATTACCCTTCTTTAACAAAGTTGAATTCCATCATATTCCCAGAGATGAAAATCAGACAGCAGATGCTTTGGCAACTCTGGCTTCTATGTATCAAGTGAATACTTGGAAATATGTGTCTAGTGTCACAGTACATCGTTTGGATATACCGACTCATGTGTTCGCGACAGAGGAAACAACAGATGAAAAGCCTTGGTATTATGTAATCAAGCACTTCCTCCAGACTCGGGAATAACCTGCTGGTGCATCAAATAAAGATAGAAAAACATTGAGAAGGTTGGAAGGCGGATTTTTCCTCAATGAAGATGTGTTGTATAAAAGAAATTATGACATGGTCTTGCTCAGATGCGTGGATAGACACAAAGCAGACATGTTGATGCATGAAGTCCATGAAGGTTCCTTCGGTACTCATGCCAATGCACATTCGATGGTAAAGAAGATGCTCAGGGAAGGTTACTATTGGATGACAATGGAATCAGACTGTTACAAATTTTCAAAGAAGTGCCATAAATGCCAGATTTATGCCGACAAAATTCATGTGCTTCCAAAGCTTCTCAATGTTATTTCTTCCCCATGACCTTTATCTATGTGGGGTATTGACATGATTGGAATGATTGAACCAAAGGCGTCAAATGGACATCGTTTTATTTTGGTGGCAATTGACTACTTCACCAAATGGGTGGAAGCAGCTTCATATGCTAATGTCACTAAGAAAGTGGTGGTGCGCTTTATCAAGAATAATTTAATTTGTCGGTATGGTGTGCCCAGCAGGATTATCACCGACAATGGCTCAAACTTGAATAACAAGATGATGACAAAACTTTGCAAAGAATTCAAGTTTATCCACCATAATTCATCTCCCTACAGTCGTACCCCAAATTTGTCCTACCTCGACAATTTTATTTTTCGTGATTAAAATAGAAGAAATATTTAATTAAATATGGTACCGCAATATCTGATGGCCTATCTTTATCCAAGACTGGGGGTGTATCTTAATCCAGGAGAGTGGGGCTTTCTAAATCGGAAAGACTTATAAATCCGTTCGCGAGGCATGTTGGCCAATGGCCCATGCAATTTGAAATCAATTATTCGAGCAACTATTAAGTTCTTAATTATTGAACAGTTGTTATTAAGAAGAGAAATGGGAAATTAAACATTCGCTAAGTTAGCCCACTTGGCATTTGTGAGCAAAATTATTATTTTGATTTTGAGTAAGAGTTTAAAATCATTTTTATGTAATAAAGGATTTTGAAAATAGTGTTATTATCAAGACTCTTTGGTCTTATTATTAAAACTAAATACATATTATAAAGAAAAATATAATTGCTGACAAGTTCCATTTTTATATTAAATAAAATTGTTTATTGTTTTGAGGTAAATAAATAAACAATATATTTTCTTTTTTAAGAAAAAACTAAAATGTTTTTTAGGCCCAATTAAATTAAAAACAGAGTTTTTGCTGCAAAAGAAAATGTGCTGGGCTAAAAGTGCTGGCAGGCCCAAAAGCCAGTAATGGTTACTTACCAAGATTATGCTCGTTTTTTATTGTTATTAACAGTTGCTGTAGAAATTTGGAACTAAAAAACAAGTATTGTTGGGCTAAGTAAAAGAAAACAGCGCAAGGCCCATGTAAATAAAAAAAAGCAGCCACTGTTCCAATTCGCCCAAAATTCACGCACGATTTTCGCTATTAACACATTGTGATACGGTGGCAGAACCGGAACTGTTTTGAAATGCTGGTTTGCGTTTTGCGTTTGTGTTTGCAAAATGTCGCGGTAAACAAGAGTTGCCACCGACTTTTATTTTATCCAACTGGAAAGAAAAAAACACAGAAAAATTCCTTTTTTTTTTCGAGATTTTGAGTACGGGGGTAGATTATAGAAAGGGAAGGTATTAGCACCCTTTCTATCTGTAGTTTTCTACGGGATCTTAGGTACTTGCTCATCATTTTCAAATTTTCTTGTGTGTGTTTGATTTGAAAGAAGTTTTTGTTTTACTTCGATTTAACCCTTGCTTCTGTCTTCAAGAGTGTTACGAAGTGTTTTTGAAAAAAAAAAACTTAGTTTGAAAAGTTTGTTTGAAAGTGTATGGTGTAAAAAGTTTGATTTTGAGCAAGTACCTACTAGCATCTACCTACTCGAAAAAGAGAATGTTTCTGTTCTTGTTTCCTTTAGATAACGCTATCCCACTATTAGTGAGTGGGTAGCATCGTCGTTGGAGTTGTAAGGGTCAATTCGAAAGGGACGTACGATCACTAAAGAAATGTTAGGATGTCTTAGTAATAACTCTAATGTCTTAAGATCATATTCGAGGAAACGATTCTGAGGCAACCTTTCCGAACAGGACATTTGATCTTTTAGACAAGAGAGCGACTACTAAAATATCCTATACTTAATGACTACTTACCGAAGGCAACTGAAGTGGGAGTATACCCTAGGAGTGCGCATGTGCGAGTGATTCAATTTCAAGTTATTATCTTTGCATATTTAGGGTTTGCTAACCGTTTTAAAATTTACATACAGTCTTGTCATGCAACCCTAATATCATACATCTAACAGTTAATATTTTGCAGAAATTAAAATGCTGAAAATAAAACTACGCTATTACAAGGCTTCAGGTATTAATTACATAGCCAAAAAACCCGCTAAAACGATAAATAAACGAATAAATGTCCTAATTAATCTATTACATCCCATGAGCAATTACACCAATATTGTAAAAAATAAATAAACGCGTGACGAATGGAGAACGAAAAAAGTTAGGGTTTTGACCCCGTCTAACCTAATTACAAGGAAAAAAACATTTTTTTGGTTGTTTTTGATTATTAAGAAAATAAGGTTTTAAATTAAATGTGTACAAACCTAATTACTAATTAATCAAAATTAAGAAAAATAATTACATTAGACCTATTCTGTGTTTTTGTTATTTTGAGAAAATAAAATAAAAATTAAATTAAACAAAACCCTAATTTTTCTAAGTGATTTTAATTTATTTATAAAAAGAATTAAAGTTACCCTAAAATTAAATAAACTAATTAAATTAATTTTTGATTAAAAATAAAACCTAAATCTAATTTGGGTGAAAATTATTTTTATGATTTTTTGGATAAAAAGAATTAATTTTTATGTTAGTAAAATAATTAAATAAATTAAATAAAGAAAATATAAAAGAAAAGAAAAAGAAAATGGGCCTGTAATCAGCAATTGGAGGGGTTCCTTAGCAATTCCTGGGCCCAAGCAATCTTGGTCCATGTTTGACCTCCACGTTCCCATATTGTGCGTTGACCAAGGCTTTTGGTGGATTATCACATGATGGCCTTCAGATCTGGCCTTCTGGAGATCCAATGGTTGAATCCTGAAGGCATATGGTGGTCTTCATGGAATGTGTACTCGCCTGGTCTAGCAATGAAAAATAACATGAAAAACATGGGGGGACCTGGGATTCGAACCCAGGTCCTATGACCTTTTCCACCTGCATCATTACCAACTGAGCCACACGCTTTTGTTGTGTATGAGATAACAATTAAGCAATATATTAAAAACGAACAAAATAAAAAAACATCCGCGCGAAAATTCAAATGAAGAAATCAGGGGTTGCCATGCAGGTCGTCTTCCTCCTCTCTCCGTTGGTAAAAGTCAGAGACTTTTACCTACGGACAAACGTCCATCACTATAACCCCTGCTTGTTTCAAAATCTCACCCAGGAACGATAAATGGAATCCAATGTTATAGATCAAATCGCCTTGGCCTACTGAGCAACATGGTGCACTTCTTGTGGACCAATTTTTCCTGTACAGGAAAAACCCAAAACCCAAAACGAAACCCTAACAATGGTGGATTCCTATACAAATAGCAAAAATGCAGTTAATGATTATGAATAGCTTGCAAATGCTTCAAGGAATAAGAATATGTAAGTAATTCATGCTACAAGTGCCAAAGTAATGTGATTCGATTTCAAGAAAAAGCTATGGTCGTGAATCACTTACAGTGAGTTCTAGCGCAAGAAAATGCTTGCTTTTGATTGCTATGGCTTCCTTGAGTGTCCAGGAAACGAAAGAGATGGGTTAGGAGTCTTGAAACTTCCTGGAGGTACAAAATCAGATCAACACTTTTCTTGAGTTTTTTCAAGTTTGGTTCTTTCTCTCCATGCCTCCAAACCTTCTATTTTTTGTCTGCAATTGTCCACTATATACCACTGATTGAATTAGGGTTACAATTGTGCTCTCAATCTTTATCAATTATGGCTTTTGATCTTGATTTGATTTCCATGAAAATCTTTCCAAAAATAGGCCAAAACCAATCTTTTCATGCACACATAGGCCTTACACGATTTGATTCACTTGCTAGCTATATATGGGACCTGAAACATGCACCAAATCTCAAGACTTAAATGGTTTGGATATTTTCATGATTTATTTTGATTTAAATTGATTTAATTGAAATAAAAAATCAAAATAAATGGTAAAAATGAAATAAAGGCAAGTGGAAAGAGCTAGGGCTCGTGGACCATGCTACCAACTCAAAACAAGTGCAAAACGTTAGGCCCATTTGACAAAAATTGCAATTTGAGGCACTTTTGACTTTTGGTAATTTTGCAAAAAAGGTCAACTTCACCAATGCATAACTTCTTCAATTTTGACTCTATGAAGGTGTTTGTTGTACCCCAAAATTTGCCCTCCCTTTTTCACAAGAAATCACAACCTCAGGGTTTTCTCTGATTTTTCAGATCGGCTCGAGAATCGGTCAAACAGACTCTTCTTTATCAGTTAATCCAGAATTAGGGTTTCCACTGATTTTTTTGAGATTGGCTCAGGAATCAATCAGACAGATCTTTCTTTGGCAGTAATCTGGAATTAGGGTTTTCGCTCGTATTTCTCAGAAGAAATTGAATCCACAATAATTCAGTTGACTGTTACATTATTTTTACGCTTGTTCAAAATTACTGGTTGTTTCTCAAAACCTAAATATCTGGGATATGAGCTGAGGCTTTGTTTGAAACTTTGAGGCATTGGTTTAATCACTGGAGTGAAAAGTGTATGGAACGCTTGTTTGATTAAGTGTACAAAGCATGGTTAATTGGAATGCCAGGCGTATTGTGATTAATGCGAGATTGCGAGACGGCAAAGTTTGTTGATTATTTATTTCATCTGGATTAAAGTTATTGGGATGCATTTCCAGTTATTTTAATTTAAGAGACTTAAATAATTAAATAGACAATACAAGGGAAATAATGGAATATTTGACAGTAAAAAATTCTTATTTGACAAAGACATTTTTATTTATTTATTTCAAATATTGTTACAAATTTTATTCGAATGTTGTAAATTTACAATTTACAGTGTTTACAATAAGATTTGTTTACAATGAATGAAAAAAGATATAATAAATCTAAGCCTAAATCTCTTGAGATCTTTGACTTCTACTTCTACTGCTTCTTCCATTATTCAACTGGTACCTACCTGAAAAGAGAAGAAAAGAAAATCAGCACAAGATTTTTTAAATGAAAAGAAGAAAAAAAATCATCATTAAAATTGGCCGTCTAGAATCAGATTGCCTATTTTTTGTCACGCTTTATTTTTCTCCCTGCAAATCACAAGAAGATCGCTCTTCTCAGTTCACAGAAAGAAAAATAAAATATAAATGCAAGCATGTCAAACTAAATGCAAAAACATGGGTCAAGTACAAAAAGTTCCAAGCTACATTAACCAAGCAAACTGTAGTACAAATTCAAAGAGACAAACAGGCGCCAAAACTGCCAGGGTAAGTCAAGCAAAGAAATAAACTCAGCAGCAAGTAACGTCCCATATTTAGCTACAGTACAAAATTTCCCAAAACCAAGTTACAAGACAGATTTTATAAAAATGGTAATGCAGCATGAAAACAACAATACAACAGACAAAAAGCAAGACAGCAAGAGGTAATTTGTTTGACAAGTCAAAACTTGTCAAAGATGCTTTTTCATCATTTTCTAGACAACCCAATTTTTCAGAATAAAAAAGTTAATAAGCAATTAAAAATGCTTATGGAGAGAGAGGAAAGAGAGAACCTAGTGATTAGGTTTTGCAGTTTGCAGTTTTGGCAGGCTGTAAAAGGCAGATAAGAGGAACAAAAGAAAATATATAACAGTCTAACAGTCCAACACAAGAGGAGGAGAACATTAGGAAAAAAAACTCAAGCCTGTTTTCCAAAACCTGAAAGCCTGCCATCTCAACACAAACCAAACAGCAAGCAAAAACTTTGAAACCTCAAGCCTGCCTCAAACACTAAAACAACAAACTGCTTGTAAACACAAAAAAAAAAATTACACAAGCCTGCCTCACAAAATAGCTAGCCTGCCTTCTCAATACAACCAATACTGCAAGTTACAAACCTGCATAACTCACAAGCCTTCAAGCCTGCTTTCAGAAACCAAAAAAAACCTGTTAAACTGCAAGCTTAAGAAACATACAGCCTGCCTCCAACTGAACCTGTAAAAACTGCAAGCTCAAACTGCATCAGCTTGTTCAAACAAACACTGAGCAACCAAAAACAACTCAAGCATGCCTTCCCCAAAACTCAGCAGATGGCAAACCTGTAAGTCTAGAAGCCATCCTGCTTCCAAATCAAAAAACCCCAACAAGTTCAAAGCTTACTCAAAAACTCACAAACCTGTCCAACTACACAACAAAACTGTAAGGGACAGTTCAAAAGGCCAAAAACTGCCTAAACTACAAACACAGTCTAGCCTCATCAACCATCAAGGAAACAGTTCAAACATGAGCTAGTTTCAGCAGCACCCTCATCATTAACATAGCAAAGAAGAGTTTAGAAGCAAGAAAAATCTCAGCAAATTCATCATCATTAAGCATCAACCAAAAGAAGGGGAAGAGAAAATCAGAAACAAATATTCAAGCGTGTTCAGAACAACATCATCATCAGATAATCAGGGAGGAAGGATGTAGAGACAAAAACAAACAAAGACCAAATCTCAGAAAGTCATCATCATTGATACCAAATACCCAACACTCAAAGAAGAGGAAGAAGTCCAAAAGTGAAGAAAAGAGCAATACAGTTTTCAGAAACGAAATCATCATCAAACATCAATAAAAGTCCAAACAACATAGGGTTTTCAGAGCCATCATCATCAAACGATTCAAAGAGAAGTCAAAAGATACAAAGATACCGGAAAGGAGAGCTAGCGACTCTTCTAATCATCTTCCCTCCGCCTAGCCTCCTGAGAGCGCCACCAGTCCCACGTTCCTTTCCCTCCATCGCCTTACAGAACAAAACGCTCAAGGTATGTCCTTCAAACTCATACTACATGTAAACATCAAGGAAATCATGGATTAAAACGTGCATGTAACATTCAAGTTAAATAAAAAACGTAATTGTAAAAAACGCGTTTAAGGACGAAAGGAAACAATACCTTTTCAACCATCGCCTTGGATAGTCGTGGAGAGAAGAAGGCGGAGGCAACACTCTGGTAGCTTGGAGGTGGGAGAACGAATCATTGCTCCGTTTGAGAACGAGGAAGAGAGAACGAAGAAGATGGAAGGAGGCGCCGCTGTACCAAAACCAAACCCTAGATTATGAATGCACAAAACGAAACCCTAACAAAACTTGTTCAAACACCCACATGGGCCTTCGCCCAAATAAAACCCCTAAGCCCAGTACACTTTCCAGCGCTACACCCCCCTTTTCTTCATTTTTGATATTATAAATTTGTTATTCTTCATTCCTCTTGGGCCATAACTCATAGGCCCATCATCTTTCCCTTTCAATTTTTTTTAAAATTAATATTCAAACTTTTCTTTTACTAATTAATTTCCCTTGAACCAATACTTTTCTTTTTTTATATTTTTCTATTCTAAATTTTGTTTTGTTTTGTTAATAATAAAGAGAACTAATAATAGATTAAAGTTTTATTTTGATTTAATTTCTTCAAATATTTGTATATTTAATTAAATATAAAAAATACTATGTTTAATTAATCTTTCTATATAAGTTCCTAAAAAACATAAAACACAATAAAAACAATAATAATACTTAAGTTTAATTAGGTTAAATTTTATTTGATCATTTGTAAATAAATACATACATCTCATATTTCTCTGATCTTCTTTATCTTATAATTTGTTAATATTTGAATTGCGTCGATTCGATTTGGTTGTAACCCATAAGATTTGGGACATTATTCTGATAAGACTCATCCCCATTTGTAAATAATTTGTACCCCCATCCCCGGATACTCTTTTGTAATAGCTTAGAATTTAATTCTCGCACTTTATGATTTTTAAATATGCCATGATTAGAGATTAGGGTTTGTATGTGAAAATCTAAAATCAATAGCTAGATGACCTAATACAAAGACAAATGCATGAAAATCAATACACAATTCACACTTGCACCTATAGGGTAACCTCGCTTGTTGCCTCGGAAAATGCAATCATGTCCATCGAGTATGAGACAATCTAGCAAATGCCCCTTCGATAAACAAAGATCGTAGTCCCTCGATGACCCTCGATGTTGCCTCCGATAAAACGATCTCGTCCCTTACAAAATTGCTAGAGCGTCTCACAAGTTGCCTTCAATGATTGTATGCGATGACCCGCGCCTGTCCCGTTTAACATCCTAACGCAAGTTTGTTCATCAAATACAATGGTGAAACAACACTGTTAAAAACATAAGAAAGATCTTTGAGTAAAATAGGGTAGACAACTCTTAGTTACTTGATCAAAAATCTTGCAAAACCTCCTTGCCATTTTCAAACACACTTCACAACACAACTTCAAAACAATTTCAAAACAACTTTCAAAACATTGAAATATCTTTTCAAAAAGACACACACCTTTGTATATATTCAAACAAGAATCATTACAAAGGTTTCCTATACAAAGGCATATTTTTTCAAAACATTTTCAAAACCACGCACACCAAGCACCATTTCAAACAATTGAAAAGCAAAGGCAAGTGATCTAAAACAAGTAATTAAGAGCCCATGGATAACCATGGATGAAAAGGGTGCTAGCACCTTACCTTTTCATAATCTACCCCCCGAACCCAAGAAAACATCTCAAAGGTCTTTCCTGTGCTTTTTGACCTTTCCTTTGGATAAAATAAAAAGTCGGTGGCGACTCTTGCTAAACCGAACAAGTGCGAAAACAAACGCGAAATCCCAAAGTCAGTTCTCCCACCATATTACAGTGTTCTTGGACTTTTTAGAAAGCTTTAGATGTCCTATAAGCAACCCTTTTTGTCTCATCTCAATTGAGTCTTCCATGTTCATGTATGAAGCTTTGACAAAAAAGGTGTTTTTGTTGACTTTTCAAAATGACCTATAATGTCCAAATTCATAACTTCTTGTGAGTGCATATTTTGAACTTGGGATATGAAGATGAATTGTAGAGTATTGCATCCTCTTCAAAATGATATTTGGATGGGTCATTGCTCATAAAGTATGAGAAAGTTATGCTTGGTCAAAGTTGAGTTGACTTTTCCTATAAAACCCTAATTTAGCAACTTTTGGGTTTTGAGGAATTGTGAGCAATCCTTGATGAATCATGATCAACCATTGATCAAATTATGAATAATACTTCAAAATGAGGATGTTGACCAAAAATCTTGAAGTTTGACTGTATGTGGGCCACAATTAACTTTTGCCCTAGCACAGTCGATTTTCAGGCCTTTGAGCAATTGACTGAGCAAACTTTCTCTGTAGGGCTTGAAACTTGACATGGATGATCTTGAGAACATATTAGGACAAGGGTAAGAATTTGGGATCCCTTGGACTCAAGTATCTTGATGCAACATGAAACCCTAATTTGAGGTAGACTACCTTAGGAGAGAGTTTGTCTGGTCAACCCTTGAACTTCCTTGAGCAATTTGAGATTTTCTCTTGAAATGTATTGAGAAATATGGGAGGGAAAATTTTGTGGTACAACACACTTACTGTAAAAATATACAGAAATCAAATCTTAAAATCCAATAAATCTTTCTACAATCCAAATCCAGGAATTACAGTAAACAAAATCAAATATATATATATATATATATATATATATATATATATATATATATATATATATATATATATATATATATATATCACAAATAAATCCTCAAGCATCTAACCATAACAGAATTGACGGAATCAATTACAACAACAACAAATCATTCAATTACAGAAACATTAAATCCCTAATTGTCTCTATTTCCTAAATCTAAGGCAAAATTGTAACGAAAAACCTAAATGCTAAACAATATAAATACAAGCGGGGATTCAATACGGAGGGGGAGGACGGCAAGGACGGATTTGACAGAAGGCTAAATACAGTAGAAAAAGGTCTGGAAGAAGAACAATATAAGGGGGAGAAATTGACGAACAGGGCGCGAGGAAGAGAGAATCTGATTCACTGTTGAAGAAGAAAGGAGTACCGATTGGGGTTTCAATCTCTGAAACCTTAATCGGCCTTGCTATCCCCGCCACTGACAGTGTACCATCTCCGCTGCTCACCACCTTACCGTTACCACCTTCAAAGCCTCGCAAAAAACCTGTAAATACGAAGAAGAAAGGGAAGATTAATCCCAGAACGTTCAAGATCAGAGAGAACAGAATCGCGCGGAGAAGGGTAACTTAGCTTTCTTTCTCTTGATTGTTGATTAGGAGATTTGTTGGTTGGTAAGCATTGGGGAAGGGGTTTGAGGTACGGACGTCGTTGTGGTGGTTGTAGATGATAGCGTTAGAGAAAGAAGAAGGGGTAAAGAGAGAGAGAGAGAGAGAGAGAGAGAGAGAGAGAGAGAGAGGAGAGAGAGAGAGAGAGAGAGAGAGAGAGAGAGAGAGAGAGAGAGAGAGAGAGAGAGAGAGAGAGAGAGAGAGAGAGAGAGAGAGAGAGAGAGAGAGAGAGAGAGAGAAGAACGATATTGTAAACAAAAGATGAAAATAAATTGTTGAACAAAGTTTCATGTTCCATAATGATACCTCGTGCGTGTGTTCACCATAATTTGTGTGCATCTTCGATCTTATCCCTTCGATCATTAGTGGACGCCCGTAAGGCAAATTCCACTATAACACCTATGCACCCTAGCTACACCTAATCCATTAGACCTCTCTCAAATCGCGTATGGGCCTTACCCAATTAGTTTTAGCGCCTCCCTTTACCACTTTCACTAAAAGAATAAACAAACTGCACCCCCCTACCAGCCCGCGTATTGGGCCTACTGCAAAGTATTTTTTGCACCCCCTTATTTTATTTAACAACTACAAAACGCACCCCCCGGTTTTATTTAAACTATTTTAGTTTTTTACTTTTAATTCCATATTATTTATTTTCTATTTATAATCATCAGTATTAGTAATATTAATTATCATATTTTATTTATTATTATTATATTATATTATTATCTATTAATTTTATTTTATATTTACTATTATTATCTTTTATTTGTTATGCAAATATTATTTATTGCTTATAAATAATTATATTATTATTTATTATATAATTATTTTCAAATATCATTTGCATTAAATATTTTTTACCATGCATTAATCAAGATTTCTTCGTAATTAACACAATAAAAAATACTCAATCAATCTCAAACTATTTTTCGCAATCAACTAAGTTAATCAATTGTTTTTGCAAAAGGGTTTCGAACGGATTTTGACTAATCACGCATTTAACCAAAATCTCCGCAATCACTACAACTGGTCGAATGCGGGGTGATTCAAAATACATTTGCAACCTGTGATACGGTGGGAGAACTGACTTGAGGTTTTGCGTTTGTGTTCGCAAATGTTTCGGTTTAGCAAGAGTCGCCGCCGACTTTTTATTTTATCCAAAGGAAAGGTCAAAAAGCACAAGAAAGACCTTTGAGATGTTTTCTTGGGTTCGGGGGGTAGATTATGAAAAGGGAAGGTGCAAGCACCCTTTTTATCCATGATTATCCATGGGCTCTTAGTTACTTGTTTAGATCACTTGCTTTGCTTTTCCAATTGTTTGAAATGGTGCTTTGTGTGTGGTTTTGAAAATGTTTTGAAAAGAGGCCATCATTGTGGCAACCTTTGTAATGATTCTTGTTTGAATGTATACAAATGTGTATTGTCTTTTTGAAAAGATGTTTCAATGTTTGAAAGTTTGTTTTTGGGAAATGTTTTGAAATTGTGTTGTGAGGTGTGTTTGAAAATGGAAAGGATGTTTTTGCAAGTTTTGATCAAGTAACTAAGAGTTGTCTACCCTATTTTACTCAAAGGTATTTCCTACACATTTTAACCCTTTTGATAGTGTTGTTTTACCATTGCATTTGGTAAACAACCTTGTATTAGGATGTTAAACAGGACAAGCGCGGGTCATCGTATTGACCATGATAGCAATTGCGCTAAGTATCTTTAGCAATTTTTAAGGGACTAGATCATTTTTGTATAGGCAACCAAGATAGCGTCATCAAGGGACTATGATCTTTTGTTTTATTTTTGTTTTGCCAAGATACTCAACATGCATAACATGGCCATTTTAAGGCAACAAGTGGATGAAACCCTAGGGGTGCATGTGTGCATTGTGTTGTCAACTTTCATGCTTTTTTTCTTTGTATTAGTCAAGCTATTTGTTTGATTTTGGAATTTTTGCATACAAACCCTAATCTCTAACATGGCATATTTGTAAGCACAAAGCGCGCGAAATAAATCTACATTATTACAACATTTGATATGGGGAGAGGGATACAATTTTTGAATAGGAGATATTTGCAAGAAAATATAAATACATACAAATACTTTAAAAAATAAAAATATATTAGAAAATATTATTTAAATATATAAATACTAAAAAAAATATTATGTATTGTTTACAAGCTTTTATTTGAGAAAAAAATAGTATATCTAATTAAAAATTATTTTCATGTTAGAAAAATAAAATAAAATATAAAAATAAATGTGAAAATTTATAAAAATATTTTTGGTATTTTTTATGTTTAGAAAAAAATAAAATAAAATCAGAAATGAAAAATAAATACAAAAATATAAAAATATGAAGAAATGGGCCAGGGGGTGCAGTCAGCAAGGCAGGGGGTGGAGAAAGTGAGTGAGAAACAAGCCCAGCCCACTTGGACTTCATCTTCAACCTTTGTCAAAACAAAAAATGCGCGCCCTGTACAAATTTTCAGATCCTGCATACGTGCTCTAATGCAAAAACTCATAACATCAAAGTTGTAGCATTTTTCAAGACGAATTCAAGCATATAAGAAACTTAATCTAACTCTCAAAGACCAGAGAGAATTTCTCTGGCCCTGAATTCTAACCTAATTTTTTCAGGAAGTTCATGGATCAAATTCTCTTAACACGTTTAACTTAAATGAAAACTGAGCATATGTACAGCTTCATGGCTATGAGTACTACATTTTATATTCACAAACCTAAGCCTACTGATTCCTAAATAGAGAGATAAGAAGTTGATAAAAACCTGTTTCAGTTGGAATCGTGTATGACAATGTGGAGCTTTTCAGTGAGGCCTGAGGTGTTTGGGAGCTTGCTTGAACTTCCACTGACCTTTCCCAATGCCTAGTTTGCCTTGAATATGCTTGAACAAGCTTGTAGAAGTCAACCTACACAAGCTGAAAACAGAAATGGTGAAGCTTGCAAATGGAGTTACAGTTCAAGGCCAATGGTTGGGATAGCTTGGATAGGTTAAATGGAAGGTGTTTGAACAAGTTTGGGGCAAAACGCACGAGCAACTTGTGAGATAGAACTCAAGGTGCAGAAGCTGCCATGTTTTTCCAAAGGAAGGTGATTTTGTGCTATGGAAGGTTTAAGGGCTCAATGGCTCGTGTTTATGGCACAAGGGAATGCACAAAACTTGTTTCAAAAGCTTGCAAGGGTTGGTTTTTTCAGATGTTCAAGTTGTAGTGTATTTGACAAGTTTCTTGTATTTTAAGAAAAAGTAAGCCATGATGCAGGACAGGCCTGTACAGGATATCTATCAGTTGGTACCTTGTGATCTTGGCCCCCTCAATTGGTGGATATTGTGTGTTGTACCAGATCTTGTTCAAGGCTCAAGAGATGTGGTTTGACATAAAGCACATTTGACAAAAATGGCAATGTTGCCTTTTTTCTATTTAAGGATTAATCTTGCGTGCAATCCTCCCATGACCAAAACAAAGCCTTAGACCAATGGATTTGCATTTAATTATTGAGTATGGAAGGGTTTTGGGATCTGTAATCAAGTACAAACAAGGCTGATTAGAGTTTGCAACTTGTATCAATATGAACATGCCATGGATTAAAAGTGAGTTTTTGCCAACTTTAAGCCTTCAATTATCCCTAACCACAAATGATTTTGGAGAGTTCTTGGACATTTTAGAAATCTTGTAACATGCTCTACATTCCATTTTTGAAATCAATTTTGATATTCCAAGTGGAACTATGTGAAAAATGGTCATGAAGATAGGTCAAAATCCTGCCTAAACTAGGGCAAAATTTCACTAAGTTAAAAGTTTCATGGACCCTTGTTCCAAAAATCATAACTTAAGATCCAAGCTTCTTTTTGGAAAACTTTGTGAATAAAAGTTGTAGAATTTGTGGAGGACTACAACTTTCATGTTGGAGGTTTTGTTTGAATCCAATTGCATCATGGTGAAAATGTTGGGCAAAGTTGGGAAAAAATAAGAAAATTTCATAACTTAGAAAAATTCTATGTTATGAAATTTTTCAATTTTAAACCCTAATTTGCAAAATTAGGTTTCTTGATGAACAAGCTTCATGTTTTGACAAGTGTACAGTCAAATTTTGATCAGTTGACTGGAAAATTCATTTGTCAATCCAATGCATTTGAGATATTTTGAACCTTGTGAATAAGTCAAGATTATGCCATTGAGTCCTTGAATCCATGCTTGAACCCAATTTTCCATTGGCTAGGTTAAAAATCAGAAATTGCCCTTGTGCAGTCAAAACCCTAAAAATGACCATTTTTCCCTTTTGATGATCTGATCATATTTATTTGTGGAGTTGTGGTCCAAACTTGATCAAATGGTTCATATGAGTCTATAGTGTTGATGTGGATCAAAAATTATGAAGTTTGATTGTAAATTGGCCACAGTTGACTTTTTCCCCAATACAGTTGATTTTTAGGTCAACTGTCCAATTGACTGGGCAAAAATTTGATTCAAGGCTTGAAACTTGATATGAGCAATCTTGTAAGTCCAACATGAAGTATGAAAGTCATATTGAGCATTGGAAGTCCAAAAATCCATGTGCAAACTCAAACCCTAATTTCAGGTCATCAGTGCAAGGAGATGTCTTTAGCAGAGCAAACCCTAATCCTTTCTGGAGTTCAAAGAGTCTTGTGAGGGGAAATCTTGATAAAATGAGAGGGCAAATTTTGGGGTACAACAGCTGCCCCTGTTCAATCTTCTTGAACCTGAAGAGTTATATTGGCGAGTTTGCCTTTCGTGACTCGAAGGTAAAAGATGATTGGACACTAGAGTGCCCGTAAATTTGCACTCGTCAAAATGTAGCTGAGGGAATGGGCTTAAAGATGCCATTTGGAGATGGTAGAATATTGCTGGAGATGGGCTTAAAGATGCCATCCAAGACTTGTTTGTTTAGAATCAGGAGAATGAACATCAGAATGGTATTCGTATCTGGAACGTATCTGAGCTGTATCTGGAGATTGGATTCGTATGAGCAAAGGAATGGCGTCCGTGTCTAGAGCGTATCGAGTTGTAACTGTATTTGATTCTTGAATGAATATCGGAATGAATGCCGTGTCTGGAGTGTATCTGTATTGTATCTGAATTCCGAATGGGCGACAGAAAAACATCTGTGTATGAAGCATCTCTGGGCTGGGGATAAATTCCGAATGAATGACAGAATGACAACCGTGTCTGGAGCGTATTTGGACTATATCTAAAGTTGAGATCTTGTATGAGTAGCAGAATGACTTTCGTGTCTGGAGTGTATCCGTACTGTAACTGGGATCCGGACAAGTGACAAAAGGACTTCCGTGTCTGGAGTGCATCTGAACTTGAAGTTGATAGTTGAATCTGAATGAGAAATAGAATGGCCTCCGTGTATAGAGCGTATCTAGTATGTATCTGATTGCTGAAGTCTGAATGAGTAGTAGAATGACCGCCGTGTCTGGGGTGTATCCATACTGTATCTGAAATAAGAGATCTGAATGAATAGCAGAATGACTTCCATGTCTTGGAGTGTATCTGTACTGTATCTGAAATCTTTGAACATTTGTTAAAGGTAGCTTTTAATCTTATCCTGAAAAGGGTAAAATGTTAGCTAAAACACAAAGTTATGTTGCATGACATGTATGATGCAATAAAATGTGTTCTATCAATGTTTATGATATATGAATGTAATGTATGTGTATGTAAGCTGATTAGCCGTCTTGCCGGGGAAAACAAATCTTTAATAGCTGGAGATAATGAAATCTTTGACTGCTGCCGGGGAAAATAAATCCTTGACTGCTGTTGGGGATAGAACATCCTTGGCAACTTGTGGGGATTAACAAGAACTTTGACAACTTCTGTGGGGATGTGAGAATCCTTCACGACTTTCTAAGGAATAAGGAAAACCCTGACGATCTCTATTGGGGAATCAAAACCTGGGAGGCTTCAACTGGAGAAATGAGACCGAGAATCTTTGATCGGCTGGGAAATAACTCTGTGGGGAGAATGTTTATTCCGTTGAAGATTTCTCAAGGGTTTGGGTTGTATGCCAACACTTTGAGGAATTATCCGAAGCTGTTGTCTGTTTTCTAAGATAACTTGTAGGGGAATCTTCTGATTTTAAGACAAATCTCTGGGGAATTGGAGGGAACTGGATGGTCTTCCACCGGGGTTTATGGGTTGAAGTTTAGGACTCTGTTGGGGAAGAAAGTTTTATCTTTGCTGAGGGTTTGCAGTTCGAAGTTTTCTGGCTCCGCTGGGGATTGGGAGTTTGGAAACTTAGTTCTGATGGGGATTTTGAAACTTAACTCCACTGGGGATATGTATTTCAAAGCTTCAACTCTGTTGAGGATCTGGATGACGTACTACAGGGGATTTCCTCTGGAATATCCTAAAGAAATTTTCCTATATTTTCAACCTATCAGTAATTATCCTTTCTCATTTCGTTTTATTTGTAAGCAGTGATTATATTCAAATGCATATGCTCATTTAATAAATCATTGGACATTTTCAAATGAAACACAAGTGTAAAAAGAAAGAAAAGGCAAACAAATTTCTGCACTTTGAAGTATCTTTATATTAACTTTGTGTAAGTATTTTGTACAAAGGAAACAGACATCCTAGTAAGAGAATGTTGTCATAAAAATGAGAATAAATTTATACAAAGAAAGATGACTATGTGTAACAATTCCATGGGGTTCCCATTCTGCTATAGCCTTCGTAACTCTGAGTATCTTGTCCATTTGTTGCCTCGTTCGATGTTGATTAGGTTGATCAGAAACCCGGAGCTTGTCTGTGAAGAGATTGTTCTTAAAGTGATCCGACGAGACATAGTCATACGCTTTAATTCCCTAACTTTTTCCTGGACCGCCCTTTCGGGTTTTCGATCCACCGGGAAACCCTTTTTTGCCCAAGTCGCCCTTTCGGGTTTTCAACTTTCCGGGTGTACAGATTTTTTTTATTTATCCCTAATTTTTGCCTGAACCGCCCTTTCGGGTTTTCGATTCACCGGGATGCCCATTTTTGCCCAAATCGCCCTTTCGAGTTTTCGACTTGTCGGGTCGTTTTATGCGTAGTATCTTTTGACTATGTCTGCATTCGCAGGGTGCGACAGGTCATCACCGTCCATGGTGGTCAGGATCATTGCCCCACCAGAAAAGATGTTTTTGATCACAAATGGTCCTTCGTAAGTAGGAGTCCATTTGCCCCTGGGATCACTTTGCGGCAGGATGATTCGCTTGATTACAAGGTCCCTGACTTGATATACTTGTCTCTTGAATTTCTTGTTGAAGGCCTTGATCATATGTTTCTGATACACCTGACCATGGCAAACAACAGTAAGTCGCTTCTCCTCAATCAAGTTAAGTTGATCAAGCCGGGTCTGAATCCAATCGTCTTCACTCAAACCAGCATCCTTCATGATTCTCAAGGAAGGAATTTGAACTTCCATAGGTAAAACAGCTTCCATGCCATATACCAAAGAAAAGGGGGTTTCTCCAGTTGAAGTGCGTGCCGTGGTACAGTACCCGTGCAGAGCAAACGATAACATCTTGTGCCAGTCCTTATAGGTGACTGTCATCTTTTGAAGGATCTTTTTGATATTTTTGTTCGCAGCTTCGACATCACCGTTCATCTTAGATTGATAGGGAGATGAATTGTGATCTTGAATTTTGAACTGCTCGCACAGAGCGGTGATCATAGTATTGTTCAAATTTGTACCGTTGTCAGTGATAATCCTGTCGGGGATACCATACCGGCATATGAGGTTCTGCTTGATGAAGCGAGCAACCATATTCTTTGACCCACTTGGTAAAGTAATCAATGGCCACTAGGATGAAACGGTGTCCATTGGATGTCGTAGGCTTGATCTCTCCAATCATGTCGAATCCTCACATCGCGAATAGCCAAGGAGTTGTTAAGACATTGAGAGGAACTGGGGGAATATGTACCTTATCAGCATAGATTTGGCATTTGTGACAAGTACGAGAATATTGATGACAATCAGCTTCCATGGTAGACCAGTAGTAGCCTTCCCGTAGAATCTTCTTAGCCATCGTATGACCGCTTGAGTGGGTGCCAAAGGTGCCATTATGTAGTTCAACCATGATATTCTTAGCTTCAACTTTGTCCACACAACGGAGTAGAACACAATCAAGATTACTCTTGTATAAGATACCATTTCTCAGAAAGAATTTGGCTACGAACCTCCTTAAGAACTTTTTGTCGTTGACTGAAGCTTCTTCAGGGTATTCTCGTGCTTCGAGATACCTTTTAAAGTTGTGAAACCAGGGTTGGTCCACCACTTCTTCGGTATTAATCTCGTGACAATTAGCAGGTTCGTCCATTCATTCAATGGTGATTTGAGGTGCCTCATCATCCCAATTAAATTTAAACATGGATGACATTGTAGCTAACGCATCTGCCAACTGATTCTCTTCTCGCGGGAAGTGCTCGAAGGTGATCTACTCGAAATGTGGTAACAATGTCAAGACATGTTCTTTGTAAGGGATGAGGTTGGGGTGCTTAGTATCCCACTCTCCTTTGATTTGACTGATAACTAAAGCTGAGTCCCCAAATACAATCAAAGATTTGATTCCCAAGTCAATAGCAGCCTTGAGACCAAAGATACAAGCTTCATACTCGGCCATGTTGTTGGTGCAACTGAAGCAGAGTCTAGCAGTGAAAGGTGTATGGAAACATTCTAGAGAGATAAGTACCACGCCGATGTCGTTCCCCAGTGCGTTGGAGGCACCATCAAAGTACAGGGTCCATTGGGATCCTTGTTCAGGTCTGTCATACGGTCTGTTCTCTTCAATGTTATCCAAAGTCATGATATCCTCGTCGGGGAAGTCGAATCTCATGGATTGGTAATATTCGACGGCTTGATGGGCCAGATGATCGGCTAGCACACTCCCCTTTATAGCTTTTTGGGTCGTGTACTGTATATCATATTCGGTGAGGATCATCTTCCATCTAGCGATTCTTCTGGACAGAGCAGGCTTCTCGAAGATGTACTTGATCAGATCCATCTTAGAAATCAGCAGAGTGGTATGTGTTAACATATACTGCCTTAGCCGACGAGCAGCCCATACCAAAGCGCAGAAAGTTTTCTCGAGCAGTGAGTATCGGGTCTCACAGTCGGTAAACTTTTTGCTAAGGTAATAAATGGCATGCTCTTTTCGGCCAGACTCATCATGTTGGCCCAGTACGCACCCCATTGAATTATCTAAGATAGTCAGATACATGATTAAAGGCCTTCCTTCGACGGGTGGCATCAAGATAGAAGGTTCCAACAAATACTCCTTGATCTTATTGAAAGCAACTTGACAGTCATCATTCCATTTAACCATCTAATCTTTCTTCAACAGCTTAAAGATTGGTTCACAGGTAGATGTTAGGTGAGAGATGAACCTTGCAATGTAGTTTAGGCGTCCCAAGAAATCTCTGACCTCCTTCTCAGTGTGAGGGGCAGGCATTTCTTGTATACCTTTGACTTTTGCAGGACAAACCTCGATGCCCTTGTTACTGACGATGAATCCCAAAAGTTTACCGGACCTGACTCCAAAAGTGCACTTGCTAGGGTTCAGTCTGAGCTTGTATTCCTTTAACCTGACAAACAGCTTTTGCAGATGGTCGAGGTGTTCTTCTTCTGTCTGTGAACGAGCTATCGTGTTGTCTACGTAGACTTCAATCTCATGATGTATCATGTCATGAAACAAAGCTACCATGGCTCGCTGATAGGTTGCCCCGACATTTTTCAGTCCGAATGGCATCACTTTATAACAGAAGGTACCCCACTTCATAACAAAAGTAGTCATCTCCATGTCTTCGGGGGCCATTTTGATCTGGTTGTACCCTGAAAATCCGTCCATGAAAGAGAATACATTGTGTTGAGTTGTGTTGTCAACCAAGATGCCAATGTGTGGTAGTGGAAAGTCATCTTTAGGGCTAGCCCTGTTTAAGTCTCTGTAGTCCACGCACATTCTGACTTTGCCGTCCTTCTTAGGAACGGGTACAATGTTGGCCACCCATTATGGATAGAAAGTAACAGCAAGAAAGCCAGCATTGAACTGCTTCATCACTTCAGCTTTGATCTTTTCGGACATGTCGGGCCTCATTCGGTGGACTTTCTGTTTGATTGGTGGACAATCTTCTCTTGTAGGGAGACAGTGAACCACAATATCCATATACAGTCCCGGCATGTCTTCATAGGACCAGGCGAAGATTTCAACACATTCATTCAACAGCTGAACTAAGCGCTCTTTGACACCTTGCTCTAGGTTGGCACCCACTTTGACCTCTTTTCTGTCTTCGGCAGTACCCAAATTGATAGTCTCTAACAGCTCTTCATGGGGAAGAATAGCCCTTTCTTCCTGTTGCAAAAGTCTAGCCAACTCTCCAGGAACTTCACAGTCTTCATCACCTTCGTATTCAGCATGATTGACCAGGTCTTCAGAGTCACTGAAGGCCATAGCAGAATTGTTACCCATGGAATCCGGAGTGGATGGGTACCTGTATTTTATGAGTGTGGGTGTGTGTAAGGGATAGCCACCTTTAAACAAAATAAAATGTAAAAAGAAAGAAAATGAACACAAAAGTTTATATATGAAAACGTCCATGATTCATTAAAAATGGCATATGAAAATGAAGAATCAAAACCCTTACAAATGGACCTATATGCCCCGGGTAAGGCATAAGGCAAAAAGAGTGTACGAATTGTTTAATAATTATTACAGACCAAACAAGAAATGTTCAAAGGATAAATTACTGATTGATGAAAGTAATGGGAACAAAGTCTTTCGCCTCCCAGTTGTTCAGTCCTCCTTCAATAGTTGGAAAGATCCAGTCTTCAAAATTGCTTTCTTCTTCATCATCCTCTAAATCATTAACTCCATGATGAGTGATTTTCAGTGGTGGTCCTCCATCCCGGGAGCGTTGCACGAACTTCTGACTAGTAGCAGTGAAACCCAAACCGAACTTATCTGTCTTGTAAGGAAAATCTGGCAGTTGACCCCATACTGTGCTTCCTCCTTCCTTGATCACAGCCTCTGCATCTTTAAGGGATGACATCCGGGACACAGGTTTGGTAATGATGGGCGCAAAAGTCATTGTCTTGGCTACCGCAACTTCAGGAGAAGCCTCTTCAAAGTGTTGGAAAGGTGTTTCTATGAATTCACCATCTAACTCCATGTAGCGGAAAGAGTTAAGGTGGCTTATCATATACTCCTCCTCACCATGAACTGTTATGATTTTACCCTGGACTGGGTACTTGAGCATCTGGTGTAGAGAAGAAGTGACTGCCCTAGCATTGTGGATCCATGGTCTTCCCAACAAGCATGAATATGAAGGACGTATGTCCATCACATAAAAAGTAGAATTGAAAATTCCCGTACCCACTTTAATTGGGATGTCCACTTCTTCGTGAACCATCCGCTTAGAACCGTCAAAGGCTCTAACAATGATATTATTGGGCTTTAGGGTCAAACCTTCGCAGTCCAATTTGTCCAATGCTTTTTTAGGCAAGACATTTAAAGACGACCCAATATCAACCAGAACGTGAGCAAGAGTTGTCCCTTTGCACTCTACTGAGACATGCAGCGCATCATTATGCTTTCTTCCCTTAGATGTTAGAACGGAATCAGAGAAGCCAAGACCATTGTCGGCTGTAAGGCTAGCTACACACTCTTGAAACTGATCCGCAGAAGTTTCTTGAAGCACGTGCGCCATCTTCAAGAATTTGATCAAGGCTTTGGTGTGAGCCTCGGAGCAGAGCAATAGAGCTAGCATAGAGATTTTTGAAGGGGTTTTCCACAGTTGTTCTACGACATCATAGTCGCTTTTCTTAATTATCTTTAAAATCTCCTTCATTTCCTTTTGGGTGGTCTCGGGGATAACCAAAGTCTGAGCCCTCGTCCTGACGGGCGCTTCTTGGATCCACTTACCTTTATCAGCAGTAACAGCAGAGGGTATAGCTTTGGGAGTAACAATTTCTTCAATAACTGGGCTTCGCACAGATATCTCGACTGGCACAGGAGCACTTGAGGGTCCGAAGATTGTCCTTGGAGGAGCAATCTCCGGAGAGAAGATTCTTCCGCTACCAGTGATCTTACTTGTCCCCATAATATTTCCCACATCAGGAGTCTCTTCATCAGAACTTTCTTCGACTGTTTCGATCTGCTTAACACCGTGGTAGAAGATCTCTCCTCCATAATTCCACGGTATTGTCTTGTTGGACTTATATGGGATAGGCCCCGGCATAATAATCTTCAGAGGTACACACTTTGGATCGGGTGTAATCTTAACAGGTCTTTTGGAGACCTTGGAAAGATTGTCAGAAATGGTGATTATAGCAACATCATTGATTGAAGTAACAGGAGTAACATGATTTTTCTTAAAGAGGGTTTCTTGAGTATCCATCAGGCATTGGATGCCTGACTTCAATAGCGGATAGTCGGATTGCAAGGTCGAACAGAGGTAACAATCTTTTTCACAGACTGGGAAAATCCCAGCTTTCAACAGATTCATCTTGATCATTGGCAACGGAGTCATTAAGTCATCAACAACAGTAACATGAAGATCTTCTACAATAGCATGGACATTATGACCATGTTTTGGCATAGGAGCGGATATCACATTAGGTTTTTCGGGGGCATCAAACTCCACCTCCTTGGCATCTATTAAATCCTGGATCTTATTTTTAAGGGCCCAACAGTTGTTGGTATCGTGCCGCACACTGTCCGAATGATAGGCACACTTTGCATTTGAATGATAATAGGGAGAAGAGGTATTTGGGTTTTTCGGCGCCTCTTTTAAGTTCGTAAGGTTTAACTTTAACCAATGAGGGAGAACTTGAGCAGGTGTCATATTGATCTGGGTGAATTGCCGTGCAGGCCTTTCGACCCTGGTTTGGTTAGCTCTGGGTTGACTGCTTCGAGGTTGATCGGCTGAGGAGTTCTGGATCATCACAGCCCTCACCGCTGGTCGGCGCTCCATTCTTCCTTGATTTCTCTGGGTGTAAACAGAAGAAACTTCTTTCTTGGATGGAAAGGTCTTCTTGATAGCAGCGGAAGCAGATGCATCCTTTTGAATTTTACCGCTCTTAATGCCAGCTTCGACCCTTTCACTCGTCAGAATTAGCTCGGTGAACCATGCAGATGAGCTCCCGATCAAGTGATTAAAGAATGGACCTGACAGGGTCCCCCAAAACATATCAACAAGCTCTCTTTCTGACAATGGTGGCTGCACCCTTCCAGCCAAATCCCGCCACCTCTGGGCATACTCCTTAAAGCCCTCATTAGAGACCATACGCATACTCTAATTAAGTACGAGTAGGTGCTAAATCTGCATTATATTGATATTGTCGATAGAAAGCAACAACCAAGTCCTCCCAGTTATGTACATCATATCTTTCAAGCTGATAGAACCAATCCAATTGCGTACCCGACAAACTATCTTGAAAAAGTGGACCCACAGATCCTTATCAGAAGAGTGAGGTTGGATCTTTCTGACGTAAGACCGCAGATGCATCTTCGTACAAGACAAACCATCGTATTTAGCAAATGTAGGCACTTTGAATTTAGGGGGAATGACGATCCTAGCAACCAACCCTAGCTCTTCGAAATCCATCCCAGGTACTCTTTGTACCTCCATGGCTGCCAGCCGATCTTCCAGATTCTTATACTTATCGTCTGCAGGAGGGTACTGCTGCTCAGAGTAATCTTCCTCCTCCTCTTCTTCTTCTTCAGCTTCAGACTCGGAGGGCACTGCAACTCCCTTTCCTTTACCAACCCCTTCATCAGACGTCGAGGGGAAATCTAGGACCCTTCTAGCCTGGTCCTCAAACCTTCTCCCCAAAGTAGCTACACCCTCTCTTTTCTTTTTTTTCTTTTCTTTTTCCTTTTCTTTCTCTAACAGTGCTTTAAGGTCTTCTTGACCCTTTGCCAAGGTCATGAGGAGTTGTTGGAACTGCGAATTCTGTGCTTGTAGGTCTTTGACCGTCTGCTCTATATCCATCTTGCTGAAATAAACAGCAGAAACATAAGGAAACCTGGTGTGAAGACATGCTTATGCATATGATGAATGATATGCTATTCATGTAATGCATTCAAAGATTCAGAAATTCAAATTTGTTGTAAACAAAAAAGAATGCACGTTGTATTAATAAGAAGAATTTGTTAGTACATAAATGCCCCATGGGCAAAAATATTACAAAAATTCTTAATGTAAAAAGACGTTGCGCATCCTCTTTGGTGCGATGTAGGTGTTGAGATTCTGCTCTTCGTGAAGTCGACGGGTAAGTTCCAAAACCTTCTTCTCACTGGCGTAGAAGCTGGCTTCAAAAGTATTACGTTCTTCCTTGAGCTGTATCCAACTCTTTTGCAAATCTTCCAATGATGTTAGCATGTCTGGATGTAGGAGGGTGTATGGAACATCTCCTTCCATAGCAGGCTCTTTGATCACAGGGAGAATGTGGGGGTAAGGCATCATAAGACTCTGGGCGCGGGTTCGTACCCACTTGAGGTAAGGATCAAGGGGGATGGAATTCTTGTGTCCCAGTGTCTTACTATCCACTTTGTTGGGCATCCTCCAAGCTTAGATAAACCTTTGTCGGAGTCCTTAAGCATCATTGTCGAAGTCAAAAACCAAGTCTGGAATCAACATGTCATGAGGGCCATCCCTTCAGGCATACCCAAATTGTCTCAGAGCTAAACAGGGGTTATAGCTAATGCCTCCCCTAATGCCAAGTAATGGGACATTAGGGAATTCTCCACAACGATCAATGATGATGACATTTTCTCTGGACCGAGAACACCAAT
This sequence comes from Vicia faba, assembly GCA_948472305.1. Taxonomy (NCBI): domain Eukaryota; kingdom Viridiplantae; phylum Streptophyta; class Magnoliopsida; order Fabales; family Fabaceae; genus Vicia; species Vicia faba. The sequence continues at coordinate 414,618,466 of OX451740.1, read as the reverse complement.
GAACATCAGAATATGTAAGAGTCATCAATCGTTGTGACCACCTCAAGCCTTGTTCATTCTTCAAGACTGACTGGGGAAGGTGAGAAATAAACCACCTTGCTAGAAGAGGAGTACATCACATGAGAACACCTCTTTTCCTCATTGTCTGTGTGTGAAATGAGTGTAAGATGTCCCCAAGCAATGTAGGCACAGGATTCCGAGATATGAAAATCTTGACAGCATTCACATCTATAAGATGATCAGGGTTTGGGAACAAGACCAACCCATAGATGAGAAGTGCTACAATCTCCTCAAAAGCTTGCAGATCCAGAGAATTCCAGCAGTCTTGTGCCTTCTCAAACAGAAACTTTGCCAAGAAACCCTTGACACCACTTCTAGTTTCCCAATTACCTTTGATATCAGATGGTTGCAAGTGTAGGGCTTGAGCAACATCTTCAAGATTTGGCTCTCTTTCCGTACCGTTGTAGGGTAGTTGATGAAGAATAGGAACCCTCAGGAGTTAAGAAAATTCCTCCAAAGTAGGTACTAGTTGGTAATCAGGAAATGTAAAGCAATGGTGTAAGGGGTCAAAGAACTGGAAGAGGACTTTCACCATGTCTTCTTCAATGTTGGAGTTTACCAAGTTGAGAAGTCTACCATGTCTTTCACTGAAGGGAGAATTCTCTGGAATCTTGGAAGTAATCTCCTTGAGTTGAGTAGGGATTCTCGCAAGGTTGACTTGAATAGTTTTTCTGGGCAGTGACTCCATGACCTACAAAACAGGAACAAAGATGAAGATCCAAACCCTTGAAATGGTTAGTGGATGCATATTATGCTTCATGATGTTCATGATGTATGCACAAGTATATGTACAAGAAAATCACACAAGATCCTAGTTTCAGGCTTGCATGGGGTTTCATAGGTAAGTACCCTCTTGAAGTTAAGTTGGCTCAACCTGTCCTATAATTAGTAATCGGGTTCTAAGGAGCTCAATATCACTGGATTATTTTCTGTGTTCATTGTTTCAGTTTAGCCACTTAACTGGCGACCGAAATATTCTAAGAAAACAACCCTCAATGAGTGTAGTATCGAGTATCTACCAACTTCGGACTGCACCAAAGCCGGTCATCTCACTACCCCTAAAAAGGCCAAGATGGTCAAGTAAAGGTTCTAAGAGTTCATTAGTGCTTCATGACATCACTCAGCGGACCCGTATTCTCTTTGATTGACTCAAAGGCTACCGGTACCCACAAATATGTCGCACTAATATAGCTATTACTTCAACCATGTCGGTATACCCCACACAGTTTCCACAATGTATTGTTATTTACCTATGAATGTTTCCCAAAAATCCGGGTGGAGGATTCAAACCCAAACAAAAGAACCAAACATAAAGCAATAAAAGCAAACAAGGTAAGCATGTAAAGGTGATCTAAACCCTAAGGTTACTCCACTTTTAAAGATTTCCCCAGCAGAGTCGCCAGTTCTGTGATACAGTGGAAGAACTGACTTGAGGTTTTGCATTTGTGTTCGCAAATGTTTCGGTTTAGCAAGAGTCGCCACCGACATTTTATTTTATCCAAAGGAAAGGTCAAAAAGCACAGGAAAGACCTTTGAGATGTTTTCTTGGGTTCGGGGGGTAGATTATGAAAAGGGAAGGTGCAAGCAAACTTTTCATCCATGGTTATCCATGGGCTCTTAGTTACTTGTTTAGATCACTTGCTTTGCTTTTCCAATTGTTTGAAATGGTGCTTTGTGTGTGGTTTTGAAAATGTTTTAAAAAGAGGCCATCGTTGTGGCAACCTTTGTAGTGATTCTTGTTTGAATGTATACAAAGGTGTATTGTCTTTTTGAAAAGTTGTTTCAATGTTTGAAAGTTTATTTTTGGGAAATGTTTTGAAATTATGTTGTGAGGTGTGTTTGAAAATGGCAAGGATGTTTTTGCAAGTTTTGATCAAGTAACTAAGAGTTGTCTACCCTATTTTACTCAAAGGTATTTCCTACACATTTTTAACCCTTTTGACAATGTTGTTTTACCATTGCATTTGGTAAACAACCTTGTATTAAGATGTTAAACGGGACAGGCGCGAGTAATCGTATTGACCATGATAGCAATTGTGCTAAGTATCTTTAGCAATTTTTGAGGGACTAGATCATTTTTGTATAGGTAACCAAGATAGCGTCATCGAGGGACTATGATCTTTTGTTTTGTTTTTGTTTTGCCAAGATAATCAACATGCATAACATGGCCATTTTAAGGCAACAAGTGGATGAAACCCTAGGGGTGCATGTGTGCATTGTGTTGTCAATTTTCATGCTTTTTGTCTTTGTATTAGTCAAGCTATTTGTTTGATTTTGGAATTTTTGCATACAAACCCTAATCTCTAACATGGCATATTTGTAAGCATAAAGCGCGCGAAATAAATCTACACTATTACAACATTTGATATGGGGAGAGGGATACAATTTTTGAATATGAGATATTTGCAAGAAAATAAAACTCTAATATTTACTATTACATCCAAATTGAATAAATGGTACAAATAAATAAATGGACAATTATTTAAATGATCAATTAAATAAATATACAAAATATTATGAATATGCAAAAAGATGTTTTTGTTTATTTTTATGTATGTAAAAATAAAATATTTAATGTATATATGTAAAAAAGAAATAAAAGATTATTATTTTTTTAATAAGGGTAAAAAACCCTAATTTTCTTTTAAGAAAGTATATATATATATATATATATATATATATATATATATATATATATATATATATATATATATATATATATATATATATATATATATATATATATATATATATATATATATATATATATATATATATATATATATATATATATATATATATATATATATATATATATATATATATATATATATATATATATTATTTATTTTATGTACAAGAAAATATAAATACATAAAAATATTTTAAAAAATAATAACATATGAGAAAATATTATTTAAATATATAAATACTAAAAAAATATTATGTATTGTTTACAAGCTTTTATTTGAGAAAATAAATAGTATATCTAATTAAAAATTATTTTCATGTTAGAAAAATAAAATAAAATATAAAAATAAATGTGAAAATAATAATAATATTTTTGGTATTTTTTATGTTTAGAAAAAAATAAAATAAAATCAGAAATGAAAAATAAATACAAAAATATAAAAATATGAAGAAATGGGCCAGGGGGGTGCAGTCAGCAAGGCAGGGGGTGCAGAAAGTGAGTCAGAAACAAGCCCAGCCCACTTGGACTTCATCTTCAACCTTTGTCAAAACAAAAAACGTGCGCCCTGTACAAATTTCCAGATCCTGCATATGTGCTCTAATGCAAAAACTCAAAACATCAAAGTTGTAGCATTTTTCAAGACGAATTCAACCATATAAGAAACTTAATCTAACTCTCAAAGACCAGAGAGAATTTCTATGGCCCTAAATTCTAACCTAATTTTTTCAGGAAGTTCATGGATCAAATTCTCTTAACACATTTAACTTAAATGAAAACTGAGCATATGTACAGCTTCATGGCTATGAGTACTACATTTTTTATTCATAAACCTAAGCCTAATGATTCCTAAATTGAGAGATAGGAAGTTGATAAAAACCTGTTTCAGTTGGAATCGTGTATGACAATGTGGAGCTTTTCAGTGAGGCCTGAGGTGTTTGGGAGCTTGCTTGAACTTCCACTGACCTTCCCCAATGCCTAGTTTGCCTTGAATGTGCTTGAACAAGCCTGTAGAAGTCAACCTGCAAAAGCTGAAAACAGAAATGGTGAAGCTTGAAAATGGAGTTACAGTTCAAGGCCAATGGTTGGGATAGCTTGGATAGGTTATATGGAAGGTGTCTGAACAAGTTTGGGGAAAAATGCACGAGCAACTTGTGAGATAGAACTCAAGGTGCAAAAGCTGCCCTGTTTTTCCAAAGGAAGGTGATTTTGTGCTATGGAATGTTTAAGGGCTCAATGGCTCGTGTTTATGGCACAAGGGAATGCACAAAACTTGTTTCAAAAGCTTGCAAGGGTTGGTTTTTTCAGATGTTCAAGTTGTAGTGTATTTGACAAGTTTCTTGTATTTTAAGCAAAAGCAAGCCATGATGCAAGACAGGCCTGTACAGGCTATCTATCAGTTGGTACCTTGTGATCTTGGACCCCTTAATTGGTGGATATTGTGTGTTGTACCAGATCTTGTTCAAGGCTCAAGAGATGTGGTTTGACATAAAGCACATTTGACAAAAATGGCAATGTTGCCTTTTTGCTATTTAAGGATTAATCTTGTGTGCAATCCTCCCATGATAAAAAAAAGCCTTAGAACAATGGATTTGCATTTAATTATTGAGTATGGAACTATTTTGGGACCTGTAATCAAGTACAAACAAGGCTGATTAGAGTTTGCAACTTGTATCAATATGAACATGCCATGGATTAAAAGTGAGTTTTTGCCAACTTTAAGCCTTCGATTCTCCCTAACCACAAATAATTTTGGAGAGTTCTTGGACATTTTAGAAAGCTTGTAACATTCTCTACATTCCATTTTTGAAATGCATTTTGATATTCCAAGTGGGACTATGTGAAAAATGGTCATGAAGATAGGTCAAAATCCTGCCTAAACTAGGGCAAAATTTCACTAAGTTAAAGGTTTCATGGACCCTTGTTCCAAAAATCATAACTTGATATCTAAGATTCTTTTGGGAAAACTTTGTGAATCAAAGTTGTATACTTTGTGGAGAAATACAACTTTCATGTTGGAGGTTTTGTTTGAATCCAATTGCATCATGGTGAAAATGTTGGGCAAAGTTGGGAAAAAATAAGAAAATTTCATAACTTAGAAAAATTCTAAATTATGAAAATTTTCAATTTTAAACCCTAATTTGCAAAATTAGGTTTCTTGATGAACAAGCTTCATGTTTTGACATATCTTGATGAAAAATGACCATTGGCACTTGATTTTGACCAAAAAGTCAAAGTTTGACTTTTCAGTGTACAGTCAAATTTTGATCAGTTGACTGAAAAATTCATCTGTCAATCCAATGCATTTGCGATCTTTTGAACCTTGTGAATAGGTCAAGATGATGCCATTGAGTCCTTGAATCCATGCTTGAACCCAATTTGCCATTGGCTAGGTTAAAAATCAGAAATTTCCCTTGTGCAGTCAAAACCCTAAAAATGACCATTTTGCCCTTTTGATGATCAGATCAAATTTCTTTGAGGAGTTGTGGTCCAAACTTGATCAAATGGTTCATATGAGTCTATAGTGTTGATGTGGATAAAAAATTATGAAGTTTGACTGTAAATTGGCCACAGTTGACTTTTTCCCCAATACAACTGATTTTTAGGTCAACTGTCCAATTGACTGGGCAAAAATTTGATTCAAGGCTTGAAACTTGATATGAGCAATTTTGTAAGTCCAACATGAATCATGAAAGTCATATTGAGCATTGGAAGTCCAAAAATCCATGTGCAAACTCAAACCCTAATTTCAGGTCATCAGTGCAAGGAGATGTCTTGAGCAGAGCAAACCCTAATCCTTTCTGGAGTTCAAAGAGTCTTGTGAGGGGAAATCTTGATAAAATGAGAGTGCAAATTTTGGGGTACAACACAACCCCTAAAAACACCAACCCAATACGAACTACGAATTGGGACTCTGATTACTCATAAGAGGATACGTAGGCATACGATCAAAAATCGTAGCGAGTTCCCCTATAAAAATATTTAAACCCTTTCCTCCTAATTAAAATTTAAAACCCTGTTTAACCCAACTCAAACCTAAAACCTAGTATCCTTGTGAACAAGGTAGATGAAAGGTGCCTCACACCTTCCTTTCGTCTAAAGAAGTCCGAAACCTAGAATCTTTGTTTGCGAATTAGGGTTTCCTATTAGATGCCCTTCCTTAGGATAAAAACTAGTAGTGGCGACTCTTGATTTAAAAACCAGTCGTAACAGCTGACGACTATGTTGGGGATTTAAGCCTTAGTTTTTAGGGTTTTTACTTTGGGGTTTTTTATTTATTTATTACATTATTTATTTATTACATTATTTATTTATTGCATTTATTTATTGTCAATTTTCTTATCATCATATATACTGCATGGCGGGATTTTTTATTCCTCAAAATATTTTCAATAACCCTTAGAAAGAAGGTTCGTCTATTAGCTTAGGGGGTACATCATCCCTACGAGTTTATATGACGACTTCGCCTAGACTCGGTGAACTTCCGAAAAAGGAATACTTATCGAGAGATATCCTCTTGACGAGTAGGACTTTGTAATGACACCCATAACTCTTTGTAACGACCTTAACCTAAAATCTCATGACGAGACCTTTCACGACTTTGAGACGAAAGTTTCTGATTGTAAAGAGGCTCCACATAAGGGAGGCCCTTGTGGCTTTTCCCTCTGGTGTTATTCATGACGCCCTTAAGGAAACCACCTTTTGGGAGGATTGATCAACCGTAGGTCAAAATTAAGGAACCTACCTTCTGAGGATACTTATCACAAAACCCTGTCACTCAACCTTGTGTCTATACATCCGTGCATTCACACATTCCATATATTTGTCATGCATTTCATATATTCGTCACCCGTTTCTTCGTCTTATTCACAGGGTACAAAAAATAATAATAAAATCAAGATCTTAGTGACTGTCTTTAAAAATGGATACCAAAGGAAACAACTTGTCTGCGTTAATGCACCAAACATGTCTGAAATCAAAGCCACAAAAGGGAAATAATATGCTGAAGACTTTCTCAAGCTTTGTCCAGGAATGGGGGGTGATTTCAAGAGCAGATATCCGCAGGCGCACCTAGAAGACTTATTTCCCTTACTTGACTTCATACAAATAAATTTTTGGTTTAAGATTGTAATATTTTTCAATATCAGAATTATGTTACCTTCAATAAAGGTATTTTGTTTCCGCATCTCGTTTGCGTATCTATTTTAAAGATAGTCACCAAATAAAAAATAAGCGAAAGACAAATACATACCCAGATGAATAAACTGGAACTATGACCGATCGAGGATGGTCAGTGATATTGAGAACCTCTAGAACCCGATTACTATTACTAGGACTGGTTAAACCAACTAAACTGAAAGAGGGTAATACCTAAACTCCATGCCAGCCTGAGATTTAAGGGCTACTGTGTGACTTGTTTTCCCTTACCATGTTTGCTATTTGTGATACCTGTGGTGTATTCTTATCATGACATCATGCATCATGACATCGCATGCATATTTCATTAGACTAACCATTTCAAAGACCGAGGGGATTCATCTTTGTTCTGTTTTGTAGATCATGGCATCTATGCGCAGAAATACCATTCGGATCAGCTTTTTGCAGATACCTGCTCAGCTTAGAGAGTTGGTTTCAAAAGTTCCTGATACTTCTTCTTTTGTTAGAAGACATGGTAATCTCCTCCGCCTGGTCACTTCCAAGTTGGATGAGCAAATGCTGAGCATCTTGTTCCAGATTTTTGACCCGTTGCATCACTGTTTCACCTTCCCGGACTATCAGTTGGTCCCTACTTTGGAGGAGTTCTCTGATTTACTTGGCATATCTATTCTAGAGCAGACACCCTTTACAGGTTTGGAGATAGCTTCTAGGCCATATGATATTGCTTCAGCCCTCCATCTAACAAAGGCTGATGTAGTATCTAACTGGGACATTTGGAGTGGGGTTAAAGGCTTCCTAGCTAAGTTCTTGATTGATCAAGCTCAACAGTTCTGGGATAGTTTGGACTTTCAAGCATTTGAAGATATCCTGGCACTCCTCATCTATGGCTTGGTTCTGTTCCCAAATTCAGATTCTTTTGTCGATGTGAACGTGGTCAAGATCTTCATGTCCCGTAACCCATTGCCTACTCTCTTAGGTGATATTCTGCATGCTCTTTATACCCGTACTGCTCGAAAAAGGGGAACCCTTATGTGTTGTCCACCGCTGCTGGAGAGGTGGTTTATTTCTCACCTCTCCAAATCTGTATTGAAGAACGAGGAAGGTATGGGTTGGGCCTACAGAATCATGTCCCTTGCTCATACGGACATCCTTTGGAGTACTAAAGATATGGAAAGGGTAGCCGTCATTGATCGCTGTTGGGAATACCCCAATGTTCCATTGCTGGTAATTAGAGGAGGAATAACCTATAATCCTTGTTTGGCCTTACGACAGTTTGGACGAGCTCGAAGGGACGGTCCTCATGAGTTGCTGCTTCCAGACATTGTCTTTGACTTCAAGGGGGATGTTGAGGGACATCGCCACCGGTTTATACGAACTTGGGACCGGGTGAACAAGTATGATCCACATGAGCTAGGAATGAAGACTTCTCTCCCGATGCAACCGTATCTCCAGTGGGTTCGAGCCCGTGCTCAAAAGTTGGGGATGCCATACGCAGCTGTTTTGCCGGTGATTGTGGATCGTACTGATGAAGAAGGTGTTCCTTATACAGTCTTCCATCCATACATGCCTACTGATATTGGGGCATTGGAGAGATCTTGGATCCAGTTAAGGGAAGAACGGGATACCTACAGAGAGAAGTATCATGAGCAGGAGCAGAAGATCCTGAAGCTTATAAGGCAGCTAGAGACTGAGAGGACAATCAACGATTATGTCAGCACGAAAGGAAAACGACCATGGGAGTTCTGATGTTTTTTATTGTTTCTAGTTTAGATTTGCTTTTCAGTATTTCTTTTGTAACGCCTTAAAGGCATTTGTTAAACATTGTTTCAAGTTTTAATCTAATAAAGTGAGTTTTATTTTGGTTTACAAATTTGAATCTCCCTAAGTCTTTGAAATCATTTCATGCGCATTCCATTCCCATGCACCTAATCACAGGTACCCTTACAGGTTTCTCATCTTCTTCGCTGTTTATTTCAGCAATCATGTATTCTGAAACACCTACTGATCCAGCTATTAAGGTTCTTCAAGCTCAGAATGCTCAGTTCCAGGAAATGTTCTTGAACCTGGCCAAGGGGAAGAAAGATTTGAAGACTCTTATCTTGAAGGACAAGAAGAATAAAAAGAAGAAGACGGTCCTCCTGAATATGGGTCACAGATTTGGGAACAGGTTGTGAGAGGAAGTTGATTTGTCTCACTCATCTAGAGGGGGAGAGAATCAAGAGGAAAGGAAGGGTCCTAGCCCTGTGGTTTCTGACAATGACACAGATTTTGATGAAGACCAGTATCCTCCTGCCGAGGATAGGTATAAACAACTTGAAGACCGGTTAAGCGCAATGGAGATCCAGAAAGTCCCTGGTTTGGACTTCGGAGATTTGGGTTTGGCATCTGGGGTGGTGATCCCACACAAGTTTAAAGCTCCTGTCTTTGCTAAGTACGACGGGGTCTCCTGCCCGAAGTTACACCTCTGCTCGTATGTTAGAAAGATTCAACCATACACTGTCGATAGGAACCTCTGGCTTCATTTCTTTCAAGATAGTCTGTCAGGGACTCAACTTGAATGGTTCTATCAACTGGAAGGGCCTAATGTCCGCAACTGGGAGGACCTTGCTACTGCTTTTTACAAGCAATACCAGTATAATGCCGACGTTGCTCCCACGCGTACCCAACTTCAGGGTATGTCTATGGGTGCGAGAGAAGGTTTTAAGGACTACGCTCTGAAGTGGAGAGATCTTACTGGAAGAGTACAACCCCCTCTGGCTGATAGGGAGTTGGTGGATATGTTTCTTGGGACTTTGTTTGGTCCATACTTCAATCATTTGATCGGTAGTTCATCGTCCGGGTTTACTGAATTGATTATGACGAGGGGGAGAGTTGAGGCCGGTATCAAGAGCGGCAAGATACAGAAGGGTGCTTCGTCAAGCACAGAGAAGAAGCCTTTCAAGAAGGAATATAGTGCAGTTTACAGCTCGAGGAGCCAAAATCGACCCGAATTCCGCCAAGCATTTAATGCGGTGGTAATATCAAGACCAGCTGTTGCCCCACAATGCAACACTCAGCAAAGAGAAGAAAGGCCTCAGAGACAGTTTACTCGGCTCAGTATGACTCTATCTCAAATTTTGCCGCAGTTGTTGAAGACCAATTTGGTGACTCTAAGGGAGGCTTCAAAGAATACCATTACTACATCACTGTTGTATAATCTGAACGCCTGCTGTGCTTTTCACTCCGATAGCCCGAGGCATGATACGAATAACTGCTGGGCCTTGAAGAATAAGGTATAAGATTTGATTGAAGCTAAAGAGATTGCGTTTGAAGCGCCGGAAAAGCCTAATGTCATGACTGCTCCTATGCCCAAGCATGGAGTAAATGCTATAGATGATGATGTGTTTGTAACCTCTGTGGAAGACATTTCTACTCCGTTGTTGACCGTTAAGAAGAACTTATTGTTGGCCAGTTTATTTCCAGGCTGTGGCGAAGGTTTCCACCTATGTTCCATCCTAACTACTGGTTGTCATCTATTGAAGTCAGGTGTCCAACGCCTGATGGATAACAAAGAAATCTTGTTCGAGAAAACTTTGGTTCCATTGATTCCTGTTGAAGATGTTTCCATAATCACCATTTCCGCCAATTCTTCCAAGGCTTCCTCGAGAAAGCCTGTTAGAATTACATTTGTTCTGAGAGTTGCTCCTTTGATCATTATTATTCTTGGACCTATCCCTTACACATCGGATAAGGCTGTCTCGTGGCACTATGGGGCCGATGTGTATTATCATGGGATCAAACAAGACTTGAAGGTTGAAGAGGCTGATACTGACGTCAACAATATTGTTAGGTCTAACAAAGTCACCTGAAGCGAAAGACTCTTCTCTCCTGAGATCTCCCGACCAACCGTTTGGAAGCCTATTGCTATTTCACCTGCCAGTACATCTGCTACTGTCCCTGATCATGTTCCAATCATTACCCCTGTCGCCGAGTCATCTGACACTCGGGGCAAAGGGATCACCGGTGGGCCTGCCCAGACGGAGGCGCCGAAGAAGATTATTGTTGAAGCCTCTAGACAGGAGATAGAGGAAATTTTAAAGATCATCAAGAAAAGCGACTACAACATAGTCGAACAGCTGGGGAGAACCCCGTCGAAGATCTCTATGTTATCTTTATTGATATGCTCAGAAGCCCATGCCAAGACTTTGATTGCTTTCCTGAAAACTGCGCACGTGCCCCAGGAAACATCTGTTGATCAGTTCAAAGACCGTGTGGCTAGTTTGACCGCTGATAACGGGTTGGGTTTCTCCGACGCAGATTTGACTGCCAAAGGAAAGAATCACAATGACGCTCTGTATGTTTCCATCGAGTGCAGGGGAACTACTCTAGCCCACGTGTTGGTGGATACTGGGTTCTCGTTAAATGTTTTACCCAAGAAAGCGTTAGACCGGTTAGACTGTGAAGGGTTGGTACTGAAGCCAAGTAATATTGTGGTTAGGGCCTTTGATGGGTCCAAAAGGATGGTGCATGAAGAGGTGGATGTTCCTGTTAAGGTCGGTTTTCAGACTTTCGCATCTACATTCTATGTGATGGACATTCGACCATCTTATTCTTGTTTGCTGGGTCGCCCATGGATCCATAAAGCTGGGGCAGTCACTTCTACGCTCCACCAGATGTTGAAATACCCAATGAAGGGGAACATTGTTACAGTACGAGGAGAAGAGGAGTACATGGTGAGACACCTTAACTCTTTTCGGTATGTGGAAATGGACGGGGAGTTCATAGAAACCCCGTTCCAAAACTTTGAAGAAGTCCCCCAGACCCTGGAGTTGACTGAAATGGTTGCTGAAGATCCTCCAATGAAGATGGCTTCCCTCAAGGATGCCCGGGATGTTATTAAAAAAGGTGGGTGTGCGAATTGGGGCCAACTCCCTGAATTTGCACACAAGACTGACAAGTTTGGTTTGGGTTTTACTGCAGAAGCTCAAAGGGCTGTTTGGCGTGCGCGGATTGGAAGACCTCCTCTGCATATCAGTAATCCAAAAGTGAATGCGATTGAAGATGATGATGAAGAGTCTGAGTTTGACAGCTGGATTTACCCGACTACCGACGGTGGATTAAGCAATTGGACGGCAAAGGAATTCGTGCCCATTTATTTTATTACACAGTAATAGACTTTTGTTTTGAGTTTGTAACGGACAATTTAAAACTTTACGGCCCGGTGCCTTGCCTGAGACACCGCGGCTTTGTTTGTGAGGGCTTAATATTTGTCATCTCCATATATCATCAATAAAAGCATTGGATGTTTTCTTGCATTACGAATTTTGCGCTCCTTGTTTTTATTTTATCTTGCAAAATAGCTATTTGTCTTACACACACTCACATATACAGGTCTACATCCACTCTGGATCCCACTGATAACGACTCTGCTACTGCCAGTTATGACTTCGAAAGCCTGATCAACCAAGCCAAGGACGAAGGTGAGGATGATTGCGAAGTGCCTGGTGAGCTTGCTAGACTGTTACTTCAGGAAGAGAGGGTCATACAGCTGCATGAAGAGCCAGTGGAAACAGTAAATCTGGGTACAGAGGAAGACAATAAAGAGGTCAAGATCAGTGTAAATCTGGAATCTAGTGCCAAGCATGGTTAATTCAGATGCTGCGGGACTATGTTGAGATCTTTGCCTGGTCTTATGAAGATATGCCTGGGTTGGATACTGATATTATGGTTCACCGCCTGCCTACCAAGGAAGACTGTCCTCCAGTGGAAAAGAAAGTTCTCCGAATGCGCCCAGAGATGTATGAGAAAATCAAAGCTGAGGTTATGAAACAATTTGATGCCGGTTTTCTAGCAGTTACTTCTTACCCGCAGTGGGTTGCCAACGTGGTTCTGGTGCCGAAGAAATATGGTAAGGTTCGTATGTGTATGGAATATAGGGATCTGAGCAGGGCGAGCCCCAAGGATGATTTCCCTCTGCCTCATATCGACGTTCTGTTTGACAACACCGCACAGTATAAGGTCTTCTCCTTTATGGATGGTTTTTCTGGTTACAATCAGATTAAGATGGCTCCCGAGGATATGGAAAAGACAACCTTTGTTACGCAATGGGGTACCTTTTTCTATAAAGTCATGCCTTTCGGATTGAAGAATGATGGGGCAACATATCAGCGCGTCATGGTTGCCTTGTTCCATGACATGATTCATCATGAGACTGAGGTGTATGTTGACGACATGATTGAAAGATCCCAAACTGAGGAATAACATCTTGACCATCTTCAGAAATTATTTGACAGCTTGAAGTTGTACAGACTGAGGCTAAACCCGAACAAGTGCACCTTCGGAGTGAGGTCTGGTAAGCTGTTGGGTTTCGTCGTTAGTGATAAAGGTATTCAAGTGGATCCTGCAGAGGTGAAGGCTATACAGAAAATGCCAGCTCCCCGAACAGAAAAAGAAGTCAGAGGCTTTCTGGGACGTCTGAACTACATTGCCCGGTTCATCTCACACCTGACTGCTACTTGTGAGCCAATCTTCAAGTTACTGAAGAAAGATCAAGTGGTAAGATGGAACGATGAATGTCAAGCCGATTTCGAAAGGATCAAGGAATATCTCCAAGATCCACCTATTCTGATGCTTCCAGTTGAAGGGAGACCTCATATCTTATACTTGACAGTACTCGACAATTCGATGGGGTGTATGATGGGGCAGCATGACGAGTCTGGCCGAAAAGAGCATGCTATTTATTACCTTAGCAAAAAGTTTACCGACTGCGAGACCTGATACTCGTTGCTTGAGAAAACTTGCTGCACTTTGGCATGGGATGCTCGCCGGCTGAGACAGTATATGCTGACTCACACTACTCTATTGATATCAAAGATGGATCCAATCAAGTATATCTTTGAAAATCCTTCCTTGTCCAGAAGAATAGCAAGATGGCAGATGATCTTGACTGAGTATGACATCCAATACACAACCCAAAAGGAAATCAAGGGGAGTGTGTTGGCAGATCATTTGTCGCATCAGGAAGTGGATGATTACCAGTCTATGAACTTCGAATTCCTGGACGAGAACATCATGTTGGTAACTGACTGTGAGACACCCGGACCGGATGAAGGACCTGAGGAGGGATCCCGATGGTCTATGTACTTTGATGGAGCTTCAAACGCTTTGGGCAATGGCATTGGCCCCGTCATCATATCTCTTGAAGGCTCTCATACTCCGTTCACCGGCCGACTATGTTTCAACTGCACCAACAATATGGCGGAGTATGAAGCGTGCATCATGGGTCTCCGAGCAGCTATTGACCTAAGGATTAAGTTCTTAAGTGTATTCGGAGATTCTGCTCTCGTGATCAGTCATATCAAAGGAGAGTGGGATACGAAACACCCAAATCTTATTCCTTACAAAGAGTATGTATTGACGTTGCTTCCACACTTCGAAGAGATAACTTTTGAACACTTCCCAAGAGAGGAGAATCAGTTGGTGAACGCGCTAGCTACGATGTCTTCTATGTTCAAGGTCAGGTGGGACAATGAGGCTCCCCAGATTACCATCGAGAGGTTGGACGAATATGCACATTGCTATGACATTGAGACTGAGGAGGTAGCAGATAAACCCTGGTTTCACGAGGTAAAAAGATATCTTGAGGATCAAGAATACCCTGAGGGTGCATCTGTTAATGATAAGAAGTTTCTGAGGAGGTTCGCGGCGAAGTTCTTCATCAGTAATGGTATTCTTTACAAGCGTAATCATGATTCAACCTTACTGCGTTGTATGGATAAGAATGAGGCAGAAAGGATTATGGTAGAGTTACATGAAGGTACTTTCGGGACTCATTCCAGTGGACACACCACGGCGAAGAAAATCCTACGGGAAGGATACTATTGGTCCACCATGGAAACCGACTGTTATCAGCATTCTCGAACCTGTCATAAGTGCCAAGTCTATGTTGATAAGGTGCACATACCTCCAGTACCTCTCAATGTTTTGACAGCTCCGTGGCCTTTTGCAATGTGGGGCATCGATATGATCGGCGAGATCAGACCTACTGCGTCCAACGGGAATCGTTTCATCCTGGTAGCTATTGATTACTTTACAAAATGGGTTGAAGCAGCTTCCTTTGTTACTGTAACCAAGAATGTCGTGACACGGTTCATTCGGCACAATCTGATCTATAGATATGGTGTACCAGAGAGGATCATTACAGACAACGGTACAAATCTCAACAATAAGATGATCACTGAGCTCTGCAAGCAGTTCAAGATACATCATCACAACTCTTCTCCTTACCGGCCGAAGATGAATGGGGCTGTTGAAGCGGCTAATAAGAACATCAAGAAGATTGTGCAGAAGATGACGGTGACATACAAAGACTGGCACGAGATGTTACCATTTTATCTTCATGGGTATCGTACCTCAGCGCGGACGTCAACAGGGGAAACACCATATTCCTTGGTATATAGTATGGAGGCAGTCTTGCCCATTGAAGTTCAGATACCCTCTCTTCGGATTATGAAGGATGCAGGTTTGAGTGAGGATGATTGGATCTAGACCCGGCTTGATCAGCTAAACTTAATGGACGAAAAGAGACTTACTACTATTTTTCATGGTCAAACGTATCAAAAGCAGATGATCAAGGCATTTAACAAGAAAGTTAGACGACAAGAGTATCAAGTTGGGGATCTGGTAATCAAACGCATCATACTGCCACAAGGTCATCCTAGGGGAAAATGGACCCCTACTTACAAAGGGCCATTTGTGGTTAAGAACATTTTCTCAGGAGGAGCTATGATTCTAACCACCATGGATGGTGATTACCTTCCTCACCCCGTCAATGCAGACATAGTGAAAAAATACTACGCATAATCAAAGACCCGCTAGGTTGACTGGCCTAGGCAAAAATAAGGGCTTCCTGGCGAACCAAAAGGGTTCGGGAAAAAATAAGGGATGAAAATGAAAAAAAACTGTACACCCAGCAAGTGAAAACCTGAAAAGGCGGCTTGGGCAAAAAAGGGTATCCCGGTGGACTGAAAAGCCGAAAGGGCGGTCCAGGAAAAAATTAGGGATTAAAGCGTAACACTATGTCTCATTGGGTCATCTTGCAACCAGACTTCGATATCGACTATCAAGCTCGGACGACACTAATCAATCTGATCTACCTTCAACCAAGTAGCAAAGTGATGAGATGCTCAAGGACATAAAGGCGATAGCAGAGTTGGAACCCAGTGGGATTGTTCACATAGCTGTTTTTCTTTGTTTTTGACAAACTGTATAAATTTTATTGTTCGGTGGCGTTCTCTTACTAGGACGTCAGCCTCTTGTACAAAAACGCATATTTACGGGCCAAACTTCAAAGTCAATACAATTCATTTTCAAAGAAATTTCAAATTGTGTTCTTTTTCTGTTTTGTTTGGCAAGAACGTCCAATGTTCGTTTTTGATATATGCATTTGACAATAATTGCTGCTCATAAATATTTACATGCGAAACAAAAGACGATTACTCGTAATATCAGAAACAAGGGCAAATAAGAATTGTCCAGATCTTACAGTTGCTCTATCCACCAAGTACACGGATAGATTTAGCTGAACAATACGACTCAAGGAACATTCACTCCCCGTAGAGTAAGAAAAAAGATAGTAGTGTTAACTCTCCCCAGCTGAGGCTCGCAACCGCGAATGAGTCGGTAAAAGTCTCCCCAAGCAGAGTTTATATACCACCAATACTAGAGAATTATCCCTAGTAGAGGTTGGATAATTTCCCCCAGTAGAGCCTAAAAGGTTATCCCCAGTGAAGTCACAACTGGAAAATCATCCCCAGCGGAGCTCATTCCTTTCACAAACAGAAACTCAATCCCTGACAGGATTCATTATCACCAGCAACAATAATTCATCCCCAGCTAAATTTATCAGCGGAATCCTCAGCAGAGTATATCATCCCCACAGAGTCATTTCCTCATCAGTTTATTCCCCAACGGAGTTATCCTCTCCCGCAGGTTTATTATCACAATCATCTTCATTCACTATCCCCAACGGAAACGAAGAATTCAACTCTTTTCTCCAAGCAGCTATCCGGGATTTATTTTCCCCAGCTAAAAACATTACATATCCATACATCATGACATATTCATAAGCATCATACAACACAATCTCATTTATTTTGAGAACATCATTGCTTGATACATATCATGCATTACATACAAGAAAACATTTATCTTTCAAGAAAGATATAATCAAATTCTCACAAAAGTTCAAGCTATGAAGCCCGGTTACGACCGGATAGTATCTTGATTCCTAAAGCATATAGTGAAGCTCGGATTACGACCGGATAACAGTATCAGACTACTGCAAGGCCTGGATTACGACCAGATAGTGGTATCTCTTAAAAGCAAGCTATGAAGCCCGGATTCGACCAGATAAAAGTTTAAATCCTTAGCAAGCTGTGAAACCCAGATTACGACCGGATAACAGCTCAGCAAGTTATTGTGAAGCCTGGATTATGATAAAAGTTCCTGTGAAACCTGGATTATGAGCAGGTAGCGGTTAAAGTATTGTGAAGACTGGATTTCGGCCAGATAACAGTAAGGGATACTGTGCATCTTGGATTACGACAAAATAGCAGCTCACCCGGCTAGATACTATGAAGCTCGGATCACGACCGGATGTTAGTAGGCCCAAAGCCAAAGGGAAGCCCGGATTATGACCGGACAACCATTTGGTCTCTTTTGAAGGCTGGATTACAACCAGATAAGGAGTAAAGTATTATGAAGACTGGATTGCGACTAGATAAGAAGTAAAGTATTATGAAGCCTGGATTACAACCAGATAACGATAAAAGGACTGAAGCCTGGATTATGACCAGACAGCAGTACAAGACCCTGTGAAGTTTGGATTTCGACCGAATAGCAGTTTACCTGGACAGTTACTAAGAAGCCCAGAGTCGACCGAATATTAGTGTGCCCTAAATTCAAGTTAAAAGCCCGGATGCGACCGAATAACATTTGAATTCCTTTTGAAACCTGGATTATGACCAGATAAGAATTGAGAAGTTGCGAAACCTGGATGATGACCAGATAGCAAGTTTAATCTCATCCCCCCAGTAAGTCACTGTAAGGCCTGGATTACGACCAGGTAGCAGTCGATCTTATTACTATGAAGCCTAGACCGCGACCAGATCACAGTTCATTTTCACCTCCTCGACTAAGAGACAGTTCCTCAGTAGAATAACTGACGACCGAAGTTCCTAGAATTCAACAGAGATGATTCCCCAGTAGAATAACGGACGACCGAAGCTCCTAAAATTCTAATTCTCCCAACAAAGATCAGCATTCCCCAGCAGAATCTTCCTCAACGACAGGTATACAAGCTCTCGCTAAGGAATCTCTTATGCGATCGACACTCCTTAAGATGGAATCTTCAAGCCCATCCCCTCTTCAGCAATTTCCTAATGGCATATGTAAGCCCATTCCCAATATCGCAAGACGGACACCACTTCATGCGAGTGCAAATTTCTGGGCACTTTAGTGTTCAATCCTCTTCCACCTTCAGATCACGAAAGGCGCGAAAGCCAATCTACATCCTCAGGTTTAAGAAAATTAAACAGGGGCAACTGTTGTACCCCAAAATTTTCCCTCCCATATTTCTCAAAACATTTCAAGAATGATACTCAAGTTGCTCAAGGTAGTCCAAGGGTTGACCAGACAAGCTCTCTCCTAAGGCAGTCTACCTCAAATTAGGGTTTCATGTTGCATTAAGATGCTTGAGTCCAAGTGATCCAAAATTCTCACCAATGTCCTAATTTGTTCTCAAGATCATCCACGTCAAGTTTCAAGCCCTAAAGAGAAAGTTTGCTCAGTCAATTGCTCAAAGGCTTGAAAATTGATTGTGCTAGGGCAAAAGTCAACTGTGGCCCACATACAGTCAAACTTCAAGATTTTTAGTCAACATTCTCATTTTAAATGATATTTCATCATTTGATCAAGGGTTGATCATGATTCATCAAGGATTTCTCATAATTCCTCAAGAACCAAAAGTTGCTAAATTAGGGTTTTGCAGGAAAAGTCAAGTCAACTTTGACCAAGCATAACTTTCTCATACTTTATGAGAAATGACCCATCCAAATCTCATTTTTAATAGGATGAAATTCACTACAATCCATCTTCAGCTCCCAAGTTCAGAATATGCACTCACAAGAAGTTATGAATTTGGACATTATAGGTCATTTTGAAAAGTCAACAAAAACAGCTTTTTTGTAAAAGCTTCATACATGAGCATGGAATATCAAATTGAGATGAGACCAAAAGGGTTTCTTAGAGGACATCTCAAGCTTTATAAAAAGTCCAAGAACACCTTCAAAGAGTCAAAATTGAGGAAGTTGTGCATTGGTGAAGTTGACCTTTTTTGCAAAATTGTCAAAAGTCAACTATCCCTAAAAACTCCAAATTTTGCCAAATGGGCCCAATCTTTTTCACATGTTTTGAGTTGGCAACATAGTCCACGAGCTCTAGCCCTTTCCACTTGTCCTTATCATGTTTTTATTATTTATTTTGATTTTTATTTGAATTAATTAAATTTAAATCAAAACAAATCATATAAAATCCAAAAACATTGAAAACAAAAGATTTTATGCTTGTTTCAGGCTTTACTATACAGCTAGCAAGTATTCAAATTTGTATCAATGCATGGTGTGAACAAAAAGATTGAAATAAGCCAATTTTGGAAAGTTTTCAAAGTGAATCAAATCAAAGATCCAAATCATTGATGGAGGAAGATTGAGAGCAGTTATCAACCCTAATCCCTTCATTGATACATATAGAGGGCGTGAAGACTCAAAAAAGAGGTTAGAAACAGGCGCAACAAGGAGAACAAAAACTCAAAAAATCAAGAAAAAGTGGTGAGTCGAATTTGCACTTAGAGGCATCCTCAAGACTCTTTGCCTATCCCAATCGATTCCTGGGAGTTTCAGCAAGCTAAGGCTATCAAAACCAAGCATTTTCAAGCCCCAAATCGCACTGTAAGTCAGTCACGATACCTCTCTTTTCTTGAAATCGAATCTCATGATATAGGCATTGTTAGGATGAATTAATCATATATTGTTGATCCATAAGACATATGCAAATTTTCTGTATGGTTTAATTGCATTTTCATGGCTTGTATGGAGTTTCACCATTGTTAGGGTTTACGAGCTCAATTTGGGATTTATGTGTATAAGCAAAATTGGGCCATAAAAGGGCCACCAATGTAACCAGCAGGACCAGATGAATTCAACCATGGCTTTCTTTTTCATTTATCATGTTTGTGCTTGATTTTGGAACGAGCACTGCCTATAGCTACGGACGAACGTCCGTAGGCAAAAGTGTTTCACTTTTACCCACGGTGCCAAGAAGAAGATGACCCACGTGGCACCCCTCCATTGGCTTGTTTGAATTTTCGCGCGTGGATTTGGACATACAGGACTTTTTAATATTTGTTTATTATTTTGCATTATTATGACAACTAACGTGAATGGCCCAGTGGTATCCAGACTGGTGTTAAGGCGCTGGAAGCTTGAGGTCAGGGGTTCGACCCCTGCCTCCACCAAATGCATTTTTCCTAATTTCTTTCAGGTAATCTCATATGCATACCAAGCCAAGGGGTATCATACGTCCCCATAATCCAGCAAGCCAAGTGTCAGATGGCCAGATCCAAGGGCCATCCATGAAGGTGCATCATGAGCCATAGTCAATGCACATCATCAAATCATGCAAAGTCAAATGGACCTCACTCAAATGGGCCCAGATTCTGCTTCTTGCACCCCCAAAATACAACTCAGGCCCAATTTCTTTCTTCATTCCTTTTTTTTATTTTTTTACTAACCAATTAAATTAATTCTTTTTATAAAAATTAATTAATTTAATTAGGTCTGATTAATTTAGATAACTTTAATTTTTTTGTACATAATTAAAACTAATTAGAATAAATAGTTTTATTACTAATTTAATTTAATTTAATTTTTTCCTAAAATAACAAAAAATAGGTCTTGTAATTATTTTTAATTAATTTAATTAACTAATTACTTTTTTGTACTTAATTTTAAAACCTAATTCTTTTATTAAAAACAACAAAAAAAACATTTTCCCTTTTCATTAGGATAGAAGGGTCAAAACCCTAGTTCGCATTCGATCTAATTTGTCATCGCGCGCTTTATTCTATTTTTTTATCCCAATTATTGTATCTGCTCACAGTTTGTAATAATTTAAATTAGGACGTTTATTTACATTTATCGCTTTATTTTTAAAGGGTTTGTTTTTGGCTATGTAAATACCTGAAGCCTTGTAATAGCGTAGTTTAATTTCTGCACTTTAAATTCCGCAAATTATTAACTGTTAGATGTATGATAATAGGATGCATGACAAGAATGTATGACTAATTTTAAAACAGTTAGATCACCCTAAATGTGCAAAGATAAATAAACTGAAATTGAATCATTCGCACATGCGCACTCCTAGGGTACACTCTCACTTGGTTGCCTTCGGTAAACGGTCATTGAGTATAGGATGCTTTAGTGGTCGTCCTTTTGTCCAAAGATCAAAGTTGCCTCGGAAAGGTTGCCTCGGATATTGTTGCCTCGGATAATTGATCTAAGACATTAGGATTATTACTAAGACGTCCTAACATTGCTTTAGTGACTGTACGTCCCTTTTGAATTGACCCTCAAAACTCCAACGACGGTGCTACCTACTCACTAATAGTGGGATAGCACTGTCTAAAGGAAACGAACATAGAACAATTCTTTTTTCGAGTAGGTAGATTAGTTCCTAAGTACTTGCTCAGTCAAAACAAACAAATTTTTCACACTTACACTCCTTTAACAAACAAAGTTTTCAAAAACACTTCATTACACTCTTGGAGACAAAACCAAGAGTTAAATCAAAGTCGAAACAAAAACTTTTCAAAGCGCACAAACACAAAGAAAACAATTTTGAAAATGATGAGCAAGTACCTAAGAGCCCGTAGATAACTACGGATAGAAAGGGTGCTAATACCTTACCTTTCTATAATCTACCCCCGTACTTAGAAATATCTCGAAAAGGGAATTTTTCTGTGCTTTTTTCCTTTCCTTGTTGGATAAAATAAAAGACGGTGGCGACTCTTACTTACCGCAACATTTTGCAAACACAAACATAAAACGCAAACCAGCAAAATTCCTTAATGAAATAGGGAAACACGTCCCGGTTCTGGCCACCGTATCACACTATGAAATAGGAATTTGTTTCCTCAGTTGGTGCTTACTTTCTTATGGAAATTCCATCTTGGATGTGATTTAGCCGAGTATTGACTGTAACTACTTGTTTTTGCTCGTTTGTCCCCAACGTTATATGTCTGTTTTGTCAGCATATACATAATAACATTTATGCATTCATACATACATCATGCCTATCTGAATTTAGAAAATCATTGCTCATCCATATTCATTAATATCTTGTTGGCATATTACCCTATTTTGCAGAGTTGTGTTCTCCTCTCTCCAATAGAGTGTCAACCTTAAGCAAAAAGTGTATATTATTTCGATTTCCCCATTGAGTTTGGCTCTCATGGAATAATTCTACTTTAGCCTTCCCGTTCAGCTCTTTTTCTGGATAGGACGTGTTTCCCTCTTGAGTTTATTTCGCATGAGGATTTATTTTGGTAGAGTGTTTCACTCCGGTTTATTTCTGATTTGAATGGGTGCCCCCCTGCAATATTATTATTTTGATTTCTACAAGCTTTAAGCCCTAGTTTGAGAATGTGCATTTATTTTGCATAAGAAGATTTTACTTCCTCAATAGGAATATATTGGCATTTCCCTAGGAGGTCCTACTTCTTTCCCCAGGTAGCCATATTTCTTTCCCCAGGGAATCATATTGCAATTCCTACTCATAACAGCAAATAACAGGTCTCTTTATTTGGGAAACCTGTATTTCCCCAGTGAATCTGATAGCTCCCAGAGAAGATTCAGATTTGTTACTCCAATGAATGGTAACCTTGTCATTATGGAAGGTAGTTCATTGCTGAGATTTGTTACTCCAATGAATGTTAGCCTTGTCATTATGGAAGGTAGTTCATCATTGAGATTTGTTACTCCAATGAATGGTAGCCTTATTATTATGGAAGGTAGTTCGTTGTTGAGATTTGTTACTCCAATGAATGAGAACCTTGTCATTATGAAAGGTAGTTTATTTTTGAGATTTATTACTCCAATGAATGGTAGCCTTGTCGTTATGGAAGGTTATTTATTGTTGAGATTTGTTACTCCAATGAATGGTAGCCTTATCATTATGAAAGGTAGTTTGTGGCTGAGATTTGTTACTTCAATGAATGGTAGCCTTGTCATTATGGAAGGTAGTTTGTTGTTGAGATTTGTTACTCCAATGAATGGTAGCCTTGTCATTATGGAAGGTAGTTTGTTGTTGAGATTTGTTACTCTAATGAATGGTAGCCTTGTCATTATGGAAGGAAGTTCGTCGTTGAGATTCTATTGCTTCGAAGAAGTTCATTTGTTTTCAGTTATGAGTATTGACTACTTATTGAAATTTACTGGTACTATCTTACCATTTCTTCCCACGGTGGGTCAACATTAATTTTTCTTGCTATCTCCTCAGTGAGTGGATGGTTTGTAGTCATCTGTTGGTCACCATTATCCTTCACTTTCTCTCCTTAATTTTTTGAGTTGACGATGCTTTATCTCCCCTTGAGACTTTACCCCAACAGAGTTTTGTCTTTTATTCACCAGTGATTTATTTTCCTGGTAGGGTTTCTCTTTTGATCCCTGTTTTACGTGTTACATCCTCAGTGGAGTTTTGTGCCCTTTTTAGATTTGTTCATCTGCACTCATAATCATAAGCATTGCATGGCATCTTAGGGCCAAAAATAGGGCTTGTTTTATATTTAAGTATCTTCAATCGCATCGACACAAATATTTTTAACCTTTGCATCTCCGGATAGAAGACACTTAAGTAAGGGCAGCTGTTGTACCCCAATTTTTGACCCTAAGATTGCTCTATCACATCATATCAATTTAATCACAACAAGATCACACACTAGGGTTTGGTTCTTCTCCATATCTTTAGCTTTGCTCTATGGGGAATCACCAAGCACCTTGACTTGTATTTTGTGATCATCTATGTTTATTATACTTTAACTAATGAATACAATAAGTGTTTGCCCCAATTGATGATGTTGTAGGAGAAAGCACAACACATTCCATCAAGATTGATCAATGGATTCATGAGTTCATTTCTATGCCTTCCTCAACAAAGCTTCATTGATACTCAAGCCTCAACATTGAAGGAAATTTGAAGAAATATAATGACAAAGTCTATTATGATTCATAATACTTCAAGTTGTCAAAGATGGTTCAAAGGTACAAGGATTGATTGATGAATTTTGACTCAATTGGGAAAATCCTTGATTCATTGATCACAAGTGCACATCTCCTTCAATTCATAATATTTGAAAGTGGTTTTGGTTGTTATAGTTTCTCCTTATCATCCTCAACAACTCATATTCACATGACAAAAGTATTTGTCTAAGGAGGTAGGTCAAAGTTGCAAAGGTTTCCCAATGCATTTTCTTTCTCTAGGAGCTAGGGTTTTGAACTTCAAAGGGGTATATCTTACTCATATTTTGGTATTTTTGAGTGATTCCAAATACATGCTTCTCTTAAAATAGTTATTAACAAATTACTTTAATAGTTTCAAGGAAATTTTGCGTGGAAGAAACTTGATGATGAAGAAAGATTACAAGTCCTCCAGATGAACCCTCAAATTCTATTAGGTGATTTCAAATGATCATAACTTGGTCAATTTTTATGACTTTGAGCCTAATTTTTTTCCATAATGATCTTAAATATGTGAACTTTAACCCATCTTTTGAGTGCAAAGTGTGAAAATGGATGGAAGATGCTCTAAGGATGCAAAGGATTATAGGTCATTTCATGAATTTTTGCCAACTTCAACAAGTCATAACTTTCTCAATTTTTGGAGATTGAATGGTTCGAGTCTCAAAATGTCATTCAAGAGACCTACTTTATGCCATCTTTTTTTATCAAGAGTAAATTTCAAGTGGAAGGCCATGTTTGGATGCAAGACATTATAAGTCATTTTTGAAGAAAAACTTAGAAATTTTCTAAGTATAGAAAGTGAACCTCTTTTTCTCAACTTTGACTCATTACAAATTTCAGCTCAAGCATCCATTTGATCTCATTCTTTGCACATTATAAAGCTTGTAACCTCATATTTCTAAAGCTTCAAGAATCATGTCCTATGACTCCTTGAGTTGAATGTCATTGCTTTGAATTTGGTAACTTGAAACTGAAGTTTCTCCAAAAGTCAGAATTTGAAATTCTAGTTTTGGTTTCTAATCACAAAATTGTTGCGCGTTTTTTCTTCTAATCACGTTTAGTGAACCTCCAGAATTGATTAGTACCTCAAAACGCAAAGAATAGCTGAGTTTTGATGAAAATCAAGTCACACTTCACTCGTGCTCGACCTCCATCAAATTTCCCTCCAAACTTCATTGTTTCCTCCAATTCTCAATCCCATTAAATTCCCTATAAATAGAGGACCTTATTCCACACTTTTAGACAAGCTTTGAGAGCCAAACACACCCTGCCAAAACTTCATTCGAACTTCAAATTTTTGAAATCAGTTTCAGGATTTCAATCCTCCTTCTCCAAATTTCTCTTCACATTCATCATTCTCCATCATCACACAAACTCTCCAACACTTGAACCAAGCAAATCGAGTCACATTTCAAGCTACAGAAGTCCAGTTTCTGAGTGCCATTTTTGAACTTCGTTCATGTTGAATTCTTAACCATTTGGATCCAACGAAGCACTAACTTACTCTACTCATCCTTCTGATTCTCATACTTCTTACAATTTTTAAAATTATTGAGAATTCAGTGAGAAATCTCAACCTAATTATGCTCACTATTTTCTGTGTTTTTGATCCATAACTCATTGCACACTTTACATAAATTTGGCGCAATAGAGAGGTTAGGATCGTCTTGAAGAGACGAATCCAATGATACTAGTCCGAGTCTCTAATTTTTCCATTTGAAGAAACTCATAAAATCCCCATTGCAGGGTGTCTGGAGGTTGAAGACGATGACATGTCTCATCTTAACCAATGATAACACGCCAATTATTTTATTTTTATTGGTTGGATTTTTTTTTATCCAGTGTGTTTTTAAATAAGGTCCATATCAAGCACAACGCATCCAGTCCACTTGATCAGCTTACTAACGTGTTTTGACAATGATCTGATGGTCCATTTCTTTTTAGTTTTATTTTTATTTTCTGATTTTATATTTTAATTATTTTAAATTTCAAAAATTCATAACTCTTTTATTTTTTATCCAAAAATTATTTAAAAAAATACAAAAATACCTTGAATTATTTCCGACTTTGTGAATACTTTCATATTTTTATTTTTATGTTTGATATTTTTCATAATTTTTGCTTTGTTTTCTTTATTTTAATTGTTTTAAAAATACTTTCTGACTTTTTTAAATTATGAATTTTTTATAAAAATCATTTTCATCATTTCTGACCTTCAGAACTTTTTTTGGAATTTTATCTTAATTTTACTATTTTTAATCTTTTTTCCTTTATTTGAGCAATTTAAATTAGTTTAAAAATAGTTTCTGACTTTAAAAAATTACCAAAAAATTTCATAAAAATATTTGAGTTCATTCCTGATTTTTCTATGGTCTCACTTAAGTTTTCTTGAGTGTTTTGAATATAATTTCTATTTTTCCCTTATTTCCAAATATAAAAATCATTTAAAACCATTTTCTTTTATTTTAAATTTTATTTTATTTTTTTGTACATATTCTGGCTGATCTTGGACTATGAAATTTTGATCATGAACTTTATTAACATCATTGGATCTATGGGGTTGAGTCTAACTCCATAAAAATGGATGAAAGATTTTAATAATAGTTTCATTAAATTTTTGGTTCAAATGTGGTTTACTTTTTACCCTATTTCTTCTTCATCTCATCTCTTTCTCAATTGTACTAAATGTTATTGGAGAATAATTTCCATATCATGTCTCAAAGCATATGGTACATAGATTGCTATTAACCGGCCTCATAATAGGTGTGACTTCTATATAAGTCAACTTACGATTGCTTAACATGGTGCTAAATTTTGTCCTGATTCGAGAAATGACCATTTGTGGCCCAAACCCATGTGTGTAATCCCAAGGATGTTAATTTGAACCCTTTGATCCAATAACCTTGAGATTCATTGTTATGAGGCTTTGGTTCTACCAATCCTCTAATGAATCTTCATCAATTTTGGTTAAAGTGGATCACTTAAACATCATTGATCATTTAATGTTGCCTTAAGAATTCTTAAATGGATGATATACTTAACAAAAAGCAAATGCAACTTGTTATTGAGAGGCTTTGATTTTACCAATCCTCTAATGAGTTCCAAATGCAAGTTTCAAGATGGTCATTCAACTAACCACTAATTTCTAACAATTGACTTTATTTAATGTCTTTTACCTTATGCTTTTTACTTTACGTACCATTTAATTTAGCATTTACATTTCATGTTATTTTCATCTTTGCTCATTTGAGCATTTATCTTTTATGTCTTTCTTATTTTGCTCACTTGAGCCTTTCATTTCTTTTTGAAGATACTTAATAATGAACTTGAACCCTAAAAAACTTTAAAGTTACTTGGACTACTTGGTTACTATCCTTAGCATTTTGGAGACATGAACCTCTTGTACTTAGGATTAGAAGCCTTGACCTATTATGGAGACTTTGTGACCTCAACTATTATTTTGTCTGGAGTTCTCGGGGGTTTACCCCAAGACATTGGGTTGCTTATTTGTTTTGTGTGCAGGTTATTATAGTTACATGCTTTGTCTGTGATCTGGAATTCATCTGTATACAATTATTACTCTGCCCAATTTTTTTGAAGATTTAATGCAATTGAAGCTTGGTTCTCTTAAGAGGTTTATTATCTTTGTTTGTTTGGTTTCAAATCCAAAGGATGAGAATTCTACATTGACTCATTGTGTCAAGTGTTGGCTTCTTGTTGGTTAGATGATTCTTTTCTCTAGCTTTTATCTTATGCTTTAGGATAGACCCTTCATCTCCTCCCATATTCTTTAATTTCAAAAATCTCCTCCCTCCTTTTCAAATCTCTTCTTGTTTTAAACTTAAACCTCTTTTATAATAAACTTGGACTTAGGTCCATGCATTTTCAAAAATATTTTCTTAATTAAACTTTAATCAACTTAAAAATACCTTGACATTTTTGTGATAAGATTAAAAGTCAACCAAACTCATTTGAATCATTTTTCCATTTTGGCTTTTTACTTTAAAATTTTCTCAAAAGATTAGATTCTTGTCAATCCCTGTAGTGATGCGAGCTACTATACTTCTATGATATGTAGTGAAGTGAGATATTTTCCACTTGGGTGTTGAGCGAGGCTTTGTTGAATTTAATATCCAAGCCATATCCTCCACTTTGAGATGACACAAATTCTCCTTTCTCATAAACGTGGATAGTAAGTATGTTCTTCCACTCGGATAAGACAATGATGTCTTGTCTCTTAAAATTAACCAACACACATGTGTTTTAAAATTTTTAAAAGGTGAACTACGAGTACCCTGATCCCCTATTTCATGGAAGATGGTACGTATGCACTAAAGATTCGCAACCGCGGCGGGTTCAAAAATCATAAAAAAAATTCTTTCCTCATCTCCACAATCCATTTTTGTATACAAAATTTATAGGTAAAATACATAGATTTCCAAAGAGGTTCATGTGGAGTACCGTATATGTTTAGGGTGTTAATACCTTCCCTTTGCATAACCAACCCCTGAACTTAGATTTTCTCCCCTTCTTTTTGGGTTATTCACTTTTTTCCCATTCCTTTAGAAACAATAAAGCGCGGTCGCGATTTTTATTTTGATATGTGCGATTTAAGTTAATCTAATAGCTTTGTCTCAACATTTCTACCGCTATAGTGCATATCCTCCATAATTTTTTATGCTTCCTTCTTGTCCATACAACGAAGCAGAGTTGAATCATGGTTGCGCCTGTACAAAATTCTATTGCTAAGGAAGAACTTAGCTGAGAACCTCCATAGGAATTTCTTGTCATTGATAGATGCTTCTTCAGGGTATTCTTGAGCCTCAAAATACCTTTTTACTTCATGAAACCAAGGCTTCTCTTCTACTCCATTAGTATCAATTTCGTAGCAGTGTGCCGGCTCGTCGAACCTTTCAATGGTAATTCTGGGAGCCTCGTTGTCCCACCTGAGCTTGAACATGGATGACATGGTAGCCAAGGCGTCCGCCAACTGATTTTCTTCCCTTGGGATATGCTCAAAGGTAATCTCTTCGAAGTACGGAATCAAGGTTAGCACATGTTCTCAGTAAGGGATAAGATTCAGATGCTTTGTATCCCATTCTCCCCTGACTTGGCTTATCACCAAGGTTGAATCCCCATATACGCTCAAGTATTTGATTCTTAAGTCAATCGAAGCTTTAAGACCTAAGATGCATGCTTTGTACTCAACCATGTTCTTGGTACATTCAAAGCAAATTCTGGAAGTGAATGGTGTATGGAAACCTTGAGGGGAGATAATTACAACATCGATTCCATTGCCAAGCACATTAGAAGCTCCATCAAAAACCATAGTCCATCGGGATCCTAGCGCAGGTCCTTCATATAGTCCAGGTTCTTCACATTTTATTATTAGCATGATGTTCTCATTCGAGAATTTGAAGTGCATAGACTGATAGTCATCTACAACTTGATGTGCCAAATGATATGCAAGTACACTTCCTTTGGTTGCTTTTTGAGTGGTGTACTGAATGTTGTACTCTGTTAAGATCATTTTCCATCGGGATATTCTTTCAGAGAGAGTTGGATTCTCAAATATGTACTTAATGGAATCCATTTTAGAGATCAATAGAGTAGTATGACTCAACATATACTGTCTTAGTTAGCGAGCAGCCCATGCCAAAGTGCATCAAGTTTTCTTGAGAAGTGAATATCTTGTTTCACAGTAGGTAAGCTTTTTGCTAAGGTAGTATATTGCATGCTCTTTTCAACCAGACTCGTCATGTTTCCCCATCACACACCTTATTGAATTCTCTAGCACTATTAAGTACATGATTAGAGGTCTCCCTTCAACTTGTGGCATCAGAATTGGAGGTTCTTGTAAGTACTCCTTGATTTTATCAAAAGCCATTTGACCGTTGTCGTTCCATCTAACTACTTGATCTTTCTTCAGTAGTTTGAAGATTGGCTCACAAGTAGCAGTCAAACGAGAGATGAATCAGGAAATATAGTTTAGTCGTCCTAAGAAACCTCTGACCTCCTTCTCAGTACGGGGAGCCTAAATTTCTTGGATAGCTTTAACTTTTGCAGGATCGACTTCAACAAATTTACCACCGACGATGAAACCTAGGAGTTTTCCAAACCTCGGCCCAAAGGTGCATTTGTTTGGATTCAGCCTTAGTTTGTACTTCTTCAGCCTTTCAAATAACTTGTGCAGATGATTGAGGTGCTCTTCCTCGATTTGTGATCTCGCTATCATGTCATCAACGTAGACTTCTATCTCATGATGAATCATGTCATGAAATAAAGCTACCATGGCCCGTTGATAAGTTGCACATGCATTCTTCATCCCAAAAGGCATGACCTTATAACATAAGGTGTCCCACTGTATGACAAAGGTAGTTTTTCCATGTCTTTAGGCGCCATTTTGATTTGGTTATACCCGGAGAAGCCATCCATTAAGGAGAATACCTTATGTTGAGCAGTGTTATCAACCAAGACATCAATATATGGTAGTGTGAAGTCATCTTCGGGGATCACCCTATTTAAATCCATGTAGTCTACATACATACGGACCTTATCGTCTTTCTTCGGTACTGGAAAAAAAATTTCAACCCATTGGGGATACGATGTCACTGCCAAGAAACCTGCATTGAACTGTTTCATTACCTCATCATTGATTTTCTCTAACATATCAGGACGCATGCGACGACCTTTTTTTTGATCGGAGAACAACCCTTTTTATTGGAAGACGATGAACCACGATATTAGTATCGAGCCATGGCATGTCTTCGTATGACCAAGAAAATACCTTAACATAGTCGTGCAACATCTGAACCAATCTTCTCTTGAAATTGTCTGCCAGGTTGGCACCAATCTTGACTTATTTCTTATCTTCCTCGATACCCAAGTTTATTACCTCGACCAGCTCTTCACACGGTTGGATATCCTTTTCCTCTTGTATCAGGAGTCTGGTGAGTTCTCCAGGTATCTTACAATCTTCTTCACCTTCGTCTTCAGCTTGATAGATTGGATTTTCGAAGTCATAAACGGCAATAGCAGAATTGTTGTCAATGAGATCCGGAGTGGATGTGGATCTACAAATGCGTGTGTATGCGTAAGGTAACATGACTATTTGAAAATGCAGTAAAGTAAAAGAAAGACAAAGAGCATAAAATTTGAAGGCAAAATTATCCAATGTTTTCATTAAATGAGCATATGATATATGAAATGACAACCCTTAACAAATTGACCATTGTGCCCTAGGCAAGGCACAAGGTTTAAAGTCATTATTCTAAAAGAAATTATACAGAAAAACTTCTTAAAGCAGTAAAAATAGGAAATAGCCATTACTCCTGGCCGAAGGAGATTGATACAAAATCTTTTGCCTTCCAGTTGTTGAGTCCACCGTCAACAGTATGGAATATCCAGTCGTCCAAGTCATCATCACTATCAGTGTCTTCTAGAGAATTGACTTGATTTTTGATAATACATAAAGGTGGTCCTCCAGCACGAACACGTCGAACCTATTTCTGAGCCTTTTAAGTGAAACCCAATCAAAATTTGTTAGATTTGTAGGGGATATCGGGAAGCTGCCCCCAGATAGTGCAACCGCCTTCTTTGACAACAGCCCTAGCATCCTTCAGAGAGGCCATTCTTGGTGTGTCCTTGGTAATCTTAGGAGTAGCAGGAGTAGCTTTAGAAATAATAATCGTTGGAGAGATTACTTCAAATGCTTGGCAGGGGGTTTCAATGAATTCTCTATCCATTTCAACATATTTGAAAGAATTCAAATGACTGACCATATATTCTTCTTCTCTGCAGACTGTGGAAATCTTCCCTTTCACTAGATACTTCAATTTTTGATGGAGGGTAGAGGTAACAACGCATGCCTTGTGAATCCAAGGGCGTCCGAGCAAATAGGAATAGGCCAGGCGGATATCCATTACATAAAAAGTGGAGTTGAAAACCCGGGATCCCACCTTGATCAGAAGATCAACCTCTCTGTGTACCATCCATTTTGAACCTCCAAAGGATCTTACTACAATATCGTTGGGTTTCATCACCAGCCCTTCATAGTCCAATCTATCCAGAGCACCTTTTGGTAATACATTCAAGGAGGAACCTGTATCAACTAACACATGCGCCAAAGTAGTGCCGTTACACTCAATAAAGACGTGCAAAGCCTTGTTATGATTCTTCCCCGCTGGACTTAAGTCAGCATCAGAGTAGTTAGGCTTGCAACGCAATTCTCAAACTGATCAATAGAGGTCTCTTGTGGTACATGAGCATTATTTAGAAATTTCAACAAAGCCTTGGCATGTGCTTTGGAACATAAAAATAAGGACAACATGGATATTTTTGAGGGTGTCTGCCTCAGTTGTTCAACTATTTTGTAATCACTTTTACGGATGATCTTCATAATTTCTTCCATCTCTTGTCTAGAGGGGTCTTCAATTGTAACATCTTTCGAGGGTGCCTCCGCCTGGGCAGGCTCAGTCAATTTCTCTTTTCCCCGGGCGTTAGCATGTGACCCAGCAGCAGGAATATGAATAAGTGTTGTGATAGTTTTTGGAGGAGAGATCTCTGGGGAGAAGATTCTTCCTGTTCGGGTAATTTTTCTAGTTCCGACAATATTATTGACATTAGTAACTTTAGAATCTTCATCTTTGGTAATCTAGGGCTCTTGCCTAACACCATGGTAATAAACTTCTGCTCCATAGTTCTAGGGAACAACTTTGTCAGAGGAATAGAAGACTGGCCCCGGTGCGGTGATGATCAGGGGAGCCACCCTCGGCTCAGCAGGAATCCTTATAGGGCTTCTAGAGGTGATCCTTATAGGAGTATTGGAAATTATGATTATGGAAACATCTTCAAGTCTCAATTCTTGGGATATACTTTCATGTAAACTCTTCATAGACGGAGTTTTCTCAAACAAAATTTCATGGCTATCAATCAGGCGTTGAATACCCTTCTTCAGCCACATACAACCATTGGTTTGAGAAGCACAATGGTAACAGTTTTCAGGACAACCCATAAATAAACCGGCTCTCAACAGATTCTTCTTAACGGTCATCAAGGGAATGGTCAAGTTACTTATGGTGGAGACATAGGAAACATTGTCAATAGCATTAACACCTTTACCATGACTGGGTATGGGTGCATTAATCACATTAGGGGTCTCGGGAGGGTCAAATTCAATTTCTTTTGCATCAATCATGTCTTGGATCTTGCTCTTTAGGGCCCAACAGACGTTGGTATCGTGCCCATGACTATTGGAATGATAGGCACACTTTGCATTTGGGCTGTATTTTGGAGATGAGGTATTTGGATTTTGAGGGGGATCCCGCAGTGTAATCAATTGTGCTTTCAACAGATGTTGTAATGATTGAGCCAATGGCATATTAATCCTGGTGAACTGCCTCCTCAGAATGTCTGGCCTATGTTAATTGTCATATTGTTATGGTCGAATAGATGTTGGGTTAGAGATTAATACTTCCCCTACAGACTGATGACGATCATTCTTACTACAGCTCCTCTGGCCATAAAAATCATTGGTCTCTTTCTTTCCAATGAATGGTTTCTTCACAGTACTAGAGGATGCATCCATCTGAAACTTCCCGCTTTTGATTCCACTTTCAACTTGTTTTCCAGTCAAAATCAACCCCGTAAACCCTGATGAAGAACTCCCAATTAGCAAATTAAATAATGGACCCGTCAGAGTGCCCATGAACATGTCCACCAATTCTTGGTCAGTCAAAGGGGGTTTCACCCTTCTAGCCAAATCTCTCCACTTTTGAGCATACTCCTTAAAGCCTTCGTTCGAGTCCATAGTCATACTTTGTAATTGCATGTGAGTTGGTGCAAGGTCAGCATTGTATTGGTATTATTTGTAAAAGGCAGTAGCCAAGTCCTCCCAAGCATGCATATTAGTCCCCTCCAACTGGTAAAACCATTCTAACTGAGTACCAATCAAACTCTCTTGAAAGAAATGGACCCATAGTTTATGATCAGTAGTATGGGATTAAATCTTTCGGACGTATGACCTCAAATGGAGTTTGAGATAAGAGACCCCATCGTATTTGGAAAAGACATGGACCTTGAACTTATGGGGGATGACTACCCATGGGATCAAACCTAAATCCCCAAAGTCCAATCAAAGAACTTTTTGAATTTCCATGGTGTTAAGTCGGTCTTCTAGCTGCTTGTATTTGTCATCTGCCGGAGGGTACTTCTCATCAGAATAATCTTCATCCTCAGAAATATGGTTATTTCCACCCCTAGCCCTAGTGCTTTTCACATCGTCTTCTTGATTGTCTTCTTCCTCAAAGGAAACCTCTTCTACTTGAGCCAGTCGGGCAAGACCTTTGAACCTTCTCCCTATGTTGAGGATAACAACCCATTTCTTGGTCTTCTTTTTTGTGACGAGGAGCGCCATCATTTCTTGTTTTACTTTGGCTAGGTTCAGGAGAGTCTCTTGAAACTGTGCATGTTGAGTCTGCAGATCTTTGACGGTTTTCTTGAGAGCCATCTTATACTGAAATGAACAGTAAATAGATGAGGAAACCTGTATCAGAAAACCTGCTTATGAAATGATGCATGATATGTGGATTCAATGTTTTCAAGGACCTTAAGATATTTAAATTTGCTAGCCACAAAGGAAACATAAACAAAGATTGTATTAATAAGTTCAAAATTTACAATTGCCCCTTGGGCTTACAATCAAAAAGCAGAAAAGGTCTCAAAGAGACAACAAAATGAACTCCTAAAACCTAAGATTCAAGTCTCCCATAGACGCTTCCTCTTTGTGTTGATGTATGCATTAAGGCTTTGCTCCTCGTGAAGTTGCTTTGTGAGCTCCAACACTTTCTTCTCTCTTGCATAGAATTGAGCTTCAAAGGTGTTTCATTCTCCCTTGAGTTGAATCCATGATTTCTGCAATTCTTCGAGGTCAATAGGCATGTCCTGATGGAGAATAGTATAAGGAATATCCCCTTCGGCAATGGGCTCCATAATCACTGGTAGGATAGCGGGATATGGCATCATGATATTTTTAGCGCGAGCTCGCACCCATTTGAGATAAGGCTCCAAAGGGATAGAATTCTTATGCCCCAAAGTCTTGCTATCAATAATGCTTACCATGCCCCAAGCTCGTATAAACCTTGGATGATAACCTTGAACACCATTCTCGTAGTCGAACACAATACCCTGGATAAGAGCGTCATGAGGACCATCTCTTTGAGCGTAACTAAACTGACGTAGAGTAAGAGAAGGGTTGTAAGTAATACCTCCCCTAATGCCAAGGAGTGGAACATTAGGGAATTCCCCATAACGGTTAATGATAGTAACATCCTCCAGAGATCTGGAACACCAATGAATATCTGAATGAGAGAGCGAGATCATCCTTTGCGACCACCTCAAACCTTGTTCATTCTTCAACACTGATTGGGGAAGGTGTGAAATAAAACACCTAGATAGAAACAGTATGCAACATATAAGAGCCCCTCTCTTCCTCATAGTACGAGTGTGAAGAGAATGCAGAATGTCTCCGAGCAAAGTAGGCACAGCGTTACGAGAAAGGAAGATTTTGATGGCATTCACATCTATGAGTTAGTCCGCATTAGGGAATAGTACCAAACCATAGATCAGAAGAGCCAAAACTTCTTCGAAAGCTTGAAAATCCATAGCATCCCAAAACAATCGAGCCTTCTCTAACAAAAATTTAGCCAGAAATCCCTTGACTCCACTCCTTGTTTCCCAATTAGCTACAATGTCAAACCGATTTAGATACAAGATTGTTGCAATTTCTTCAGGTTGTGGATATTTCTCTAAACCAATGAAAGGTATTTGATTGAGAACAGGTATTCCCAACAGCTCATACAATTCTTCCTTTGTGGGTACCAACTGATAATCGGGAAAGGTGATGCAATGATGCACAGGGTCAAAGAACTGGAATAGAACACTCGTCATATCTTCTTCAAAACCCAAGGTAACCAAACTGAGTAGTCGACCATGCCTTTTGATGAATGGAGAACTTTCTAGAATCCTTGAGACTAACTCCCTAAGTTTAGAAGGAACCTTTATAAAGCTGATTCAGATAGTATTTCTGCAAGTGGAGGCCATAACCTACAAAATAGAATAAAGATAAATCACTAGGTTCTTGAAATGGTTAGTTAAAATGAGATGTCATGATGTTATGATGTCATGTTTGAACAATTAATCATACATAATCAAAGCACACAAGGCCTTAGGTTTAAGATTGCATGGGGTTTATAGGTAAATACCCTCTTGAAGTTTTAGTTGGCTCAACTTGTCCTAAAAGAAGTAATCGGGTTCTAGAAATCTCAATATCATTAATCTTTCTTCATCGGGAATTGTTTTAGCACAAGCATCGGAACTGCGACCGAAATATCCCAAAAGTCCAATCTCAATGAATGTAGAATCGAGTATTAACCAACTTCAGTCTGCACCAAATCTAGCTATCTCACTACATTCTAATGGCCAAGTTGTTCAACTAAAGGTTCTATGCTCAGTTAGTGCTTTATGACACCACACAGCAACCCCGTATTCTCCTTGGTTCAACTCAAGGGACACCGGTACCAATAAATGTTTCACACTAACTTAGCCATCACTTCAACCATATCGGTCTATGTCGTATAGTTTTCACGATCTATTGCTACTAACCTAACATGCCCCATATCTGGGTATAGGATCTATAGAAGAAATAAACCTAAGCATATCCCGAAATATAAAGCAAACAATGTAAACAAGTAAAGAAATAAAGGTGATCTAGCTCTAAGGTAACCCCACTTTTAGTCATTCCCCAGCAGAGTCGCCAGTTCTGTAATACGGTGGGAGAACTGACTTGGTGTTTTGTGTTTTATCGCAAATGTTGCAGATAGCAAAAGTCACCATTAACTTTTTTATCCAATAAGGAAAGGGTGAAAATAACAGGAAAGACTTTTGAGAATTTTCTGAGTAAGGCGGGTAGGTTATGAAAAGGGAAGGTGTTAGCACCCTTTTCATCCGTAGTTATCTACGTGCTCTTAATTTCTAGCTCACTTTGAAAGATAATTTGAGTTTGTGTATGTTCGAAAATATTTTGAAAACGCCTAAGTATGTAAATTTTGTAATGATTCTCGTATCGTTGAGAATGTATACAAAATGTTTGTTTTGAAAATATTTGTTGAAAGAGAGTGTTTGGAAAGATGTTTTGAAAATGCCAATGTAAGGAAATTTTGTAATGATTCTCGTATTGTTGAGAATGTATACAAAATGTTTGTTTTGGAAAGTGTTTTAAAAGTAGTTGTTTTAAAAGTGTGAAGTGTGGAATTTGTTTGAGTTCATGAGCAAGCGATTACGAGCAATCTACCTACTCAAAAAGTCTTTGTTCTTTTCCTCCTCTTTTAGGTAGTTCTATCCTACCATTAGTTAGTAGGAAGTTCTATCATTGGATGTGAGGGACAGGTGTGGGTTATCGTATAGCCTTAGAAGGCAACTTGTAAGACGCTTTAACAATTTTCATAAGGGACTAAGATCGTTTACCAAAGGCAACATCGAAGGGTCATCGAGGGACTATGATCTTTTGATCGAGGGTCTTTTGCTAAAACATCTCACGTTCAAGGGACATGACTATTTAAATCTGAGGCAACAAGTGAGGTTTACCCTAGAGGTGCATGTGTACAAAGTGTGTTGATTTAATTTATTTTATCTTGAATTAGGGTTTTGCTATGATTGCTTTTAGTCTTGTCATACAAATCCTAATTACTAACAGTAATAATGAAAATGGTAAATTGCAGAATTTACATATCCTACGCTATTACAATGCTTTGGGAATGGGGGTACACGTTTGTGAATGGAGGAGGAAAGCAATAAACTCTAATTATCTATTACAGACCATGTACATAAATGATAATGCTAAATAATAAAATGCACAAAAATGTAAAGTAGAGGAAAGAAAGAGGAAGGAAATTGTTTTATGGTTTTGATAAAGAAAAAGGTTTAATATTCCAAACTAATTGATTGACTTTGTATTTAAAATAAATTAGTAAACCTAATTGAATTAAGATAAAAATTAATTTCATTAATCAAAAGGAAAAATGATTTATATATAGAAAAACCTAAATCTAAATTAAATTAAAAGAGAAAATAATTGTTAGAAAATACTTTTGAAGTTTTATTTAGAAAAATATTTGAAGTATAAAACCGAATTCTCACTAATTAAATCAAGGTGATTGAATTAAAACAATTTTAATTATAAAAAATTAAGCTAATTAACGAGAAAACTAAATCTAAATTTAGTTTCATGATTTATGTGATTTAATATATTTTATTAAATAAAATAAATAAATAAAAGTAGGAAAAAAGAAAATATAAAGAAAAAAAAGGATTGGGCCATGAGTTAGAAGTAAAAGGGGGTGAGAAAACCATTTTTGATAGGCTCAACATATGTTTTTGTTTGGATCAGAAATAAAATAAAAAATGGGCTTGTGTTGAAAAGTAATCAGGGGTGTGTAAAAATAACAAATATGTTAGGCCCATAATAACTAAGCCTAGGCGCTGGATGATTCAATGTGGTTGGCTTTTTAAAAGTGCATCATGTGTTTGCTCATCTGGGTCGTTGGATCTAGCAATGGGGAGATCAAATGGTGATGATGAGTGGATGCAGCATGCGCGCCTTAGGCTTGTATTCATGGAATCTACAAGAAATAAATGTGAAATAAATAAAAGGGTACCACTGGGGCTCGAACCCAGGTCCCTATAGTCACAGGCGCACGCTTTAACCATTGGGGTGGTGATACATCCGGTAGATAAAGCACAAACCAATAAATATATTACAAACTCTTTTCTAAATGGACTTCATCTTCTTCCTCGCGCCAGAATCCATGAACAACATTTTTGAAATTCTGATCTTGCTCATTTCTCAACCAAATTGAAAAGTGTAAACATGAAACTTGCTCTAAATCTCAACATTAATTCAGCCGTGTAAAAATTTTAAGCTAACACTCAAAGATGAACATGAATTTATGTTGATACTAAACCGAACCCTAATTTTTTTGAAACTTCAAATCCAAAAGTCTCTTCACTCAGGCAAGATAAATGAAATGTAAGCACATGGTTAGCTTCAGGGCTATGATGTCTACATTTTTATTCACAAAGTAAACATTAATGATACTTGTACATAAAGTTCAAAGTTTAGAAAACTTATCTCAAGAGTGAGAGTCGTGTTTGAAGTTGGAGCACTTCTGGAGGTGTTGTGATGATCTGGATAGCTTCACTGAACTCATAGGAAGCTATTGCAATGCTTACTTTGGATTGAGAGTGCCTGGATTCTTCTGGAGAAGTCAAGTTGCAGAGCTGAGTTTTGAAAATGGTGGATGGTGATGGAGGGATTATGTGATCGGTGGATTTAGAACTGACTGTTTAATGCTGGTTCGCGAAATGTCGCGGAAGCAAGAGTCGCCACCGTCTTTTATTTTCTCCAACATGGACAGGACAAAAGCACAACAAAATTCCTTTTCGAGATGTCTCTCGGGTTCGGGAGGTAGATTTATAGAAAGGGAAGGTGTTAGCACCCTTTCTATCCATGGTTATCCATGGGCTCTTAGATACTTGCTCACTATGTTTTCAAACTGTTTGCTTTTCAATTGTGAGTGGGTTTGAAAAAAAAGTTTCGTTTAAAGTTTTCTGAATAACTCTTGTATCAGTCCTCAAGAGTGTTTGAAAAATTGTTTTGGAAGCTTTTTGAAAGTGTCGGTGTGAAAAGGTTTTTGATTTGTTTTTGAAGAGAGCAAGTATCTATGAGTTATCTACCTACCCTAAGGAATTAAGCTGTGTAGAAGTCCTTTAGGTAGTGCCATCCCACCATTGAGAGGTAGGTAGCACCACCGTTGGAGGTGTTCGGGTCAATTCGAGTTTAGGGACAATATGGTCACCGAAGCAATAGTTAGGACACCTTAGAAGCTACCCTTATGTCCTTGATCCTTTTTTAATCCGAGGCAACCGTTTCGAGGCAACTATTCTGAGGCAACTGTTTCGAGGCAACTATTTCGAGGCAACTGGATCATGGACATAAGGACTTACTAAAACGTCCCATACTTGACGACCACGTTTCGAAGGCAACAGGTGAGGCGTACCCTAGAAGTGGTGCGTGAATCTGTGTGTTGTTTTCATGTTAACACTTATCTTTGATCATGGCATCGTGAGCTACGCTTGTTTTTAATTAACCATACATTCTTTCATGCAATTAGAATTTAAGAGTGCGGAAATTTAAATGCGAAAAGATAAATCCTACGCTATTACAAGGCGCGGGTCTATACATCGCCAAAGTACAAAGACCCGTTTGGTAAAAATGCGGAAAGTAAATAAACGCGGTAAACCTAATTACTATTACATCCTTGAGCAGTTACATAATATTCAAAAAGAAAAAAAGAATAACGTGCGAAAGAATAAAAGTTAGGACGTCCGAGGGTTTTGACCCTTTTGAAATTAAATTGAAATTAAAGTCTAATTATTATTTAATTAAAGAAAAGTGTTTTTTATGTTTTTATATTTAACATGGATATAAGGAAAAAAGGAATTAAAGAAAACCCTAGTTCTAATATATTTTAATTATTAAGAAAAAGAAATATTAAAGGTATTCTAATTTACTAATTAATTAATGTACATGTTTATTTACAAAAATAAATAGTAATTATAATAATAAAAAAAATGAGGAAAAATTGATTAAGAAAAAGATGAAATGTCAAAAACCTAATTCTAGATATTTTTTATTTATTAAGAAAAAGATTAAAGTTTAAAACCTAAATTAACTAAATTAATTATTAACATTTATTTACAAAAATATTTTAGTGATGAATTAATAATAATTAAATATATTTTACATTTTTTTGATTTTTTTGTTTTTTATTATGAAAATTAATTATTTGAGGGGAATTAAATAAAAATAATTAAGGCAATTAAAAGAATTAAAAAGAAAAAGAAAATGAAAATATACAAACAAGGGGGGTGTATGGCCCATTATGGAGGTAAGATTGGAGTAATTCAAGCCCACTGAAGCATAAGCTCATTTGACTTTTCTGATCATGTGTATGATTGTTGACTGGAGTGCACCATAGAATCCACCTTCTGACCATTGGATTACTCATCAGGGCCACTTGGCAAGCATAGGCATGAGCGTATATGGTAGGCCATGGAATGAGTGTTGCACTAGAACACATTGAAACAAAAATTATTAAGCATATGGGGGACCTGGGAATCGAACCCAAGTCCCAATGCCTGCAGTACACGTCCCTTGCCAATTGATCTATTGCGTTTGTTTGT
The DNA here is from genome assembly GCA_948472305.1 of Vicia faba. Classification (NCBI taxonomy): domain Eukaryota; kingdom Viridiplantae; phylum Streptophyta; class Magnoliopsida; order Fabales; family Fabaceae; genus Vicia; species Vicia faba. The sequence continues at coordinate 414,576,928 of OX451740.1, read as the reverse complement.
ATATAATACAATAAAGAAACATAATATATAAAATATGCCCATTATGCTGAAATATTAAAAAACCGCGCCAAAGTTTGAACGCTCCTATCACGCTCAGACACCTTAGCTTCTTCTTCATCTTTTTCCTGTAAACATAAAACAAGTAGCGGGGGTTTTAAACCCCCACTAAGCACAGCCATGAAAAATAGCGAATAGAAGATGCCTTAATATAAAAAGGGCGCGATTGTTTCAAACGATTCATCTTGTTGCCACGAATTCAGTTGTATAAGTTTGGTGGTCTAATTTTACCATATATGAGAAACCCTATTTTGAAGCTTCTGAAACCCTAGGTTTCATCCATGGCAGATTTTGATACAAGCATCTTTAGAACAATTAAACTATGCCAAAAGTTTCAGAAGGTCATTAGTAGCATGAATCAATAATCAAAACACATGAATGATGCGTGGAAATTAAAATTCGATTATGGACATTTTTGTGAAAAACGCGATGTTGTTCTACCGTTTCTTTGAGTATGGAGACTTGTTCTTGATGCCAATAGTTTCCTGGAAGGTCCAGCAACGTGTTGGAATACTTTTTATGCTTTGAAACGTCCTACAACTATGATTTCAGTGTCAAGTTTTTTTTTGAAATTTTGCAATTTGGTTATCTCTTCTCAGCAGCTTTTTTCGTGTGTCTCTGAATTAGGTTTCCTTGTGCATAAGTATGTGAAGGATTCTAGGTCAAGAAAGAGCCCAAAAATCCATGAATTGATGATTTGGATATTTGATTTCCAATCATATATTTTCTAATCTTTTTCCATTGAAATCTTGCCAAATGTGGATGATCTTGTCCCCTTGGATGATGCACGAAATCTTTAGCATATAATGAGTGTATTTGCTGCACAAAAAGATTTGAAAGGCATTATTTGATATTTTTCTCATAATTAAATCTAATTAAATGAATTAATAATAATAAAAATTCAATTAATTAATTAAAAATAATAAAATAAATCCCTTTGAGCTCAATGGGTCGTGCATAGGCTTTGGGTAATGGTTCAAGGAAGAATTTGAGGCCCATTAGCAATTTTGAAGTGTTTTAGGGAAAGTTGACTTTTGAAAATTCCCAAAAATTTCCCAACTTCTCCAATGCATATCTTGCTCAATTTTGAAGCTATGATCATGTTCTTGGACATTTTGGAAAGGTCTTGAAGTCCTCTAACCAATGCCTTTGGTCCCTTGTCATTTTGATTTACCGATCTCAAGTTATGGTCTTTGACTTAAAGTGCCTTTTTGTTGACTTTTGAAAATGACCTATAATGTTGAAATTGATAACTTTTTGTGAGAGCATTTCTTGGACTTGGAGTGTGAAGATGAGTTGTAGGAAATGTCATCCCCTTCAAAATGAGCTTTGGATGGGATTTTTCTGATGAACCATGAAGAAGTTATGCCTTGGTCAATTTGCAGTTGACTTTTCAACTGTCCCAAAATAGAAACTTTTGGCATCTTGATGATTTTTGAGCCATGCTTTGAGAATCATGATCAAGAATTGATCAAATGATGATTGTGGCCTCAAAATAAGATGTTGACCAAAAATTTTGACTTTTGACTGTCAAATGACCATTTTGCCCCTGCAGTTGACTGTGGAGCAATTAGGGTTTTTGACTGTGCAACTTGATGCTGTGAGTCTTGGAACTTGACATGTAGGTGCTTGGAAATGTATATGGGCATGTGGGACTTGATTGGACCCTTGGAAACCTCATTTTCTTTGCAGGAACCAAAACCCTAATTTTGACTGTGTTAGGAGACAATTGGACTGTGCAATCCTTGAGGGATTTTGAAGCTTGATCTTTGCCAAATCTTTGAAGAATATGGGAGGGCAAATTTTGGGGTACAACAGATTACAAAAGGGGTTCAAGTGTTTGAATCACTTCTATATGGTGTATAGATGATGTTGAATGATTTAAATGGAAAACGCACAAGTGGATTATGAGTTTGGTGTTCAAGGTCAGAAGTTGCCACAAAAATGGAGTTTTGATGCAAATTCTGGTTTGAGGGGGTATGAGAGTGTTTTGAGGGCTATGAATTCGTGTGTTGGCTTGTAAATAACCTCTATATTTATAGAGAAAAGGTTTGAGGGCTTATAGTAACCATAAATTCAAGATAGCATGTTATGGTCTTGAGGCTTGGTTTTGAAGTAACTTGGAGAAACATTGTTACAATGCATAGTAGGGTGGTTGATAGGCTATAGATGGTCGCTTCTTGGTTCTGAGATGTTTTGAAATCAGAAGTAACAGTGTATGGGCTCAAGGAGAGTTGACATTGTGTATAAAGCAACTTTTCTAAAATGGAAGTGTGCACTTTGTTCCAATAATGGAAAATTAGTTTGGACAATGGCTCAAACACTTGGATAATGTTTCAATCAGTTGTGTAAACATTTAACTATGGAGTGATTTACAAGTTATAAGCCTTTAAAGCAAGGTTTATGCAGCATGGCTTGGAGATTTTATCTCATGTTCATCACAAATTGACCTATAATTCAAGAATGGGATCCCAACTTCATCTCTTCGAATCTCTTAGCTCGAGCATGATAAAAATATGTTCTTGGACATTTTGGAAAGTGTGAAACATTTTCTAAAACCTTCATGTTGACCACTTTGGCTAAATCAACTTGGAACTTGGTGAAAAATTGCCAAGAAGTTGGGGGAAAAATCTGACCGAACTTGTTGAAAATTTCACTAAGTGTTTTGATAAAAATTTCATAACTTTATGGGCCTATATCTCCTAATCCAAGCATTTTTTGGACATGAAACTTCAAGGACAAAGTTTTAGTATTCATTATGCTCTCAAACTTTCATGTTGAAAATTTTCCTTGAATCATCTTGCATCTTAGTGAAAAATAGTCATGAAGTAGTGATTTTATTAAGGACAAAAACACTTAGAATTTTTCTAAGTATTGGAAATTTTGACTTTTGTTGACTTTGTTGATTCTTATTGATCAAGTTTGATATTTTTTAATGTCTTGATGATTATTGATCTTTGAAATTCAATGTTGACCAAAAAAGTCAAAGTTTGACTTTTGTGTGATTGTTGACTTTTCATCAGTTGATTCAAATTTTCAACTATCAATCACTTGATATTTAGACATGATTTCAGCCATGAAATTAGATCAAGATATTGTGTTTGAGTCCTTAAGATCATGCCTAAAGTCATTAGGTCATTTACTAGGTCAAAAGTTAATGATCAGTCATTCTCAGTCAAAACCCTAATTTTGACAATTTTGCCCCTTTGATGATCTAAAGGCTTTTCTTGAGGAATCATGATCAACCCTTGATCAAATGATGAATAAGACTTCAAAATGTTTATGTTGACCAAAAATATTGAAGTTTGCCTATATTTTGACCACAATTGACTTTTTACCTAATACAACTAATTTTCAGTCATTTGAGCAATTGACTGAGCAAATTTGTGATGCAAGACTTGAAACTTGGTATGAGCATTCTTGGAGTCTTGTGATGAACCATGAAATCAATTGGGGCATTGGAAGTCCAATTTTCCTTGATAAAACCAAAACCCTAATTGTAGACCCAATGCTTAGGAGGTGAGCTTGTCTAATCAGCTCTTGAGAATCTTTGGCATTTGAGAACTTTTTGTGAGAAATATCTTGAAGAAAAGGGAGGGAAAATTTTGGGGTACAACACCCACATATGTTGAAAAATGGTTTGGTTGCGAGAGGTTTAGTGAAAATATCAGCAAGTTGATTTTTACTATCAACATGCTCGAACACAACTTTCCTTTTTTCAACATGATCATGAAGGAAGTGGTGTCGTATCTCAATATGTTTAGTGAGAGAATGTAGAACATGATTCTTGGTTAAATTATTGGCACTAGTGTTGTCGCACATGATGGGAATACATGAAAGTTTAATGTCAAAATCAAGTAATTGTTGTTTTAGCCACAAAATTTGAGCACAACAACTACCGACAACCACGTATTCTGCCTCGGTCGTTGACAAAGCCACAAAACTTGATTTTTTCAATGCCAACTAACCAAGGTTTTATACCCCAAAATTTTCCCTCTCACTTCTCAAGAATTTGCTCACAAGATCTCCCTTGACTCAAGACTGAATTAGGGTTTGATCAACTCAAGACACCTCCTTAAACACTGATGACCAAAATTAGGGTTTGAGTTTGCACAAGGATTTTTGGACTTCCAATTCCCCATATGATTTCCATGGATCATTTTGGACCCCCAAGGTTACTCATGTCAACTTTCAAGCCTTGAATCACACTTTTGCTCAATCAATTGAGCAGTTGACCTAAAAATCAACTGTATTGGGGAAAAAGTCAACCATGGCCAATTTACAGTCAAACTTCATAATTTTTGATCCACATCAACATTTCAAACTCATAGGTATCATTTGATCAAGTTTGGACCAAAATTCCTCAAGAAATTTGATCAAATCTCCAAAAGGGCAAAATGGTCAAAATTAGGGTTTTGACTGGGAAAGGGCAATTTCTGATTTTTGACCTAGAAAATGATCAATTGGTTTAAGGCATGACCTCAAGAGTCCAATTGCATCATTTTACCTAATAACATGGTTCAAAACATTGCAAGTCCATTGGATTGACAGATGAATTTTGCAATCAACTGATCAAAAGTGAACTGTATACTGAAAAGTTAAACTTTGACTCTTTGGTCAAATTCAAGTGAAAAAGATCATAATTCATCAAAACATGTCAAAATATGAAACTTATTCATCAAGAAATCAAAAAGTCAAGATTTCATTTTGAAATGTCAAAGTTTCTAAACTTAGAAATTTTTCTAAGTGTTGGAAATTTCATGTTTTTTCATAACTTTGAGCAAAATTTTCACCATGATGCAAGAGGATTCAAGACAAACTTCCAACATGAAAGTTGTAGATAACCATGATATCTACAACATTTCGTTACACAACTTATCCTAAATATGCTTGGATTTCAAGTTATAAATTCATGAAGTCATGACATTTTCGTTTAACACTTAGAAATTTTCGGCAGTTTTTGTCAGGTTTTTATCCCAACTTCTTGGCCAATTTTCATCAAGTTCCAGTTTGATTTAACAAAAGTGGTAAACATGAAAGTTGTAGAGGGTGTTTCAAGATTTCCAAAACATCCAAGAGCATGAATTTATCATATTTGAGCTAGGAGATTCAAGAGCATGAAGTTGAACATCCATTATTGAGTTGCAAGTCATTTTAGTGAAGAACACATAACAAAACTCTTATGATTTGCTGTATAATCTTATGTTGCAGGCCTCCCTGCTTGCAAATATCATCATAATTTAATGTTTACACAAGATCTTGAACTATTACCCGAGTGTTTAAACCATTGTCCAAAAGATCTTTCCATTTATGGCATAAAGGCACCATTGCTATTCTTGAAAAGCAAGCTTTTTGTACAAAGTTTGTCTTGAGTGCATACCTTGCTTGTTGCTGATTATACTCCACCATATAGCTCCTATATACCAGAAACTTTGGTACTTCACCTTGGGACTATGGAGTACTTGACATAGTTTGATTTTTGTAATCCAACCAAACCATAACATGCTGTCTTGCAAACCTAGTCAGCTCATATGCACAAACCTCCTGCCTATAAATAGAAGAAGCATTTGCAAGACAAAGAGGTTAGAAAAAGGATAGAGAGAAAATCCAGAATTTATATTGGTAAACCCTCAAAATCTCATATTCATAAGTGCTATAACCGTCCACAAAACTTCCTCTCTTGAGTTTTAAAGTCCAAACCTTTGAACCTCTCATAACTTGCAAATTCTGTCCAACCATCTAAACACTCCACATACATCATATAGAAGTTGTTCAAACACAATAAAAACTTATGTAACATCACTATCATCACTTCGCAAGCTCAACAACAGGCCATACAACAGCTCAAACTCAAAGCACAAATTTCAGTTTCAAGGTAAGTTTTCTTGATTTGGAATTCTTCATACAAGCATCATTAATGGTTCATTTGTTAAGATAAAATGTAGATATCATTTCCTTGAAGCTAACCATATGCTTGCTTTTCATTTTCACTAACCATGTGTTGAGAATTGACTTTTACATGTAGCAAAACAGTGATAAAAACAAAAAACAGCAGTTATGCATCGACACAAAATGCTATGAATCGACACATATTATGTCCAAAACAGGTTATGAGCCGATGCAAACTATTATGTGTCGACACGAAATGTTGCATGCGTCGACACGAAATGCAAATGTGTTGACTCATACTGAGTTAATTTTCATTTTTCAGCAGCAAGGAAGTTTTCATATCAATACGTAATGGCATGCGTCAATACATAAACTGTTTTTGTATCAATACGTAATGGCATGCGTCAATACATAAACTATTTTCGTATCAATACATAATGGCATGCGTCAATACGTAAACTATTTTCGTATCAATACATAAGTGTATTTGTCAATACATAAAAAATCTTCAAAACAATTTTCTTTTTTATTTTATTTTATTTTATTTATTTATTTTTGTACATTATTTATTCATTCAATATGGTTGTAATAGTAAATTAGGATTTATTTGCTTTCATCCCCCCATTTGTAAATTTGTATCCCCATCCCCCAAATGATGTAATAACGTAGGATTTTAATTTCCGCAACTTATCACTTTAATATAATTGTTAGTAATTAGGGTGTTATGGCAAGATAAAATCAACAAGTAGAAAACCCTAATACAAGACAAAACAAGCATGAAAATAAATACACTTCACACAAGCACCCATATGGTAAAATCCACTTGGTTGCCTTATAAATGGCCATATTATGCATGAGAGGTATCTTAGCAAAAACAATTAAAATACAAGATCATAGTCCCTCGATGACGCTACGAATGTTGCCTTACAAATGATTTTAGTCCCTTAAAAAAAGCTAAGATACCTTGCAACATTGCTAATCATGGTTATACGATGACCCGCGCCCGTCCCGTTTACATCCAAAGATAGGGTTGCTTACCAAATCAATGGTAAGACAACAATGTCAAAGGAAAAGAAAATGAACAAGAAAGACATTTGAGTAGGTAGATTACTTTTAGTTACTTGCTCCATTTTAAAACAAATATCCTTTCTATTTTCAAAACAAACACACACATTTCCAAACATCTTACAAACATTGAAAACATTTTCAAAAAGATCAACATCTTTGTATACATTATTACGAACGAGAATCATTACAAAGATTGCCTAAACCAATGGCCTATTTTACAAAACACTTTCAAAACCACACAAAGCACAATTTCAAACAAAAGCAAGTGATCTAGCAAGTAACTAAGAGCCCATGGAAAACCATGGATAAAAAGGGTGCTAATACCTTCCCTTTTTATAATCTACCCCCCGAACCCAAGAAACAATCTCAAAGGTATTTCCTATGCTTTTTCACCTTTCCTTTTGGATAAAAGAAAAGTGGGTGGCGACTCTTGCTAACCGCAACATTTGCAATAAAACGCAAAACGCCCAAGTCAGTTCTCCCACTGTGCCAAAGAACTGGCGACTCTGCTGGGGAATTAACTTTAAAAGTGGGGTTACCTTAGGGATAGATCACATTTACTTGCTTACATTGTTTGACTTGTATGCTTTACATTATGGTTCTTTATTTGGGTTTGAATCCTCTACCCGGATTTGGGATACATTATAGGTAAGTAGAAATACGTTGTGGAAATTGTGCAGGGTATACCTACATGGTCTAAGCAATAGCTACGTTAGTGTGACATATTTGTGGGTATCGGTAGCCTTTGAGTTAATCAAAGAGAATACGGGGCCGCTGAGTGATGTCATGAAGCACTAATGAACTTCTAGAACCTTTACTTGACCAACTTGGCCTTTAGGATGTAGTGAGATGACCGACTTTGGTGCAGTCCAAGGTTGGTAGATACTCGATACTACACTCATTGAGGTTTGGTTTCTTGGGATGTTTCGGTCGCCATTAAAGAGTCTTGTGCTGAAACAATGACCAAGGAAACAATCCAGTGATATTGAGCTCCTTAGAACCCGGTTACTATTATTAGGACAGGTTGAGCCAACTAAACTTCAAGAGGGTACTTACCTATAAAACCCCGTGCAAGCCTAAAACTAAGGACTTGTTTGCTTTACTTGTATATGCATACTTGTACATAACATCATGGAAATCATGAACATCATATACATCCACTAACCATTTCAAGGATTTTTGGATTCATCTTTATTCTTGTTTTGTAGGATATGGATTCACTTCGCAGGAAAACTATTCAAGTCAACCTTGTGAGAATCCCTCCACAACTTAAGGAGCTAGTTTCAAGAATTCCTGAAAAATCTCCATTCACCGAGAGACATGGTCGTCTACTCAACTTGGTCACCTCCAACACAGATGAGGACACGATGAAAGTGCTTTTTCAGTTCTTTGATCCTTTACACCATTGCTTCACCTTCCCCGACTATCAACTTGTGCCTACTTTGGAAGAATTCTCCCAAATCTCTAGGATTCACATTCTCAATCAACTACCTTTCAACGGTACGGAAAGAGATCCAAAGCCAGAAGAGATTGCTCAAGCTCTACACTTGCACTCATCTGATGTCACAACCCATTGGGAAACAAGGAGTGGTGTCAGAGGTTTCTTAGCAAAGTTCCTATTTGAGAAAGCCCAAAGTTGTTGGAATTCCTTAGACTTACAAGAATTTGAGGAAATTGTGGCTCTCCTCATCTATGGGATGGTTTTGTTTCCAAATCATGACCATCTCATAGATGTGAACACCGTCAAAATCTTCATATCACGCAACCCGGTGCCTACATTTCTAGGGGATATCCTACACTCTTTTCACACTCGCACAATGAGGAAAAGAGGTGTCCTTATGTGTTGCACTCCTCTCTTGGCAAGATGGTTTATTTCTCATCTTCCCCAATCTGTATTAAAGAATGAGCAAAGTTCAAGGTGGTCGCAAAGGTTGATGACGCTCAAACATTCAGACATTAATTAGTGCTCTCGATCCAAAGAGAATGTTATCATTGTCGACCATTATGGAGAATTCCCTAATGTCCCTTTACTTGGCATTAGGGGAGGTATCACCTACAACCCATGCTTAGCCTTAAGGCATTTTGGTTATGCCCGAAGGGATGGCCCGCACGAGATGTTGATTCAAGGTTTGGTATTCGACTACGAAAACAACGATCAAGGTCTTCACTAGAGATTTATCCAAGCTTGGAGGATCAAGGTCTTCGCCAGAGATTTATCCAAGCTTGGAGGATGCTAAACAAGGTGGATAAAAAGACTTTGGGACACAAGAATTCCATCCTTCTTGAGCCTTACCTCAAATGGGTACGAACTCACACTCAGAATCTTATGATGCCTTACCCCTCCATTCTCCCGATAATCATTGAGCCTGTCATGGAGGGAGACATTCCATATACTATCCTACATCCTGACATGCCCATATCTCTTGAAGACCTACAAAGGGATTGGATACAACTCAAAGGGGAGCGAGATACTTTCGAAGCCCAATTCTACGCAAGCGAGAAGAAGGTTTTGGAGCTCACTAGGCTACTTCATGAGGAGCAGACTTTGAATGCCTACATTGCACCAAAGCGGATGCGCGCTACTTTTCTATCTTAGAGCTTTTGTATTATTTTTCCCAAGGGGCATTGATGTACTCAAACTTTATCTTATTAATATAACGTGTGTTTCCTTTTTGCCTAAAGCGAATTTGAATCTTTGAAATCCTTGAAAACATTGCATATGCATATACCATTCATCATAACATAAGCAGGTTTTTGAAACAAGTCTCCTCATCTCTCTTTTGTTTATTTCAGTAAGATGGATCTCGAGAAAACAGTGAAAGATCTTCAAGCTCAGAATACGCAGTTTCAACAGTTTCTCATGACCCTAGCCAAGGGGCAAGAAGAGTTGAAGACTCTGCTGACTGGAGAGAGGAAAAAGAAAACAAAGAAGGTAATCGGAGTCTTAAACATGGGAAGAAGATTTCATGGGTAGACAAGAAGGAATTTGGACTTTGCAACAACATCCGGAGAAGGAGAGGGGAAAGGAAAGGAAACAGTTGTCCCGTAAGAATCAGAAGAGGAGGAAGAAGACGAGGACTACTCTGAGGAACAATACCCTCCAACTGATGATAAGTATAAACATCTCGAAGAGCGATTGAGCGCGATGGAAATCCAAAAGGTACCAGGCTTGGACTTTGAGGAATTGGGTTTAGTGTCAGGGATTGTGATTCCTCTGAAATTTAAAGCACCTGTATTCGCTAAATATGACAGAGTTTCATGCCCTAAGATGCATATCCGGTCATATGTGAGGAATATTCAACCCCATACCGCTGATAAAGACTTATGGTGCACTTCTTCCAAGACAGTCTGTCTGGGACTCAACTTGACTAGTTCTACCAACTAGAAAGGGCTAATGTTCACAATTGGGAAGATCTTGCTGCATCTTTCTACAAGCAATACCAGTACAATGCTGATTTGGCGCCTACCCATACTCAACTCTAGAGTATGGCCATGGTGTCCAATGAAGGTTTCAAGGACTATGCATAAAAATGGAGAGATTTGGCTGGATGAGTTCAACCCCCTCTGTCTGAGAGATAATTGGCAGACATGTTCTTGGGCACCTTGTTTGGTCCCTTCTTCAATCATTTAATCGAAAGTTCATCTGCAGGCTTTACTGAACTAATATTGACCGGAGAGAGGATAGAAGCCGGTATAAATAATGGAAAGATTCAGAAAGACACATCTTCTTCTACAACTGTAAGGAAGCCCTTTTATCGGAAAGAAAGAGGTAGTTGTTGTATATCCGCAAAGAAACCAAGATAGGACTGAACGCCGACCAATGGTGGGGGCCGTTATGATTCCTAATCCTGTAACTGATCAACAAAACAGTAATCGACCAAGGGTGGAAAGGCCAGTCAGGAAATTCACCAGAATTAACATGACCTTGTCTCAAGTACTACCACATCTTCTGATATCCAACTTGGTGACCTTGAAAGAAGCTTCGAAAAATCCCAATACAACATCCCCTTATTATCATCCCAATTCCCGTTGCGCATATCACTCTGAAAGTTCTGGTCATGATACTAATAACTGTTGGGCCTTGAAGAACAAAATACAAGACCTCATTGAAGCAAAAGAAATTGAGTTTGATGTGCCCTAGAAGTCAAATGTCATTTCTGCTCATATGCCCAAACATGGTCACAATGCCAATGCCATTGAAGAAGGATTGTTTGTTACTTCAGTTAAGGAACTCATGACCCTACTTCTGACTGTTAAAATGAACTTGTTGAATGTCAGAGTGTTCCCGGGTTGTGATGAAGATTGTCGTTTCTGTTTATCCTCACCGACTAGCTGTCCTTTGTTGAAATTAGGCGTTCAGTGCCTGATGGATAACAAAGAGATTTTGTTTGAAAAGACTCCTGTTACATCTATTACTTTTAAAGATGTTTCTATCATTACCATTTCCGCCAATTCTTCCAGGGTCTCCACCAAAAGACCCGTTAGAATTATATCAGTTCCGAAAGCAGCTCCTTTAATAATCACAATGCCTGGGTCAGTCCCGTATGAATCAGACAAAACCGTGCCGTGGAATTACGGAGGGGACATTTACTACCATGGCATCAAGCAAGACTGGCCGGCTGCCGAAGAGATAAATTCCGAGAAAGAAGACTCTGACATCAGTAATATTGCCGGAACTAGCAAAATTACCCGAAGTGGTAGGATCTTTTCTCCAGAAATTGCTCCCCCAAAAGCAGTTTCTGGACCCGTAATTATCCCTGTGGCTGCTCCAAAGGTTGATCCCATACCCATAATCATCTCTGCAAGTACTCCTATTGACGAAGACGTTACAACCTCTGTAATCATTCTTACTGACACTCCTGCTGCCGAATTAACCGAGACTCGAGGAAAAGGTGTTATGGTTGAGCTTGTCCGGATGAAGACTCAATCATTGACTATCCCTGAGGCCTCCAAGAAAGAAATGGAGGAGATCCTAAAAATTATAAAGAGAAGCGACTACGATGTAGTTGAACAACTGGGGCAAACTCCCTCTAAAATCTCCATGCTGGCATTACTACTGTGTTCCGAGGCGCATGCGAAAGCCTTGGTGAAGTTCTTAAAAACCACCTATGTACCTCAAGAGACATTTGTTGATCAATTTCAAGATTACATGGCCAGCCTAACAGCGGACAATGGTATAGGTTTTTCAGATGCTGATCTGACACCGAGGGGAAGAAAGCCTAATGAGGCATTGCATGTCTCAGTGGAATGTAGGGGCACCACTTTGGCGCATGTTTTGGTGGACACTGGCTCATCTTTGAATGTATTACCCAAAAAAGATCTTGATAGACTTGACTGTGAGGGGTTAACTTTGAAGCCAAGCAACATAGTGGTAAGGGCTTTTGATGGCTCGAAGAGGATGGTACATGGGGAGGTGGACATTCCCATAAAGGTTGGAACCCAAACCTTCAATTCAACTTTTTATGTGATGGACATCCGCCCTTCATACTCCTTCCTGCTAGGACGACCATGGATCCACAATGTTGGCGCTGTTACTTCTATGTTGCACCAAATATTGAAGTATCCAGTTCAAGGAAATATTATCACCGTACATGGAGAGGAAGAATACATGATCAGCCATCTCAATTCCTTCAAATATGTGGAATTGGACGGTGAATTCATTGAAACTCCATTTCAACACTTTGAAGAGGTTCCTCAAGAGGTGGCAGTGACTAAGGTTTTTCCCAAGATTACAAGGCCTCCACTCTGGATGTCATCACTGAAAGATGCTAAAGAAGTGGTGGAAGAAGGTGGATGCACTGTTTGGGGACAACTCCCAGATATCCCATATAAGTCTGACAAGTTTGTCCTAGGTTTCATTTCAAGTGCTCAAAAGGTTGTACGCCGTGCCCGTGCTGGAGGGCCACCCTTGAAGATCAGAAACCGTGAAGTCAACACAGTGGAAGATGGTGAAGATGGTTGCAACCTGGAGGAATGGATCTTCCCAACTGTCAATGGAGGGCTCAACAATTAGGAGGCTAGAGACTTCGTCCCAATCACTTTCATCCCTCAGTAATTTGTCTTTACATTTTGTTGGATATGTAATATTCAAAACAATTCGCACTCTTAAAACCTTGTGTCTTACCTGAGGCACAATGGTCCATTTGTAAGGGTTATTATCTCATTTTTCATATGACATCAATAAATCATGGACGTTTTCGCATACAAACTTTTGTGCTCATTGTTTTTCTTTTACATTTTACTTTCTTTCAAAGATAGTTATACCCTTACACACACCCACACTCACAATGCAGGTATACATCCATTCTGGATCCCATGGGTAACGATACTGCTATGGCCTTTGGTGACTATGAGAATCTAATCTACCAAGTCGAAGATGAAGGTGAGGAAGATTGTGAAGTACCAGGGGAACTTTCCAGACTGCTACAACAAGAAGAGAGAACCATTCAGCCTCACGAGGAACCCGTGGATACGATCAACCTAGGTACCGAAGAAGATAAAAAAGAGGTCACGGTGGGTGCCAATCTGGAACCCAGTATCAAGAAGCGTCTGATTCAGTTGTTACATGATTATGTCGAAGTCTTTGCCTGGTCATATGAAGGCATGCCAGGACTTGATGAAGATATTGTGGTACATCGTCTGCCTACAATAGAGGATTATCCGCTAGTAAAACAAAAGGTTTACCGCATGAGGCCTAATATGTCAGAAAATATTAAAGCAAAGGTCATGAAGCAATTCAACGCTGGATTCTTGGTTGTCTCCTCTTACCCCCAATGGGTTGCCAATGTTGTTCCCGTGCCCAAAAAGGACGGCAATGTGCGAATGTGTGTGGACTACAGAGATTTGAATAGGGCAAGCCCTAAGGATGATTTTCCAATCCCCCACATTGATATCCTAGTTTACAATACGACACAATGCAAAGTATTTTCCTTCATGGACAGATTCTCAGGTTACAACCAAATCAAAATGGCGCTTAAGGATATGGAGAAAACAACATTTGTCACACAGTGGGGCACTTTCTTCTATAAGGTGATGCCATTCGGACTAAAAAGTGCTGGGGTAACCTATCAGTGTGCCATGGTAGCTCTATTTCACGACATGATACATCACGGAATAGAGGTCTACATGGACGATATGATAGCCAGATCACAAACAGAAGAAGAGAATCTTGATCACTTACAGAAAGTGTTTGATAGAATGAAGAAGTACAAGCCGAGGTTGAATCCAAACAAATGCACGTTTGGGGTACGGCCTGGTAAACTCTTAGGCTTTGTCGTCAGCAACAAAGGTATCAAGGTCGATCCTTCCAAAGTTAAAGCAATACAAGAGATGCTTGTTCCTCATACTGAGAAGGAAGTCAGAGGATTCTTGGGACGTTTGAACTATATTGCCAGATTCATTTCTCACCTAACATCTACTTGTGAGCCAATCTTCAAGCTATTGAAGAAAGATCAAGTAGTCAAGTGGAATGACAAATGCCAAATTGCTTTTGACAAAATCAAAGAATACTTACAAGAGCCTCCTGTGTTGATGCCACCAGTCGAGGGAAGACCGTTGATTATGTATCAGACTGTTTTAGAAAACTCAATGGGGTGTGTATTGGGGAAGCATGACGAGTCTGTCCGAAAAGAGCACGTTATTTACTACATGAGCAAAAAGTTTATCGAATGTGAAACCAGATATTCACTGCTCGAGAAAACTTGTTGCGCTCTGGCATGGGTTGCTCGCCGTCTAAGACAGTATATGCTGACTCATACTACCTTGTTGATATCTAAAATGGATCCGATAAAATATATCTTTGAGAAGCCTGCTCTTTCTGGGAGAATAGCGAGATGTAAGATGATCCTGACAGAATATGACATACAATATACTACCCAGAAAGCTATAAAGGGCAGTGTATTAGCCGATCACCTTGCTCACCAAGCTATAGAAGACTACCAGTCCATGAAGTTCGAATTTCCGGATGAAGACATCATGACATTAGACAACTGTAAAGAATTCAGGCCATATGACAGACCTGAACAAGGATCCTGATGGACCCTATTCTTTGATGGGGCATCTAACGCACTCGGAAATGGTATTGGTGTTGTACTCATATCTCCGGAAGGATGTCATACTCCCTTTACTGCCAGAATTTGCTTCAATTGTACAAACAACATGGCGGAATACGAAGCGTGCATCTTCGGTCTCAGAGCTGCCATAGACTTGGGGATCAAATCCTTGGATGTTTTCAGAGACTCAGCTTTGGTTATCAGCCAGATCAAAGGGGAATGGGACACCAAACACCCTAACCTTATTCCTTATAAAGAACATGTTTTGACATTGCTACCACATTTTGAGAAGATTACCTTCGAGCATTTCCCGCGAGAAGAAAATCAGATAGCAGATGCACTAGCCACAATGTCATATATGTTTAAACTTAATTGGGATAATGGGGCTCCCTAGATCACCATCGAACGAATGGATGAACCAACAAACTGTCATGAGATTAATACTGAAGAAGTAGTGGACCAACCTTGGTTTCACGAAGTCAAGAGGTATCTCGAGGCTCAAGAATATCCAGAAGGAGCTTCAATCAATGACAACAAATTCTTAAGGAGATTCTCTGCTAAGTTCTTCCTTAGTAACGACATCTTGTATAAATGCAATCATGACTCTGTGTTACTTCGGTGCGTAGATAAGGTTGAAGATAAAAGGATCATGGCTAAATTAAATGAAGGCTCTTTTGGTACCCATTCCAGCGGGCATACGATGGCAAAGAAAATCCTACGGGTAGGCTATTACTCGTCTACCCTGGAAGAAGATTGTTATCAACACTCTCGAACCTACCATAAATGCCATATTTATGCAGATAAGGTGCACGTGCCTCCGGTTCCTCTGAATGTCCTGATGGCTCTGTGGCTCTTTACTATGTGGGGAATATATATGATTGGGGAAATCAAGCCGACAACCTCCAATGGACACCGCTTCATCCTAGTGGCCAATTACTATTTTACAAGGTGGGTGGAGGCAGCTTCCTTCACTTCTGTCACCAAGAACATTGTTTCCCGCTTCATCAAATAAAACCTTATATTCCGATACGGTATCCCGGAAAGAATCATCACTGACAATGGTACAAATCTCAACAACACTATGATCACCGCCTTGTGTGAGCAATTCAAGATTCAGCATCACAATTCATCTCCCTATCGACCAAAGATAAATGGTGCTGTCGAAGCTGCAAATAAAAACATTAAAAAGATCATACAGAAAATGACAGTCACATACAAAGACAGGCATGAGATGTTACCATTCGCTCTCCATGGATATCGTACCACGGCTCGCACATCAACCGGGGCAACACCCTATTCTTTAGTTTACGACATGGAGGTTATCTTGCCTATCGAGGTTCAGATCCCCTCTCTGAGGATTATGAAAGATGTAGGGCTAAACAAAGACGATTATATCTAGACTCGACTTGATCAACTGAGCTTGATTGATGAGAAGAGACTTATTGTTGTTTGCCATGGTCAAATGTATCAAAAACGGATGATCAAGGCTTTCAACAAGAAAATCAGACGCCAAGTGTATCAAGTTGGGGATCTAGTGATCAAACGCATCATCTTGCCACAAGGTGATCCTAGGGGAAAATGGACTCCTACCTATGAAGGACCATTTTTTAATCAAAAACATATTCTCCGGTGGGGCAATGATCTTGACCACCATGGATGGCGACGACCTGCCACACCCTGTGAACGCGGACATAGTCAAAAGATATTATGCATAAGAGACCCGCTAGGTTGACACACCTAAGCAAAATAAGGGCATCCCGGTGAACCAAAAGGTTCGGGAAAAAGTTAGGGATAAAACAAAAAAATCTATACACCCGGCAAGTTGAAAACCCAAAAGGGCGACTTGGGCAAAAAAGGGTTTCCCGGTGGAATGAAAACTCGAAAGGGCGGTCCAGGCAAAAGTTAGGGAATAAAGGCGTACGACTATGTCCCGTTGGATCACTTTATGGACAAACTTTGGCTTCCACTGACAAACTCAGAGGTTCTGATCAAATTCAATCATCTTCGGACAAGGCAACAAATAGACAAAACGCTCGGAGATACAAAGGCTATAGCAGGATGGAAACCCCATGGGATTATTACACATAGCTATCTTTTCTTTGTATCAAATTTCTCTTTTTTTCACGACAACATTCTCTTACTAGAATGTTTGTCTCCTTGTACAAAAATACTTATTCAAAGTCAATACAAAATATTCCTTTGAAAGTGAAAAAACTATTTGTCTTTTCTTTACGCTTGTTTTGTTTACAAAAACGTCCAATGATTCATTGTTGAGCATATGCATTTGAACATAATTACTGTTTACAAATAAACGAAATGAAAAGAGGAAATTACTGATGGGTTGAAAGGATAGGGAAATATCTCTAGGATATTCCATAGGTAATCCCCTGCAGCACGTCGTTTAAATCCCCAGCAGAACAAAGTTTCAAATTATTGATCCCCAATAGAAGTCGTAAAATTTCTCAGGATTCCCTAATAGGATTTTACAAGCAGCACATGGCATTTCCCTTACAACAGAGTTTATTTCTCTAAACGAAAATTCATCAACGCTTCGACTTCAAGACATGAAGACTTACATATCCTCAACAGCAGTCAGGGATTTATTTTCCCTAATCCAATAGCAGTGCAACAAATTAGCTCATATACGCATACATTGCATCCATATATCATCAACATTGATAAAACAAATGCATTATATCATACATTTCATGCAACATGACTCTTCATTTTAGCTAACATTTTACCCTTTTCAGGATAAGATTAACAGCTACCGATCACAAATGTTTAGAGTTTTCAGATACAGTACAAATACGCTCCAGACACTGATGCCATTCTGATACTCATTCAGAGCCTCTTCCAGATACAGTTCAGATACGCTCCAGACACGGATGCCAATTTGATACTCATTCAGAGCCTCTTCCAGATACAGTTCAGATACACTCCAGATACAGATGCCATCCTGATACTCATTCAGATTCAACTTTCAGATATGCTCTAGATACGGACGCCATTCTGATACTCATTCAGATTTCAACTTTTGATACAGTTCAGATACGCTCCAGACACGGATGCCATTCTGATACTCATTTAAATTTTAAGTTTTGATACAGTTCAGATACGCTCCCGATGCGAACGCCATTCTGATACTCATTCAGAGTCAACTTTCAGATATAGTACAGATATGCTCCAGACACGAATTCCATTCTGATACTCATTCAGATTTCAACTTTTGATACAGTTCAAATACGCTCCCGACGCGGATGCCATTCTGATACTCATTCAGATATCAACTTTTGATACAGTTAAGATATGCTCCCGACACGAATGCCATTCTGATACTCATTCAGAGTCAACTTTCAGATATAGTACAGATACGCTCCAGACACGGACGCCATCCTGGTACTCATTACTTCAGCTTACAAATTACAATTCAGTAATCACTTTTGGATGGCATCTACAAGCCCATCTCCGACAACTTTCTATCACCTCTCCAAATTTCATCTTTAAGCCCATTCCCTCAATCATCACATCACCGAGTGCAAATTTCTAGGCACTCTAGTGTCCAATAATATTCCACCTTCGAGTCACGAATGGCAAAACTCGCCAATCTAACTCTTCAGGCTTAAGAAGATTGAACAGGGGCAGCTGTTATACCCTAAAATTTTCCCTCTCACTTCTCAAGAATTTGCTCACAAGATCTCCCTTGACTCAAGACCGAATTAGGGTTTGATCAGCTCAAGACACCTCCTTAAGCACCGATGACCAAAATTAGGGTTTGAGTTTGCACAAGTATTTTTGGACTTCCAATGCCCCATATGATTTCAAGGAATCATTATGGACCTCCAAGGTTACTCATGTCAAGTTTCAAGCCTTGAATTACAATTTTGCTCAGTCAATTGAGCAGTTGACCTAAAAATCAACTATATTGGGGAAAAAGTCAACCATGGCCAATTTACTGTCAAACTTCATAATTTTTTATCCACATCGACATTTCAAACTCATAGGTATCATTTGATCAAGTTTGGACCATAATTCCTCAAGAAATTTGATCAAATCTCCAAAAGGGCAAAATGGTCAAAATTAGGGTTTTGACTGGTGTTGTACCCCAAAATTTGCCCTCCCATATTCTTCAAGAATTGCAAAGAGCATGCTTCAAAATCTCCCCAAAGGTTGCACAGTTCAAGGGCCTCCTAACAGTCAAAAACTAGGGTTTTGGTTCTGACAAAGAAAATGAAGTTTCCAAGGGTCCAATAAAGTCCCACATGCCTACAAACATGGTCAAGCATCCTCATACCAAGTTTCAAGACTTACAGCACAAAATTGCACAGTCAAAAACCCTAATTACACTACAGTCAACTGTAGGGGCAAAATGGTCATTTGACAGTCAAAAGTTCAAATTTTTGGTCAACATCTCATTTTGAAGCCATAAACATCATTTGATCAATTCTTGATCATGATTTTCAAGGCATGGCTCAAAAAGTCTCAAGATGCAAAAGTTTCCATATTTGGACAGTTGAAAAAGTCAACTGTAACTTGACCAAGGCATAACTTCCACATGGATTATCAGAAAAATTCCATCCAAAGCTCATTTTGAAGAGAAAGACATTTCCTACAACTCCTCTTCACACTTCAAGTCCAAGAAATGCTCTCACAAAAAGTTATCAATTTCAACATTATAGGTCATTTTCAAAAGTCAACAAAAAGGGACTTTAAGTCAAAGACAATAACTTGAGATTGGTAAATCAAAATGACATGGGACCAAAGGCATTGGTTAGAGGACTTCAAGACCTTTCCAAAATGTCCAAGAACATGATCAAAGCTTAAAAATTGAGCAAGATATGCCTTGTGGAAGTTGGGAAATTTTTGGATATTTTGAAAAGTCAACTTTGCTTCAAAAGCCTTAAAATTGCTAATGGGCCACATTTTCTTCCAAGATTCATCATCCAAAGCATGTGCACGACCATTTGGCCCAAAGGGGATTTATTCATCATTTTTATTTATTTATTTGAATTTTTAAATTACAATTAATTCATTTAAATTAAATAAAATATGGAAAAATACTAAACCAAAGTTTTTAAATCTTTTTGTGCAGAATAAACACTCCTTAAAGGCTTAGGATTCGTGCATAATCATTTTTGGAAGGTTTTGCCATGATTGGAATCAAATATTCATGGAAAAAGATTTGGAAGATATGCCATGAAAATCAAATATCTTTCCATCAATGCAAAGGGTTTTTGGATCAAAATCTTTACCCTAATCATTCCATACATAAGCCAGAAGCAAACCCTAGTGGAAAAGACCTCTAAGCTGCGCCCCATCTGAAGAACAAAGTTGGCATTTTTTTCCAAATTTTCAAAAACTGAAATCACGATTTCAAGGAGTTTCAAGGACAAATATTGATTCCATTGCATTCCTGAGACTTCAAGGAAAGTTTCTGGATCAAAACCATCATCTCTAACGCAAAGAATTGGTAGAACAACCCCGTCCTGTTCATACTTTTTTCCATATTCTTGCATCATGATTCACGCATTATTGTCAATTTTTAATGTTTGATTTATATTCAGTTAACCATTCTAAAGCTAACCATCTGTTTTAATTGAGTTTTCACGCATCCTATGAAGAATCACCATTGAAGCATTCTAGGTTTTCAGAGGTTCAAAAAGAGGGTTTCCTTGTTCTGGAAAAACTAGCCTACAAGACCAGGGCCATTAGAATCAGAAACTCACAACGATTAACATGGCATGCTCGCGCTCAATTTATCGTGCACTAATTCCTAATCGCTATTTTTTTATGCTGTAGTTAGTGGGGGTTCAAAACCCCCGCTATTTGATATATGTTTTCAGGCAAAAGCAAGGAATCAGTGGGGAAGACGATGCGTGGAAGAATACCATTGGTGGATTCAAATAATTAGCGCGTTTTTTTTGTTCTGTCCACTAACCCATTTTTTTATTATATTATTTAGTTTCCATTAGGTTAATGAATAAACGCGCTAGCTCGGATGGTGGAAAGTAACGTTGGCAAGCTTTGGGACCTGGGTTCGATTCCCAGGTCCCCTCACTTTATTCATATATTTTGTTTCCATTTAATCCTATGCAGTTTCAAGCCTCAGGGTCCACCATACGTCCATCATCCAGGCTTACCACGCGCTTACTGAGATCAATCAAAGGGCTATAATCTGAAGAACATCATAGGCATCAGTCAACGTGTACACACGCTTCCAGGAAAAGTCAAACAAGGCTTTGAATATTGGGCCAAATGGCTGAATCACACCTCCAATTTGGGACAACAAACCCCCATTGTTTGCTTTCTTTCACCCTTTTATTTTTTTATTTTTATTTGCTTAATTCAATCTTAATTTAATTCATCAAATTAATATTTCCATAATATAAAAAGATAACAAAAAAATCAGGAAAGACAAAAATAAAAATATATTTTATTTAAATGTTATTTTTGTAAATAAATCTCATTAATTAATTTAGCTTTTTAAATTTAGGTTTAATTCAAATATTTGTCTTAATAAATTAAAAAGAGTGTAGAATTAGGGTTTTAAGTATTTTTTATTCTTTTTCTCTTTTCTCTCACCATAATTAATTATTAAATATTATTTTTGTAAATAAAACTTGCCATTAATTAATTAGGTTAATTTTAGGTTTAACTTTAACATGTTTTTCTTAATAAATTAAAAATAGCTAGAACTAGGTTTTAATTTCATCTAATTCTCTTATTAAAAATCCATAAATACAAAAACTCAAAAATCTTTTTTTATTTTTATTTTAATTTAATTAATTTGTTAAATCGTAATTTAATTTCATTAAAAAGGGTCCAACGCCCTCGCTTTCGATTTTAATTATCTTCGCGCATTTTATTATTATTCCTTTCTTTTAAATATTTATGTAATTCTCCCAAAGCCGTGTAAATTCGATATTTATATTTCTCGCACCTTACTTTATTTTATGTCAAATCGGGTTCTGGATTTAATTTGGCGATGTGGACCCGCGCCTTTGTAATAGTTTAGGAACTTTATATTTCTCGCAACTTTTTAACTGTTAATAATTGCATGCAAGAATGAATGTCAAAATAAAAAACAAAAACGTAGATCACCTATGACATGACAAGACAAAAAAAATATTTGAAAACGACACACAAATCACACACCACCCCTAGGGTACGCCTCACTGTTGCCTTGCCCCTCGAAAGGTGATCGTCGAGTAGAGGATGTCTTAGTAAGTCCTCATGATCCGGGAACCTGGCATGAGGGTAGCTTCTAAGGTATCTTCCTATTGCTCTGGTGATCACCATGTCACGAACCTTCGAATTGACCCGAACACCTCCAACGGTGGTGCTACCTACCTCTCAATGGTGGGATGGCACTAATTTAAAGGACATCTACACAGATGAATTCCTTAGGTTAGGTAGACGACTCTAGATACTTGCTCTAATTTCAAAACAAATCAAAAATACTTTTCACACCGACACCTTTTCAAAAGCTTTCGAAAGCAATTTTTCAAACACTCTTGAGGACCGATACAAGAGTCGAACTGGAATTTTCAAAGAAACTTTTTAAAACCCACAGTTGAAAAGCAAACAAACCATTTTTGAAAACACAAATGAGCAAGTATCTAAGAGCCCATGGATAACCATGGATAGAAAGTGTGCTAACACCTTCCCTTTCTATAAATCTACCTCCCGAACCGAGAAACTATCTCTTTAAGGAATTTTTCTGTGCTTTTGTCCTTTCCATTTGGAGAAAATAAAAGACGGTGGCGACTCTTGCTTCCGCGACATTTCGTGAACCAGCGTTAAACAGTCAGTTCCAGATCCACCGATCACAACTGGGAAAGAGCAATTTCTGATTTTTGACCTATCAAATGATCAATTGGTTTAAGGCATGATCTCAAGAGTCCAATTGCATAATTTTACCTAATAACATGGTTTAAAACATTGCAAGTCCATTGGATTGACAGATGAATTTTACAATCAACTGATCAAAAGTCAACTGTATACTGAAAAGTCAAACTTTGACTCTTTGGTCAAATTCAAGTGCAAAAGATCATAATTCATCAAAACATGTCAAAATATGAAACTTATTCATCAAGAAATCAAAAAGTCAAGATTTCATTTTGAAAAGTCAAAGTTTCTAAACTTAGAAATTTTTCTAAGTGTTGGAAATTTCATGTTTTTTTCATAACTTTAAGCAAAATTTTCACCATGATGCAAGATGATTCAAGAGAAACTTCCAACATGAAAGTTGTAGATCTCCATGATATCTACAAAATTTCTTTACACAAATTCTCCTAAATATGCTTGGATTTCAAGTTATAAATTCATGAAGTCATGACATTTTCATTTAACACTTAGAGAAATTTTCGGCAGTTTTGGTCAGGTTTTTATCCCAACTTCTTGGCCAATTTTCATCAAGTTCCAGTTTGATTTAACAAAAGTGGTAAACATGAAAGTTGTAGAAGGTGATTCAAGCTTTCCAAAACATCCAAGAGTATTAATTTATCATATTTGAGCTAGGAGATTCAAGAGCATGAAGTTGAGCATCCATTATTGAGTTGCAAGTCATTTTAGTGAAGAACACATAACAAAACTCTTATGATTTGCTGCATAGTCTTATGTTGCAGGCCTCCCTGCTTGAAAATCTCATCATAATTTAATGTTTACACAAGATCTTGAACTATTATCCAAGTGTTTAAACCATTGTCCAAAAGATCTTTCCATTTATGGCATAAAGGCACCATTGCTATTCTTGAAAAGCAAGCTTTTTGTACAAAGTTTGTCTTGAGCGCATACCTTGCTTGTTGCTGATTATACTCCACCATAAATCATGGGAAGTAGCTCCTCTATACCAGAAACTTTGGTACTTCACCTTGGGACTATGGAGTACTTGACATAGTTTGATTTTTGTAATCCAACCAAACCATAACATGCTGTCTTGCAAACCTAGTCAACTCATATGCACAAACCTCCTGCCTATAAATAGAAGAAGCATTTGCAGGACAAAGAGGTTAGAGAAAGGATATAGAGAAAAGGCAGAAGTTATATTGGTAAACCCTTAAAATCTCATATTCACAAAAGCCATAACCGTCCACAAAACTTCCACTCTTGAGTTTTAAAGTCCAAACCTTTGAACCTCTCATAACTTGCAAATTATGTCCAACCATCTAAACACTCCACATAAATTATATAGAAGTTATTCAAACACAAGAAAAACTTCTGTAACATCACTATCATCACTTCCCAAGCTCAACAACAGCCCATACAACAGCTCAAACTCAAAGCACAAATTTCAGTTTCAAGGTAAGTTTTCTTGATTTTGAACTCTTCATACAAGCATCATTAATAGTTCATTTGTGAAGATAAAATGTAGATATCATTGCCTTGAAGCTAACCATATGCTTGCTTTTCATTTTCACTAACCATGTGTTGAGAATTGACTTTTACATGTAGCAAAACAGTGATAAAAACCAAAAACAGCAGCTATGCATCGACACAAAATGCTATGAGTCGACACATATTATGTCCAAAACAGGTTATAAGCCGATGCAAACTATTATGCATCAATACAAAATGTTGCATGGGTCGACACGAAATGCGAATGCGTCGACTCATACTGAGTTAATTTTCATTTTTCAGTAGCAAGGAAGTTTCTGTATCAATACGTAATGGCATGCGTCAATACATAAACTGTTTTCGTATCAATACGTAATGGCATGCGTCAACACATAAATTGTTTTTGTATCAATACATAATGGCATGCGTAAATACATAAACTATTTTCGTATCAATACATAAGTGTATGTGCCAATACATAAAAAAATTTCAAAACAATTTTTTATTTTATTTATTTTATTTATTTATTTTTGTACATTATTTATTCATTCAATATGGTTGTAATAGTAAATTAGGATTTATTTGCTTTCATCCCCCCATTTGTAAATTTGTATCCCCATCCCCCAAATGATGTAATAGCGTAGGATTTTAATTTCGGCAACTTATCACTTTAATATAATTGTTAGTAATTAGGGTGTTATGGCAAGATAAAATCAACAAGTAGAAAACCCTAATACAAGACAAAACAAGCATTAAAATCAATACACTTGCACACAAGCACCCCTAGGGTAAAATCCACTTGGTTGCCTTATAAATGGCCATATTACGCATGAGAGGTATCTTAGCAAAAACAATCAAAATACAAGATCATAGTCCATCGATGACGCTATGAATGTTGCCTTACAAATGATCTTAGTCCCTCAAAAAAAGCTAAGATACCTTGCAACATTGCTAATCATGGTTATACGATGACCCGCGCCCGTCCCGTTTACATCCAAAGATAGGGTTGCTTACCAAATCAATGGTAAGACAACAATGTCAAATGAAAAGAAAATGAACAAGAAAGACATTTGAGTAGGTAGATTACTTTTAGTTACTTGCTCCATTTTAAAACAAATATCCTTTCTATTTTCAAAACAAACACACACATTTCCAAACATCTTACAAACATTGAAAACATTTTCAAAAAGATCAACATCTTTGTATATATTCTTACGAACGAGAATCATTACAAAGATTGCCTAAATTAATGGCCTTTTTTTACAAAACACTTTCAAAACCACACAAAGCACAATTTCAAACAAAAGCAAGTGATCGAGCAAGTAACTAAGAGCCCATGGAATACCATGGATAAAAAGGGGGATAATACCTTCCCTTTTATAATCTACCCCCCGAACCCAAGAAACAATCTCAAAGTTCTTTCCTATTCTTTTTCACCTTTCCTTTTGGATAAAAGAAAAGTCGGTGGCGACTCTTGCTAACCGCAACATTTGCGATAAACCGCAAAACACCCAAGTCAGTTCTCCCACCGTACCACACAAGGATTTTGAAATAAGTAAGGAAATCCACTAGTACTTTTCATATCCAATTTGCAACCAGAAAAATCATAATCAGAGTAATCAACCAAGCTACAATCATTTCCCTTGGAATACCAAACCCAAACTTAGAGGTACTAATGAGGTATCTAAGAATATGCTTAACTGTCTTTAAGTGTGATTCCCTTGGAAGCGATTGATATCATGCACACATACAAATTCTAAACATGATATCGGGCCTATATGCGGTAAGATATAAAAGAGATCCAATCATACCTCTATACTTTTTGACCTCAACATTGTTACCCCTTTCATATCTATCCAAATTTCCATTTGTTGCCATAGGTGTGTCAATATCCTTTGCACCGTCCATGTCGAATATTTTAAGTAATTAAAGACAATACTTAGTTTGACATACAAATGTTAATTCATCGAGTTGTTTAATTTGTAGTCCAAGAAAGTAGTTCAACTCTCTCATTAGACTCATTTCAAACTCTCCCTACATAAGCTTAGAGAACTCCTTGACAAGATGCAGGTTAGTTGATCCAAAAATGATATCATTAACTTAAATTTGAACAAGTAAAATGTGTTTTACTTGACGTTTAATAAAGAGTGTAGTGTCTATTTTCCCTCTAGAGTATCCTTGATCAAGCAAGAACTTGCTAAGCCGGTCATACCATGACCTTAGAGCTTGCTTAAGAGCATGCATACACTAACGAAATATGTATAGCCTCGAGTCGGGAAACTGGAGCCTAAGTTTCCTCATAGTCAATTCCTTCCTCTTGGTTATACCCTTGAGCCACAATACGGGTGTTATTCCTTGTTATCACACCATGTTCATCAAGCTTATTCCTAAATACCCACGAGTGCCTATAATTTGATGATTTTGTGGACGATGGACAAGGTCCCAAACATCATTTCTTTCAAATTGATTCAATTCTTCTTTAATGGCTATAAGTAAATGCTCATCAAGTAAGGCATACTTAGCATTTTTAGGATCCACTTGTGATACGTATGCATGGTGATAACAAAAATTAGTTATCTTAGAGTGTGTTGTTACCCCTTTGGTGATATCACTAATAATGTTGTCAATCGGATGATCCTTGGAGGTTCCTAACTCTAATGGAATACCCTCATCTTCTTTTTTACTTTCATCATCATCCTTTTCTTGGTTGTCATATCCCTCCTTCTAAATTTCCATCGTTTTAGGTTGATTAACTCCTTTATCAGTGTCTTTGAGTATGACTTCGGTAGATTCACCTAAAACATGAAAAGAAATACCTTTCCCAACACTATTTGCGCAAGTATCATCAAAAGTAACATGAACTTACTCTTCAACTATAAGTAGTCTTTTGTTATCGAAGTTTAAGAATTTTCCTTTGAGTTATTGTTGTACCCCAAAATTTCCCCTCTCATGTTTTCAAAGATTTTCTCTTACATGGGTGATTACAAATACTTGCTTAAAGAAAATAAGAATTTTTAAGATAGACAAGGTATCTTCGATTGGCATTGAAACAAGATATCTTCGATTGGAATTGGGACGAGGTGTCTTAGATTGGCCTTGGGATAAGCTGTCTTCGACTGGCATCTGGACAATGAGCTTCGATCAGATGTTCAAAATCCTTTAACACAAGCTTGGTTCACAAGACTTCGAATGAGCATGGGTTTTTTCAAGCCTAATTCGATTGACAAGGAAATGACTTTCCCTGTGCGTGCCTTCAACATACAAGGCCAAGACTTCTTCAGATTTGCCTTCAATCCACTAGGCAAAAATCTTCCTTCGACTCACAAGGAAAATACATCCTTCGTGCCTGATTCGATTCACTAGGGAATGGCCTCTTTTATGCTTGCTTTGGCCTCCCTCATGCTATCTTCCACAAGGCATTGGCTTCCTTTCTTCCAGCTTTGACTGGGCAATGGTCCCCTTTGAAACAATTTCGATTCCATATTTAAAATCCTTAACACACAGTTCTTCACCTTTTGACACCTAGTAAGGCCTATTCGAAGGACACACAAGTGATGCCTTCGAAGGACATGCACTTGGTCCAGTCGAAATACATACAATGGTCAGAGACAATTTTTTCTTGATGGCCAAAGTCTTGTATACTTTCAGGCCCAAGCCTCATGCACAAGCACATTCATGCCAAAGGAAGCTTCGACTGGCCAGAATGAGGTCTTTCGATTGGGCTAGTTGGGTAGTGTCAGAGCCAATCGAAGGACAAGGAAACTCAGAGCCATGAGAAGCAATTCAGAGCCATGAGAAGAGAAAAGATCTGACGGGCTTTCAAAAAAGCCCTGATGAGGGAAACTCTAAACAATTGGAATTCTGGGTCATCAAATATCTGAGCAATTAGAATTGATGTAGATGGGCTCAATCGAAGGAGCTATAAGAATGAAACCAAAGCCATTCGAAGGAGGTAACTCAAGGCCAATCTAAGGGCGTGGCTTGAAGGTATTCGAAAGAATGAAGTATGTCCAAGTTCATCCCAAAGCTCAAAGAGGCATGAATATTTCAAAAATGGAAGTCTTTTAATGTGTCTGATTTTGCCTTCAAAGCCTGGTTAATGGCTGCCCCATGCCATTTCCATGCACCCTCCATCTCCTATAAACACACATACATACGCACAAGGAAAGGAAGACTACATACATACGCCTACATACTTCCTCATACACACACACACAGATTTCCTATCAAAAGAATACACACACGTTGCCTCAGAAAGCATATCAAAATTCTAACCAGTTTTGCAGGCACCCTCAGTCCAAACGAATACTATATTTGTGCTCCTGAGACTCCCAAGATTCTACTCCAAGCCAGTCTACACCAAATTGAAGCATCTCATCCTTGGTAAACTTTCAAATTCATATTCATGTTTTCATGATGTATTAATGTTTCCCAGTGTTTGATTTATGCTCAGGGTATCACATAGCACAACATTCACATGGAACATACAAAGATAGAGGATACGATCTGTTTTCTTCATCAAATCTTAAGAAACCATGGGTTTTAAGGCAAAAAAACCAAAATTCGAACTCAAAAGATTCGAATTAAGGGGAGGTCGAATTAGGGAAAAGACCTCGGTTCACACCCAGATCATGCTTTTATTTTGTTAACACTTTTTCCTTGCAGACTCAGCACCTTCCTCCACAGGAAATTCATCAAACGCCTCCAATAACATTCTCCGCTGGATCGAAAGATAATATTCTTCACTGGATCGAAGGCCATATATCTTCATAAGATCGAAGGCCATCCTTCACTAGGATCGAAGGCCATCTATTTTCTTTGATCGAGAGACTCTTCTTCTTGCATTTATTTTTATTTTTACTCACTTCTTTTAAATCAAAAATCAAATAAAAAAATCACAAGGAACTTAGGATTAGTTTTTTTTAATTAAATTTTGAAATTAATTAATTAACTAATTTTAACATTTTTTCAAAAATTAAAATATATTAGAATTAGGTTTAATTTCATTTGATAATTATCTTTCTTAATCAAACTTAGATTTAAGGTAGTTTGATTATTTTATAAACAAAACAAAACAAAAAGATTTCCTTTTCCTTAGGATTTTTAGATGTTCTTTTCTATTTCGCGTGCATTATTACATTTAATTTTTTTTCCAAATTATTGTAATTGCTCACAGTATGTAATGGAATTAACTAGGGTTGTTTACTGCTTTCCTTTATTTTCCCCCCAAGTTTGGACATGTAAATACCCCCTCCCCGAAGCATTATAATAGCGAAGATTTAAATTCCCACATTTTAAATTCCTGCAATATTTAAACTGCTTAGATGTATGCATAATAGGGTTGTATGATAAGACTAATAATCAAACGTTAGAAAACCTAACACAAAAGACTAAAATAACTGAATATAACATACCTTGCACATATACACCTCTAGGGTACGCCCACTTTGGTTGCCTTTCAGAAAATAAAATAGGCATGTCCCTCGAGAATGGGGATACTTTAGCAAAGACCCTTAAATTAAAAGATCATAGTCCCTCGATGACCCTATGGTGTTGCCTTTTGGTAAATGATCTCATCTCTTAAACAAAATTGATAAAGCGTCTTTATATGTTGCCTTTATGATTGTACGTCCCTTCGAATGTCCCTCAAACATCCAACGTCTAATGATACCTACTCACTAATAGTAGGATAGCATTGTCTAAAGGATAGGAGGAAAAGAACAAACCTTTCGAGTATATGTAGATAGTTCCTAGATGCTTGCTTAAAAACAAACTTTTTGCACTTACACAAGTCATTTTAAAAACACTTTCAAAAACCGTTTTATCAACACTCTTGAGGACTGATATAAGAGTTATCATAAAGCGAATCGACGTACTAAGGCATTTTCAAACTGATTTTTCAAAACACACAAAAGCACAAGGTATTTTAAAAAATGAGCTAAGCATCTAAGAGCCCGTAGAAAACTACGGATGGAAAGGGTGATAATACCTTACCTTTCCATAATCTACCTCCCTTACTCAGAAAACTCTCGAAAAGGTATTTTTCTGTTCTTTTCACCCTTTCCTTTGTTGGATAAAAGAAAATTATGTGGAGACTCTTGCTTACCGCAACATTTGCAAACACAAAATGCAAAGCCAGTATAAATAGTCAGTTTTGCCACTATATCACAGAATTGGCGACTCTGCTGGGGATTATGAATAAAAAGTGGGGTTACCTTAAGAGTTAGTTCATTTTAAAACTGTTTTAATTGCTTGCTTTGTATGCTTTATCCTTGGAGGGTTGTTTGGGTTACTATAGATCCTACACCCGGATCTAGGGACATCTT
Organism: Vicia faba; assembly: GCA_948472305.1. Classification (NCBI taxonomy): domain Eukaryota; kingdom Viridiplantae; phylum Streptophyta; class Magnoliopsida; order Fabales; family Fabaceae; genus Vicia; species Vicia faba. Next base: position 414,546,201 of record OX451740.1, on the reverse strand, counting down.
TTTAGGTAAACAACAATAGATCATGGAGACTGTACAGCGTAGACCGATATAGTTGAAACGATAGATGTGTTGGTGTGACACTTTGGTTGGTACTGATATCCCTTGTGTTGAATCGAGGAGAATACGGGGCCACCGCGTGGTGTCGTGAAGCACTAAAGAACCTTAAAACCTTCGTTGAACAAACTTGGCCATTAGAAAGTAGTGAGATAGCTGGCCTCAGTGTAAAGATGTGGATTGTTTGATACTCGATGCTACACTCATTGAGATTGGACTTTCGAGATGTTTCGGCCTCAAGAAAAGATTGCTAAGCTGAAACAATGCCCGATAAAGAAAGATCAATGATATTGAGACTCCTCATAACCCGGTTACTTTTCTAAGACAGGTTGGACCAACTAAACTTCAAGAGGGTATTTACCTATAAACTTCATGCAAGCCTAAACCTAAGGTCTTGTGTGTTTTTATTGTGTGTGATTAATTTGCTTAAACATGACATCATGCATTATAACATACATTTTTCATTACACTGACCATTTCAAGGACCAGGGGAATTTATCTTTGTTCTGGTTTGCAAATCATGGCTTCCGCTTGTAGAAATACTATCTGAATCAGCTTTGTAATAATACCTCTCCAACTCAAAGAGCTAGTATCAAGGGTTCCTGAGACTTCTTCGTTCACCAAGAAATATGGTCGACTTCTCAATCTAGTTACCTCGAGCTTTGATGAGAAGATGATGAGTGTACTCTTTCAATTCTTTGACCCTAAACACCATTGATTCACTTTCCCAGACTATCAGCTGGTACCCACCATGGAAGAATTCTCTCAAATATTGGGTATACCTTTTCTTGATCAGATGCCATTCACCGGTTTAAAAGAAGCTCCAAATCCAGAAGTTATTGCAATAACTTTGCATCTGAAATGGTCCGACATTGTATCCAACTGGGAAACAAGAAGCGGATTCAAGGGTTTTCTAGTCAAATACCTATTAGAGAAGGCTCATCTATTTTGGGATGATTTGGATTTCCAAGCTTTTAAGGATTTTCTGGCCCTTCTAATCTATGGCTTACTGCTATTCCCTAATCCATACTTACTCATAGATGTGAATGTTATCATGGTTTTCCTCTCTCGTAACCCTGTGACTACTCTACTCGGAGACATCGTGTATACCCTCCACACTCTCACCATGAAGATAAAAGTGATTCTTATGTGTTGCGTGTCATTGCTATCAAGGTGTCAGAGGTTCATACGACCTTGGGGCATGGTAAACAGAATTGATATCAAGACCTTGGGGCCTAAGACTTCCATCCCTATGGAACCTTATCTCAAATGGGTACTAGCTCGCGCTCAGAACCTTATAATTCTGTATATAGCCATCTTACCAGTGGTTGTGGATCCCATCACCAAAGGAGATGTTGCTTATACAGTTCTCCATCCTGACATGCCCACTGATCTTGAAGAGCTGCAGAGATCCTGGGTTCAGTTAAAGAAGGAGATACCTTTAGAGATTATTTATATGTCAATGAGAAGAAAGTGTTGGAGCTCACAAAGAAACTTCATGAAGAAAAAAGTCTTAATGTCTATCTCGGCACAAAGAGGAAGCGCCCATGGAAAACCTGATTTCTTGGATTTAGAATTTTTTTCAATTATAATCCTAAAAGGAAATTGTATTTTGAATTCTACTAAGAAAATCTTTGTTTCATTTTGGTTCACAAATTTAAACTTCCCGAAATCCTTGAAAACATCGCATAAGCATAACATACACTTCATTGTGTAAGTAGGTATTTCAAGACAGTTTTCTTATTCTTTTCGCTGTTTATTTCAGCAAAAGAAATGGCTCTTGAACAAATAGTAAAGCATCTTCAAGCTCAAAACGCTCAGTTTCAGCAGATGTTACTGGCTCTAGCCAAGGGGCAAGAAGATCTGAAAGCTCTGATCATCAAAGAGAAGACCAAGAAGCCAAAGAAACCGACAGGTGTCTTGAATTTGGGTAGAAGGTTCAGAGGACCGGAAGAGAGAGCTCTAGACTTCGCAACTACGTCAGATGAGGGGGACAATCAAGGAGAAAAGCCCACAGAAGAAAACAATAACCTAGGGTCTGAGGAAGATGAACCTGACTATTCTGAAGAGCAGTATCCTCCTGCTGATGATAAATATAAACAGCTGGAGGATCGGCTCAATGCTATGAAGATCCAGAGGGTACCCGGGCTGGATTTTGAAGAGTTAGGACTGGTCTCAGGGGTGGTCATCCTGCGGAAATTCAAGGTCCCTACATTTTCTAAGTACGATGGTGTCTCCTGTCCTAAGCTGCATTTAAGGTCGTATGTTAGGAAGATTCAACCCCACACTATTGATAGGAATTTGTGGGTGCATTTATTCTAGGAGAGTTTGTCGGGGACTCGGCTGGAATAGTTCTATTAACTGGAAAGAGCCAAAGTTCGTAATTGGGAAGATCTGGCTGCTGCTTTCTATAAGAAGTATCAATAAAGTGTTGACCTCGCCCTAACTCGTACACAATTGTAAAGTATGTCTATGGGTTCCGACGAAGGTTTTAAAAATTATGCCCAAAAGTGGAGAGACCTTGTGGGAAGAGTCCAGCCTCCGTTGTCTGATAGGGGTTGGTGGACATGTTCTTAGGCACGCTGTCTGGTCCATTCTTTAACCATCTAATTGGAAGCTCTTCAGTTGGGTTTACTGGACTGATCTTGACTGGTAAGTGGGTAGAAGTCGGTATTAAGAGTGGAAAGATTCAGAGGGATGCATCCTCCAGTACAATAAAGAAACCCTTCACTATAAAGAAGGAGGTCAGTGTCGCATATGGCCAGTGAAATCAAAGCAAATCTGAACATCGTCAGACGGTAGGGGCTGTTATGATTTCCAATCTTGCATCAAACCAACAAAGAAACAATTAGGGCAGGGCAGATGCGCCCAGAAAACAGTTCACCTGGATCAACATGACCTTATCCGAGGTTTTGCCACATTTGCTGAAGTCCAATTTGGTGACTCTGAAGGAAGCTCCTAAGAATCCCAATATTTCATCTCCCCTCTATAATCCAAATGCTCGATGTGCTTACCACTCTGATAGTCCAGGGCATGGTAGAAATGACTGTTGGGCTCTGAAGAATAAGGTGCAAGATCTCATTGAGGCAAAGGAGATTGGGTTCGATCCTCCTAAAACCCCCAACGTCATAATTGCACCTATGCTCAAGCATGACCCGGGAGTCAGCGCTATTGATGTTGTTTCCGCTACATAAGATGCTGACAATGATTGCGACCTAGACAAGTGGATTTTCCCAACCATCAGCGGTGGACTCAGCAATTGGGAGGCCAAAGATTTTGTTTCCATTACTTTTATTCAAGAGTAATTTGTCTTTTTGTTTTTGAGGATATGTAATATTTGAACAATTGAAACTTTAAAGCCTTGTGTCTTACCCGAGGCACAATGGTCTATTTGTGAGGGTCATTACTTCATTTTCATATGTCATTGATAAAACATTGGACGTTTTGCATACAAATTTTACGCTCTTTGTTTTTCTTTTCTTCCTTTTTACTTTATAAAAAAATGTACAGCTATGCTCTTACACACACCCACATATCAAACTGCAGATCCACATCCACTATAGATCCTATTGATAACGGTTCTGCTATTGTCAGTTATGACTTTAAAAATCCGATCTACCAAGACGAGGACAAAGGTAAGGAAGATTGTGAAGTACCGGGAGAACTTGCTAGACTGTTACAACAGGAAGAAAGGGAAATACAACCTCATGAAGATCCAGTTGAGACAGTGAACTTGGGTACTGAAGAGGATATGAAAGAAGTCAAGATAGGTTCCGATCTGGATCATAGTGTCAAGGAGCAGTTAATACAGATGTTACATGACTATGTTGAGGTCTTTTCCTGGTCATACAAAGACATGCCAGGACTTGACACTGATATTGTGGTTCATCGCCTCCCGACAAAAGAGGATTTCCCTCTAGTGAAACAGAAGGTTCGTTGCATGAGGCCTGAGATGTCAGAAAAGATCAAGGTTGAAGTCATGAAATAGTTCAACACTGGTTTCTTAGTTGTTACTTCTTATCCACAATGGATTGCTAGCGTTGTTCCAGTACCTAAGAAGGACGGTAAAGTATGTATGTGTGTGGATTACAGAGACCTGAATAGGGAAAGCCCCAAGGACGACTTATCGCTTCCCCACATTGATGTTATGGTTGACAACACCATATAACATAAGGTATTCTCCTTCATGGATGGTTTCTCCGGGTACAATAGGATCAAAATGGCACCTGAGGACATGGAGAAAACGACCTTTGTCACACAGTGGGGCACTTTCTGTTACAAAGTTATGCCATTTGGGTTAAAGAACATCGGGGTAACCTATTAGCATGCCATGGTAGTTTTGTTTCACGATATAATCCATCACGAGATAGAGGTCTCGGTTGATGACATGATATCCAGGTCTCAGACTGAATAATATCATCTCGATCACCTACAGAAGCTATTTGAAAGGTTGAAGAAGTACAAACTGAGGCTGAACCCGAATAAGTGCACCTTTGTAGTAAGATCTGGTAAGCTCTTAGGCTTCGTTGTTAGCGGAAAAGGTATTGAGGTAGACCCTACAAAGGTTAAAGCTATACAAGAAATTCCAGCTCCCAGCACTGAGAAGGACGTTAGGGGTTTCTTGGGACGTCTGAACTACATTGCCAGATTCATTTTCCATCTAACCGCTACTTGTGAGCCAATCTTCAAATCACTGAAGAAAGATTAAGCAATGAGATGGAATGATGATTTCCATATTGCCTTTGACAAAATCAAGGAATATCTTCAAGAGTTGCAAATTTTGATGCCTCCAGTTCAAGGAAGACCTCTGATCATGTACTTAACGGTATTAGAGAACTCAATGGGTGTGTGCTGCGGCAGCATGATGAGTCTGGTTGAAAAGAGCATGCAATATACTACCTTAGAAAAAATTTTACCGACTGTGAAAAAAGATACTCACTTCTCGAGAAAACTTGTTACGCTTTGGAATGGGCTGCTCGCCGACTGAGACAGTATATGTTGACTCACACTACCTTGTTGATATCTAAAATGGATCCTATAAAATACATATTTGAGAAGCCCGCTCTCTCTGGAAGAATAGCAAGATGGCAAATGATCCTAACCGAATACGACATTCAATACACAACCCATAAAGCAAATAAGGGAAGTGTACTAGCTTATCATTTGGCTCATCAGGCTGTGGACGACTACCAATCCATGAACTTTGAGTTCCCGAATGAGAACATCATGCTAGTAACTGATTGTGAAGAACCTGGACCAGATGAAGGACCTGAAAAAGGATCCCGATGGACTATGGTTTTTGAAGGAGCTTCCAATGCTCTTGGCAATGACATCAGCTATGTAATTATATCTCCTGAAGGCTGTCATACTCCTTTCACTACCAGGCTATGTTTCAATTGTACCAACAATATGGCCGAATATGAAGCATGTATTACGGGTCTCAAAGCTTCCATCGACTTGAGGATCAAGTTCTTGAGTGTATTTGGAGACTCGGCTTTAGTAATCAGTCAAATCAAAGGAGAATGAGATATAAAGCATCCTAATCTCATCCCTTATAAAGAGCATGTGTTGACACTGATTCCGCATTTTGAAGAAATTACCTTTGAGCATTTTCCACGAGAGGAAAATCAACTAGCGGACGCGCTAGCTACTATGTCATCCATGTTCAAGGCCAGGTGGGATAATGAGGCTCCTCATATCACTATTGAGAGAATGGATGAACCGGCATACTGTCCTGAGATTGATACTAAAGAAGTAGTGGACAAACCTTGGTTCTATGAAGTCAAAAGATATCTCGAAGCCCAAGAGTATCCTGAGGGAGCTTCAATCAATGATAAGAAGTTCTTAAGAAGGTTCTCTGCCAATTTCTTCCTTAGTAACGGGATTCTCTACAAGCGCAATCACAATTCTATTTTGCTTCGGTGTGTAGACAAGAGTGAAGCAGAGAAGATTATGGATGATTTGAATGAAGGTACCTTTGGCGCCTATTCTAGTGGGAACTCAATGGATAAAAAGATCCTACGGGCGGGATACTATTGATCCACTATGGAAGCAGACTGTTATCAGCATTCGCGGACTTGTCACAAGTTCCAGATCTATGCTGATAAGGTGTGTATGCCTCTGGTTCCTCTAAACATCTTAACTTCTCCTTGGCCGTTTGCAATGTGGGGCATCGACATGATCGAAGAGATTAGACCTACAACTTCTAATGGGCACCGCTTCATCCTGGTTTCCATTGATTACTTTACGAAGTAGGTCGAGGCAGCTTCATTCGCTTCTGTTACCAAGAACATTGTGGCCCGATTCATTAGACTTAACCTTATCCGTCGATACGGTATTCCAGAAAAAAATCATTACAAATAATGGTACCAATCTCAATAACACTATAATCATCGAGCTCTACATGCAATTCAAGATCTAGTATCATAACTCTTCTTCTTACCGGCCGAAGATGAATGGCGTTGTTGAAGCTGCTAAAAAAACATCAAAAAAATCATACAGAAGATGACAGTGACATACAAAGACAAGCATGAGATGTTACCATTTGCTCTTCATGGTTACCATACCACCGTGTGCACATCAACATGGGAAACTCCTTTCTCTTTGGCATACGATATGGAAGTTGTCCTACCTATATAAGTCTAGATCCCTTCCTTGAGAATCATGAAGGATGCATGTTTGAGTGAAGAAGATTGGATTCAGACTCGACTTGACCAATTAAACCTGATTGACAAAAAGAGGCTCGCGGATGTCTGTCGTGGTCAGATGTACCAAAAACGTATGATCAAAGATTTTAACAAGAAAGTCAGATGTCAGGTATACCAAGATGGTGACCAAGTAATCAAGCGCATTATACAGCCACAGGGTGATCCCAGGGGCAAATGGACTCCCACATACGAAGGACCATTTGTGATCAAGAACATATTTTATGGTGGAGCCATGATTTTAACCACTATGGACGGTGACGATCTTCCGCACCATGTAAACACAGACATAGTTAAAAGATACTACGCATGAACAAAGACCCGCTAGGTCGACTGGCCTAGGCAAAAATTAGGGCATCCCAAAGAACCAAAAGGGTTCAGGCAAAAATTAGGGATATACATAAAAAAATCTATGCACCGGCAAGTTGAAAACCTGAAAAGGCGACTTGGCTAAAAAGGGTATCCCGGTGGACTGAAAACCTGAAGGGGTGGTCCAGGCAAAAGTTAGAGATTTAAAGAGTATAACTATGTCCCATTGGATCACCTTACAACCAATCTTCAGTATCAACTATCAAGCTCAAATGGTACTAATCGATCCAATCAGCTTCGGACAAGCAGCGAAAGAGATGAGATGCTCAAAGACATAAAGGCAATGGCAGAATGGGAACCCAATTGGATTATTTCATATAGTTGTTTTCTTTGTATGCCATTTTGTAAAGTTTTATTCTTATGACGGCATTCTCTTACTAGGATGCTTGTCTCCTTGTACAAAACACACTTATTCAAGTTAATACAAAGTTATTATTCCTTTGAAAGTGAAAACTATTTGTTTTTATTTTTCTGTTTTGTTAGCGAAAACGTCCAGTAATTATTTTTGAACATATGCATTTGAATGTGATTAATGCTTACAAATATACGCATAAAAAACAGAAAGACAGTTACTAATGACTTTAAGAAATGGGACAATATCTAAGGGCCATCCACAAAATCCCTGCAGATATTTTCTCTAGCAGATACCTTCTCCAGCAGATACCTTCTCCAGCAGATACAGTGACAGAGACATCCTACTACAAGGTCACTGCCATATTCTCAGTATGCAGCCTAATGGTCTCAAGTGTTCTCATATCCCTGGCAGAGCAAAATCTCCAAATTACTACTCCAACAAAAGATTTCCCAGTGAAGTCGCCAAGCTTCTCAGGATTCCCCAACAGAATTTCAAAAAATTCCCGAACAACGCTCAGAGTTTCCCTTCCCCAACCGAGTTTATTTCTCTAATAGCCGAAATCTGTCTCCCAACATGTCAACTTCAAACAAAATCCGAAGATATACATCCTTCACCCCCAACTACAATTAGGGATTTATTTTCCCTAATTCAACAACACTGCAATAGAACAACTGACACGTTTATATATTGCACTCATGCATCATTTTACAAACATTATAGCATATGCAACACAAATGAATATATCATAATCTCATTTATTTTGAGAGTGTCATGCAATTCACACATCATGACATCGCATGAAACTGACTTTACCTTTCCAGGTTGAGTTCGCAGACAGATAAACACTATCAACTTGTACAACAGGTCAAAGATTAATGCCCAAAACGAGACAGGAAAACTATCTACACGACCAAGTGGTATGAACTCCCGGAGCAAGACGGGTTTACCAAGAAATACAGTAGGCCAAGGATTAATGCCTGAAACCAGACGGGGAAACTATCTATGTGATAAACATTGCCAAGTTCCAGATTAATACCTGAAACCAAACAGGAAAATTTATCTAAGAACTATCTGATTGTAGATTAATACCTGAAACCAGGCAGGAAAGCTATCTACATGAGCAGATTGAAGATTAATACCCGAAACAAGACGGGAAAACTATCTTTATTTCTAAGGTCATAGATTAATACCTGAAACCAGGCAGGACATCTATCTCGACGACTGGAACAAAACAAGTTCCAGATTAATACCTGTAACAAGCCAGGACAACTATCTGTGAATGACCGACTGTAGATTAATACCTGTAACAAGCCAGGAAAACTATCTACATGAGAAGATTGAAGATTAATACCTGTAACAAGCCAGAAAAACTATCTACATAAGCAGATTGAAGATTAATACCTGTAACAAGACGGGAAAACTATCTTTCTTTCTAAGGTCTGAGATTAATACCTGAAACCATCCAGGACAACTATCTCAATGATCAACAATTTTTAAGTTCCAGATTAATACTTGAAACCAGACAGGATAACTATCTGTGAACAGCTGATTATAGATTAACACGTGAAACCAGATAGGAAAATTATCTACATGACCAGACGAATCAATCTTACACGGGTTTCTTCTCATGATCTCCAGATGCAGTCTAATACGGACTCATCCTGAAGAAATCTTACATGGGTTCCTTCTCTACTTTCCAGATGCGGTCTAACACAAAACCATCCTGAAGCAGCCCCATACAGACTCCTTCTCATATATCTTCGGACGCAGACTAACACAGACTCATCTTGAAGCAGCCCTACACAGGCTCCTTCTAATACTTTTCCAGATAACAATTAATTCCATTATCCCCGGAAAGTTACTGTGAAGCCTGGATTTCAACCAGAAAATAGAAAACTTTCACCCCTCCTAGAGATAACCCCTCAGTAGAGCCATGGATCACTAAAGCTCCTAAACTCTATTCCCAATAGAGTTTTCCTCAAACAGGAAAACAACAGAAATTAACATTCCCCAACGGACTCCTCCTCAGACAACAGGAACAAGAATCCCCATAAATAGACCTCTTATGAAGTCAGCATATACTTTTGATGGCATCTTTAAGCCCATCTCCAACGGCTCTCTGTCATCTTCTCCAAATGGCATATGTAAGCCCATTCCCAACATCATCAACCAACAGTGTTACTTCATGCGAGTGCAAATTTTTGGGCACTCTAGTGTTCAATCATCTCCCACCTTCAGATCACGAAAGGCAGACAAGCCAATCTAAATCCTCAGGTTTAAGAAGATTGAACAGGGGCAGTTGTTGTACCCCAAAATTTGTCCTCTCATGTTTTCCAAGATTTTCTGTTACATTGGTGATTACAAACACTTGCTTAAAGAAAATAAGAATTTTGAAGATAAACAAAGTATCTTTGATTGGCATTGAAATAAGATATCTTCGATTGGCATTGAGACAAGGTGTCTTCGATTGGCCTTGGGACAAGGTGTCTTCGACTGGCATCTGGACAAGGAGCTTCGATCAGATTACTAAAATCCTTTGACACAAGCTTGGTTCACAAGACTTCGACTGAGCATGGGTTGTGTTATACCCCAATTTTTGCCCCTAAGATTCCTCTATCATATCATATCAACTTGATCATAACAAGATCACATTAGGGTTGGTTATTCCTCTTTTTTCCTATCTTTAAGTTTGCTCTGAGGAATCTCCAAGCACCTTGGTTGTGTATTTTGTATATGTGTTGTTGACTAACTTCTAATCAAAATACAAAAAATATTTGTCTTTTTCTTTGTATATTTTTGTTTTGTAGGTACCAAGTCGAAGCATCTGACAAATAAGGATTTCTGGTATTATTTTCCTAAAATCTCTATTTGCAAAGAAAAAGAATTAAAAATTTTCATTTTTTTCACTGATGCAATCGATTGCTCTTAAAGTGCAATGGATTGCACATAGTGTATTTTGCGCCATTTTTGAAAAAAATACACTGTGCAATCGATTTGCACTGTAGTGCAATCGATTGCACAGCGTGAAAATTAAAAAAAAATCAGCATTTTAAACTTGTCAAATTTTGGCTCTAATTTTCCTTCACTTTTGAAAGATGTATCATTAATTCAAATTTTAGTGTCAATCTTTCATTTTTAAAAAAGAATTATCATTAATTCAAATTTTGGCTCTAATATTTGAAAGAATTATCATTAATTCAAATTTTGGCTCTAATTTTTGAAAGAGTTATCATTAATTCAAATTTTGTCTCCAAGAATCAATTACCAAATTACCACTAATCCCAATCCTAAAACTCTATAAATAGAGCTCTCATTTCATTCAAATTTCAAGTTTTTGATAGCCAAATCCACCTTGCTAAAAAATCTCTCAATTCTCTCCATCTACCAAATGCACTCAAAGCTCCATTTTCAAAAAGTTAGTAAGCTTTGCATTGAAGCTTACTAATCTTTGAGCTAAACCTTCATCCAAACACTTTTTCTCCATCAATTCTCTACATCCAAGCTTGGTCAATTGATTCTTGTGGTTGAATTGAAGGAAATTCTTGAAGTTGTTTTGATAATTCTCTAGATCTACCTTTGGTAAGTTGGATAATTCATCTTTCACAATGTGATCTCTTGGTGATCTTTGGGATTGATTCTTTGAGCATTATTTTATGATTTCAATGGTGTTATTTTCTCATAATTTGATGGGATTTTCGTGCTCAAGTGGATCCATGATCATAAGGTGTTTGATGGAAAGTTTGAACAAGAAATTGCCCTTTTAAAATGCTGTTTTTGCTACTGCAATTGTGTGCAATCGATTGCACAGCAGCAATTTTGCACAAAATTTTGAAAACTGTACTGTGTAAATCGATTTACACAATAGTGCAATCGATTTACACAGGGACAAAATGCACTTTTTTGCCTTGTTTGGGGCAGCTTTGATCCAAAATGCTTTTTCTATTTACTCCTTTTGATTGTTGGTTTGGATTGCAATTTTAAATGTCCAATTTGTCTTTAAACTCAATGGACTTTGTGATGTAGATGAAGTTGGATAAATGTTCATCAATTTGAATATACTTAAGAGTGAATTATTTAATTCATTTTTGGTGCTTTGGATTAATGATATGTTTAGTGATTTAATCCATCTAGAGGAGTGGTTGAATTTAAAGATGAAAGAATTTTGAAATGGTGATCCAAATTAGCTTATCATTCCCCTCCCTCTTCATCTTATCCCTTTCTTTTTTAATTGTGTTACATGTTAAGGGATGGTGATCTCTATATCATTTATCCAAACATTAAGTACATAGATTGCTATTGACCGGCCTCAAAATAGGTGTGACTTCTACATAAGTCCACTTACGATTGCTTAACATAGCGCTAAATTTTGTCCCGATTCGAATAAATGATCATTCGTGGCCCAAACTTATGATTGCAAGCCCAAGTATGTTAATTTGATCTCTTTGATCCAATAACCTTGAGATTCATTGTCTGGAGTCTTTGGTTATACCAATCTTCTAATGGATCTACAACACCTTTGGTCAACGCGGATCACTTAAACATTGTTGATCATTACATGTTGCCTTGTGAGAATTCCAAAATGAATGATATACTTAAAAAAAAGAAAATGCAACTTGTTGTGTGGAGGCTTTGGTTCTACCAATCCTCTAATGAGTTCCAAATGCAAGTTTCAAGATGGTCATCCAACTAACCACTAATTGCTAACAATTAACTTTACTTTACGCTTTTATTTCCATGCTTTATGTATCATTTACTTTTAGCATTTTACATTTCATGCTATTTTCATCTTTGCTCACTTGAGCATTTACTTTTATGTCATTTTTATTTTGCTCACTTGAGCTTTTCTTTCTTTTTAAAGACACCTAATAATCAACATGAACCATAAAAATCATTAATGATACTTGGACTACATGGTTACTATCCTTTGCATTATGGAGTGATGGACTTCTTGGACTTAGGATTAGAGGCCTTGGCCTATCTTGGAGACTTTGTGACTTTATTTGTTATTTTGTCTAGAGTTCTTGAGGTTTACCTCAAGACATTAGGTTGTTTGTTTGTTTTGTGTGCAGGTTATTGAGATTACGATCTTTGTTTGTAATCTGGAATTCACCCGTATACAGCCGTTATTCTGCCCAATTTTTGCGAAGACTTAAAACACTTGAAGTTTGGTTCTCTCAAGAGGTAGTATCTTTGCTTGCTTGGTTTCAATCCGAAGAATGGGAATTATATATTAACTCATAATGTCAAGTATTGGCTCCTTGTTGGTTAGATGGTTCTTATCCCTAGCTTTTACCTTATGCTTTAGGATAGCCTCTTCTTCTCTTCCCATCTTCTTTAATTTCAAAAATCTTCTCCCTCCTTTAAAAAAAACTCTTCTTGTTTTGAAACTTGAAACATTTTCATAATAAACTTGGACTTAGGTCCATGCATCTTCGAAACATTTTCATAAATAAATTTCAATCAATTTAATAATACTTTGACCTTTTTTTGTGAGAAGACTAAAAGTCAATCAATCTCATTTCAAACCATTTTTGCCACTTTGGCTTTTATCTTTAAACTTTTCTCAAAAGATTAGACTCTTGTCAATCCTTGTAGTGGTGCAAACAACTATACTTCTACAATATGTAGTGAAGTGAGATATTTTCCACTTGGGTGTTGAGTGGGACATTGTTGATTTTAAAATCCAAGCCATATCCTCCACTTTGAGATGATGCAAATTCTCCTTTCTCATGATTGTAGGTAGTAAGTATGTTTTTCACACGGACAATTGCGATGATGTCTTATCTCATAAAATCAACCAACACACTTGTGTTTCAAATTTTTAAAAGAGGGACTACATGTACCCTGATCCCCTATTGTACGAAAGGTTGTACGTAGGCACTAAAGGTTCGCAACCGCGGCGGGTGCAAAAATCATAAAAATATTTCTTTTCTCACCTCCACCATCCATTTTATATACAACACATTTTATAGCCAAAATATACAGATTTTTCAAAGAGGTTCCTGTGGAGTACCGTAGATGTTTAGGGTGCTAATACCTTCCCTTTGCATAACCAACCCCCTTACCTTGAATCTTTCCCCCTCTTTTTTGGTTATTCGCTCTTTTCCCATTCCTTTGGAAACAATAAAGCGCGGTGGCAATCTTTATTTTGATTTGTATAAAGTCTAGTCAATCCAATGGCTTAGTCTTGCACATTTCTACCGCCACAGGAAAAATGGCGACTTCACTGGGGAAAGATTGACCTCTTGCGGGTCCATCCCTAAGTGGGTTAAACCTATCTTTGTTTATATCTGTATATGTGCTATTGTTGTTTATGTGTTATATTTTGTATATATGTTTGTCTGGATTTTCCTGGTTTACAGGGTGCTTGGTGATTACTTATAAGTCCTATACCCGGACTTGGGCAAACTTTAGGATAGGACGGGCGGTATAGTCATGTTAACTTTGAGGGAGTAATCCAAAAAAAAGAGGCATGAGATCCCCCACTCAGTGGAGGCCCCTTTGACTGTAGTGTCGTTTACCGAGTAATCGGGAAGACGTACTGCTTTCGACCTGGGAGCCTGCCGAAGCTGAGAACCGTAGATTACCTAACCCCTCTTGGCCTTTTAGGTGTAGTGCGGAAGCTATAACGGAGTAATTCGGAAGTAGTTGTCATGCGATACTACGCTCGGACGAGTCTTTCTTGAGAATATTACTAATTACTGAGTTAATCGGGAAGTTGGTAATATCCGAAGGAAGGATGTAGACTCTGAGAACCTCTAGAACCTTGTTCGGCAGGTGATAACTTTTTAGACCAATACCTTATGGGTAGTACCTTCGACCTCATGCTCGTGATGTGGAACCTATGAACCCTATATGTGTGATCTTGTGTATGATTGTTGCATCATACATCCATGCACTCATAAGCATCTTTTGAAAAAACAATATTTCAAGGGATTTAAAGGTTGACTATTTGTGAATATCTCAGGTACTTTTAAACCATGGATTCTGGAAAGCGAAAGACCGGGAAATACAGTTTCAAGGATCCTAAGATAAATGAGTTGATCAGTCTAATTCTCGAGATCGAGTGTTCTGCAGACTTTCGGAAGAAGTATGGATCTATTATTCCTCTCATGAAGCTGAAGATGAAGGAGGGTTTTCTCTCAACTTTGGTCCAGTTCTATGATCTGGTGTATCACTGCTTTACTTTTCCCGATTATCAGTTGATGCCAACACTGGAAGAATATTCCTATCTATTGAATTTACCTGTTACCGATCACGTTCCTTTTACTGGTTTAGAGGGTGAGCCAAAACCACATGAGATTGCTGCTTTGATTCATCTGGGGAAGTCTGAGGTGGAAGCTCATATGACTACCAAAGGAGGGATTAGGGGATTACCAGCTCAGTTCTTATTGGAGAAAGCTCGTTACTTTTCCAGGATGAAGAGTACGGTTGCTTTTGAGGCCATCTTCGCTTTACTTGCTTATGGATTATTCTTATTTCCTAATGTGGACAAGTTTGTCGACATTAACGCTATCAAGATTTTCATGATTGGAAACCCAGTTCCTACACTGTTGGGTGATGCTTATTTCTCTTTTCATCTTCGGAGTTCCTATCATGGGGGAATGATTATCTGTTGCACGCCTTTGTTGTATCGGTGGTTTACCTCTCATATGCCTCAGTCTGACGCTTTTTGGGATGTTAAGAAGGAACCCCGTTGGGCTCCTAAGATCATGGCACTTACTCACTCAGATATTGATTGGTATCATCGAGCTTACCAGGATGCGGATATTATTGACAGTTGTGGTAGTTTCCCCAATGTGCCTCTTCTTGGTACAAAGGGAGGAATTAACTATAATCCTGTTCTTGCACGGCGACAACTTGGTTATCCGATGAGGGATAAATCGAACAATATTCATCTGAGTAGTTTCTTTCTGAAGGAAGGAGAAGACCACATGGAAGCTAGGGAGCAGATTGCGAAGGCCTGACGTCACATTCATAAGAAGAGTAGGAAGGATTTGGGACCTAGGGGTGTTGTTTCTTTGGAGCCATATCTTCAGTGGGTCCGATCGAGAGCCATTCAGTTGAAGATGCCGTATACTCGGGAGACACCCATGCCTAATTTGTTTGTGAAGACCACTCCTCCCTTATTAGATGATCTAGAAGAGTTGCAGCTTGCTTTGGTTAGGATGCAACAGGAAAGGGATGCTTGGAAGAACAAGTTCCAGACTTTAGAGAGTTCCTACAGAGCAGACCTGAAGGAGAGAGATGATTTGATCGAGATCCTTGAGAGTCGAGCAGTAGAGTCTATGGGGAGGCAAGGAGATTTATTTTCTCCTAAGCCTCAAACAGGTGTTGTTTGTTCACTTCCTGATTCAGATGATTGGAAGGAGGTTGCCATCAGACATGTGGAAGAAAACCAGAGGTTGAGGGCTCAGATTGTCAGGCTCACAGGGAAGCACCAGCGTACAGATTGATCTCTATCAGTTCCTTTTCTCAGTATTTTAGATTGTATTTTCATCTTGTACTTGGGATCATTGAAACTTGTAACCCATTTTGAAGTTATTATAATAAAAGTTTTCAGTATTTCAAATGCGTTGTTATTTTGATGTTTGCAATATGTTTGTAAATCTTAAATCCCTTGAAATATTAAATGATAAAATAATAATAATCATATACATTGCATATCATGCATCATATTGCACATGTTTTTTCATTTGTTATGCATATCCAGGTGCCTTACCCAGCTTCTTTACTTCATTCAGCAAGCTGACTCATCACTACAACACTCGGGCTAATTTCAAAAAGAAGATGGACAACTTAGAACAGGAGAATCGCGAGCTGCGCGAAGAAGTTTCTGCTTTGAAGGCTGGCTTGGCCAACTTGACTACTCTGATGGAAGCTCTGGTGGTTGCTCAGAATCAGCCACCGAGTGTTCAACCTCAACCAACAAGGGCAAGTACTGAAGTTCTGACTATTCATGTATCCGCTACTCCGGCTGTTGTTCAAAACCGTATGCCTCAGGGTTATCCGTGGGGAATGCCAGAGAATTTTGCACCTGAAGGTTTCAATCTGGGTCCTCAAGATGCTCCAGTTGTTCCAAATGTTATTACTCCTGCACCTCTTGTGGTGCATACTGTTCCTGCTGCACCTCCTTCGGTGAATTTGGTTCTGTTTGTTAATGAAGATGTGTGTCGTCCTTTCCCTCCGCCGAGTGAAGACTTGGGTCTTTATGACAGAATGGATAATTTTGAAGAGCAGTTTGATAGAATGCAAAGAGAGATGAAGGCTCTTAATGGAAAAGAGTTGTTCGGGCAGAATGTGAATGAGCTGTGTTTGGTCCTGAATGTTAAAGTGCCTGCTAAGTTCAAGGTCCAGGAATTTGAGAAGTACAAGGGCAACACTTGCCCTCGTGCTCATTTGGTGATGTATGTGAGAAGGATGTCTACCCATACTGATGATCAGCGTCTGCTGATTCATTTTTTCCAGGATAGTCTGACTGGTGCTGCGTTGAAATGGTACATGAGTTTAGACAGCGTCAACATCCATACTTTTAATGATTTGGGAGAAGCATTAATTAAACAATACAAGTACAATGTGGACATGGCGCCTGACCGTGACCAGCTTAAGGCCATGGTTCAGAAAGACAGAGAATCATTCAAAGAGTATGCACAGAGATGGCGCGAAGTGGCTGCACAAGTGATTCCGCCCATGGAAGAGAAATAAATGACCAAGATTTTTCTAAAGACGCTAGGAGCTTTCTACTACGAAAGAATGGTAGCAAGTGCCCCAAGTGATCTTACAGAGATGGTAGGAATGGGTGTCCGCCTAGAAGAGGCAGTAAGAGAAGGCCGTTTGACAAAGGGTGAAGGATCTGGAGGTGTGAAGAAGCCATCTTACGGGTTTACAAAGAAGAAAGAGGGGGATACAAATGCTGTTATGCAAGAGAGAAAGGTAAATGCTCCTAGAAGGAATTATCAGCGTCATCAGCAAGTCGCCTCAGTTACTCCTGTTATGAATGCCGCTCCAACTACCGTTGCTTATCAGAGACCATCCCAGCAGGGGAATCAAGGGTATAATCAGAGAAGGGAGAACTATGATCCTATTCCCATGAGCTATGCAGAGCTATTACCAACATTGGTTCAGAAGAAGTTGGTCCAGACACGACCACCTCCCACTGTACCATCACCATTATCGTGGTATTACAAAGCAGACCAGACGTATGCCTTTCATTAGGGAGCACCAAGGCATAATGTTGAGAATTGTTATCCTTTGAGGACTGAAGTGCAAAGGTTATTGAAGTCTGGAATTTTATCTTTCAAAGACGTGGGACCTAATGTGAAAGACAATCCTCTACCCAAGCACGGGGGAGTGAATGCTGTGAATATAGTGGCCGGTTGTCCAGGCGACTTTCGAGTTTTTGACATTAATCTGGTTAGAGGGGATTTGATGAAGATTCACGCAGATCTCTGTAAATTCAGTTATTATACGCATGACCATACCGGTTGTGCTGTTTGCAGTACAGATATACAGGGTTGCGAGAAGATAAATGCTGATTTGCAGGAGATGATGGATGAAGGTTTAATCCATATAATCAGGCCTAGGGCAGAATATGAAGAGGAAGTGAATATGGTTTCTGGGTGTCCGTGTGAATTCAGAATTTTTGATGTGGATCATTTGAATGAGGATCTAGTGCAGTTACATGCTACCTTCTGCCATACTGCTGGTCAGGTGGAACACCAATATGGATCTTGCATAATTTGTTGTCGAAATCCCTGAGGATGTTCTGTTGTGAGGGAAGGTGTTCAGTTGCTATTAGACAATGGAACCATCAAGGTCACAGGTCAGAGAGATGATTATCATGAGATTGATATGGTTGAAGTCTTTTTGATGGAAGAGTCAGAGGAAGAGTATGCCTCCGCAGATGAGTATTTCTCTTCAGACGAAGATTTGTTTGCCGGAAATTAGTTTTTGATGGCTGATTGTGTTGAGGAAGGGGTGAATGTCATTGTACCTTGTTTTGGTGCACCCACTCATCTTGAGGTGGAGTACCATAGCAAACTAGCTATTGCCCCATTGGTAATTAGTCTGCCAGGTCTTGTTCCCTATGAATCAGATAAGGTTGTGCCTTACAAATACAACGCTACAATCTTAGAAGATGGGGTGGAGATTCCCATCCAGCCAATGCCAGATGTTGGAAATATAGCTGATAATAGCAGAGTGACCCATAGTGGTCGTGTATTTACGCCGATCATTCGAAGAGATGTTGTTGCTGGAAAGAAGATTGCTGAGAATAATGAGCCTAAGAAGTCTGTAGGAGGGACTAGTGGAGCTACATTAGAGAAAGAAGTGGATGATATCTTGAAGATAATTAAGATGAGCGATTACAAAATTGTAGATCAACTATTGCAGACTCCTTCAAAGATATCTATTCTAGCCTTATTGATGAATTCCTCTGCTCATAGAGAATCTCTGATGAGAGTACTAGACCAAGCTTTTGTAGAGAATGACATGCCATTAGATCAATTCAGCAGCGTAATTGGAAACATTACATCATGTAATAATTTGAGCTTCTGTGATGAGGAGTTACCAGATGAAGGGAGGAATCACAACCTGGACCTCCACATATCCATGAACTGTAAGAATGATTCGCTGTCCAATGTGCTAATTGATAACGGATTCACGCTGAATGTCATACCGAGAAGTACCCTCTTGAAGTTAAAGTATTAAGAAACATCTATGCACCCGAGTGGCATCATTGTGAAGGCTTTTGATGGGTCGAGGAAATCTGTCATCGGTGAAGTGGACCTGCCCATCCATATAGGACCACATTTGTTCTTGATAACCTTCCAGGTTATGGATATTATTCTCGCATATAGTTGTTTGCTTGGACGACCATGGATACACGAAGCAGGGGCTGTCACTTCAACTCTGCATCAGAAGCTAAAATTTGTGCGTGAAGGGAAGGTAGTGATCATAAATGGGGAGCAGGCGTTGTTGATATCCCATCTATCCTCTTTCAGTATTGTAGAAGCGGATGAGGCTTCTATTGGAACCCAATTCCAAGCCCTATCCATTGACAACATAAGGAGGAATGAGAATTCTGTAGTTTCCCTGAAGGACGCGCAGCAGGTTGTGCGCAATGGTCATAATGCAGTTTGGGGACAACTGGTGGATCCACCCATGAACAAGAACAGAACTGGTTTGGGTTTTTCTTCGAAGAATGGCAAAGGCGAAAGTTTGAAGTCAAAGTCTCCTCTGAACAATTATCATGATGTTTTCCGCAGCGGAGGCTACCTCCATCCACTTGGTTTTGGAATCAATGTTGTTGAAGAAGATGAAGCAGAGCAGGAAGTACCGAATTTTGTGACGCATGGAGTCCGAGTTCAGAACTGGGTCACCATTGATGTTCCTTCTTGCATACATATTTCAAAGTAATTTGTTTTTTTAATCTGTTTCTTTCTTTGAAAAGCTTTCACTCTGCCCAAGGTGAAAGTATTGTATGGGCTTATCCGTTTGCTTTGATTTTTAAGATCATTAATAAAAGTTGTCTTTGCTTCCAAAAATATGTCTTTATTTTCTGCTTTTTCTTGGGAAATGGTAATCAAATAAAAAACCCTTTCAAAATAAATGATAACTGAAAATTAATATGCATGATCACTTGTTATATGTGTCAGTTTCTAAAAGCAATCATAAATCATATGTGCAAATTAATTAAAAAACCCGTTGAATACAATGACCATGCACCCTCTCCCAACTTTGAATGTCCTGTGTTTGGGGCTGAAGAAGAAGATTATGATGAGATTCCAGAAGAGGTCTCACGGTTGCTTGAGCACGAGGATAATACCATTCAGCCATATAAGGAGCCTTTGGAAGTGATTAATTTGGGTTCAGAAGAAGATCCGAAAGAGATTAAGATTGGAGCGTCGTTGCATCTTGATGTGAAGAGCGGGTTGATTGAGCTGTTGAAAGAGTATGTGGATATTTTTGCTTGGTCTTATCAAGAAATGCCTGGTCTAGATACAGACATTGTTGAGCATCCTTTGCCATTGAAGCCAGAGTGTTCGCGAGTTAAACAAAAGTTGAGAAGAACCCACCCAGATATGGCAGTAAAGATCAAAGAGGAGGTCCTAAAGCAGATTAATGCTGGTTTTCTTGTGACTTCAGTATATCCTCAATGGATTTCCAATATTGTCCCAGTACCGAAAAAAGAAGGAAAAGTCCGCATGTGTGTAGATTACAGAGATATAAATAAAGCTAGTCCAAAAGATGATTTTCCATTTCCTCACATTGATATGTTAGTGGATAGCACAGCAAAATTCAAAGTATTCTCGTTCATGGACGGATTTTCCGGGTATAATCAAATAAGAATGGCTCTAGAGGACATGGAAAAAACAACGTTTATCACACCCTGGGGAACATTCTGTTATAGAGTGATGCCCTTCGGGTTGAAGAACGCTGGTGCAACGTACCAGAGGGCTATGACAACCCTATTCCATGATCTGATGCACAAGGAAATTGAAGTATATGTTGATGATATGATTTCCAAATCCCAAACTGAAAAAGGGCATATAAAAGATTTGTTGAAGTTGTTTCAGCGTTTGAGGAAGTTTCATCTCCGCTTGAATCCAAATAAATGCACCTTCGGAGTTAGATCGGGGAAATTGTTGGGTTTTATTGTTAGCCAGAAAGGAATTGAAGTTGATCCTGATAAAGTCAGAGCAATTCAAGAAATTCCAGCACCAAGAACTGAAAAGCAAGTCAGGGGTTTCCTCGGGCGTTTGAATTATATTTCCATATTCATTTTCCACATGACTGCAAAGTGTGAACCAATCTTTAAGTTGTTAAAGAAAGATCAAGGTTGTGTGTGGACGGATGACTGCCAAAGGGCATTTGAGAGTATTAAAGAGTATCTGCGTGAACCTCCTATCTTGCTCCCTCCCGTAGAAGGAAGACCGCTGATTATGTATCTAACGGTGTTAGATAAATCCATGGGTTGTATTCTGGGACAATAGGATGAAACGGGAAAGAAAGAGTTCACCATTTATTATCTCAGCAAAAAGTTCACTGATTGTGAGTTGCGGTATTCCATGCTAGAAAAGAAATGTTGTGCTTTGGCCTGGGCGACAAAGCGTTTGCGGCAGTATATGTTGAATCATACCACTTGGTTGATCTCTAAAATGGATCCAATCAAGTATATTTTTGAGAAGCCTGCTCTTATGGGGAGAATTGCCCGATGGCAGATGTTATTGTCTGAATATGATATTGAGTACCGCACTCAAAAAGCTATTAAAATTAGTGTTGGCAGATTACCTTGCTCACCAACCGGTGGAAGATCATCAGTCTGCAGAATTTGAATTCCCCGATGAGGATGTGGTGTTCTTGAAAGTGAAAGATTGTGATGAACCATTGCTTGAGGAAGGCCCTGACCCTGAATCTCATTGGAGTATGATTTTTGATGGAGCAGTGAATGCTTATGGTAAAGGAATTGGTGTTGTGATTGTCACTCCTCATGGATCGCACATTCCTTTTACTGCGAGGATAACATTTGATTGCACTAATAATATGGCGGAATATGAGGCTTGAATCATGGGTCTTGAGGAAGCTATTGATCTCAGAATCAAAATTCTAGATGTGTATGGTGATTCAGCTTTGGTAATAAATCATATTAAAGGAGAATGGGATACTCGTCACTCTGGCTTGATCCCTTACAAAGATTATGCTAGAAGATTGCTACCCTTCTTCAATAAAGTTAAATTCCATCACATCCCTAGAGATGAAAATCAAATGGCGGATGCTCTGGAAACTCTGGCTTCCATGTATCAAGTGAATTCTTGGAATGATATACCCCGTATTACAGTTCGACGGCTGGATAGGCCCGCTCATGTGTTTGCGACATAGGAGGTAGCAGATGAAAAACCTTGGTATTATGATATCAAGCATTTTCTTCAGACTCAGGAATACCCGATTGGTGCATTGAGGAAAGATAGAAAGACATTGAGAAGATTGGCAGGCAGTTTCTTCCTCAGTGAAAATGTGCTATACAAGAGAAATTATGACATGGTCTTGCTCAGATGCGTGGATAGACACGAAGCAGACATGTTGATGCATGAGATTCATGAAGGTTCATTTGGAACTCATGCTAATGGACATTCGATGGCTAAAAAGATGCTAAGGGCAGGTTACTATTGGTTGACAATGGAATCTGATTGTTGCAAATTTGCAAAGAAGTGCCATAAATGCCAGATTTATGCAGATAAGATCCATGTGCCTCCGACACTTCTCAATGTAATTTCCTCCCCATGGCCTTTCTCTATGTGGGGTATTGACATGATCAGGATGATATAACCCAAAGCTTCGAATGGATACCGTTTCATTTTGGTAGCGATTGACTACTTTACCAAATGGGTAGAGGCTGCTTCTTATGCCAATGTTACCAAACAAGTGGTTGTGCGTTTCATCAAAAACAATCTGATATGCCGGTATGGTGTGCCAAGTAGAATCATCACTGACAATGGCTCAAATTTGAACAACAAAATGATGACAGAACTGTGTGAAGAATTCAAGATTGTCCATCACAATTCGTCTCCATACAGGCCAAAGATGAATGGGGCTGTTGAGGCTGCTAATAAGAATATCAAGTGAATTATCCAGAAAATGGTTATTACTTATAAGGATTGGCATGAAATGCTCCCTTTTGCTCTGCATGGATATCGAACATCTGTCCACACTTCAATAGGAGCAACCCCGTTCTCCCTGGTATATGGAATGGAAGTTGTACTCCCTATTGAGGTAGAGATTCCCTCGTTGCATGTGATAATGGAAGCCAAGTTGGCAGAGGCTGAATGGGTCCAGAACAGGTTTGACCAATTGAATTTGATTGAAGAGAAGAGGATGACAGCTTTATGTCATGGGCAGTTATATCATAAAAGAATGAAGAAAGCATTTGATAAAAAGGTCAAACCTCGTGAATTCAGAGAAGGCGACCTCGTGCTCAGGAAGATCATGACTTTTAACACTGATTCTAGGGGCAAATGGACTCCCAATTTTGAAGGCCCGTATGTTGTCAAGAAAGCCTTCTCTGGTGGTGCATTAATTCTTGAAACTATGGATGGTGAGGAGTTCCCACGTCCCATGAATGCTGAAGCAATCAAGAAATACTTCGCCTAAAGAAATAAAAGAACAGCTCGCTAAGTTGAAAACCCGAAAGGGCGGCTTAGGCAAAAAGGAGCGTCTCGGTAGGCTGAAAACCCGAAAGGGCGGTCTAGGAAAAAATTAGAGACATAAACAGAATAAATTTCCCGCTAAGTTGAAAACCCGCAAGGGCAGCTTAGGCAAAAGTTAGGGATTTTTCTTGGCAAGTAACTACGTCAGATAATACTTGATCGTTGAAGCAACAATCTTCTCGGATCCTCACCATACTTCAACAAAAGTTGCTGCTCAGGACTTCAAAAGATGTTAGGGGAATGGTGGTCATTGTATCTTAATGTATCTTTTCCATTATATATTACCATTTCCCAAACTTTGTAATCATCCATGGAGTCTCGCCATTCGCAGACTACCATTCTATTAATAAAATTCGAGCTTTTGCCCAATTCTTTGTGTTCTTATTTTTATTTAGCTTGCAAAGACTTCATTTATTACTGATAATAAATTTCAAAGCAAAAAGATTAAAATAAAACAAAATTGACTTTTCAAAAAGAAAGACATCTTTGCAATTCAATTTACTTTTGGATTTGTGATGAAACAATGACAACAAAAATGGCGATCCCTGGAATGAACAAACTCCAGTTGTTTTAAGAATATTTACTTCCTTCGTGAAGGTTTTTCTCAGGTCATCTTGTTGGTATATGCGCAATCTTTGTGTGTTTCTCAGATAATTAAAGACGATACCAGTTGGCGTAAGGTACAGTATTGGGTTTGTGATCCCATGATCCCCGGCCAAGTCTTGGTTCGCTTTTGATTTTGGGTTTGCATGGTCAGAAGTATCTGTCCCAAGTTCCCCAGCGAAGTTTTCCCTCATATGATGAAAGGTTTTATTCCCTTGGTGTGCTAAGATATCGCTCTTTTTGCAGTATTGGCATTAGTGTTGACTTCTTGATTTCCCAGGAAGACTACATCAGGGCATCTTTTGTTGGAATAGGTTTGGTTGATATGAAGACTCAATCCCGTATTTTTCAGTGAAGGACTTGTTTATTTGATAGAAGTCCTTTTTCCCCAGTGAAGAACGTATCTTGGTTTCCCCTCGATGATGTGGTGTCGACCTCCCCAATGAAGTCAGCATGAAGTCCCCGGTAGAGGTCTCGATGATGAAGTATTGTCTCCCTTAGTGAAGTCCGTATGTTTTTCTTCCTTCAAAGTGGGCCTGATTTCCCTAGTGAATGTTTTGACAATTTGGTTTCCATTTTCCTTATTCACAATCAGTATCGAAATCCCCAGTAGGAGTACGGACTGTGAAACATTTGTTTTCCCCATGGAAGTCTGTGTGTTATTCCCTGGGAAGGTTATCCCAGGGCATCTCTTGTTGGAATGAGTATTCATGATGAAAAGTTTTCAATCCTTAGTTTTTTTTCTCCAGGGAAGTGGGTTTGAATTCCTCAATGAGGTTTGGTTGTCTCGGCGTCAGTCTGCTTTATTTGAGACTAGTTTTGCAATCTTCGGTAGGCACGTTGTTTTTGGAAAACTGGTTTCTCCGATGAAAACGGAAGAAAGATGTTCTATCCTGATATCTGTTTGATTTAGCTACATCCGGATTATGTTTCTCCTCAGTGAAGTTAGGACAGACAATAGCGCTCCTTGCTTAGTTGGATTTGGTTTTCCCTCTTGAGTTTATTTCTCAAAGGATGTATCTTCTTTGGCTGTCTTGCTCCAGTTTGTTTCTAATTAGATTCGTGGTTGGATAACAATATTATTTACTCTGGATTTCTGAGGACTTTGAGCTTTGATTTGTGCATTTATTTTGCACGAGAAGACTTTATCTCTTCAGTAGGAATAATGTGGCATTTCCCCAGGAAGTCATATCTCATTTCGTTAGGAAGTCATATCTCTTTCCCTAGGAAGCCACATTTCTATCCCCAGAAAGTCGTTTCTTTTTGCAATCCTCCATGATAACAAGCAACAGGTATCTTTGTTTGAGCAACTCGTGCTTCCCTGTACAAGTCGACGTAACTCTTTTTTCTATTTCCTCTATGAGTGGTTAGCTTGTAGTCCGTCGTCAGTTTACGCCAGTGGATGGCAAGACTTTCAAATTCACAGAAATTGCTCGTTATGAAATCTTTGCAAGTGGAAGTCTCTTTATTTGAGACAGCTTACATATTACCCTTTCCAGGCGGAATTCCTTGGTTAAGGAAGAAGTTGAGACCCGTTCTAGGTGAAACACCAGAAGTTTAGGGAACATATGATATTTTCAAAATCTACCTTCAGTGAACGTTGGTAGTGCATCGGCAGTGAACGTCAGTGTTTCTTATCTTTTTTCTATCATCAGTGAACGGTGGTAGTTCCTCGTCAATGAACGGAGATGGTATGATATTTTCAAAATCTACCTTCAGTGAACATTGGTAGTGCATCGACAGTGAACGTCGGTGTTTCTTATCTTTTTGCTATCATCAGTGAACGATGGTGGTTCCTCGTCAGTGAACGGCGATGGTATGATATTTTCAAAATCTACCTTCAGTGAACGTTGGTAGTGCATCGGCAGTGAACGTCAGTGTTTCTTATCTTTTTTGCTATCATCAGTGAACGGTGGTGGTTCCTCGTTAGTGAACGGCGATGGTATGATATTTTCAAAATCTACCTTCAGTGAACGTTGGTAGTGCATCGGCAGTAAACGTCGGTGTTTCTTATCTTTTTGCTATCATCAGTGAACGGTGGTGGTTCCTCGTCAGTGAACGGCGATGGTATGATATTTTCAAAATCTACCTTTAGTGAACGTTGGTAGTGCATCGACAGTGAACGTCGGTGTTTCTTATCTTTTTGCTATCGTCAGTGAACAGTGATAGTTCCTCGTCAGTGAACAGTGATGGCATGATACATTTTCTCTTCTACCTTCAACTATTGAGTTGGTAGTTTACCGTCATCTGTGAGTCGGTATATCTTATTCTCTCTACCTTCAGTGAATGTTGGTAGACATCGGCAGTGAACGTCGATGCTTGTTATCCTCCTCTCTGGTTCTATTCTTTTGGTCCACCAGTGATTTATTTTCCGGGTGGGGTTGCTCCTTTGTTTCTTCATTTCTGTGGCATCCCCAGTGTTACTTTGCGTCTCTTTTGTTCTGTTCATATGCATCCATAATCATAAGCATTGCATGGCATCTTAGAGACAAAAATAGGGCTTGTTTTATATTTAAGTATCTTCAATCACGTCGACACGAATATTTGTAACCTTCGTATCTCCGGATAGAAGACACTTAAATAAGGGAAGCTGTTGTACCCCAATTTTTGCCCCTAAGATTCCTCTATCATATCATATCAACTCGATCATAACAAGATCACATTAGGGTTGGTTCTTCCTCTTTTTTCCTATCTTTAAGTTTGCTCTTGAGGAATCTTCAAGCACCTTGGTTGTGTATTTTGTATATGTGTTATTGACTAACTTCTAATCAAAATACAAAAAATATTTGTCTTTGTCTTTGTATATTTTTGTTTTGTAGGTACCAAGTCGAAGCATCTGACAAATAAGGATTTCTGGTATTATTTTCCTAAAATCTCTATTTGCAAAGAAAAAGAATTAAAAATTTTCATTTTTTTCACTGATGCAATCGATTGCTCTAAAGTGCAATCGATTGCACATAGTGTATTTTGCGCCATTTTTGAAAAAATACAATGTGCAATCGATTGCACATCGTGAAAATTATAAAAAAAAATCAGCATTTTAAACTTGTCAAATTTTGGCTCCAATTTTCCTTCACTTTTGAAAGATGTATCATTAATTCAAATTTTAGTGTCAATCTTTCATTTTTAAAAAATAATTATCATTAATTCAAATTTTGGCTCTAATATTTGAAAGAATTATCATTAATTCAAATTTTGGCTCTAATTTTTGAAAGAGTTATCATTAATTCAAATTTTGGCTCCAAGAATCAATTACCAAATTACCACTAATCCCAATCCTAAAACTCTATAAATAGAACTCTCATTTCATTCAAATTTCAAGCTTTTGATAGCCAAATCCACCTTGCTAAAAAATCTCTCAATTCTCTCCATCTACCAAATTCACTCAAAGCTCCATTTTCAAAAAGTTAGTAAGCTTTGCATTGAAGCTTACTAATCTTTGAGCTAAACCTTCATCCAAACACTTTTTCTCCATCAATTCTCTACATCCAAGCTTGGTCAATTGATTCTTATGGTTGAATTGAAGCAAATTCTTGAAGTTGTTTTGATAATTCTCTAGATCTACCTTTGGTAAGTTGGATAATTCATCTTTCACAATGTGATCTCTTGGTGATCTTTGGGATTGATTCTTTGAGCATTATTTTGTGATTTCAATGGTGTTATTTTCTCATAATTTGATGGAATTTTCGTGCTCAAGTGGATCCATGATCATAAGGTGTTTTATGGAAAGTTTGAACAAGAAATTGCCCTTTTAAAATGTTGTTTTTGCTACTGCAACTGTGTGCAATCGATTTGCACTATAGTGCAATCGATTGCACAACAACAATTTTGCACAAATTTTTGAAAATTGTACTGTGTAAATCGATTTACACAATAGTGCAATCGATTTACACAGGGACAAAATGCACCTTTTTGCCTTGTTTGGGGCATCTTTGATCCAAAATGCTTTTTTTATTCACTCCTTTTGATTGTTGATTTGGGTTGCAATTTTAAATGTCCAATTTGTCTTTAAACTCAATGGACTTTGTGATGTAGATGAAGTTGGATAAATGTTCATCAATTCAAATCTACCTAAGAGTGAGTTATTTAATTCATTTTTGGTGCTTTGGATTAATGATATTTTTAGTGCTTTAATCCATCTAGAGGAGTGGTTGAATTTAAAGATGAAAGAATTTTGAAATGGTGATCCAAATTAGCTTATCATTCCCCTCCCTCTTCATCTTATCCCTTTCTTTTTTAATTGTGCTACATGTTAAGGGATGGTGATCTCTATATCATTTATCCAAACATGAAGTACATAGATTTCTATTGACCGACCTCAAAATAGGTGTGACTTCTACATAAGTCCACTTACGATTGTTTAACATAGCGCTAAATTTTGTCCCGATTCGAATAAATGATCATTAGTGGCCCAAACTTATGATTACAAGCCCAAGTATGTTAATTTGATCTCTTTGATCCAATAACCTTGAGATTAATTGTGTGGAGGCTTTGGTTCTACCAATCCTCTAATGGATCTACAACACCTTTGGTCAACGCATATCACTTAAACATCGTTGATCATTACATGTTGCCTTGTGAGAATTCAAAAATGGATGATATACTTGACAAAAAGCAAATGCAACTTGTTGTGTGGAGGCTTTGGTTCTACCAATCCTCTAATGAGTTCCAAATGCAAGTTTCAAGATGGTCATCCAACTAACCACTAATTACTAACAATTAACTTTACTTTACGCTTTTATTTCCATGCTTTATGTACCATTTACTTTTAGCATTTTACATTTCATGCTATTTTCATCTTTGCTCACTTGAGCATTTACTTTTATGTCATTTTTATTTTGCTCACTTGAGATTTTCTTTCTTTTTAAAGACACCTAATAATCAACATGAACCATAAAAATCATTAATGATACTTGGACTAAATGGTTACTATCCTTTGCATTATGGAGTGATGGACTTCTTGGACTTAAGATTAGAGACCTTGGCCTATCTTGGAGACTTTGTGACTTTATTTGATATTTTGTCTGGAGTTCTTGAGGTTTACCTTAAGACATTGGGTTGTTTGTTTGTTTTGTGTGCAGGTTATTGAGATTACGATCTTTGTTTGTAATCTGGAATTCACCCGTATACAGCCGTTATTCTACCCAATTTTTGCGAAGACTTAAAACACTTGAAGTATGGTTCTCTAAAGAGGTCTAGTATCTTTGCTTGCTTGGTTTCAATCCGAAGAATGGGAATTCTATATTGACTCATAATGTCAAGTATTGGCTCCTTGTTGGTTAGATGGTTCTTATCCCTAGCTTTTACCTTATGCTTTAGGATAGCCTCTTCTTCTCCTCCCATCTTCTTTAATTTCAAAAATCTTCTCCCTCCTTTAAAAAAAACTCTTCTTGTTTTGAAACTTGAAACATTTTCATAATAAACTTGGACTTAGGTCCATGCATCTTTGAAACATTTTCATAAATAAATTTCAATCAATTTAATAATACTTTGACCTTTTTTTGTGAGAAGACTAAAAGTCAATCAATCTCATTTCAAACCATTTTTGCCACTTTGGCTTTTATCTTTAAACTTTTCTCAAAAGATTAGACTCTTGTCAATCCTTGTAGTGATGCAAACAACTATACTTCTACAATATGTAGTGAAGTGAGATATTTTCCACTTGGATGTTGAGTGGGGAATTGTTGATTTTAAAATCCAAGCCATATCCTCCACTTTGAGATGATGCAAATTCTCCTTTCTCATGATTGTGGGTAGTAAGTATGTTTTTCACACGGACAATTGCGATGATGTCTTATCTCATAAAATCAACCAACACACTTGTATTTCAAATTTTTAAAAGAGGAACTATGTGTACCCTGATCCCCTATTGTACGAAAGGTGGTACGTAGGCACTAAAGGTTCGCAACCGCGGCGGGTGCAAAAATCATAAAAATATTTCTTTTCTAACCTCCACCATCCATTTTATATACAACACATTTTATAGCCAAAATATACAGATTTTTCAAAGAGGTTCCTGTGGAGTACCGTAGATGTTTAGGGTGCTAATACCTTCCCTTTGCATAACCAACCCCCTTACCTTGAATATTTCCCCCTCTTTTTGGGTTATTCGCTCTTTTCCCATTCCTTTGGAAACAATAAAGCGCGGTGGCAATCTTTATTTTGATTTGTATAAAGTCTAGTCAATCTAATGGCTTAGTCTTGCACATTTCTACCGCCACAGGTTGTTTCATGCCTGATTCGATTGACAAGGATATGACTTTCCATGTGTGTGCCTTCAGCACACAAGGCCAATACTTCTTCAGATTTTCCTTCAATCCACAAGGCAAAAAGCTTCCTACAACTCACAAGGAAAATACATCCTTCGTGCCTCATTCGGTTCACTAGGGAATGACCTCTTTTATGCTTGCTTTGGCCTCCCTCATGCTAGCATCCACAAGGCATTGGATTCCTTTGTGCCAGCTTCGACTAGGCAATGGTCCCTGTTGTACCCCAAAATTTTCCCTCCTATATTTCTCAAAACATTTCAAGAATGATACTCAAGTTGCTCAAGGTAGTCCAAGGGTTGACCAGACAAGCTCTCTCCTAAGGCAGTCTACCTCAAATTAGGGTTTCATGTTGCATCAAGACACTTGAGTCCAAGTGATCCCAAATTCTCAACATTGTCCTAATATGGTCTCAAGATCATCCATGTCAAGTTTCCAGCCCTACAGAGGAAGTTTGCTCAGTCAATTGCTCAAAGGCCCAAAAATCGACTGTGCTAGGGCAAAAGTCAAATGTGGCCCACATACAGTCAAACTTCAAGATTTTTGGTCAATATCCTCATTTTGAAGTATATTTCATCATTTGATCAAGGTTTGATCATGATTCATCAAGGATTTCTCATATTTCATCAAGACTCAAAAGTTGCTAAATTAGGGTTTTGTAGGAAAAGTCAACTCAACTTTGACCAAGCATAACTTTCTCATAAGTTATGATAAATGACCCATCCAAAGCTCATTTTGAAGATGATGCAATTCCCTACAATCCATATTCAGCTCCCAAGTTCAAAATATGCACTCACAAGAAGTTATGAAGTTGGAAATTATAGGTCATTTTGAAAAGTCAACAAAAACACCTTTTTTGTCAAAGCTTCATACATGATCATGGAATATCAAATTGAGATGAGACAAAAAGGGTTGATTGGAGGACATCTAAGGCTTTTTAAAAAGTCCATGAACACCTCCAAAGAGTCAAAATTGAGGAAGTTATGCATTGGTGAAGTTGACATTTTTTGCAAAATTGCCAAAAGTCAACTATGCCTAAAACTTCAATTTTTGCCAAATGGGCCCAATCTTTTTCACTTGTTTTAAGTTGGCAACATGGTCCACGAGCTCTAGCCCTTTCCACTTGTCATTATAATGTTTTTATTATTTATTTTGATTTTGATTTGATTTAAATCAATGTTAATCAAAATAAATCATGAGAAAATCCAAAATATTGAAAATAAAAGATTTTGTGCTTGTTTCAGGTTTTAAATTACTGCTAGCATCAAATAAAACTCGTGTAAAGGCTTGGTGTGCATAAAAAGATTGAATTTAGGCCATTTTTGGGAAGATTTTAAGGTGAATCAAATCAAGATCAAACTCATTGATGGAGGAAGATTGAGTGCATTATTTCAACCCTAATTCACTCATCAATACATAAGGAGTGTGTGCAGACCTAAAGAGGCTAGAGAAGGAAGCGCAGCATCAAGAACAGAACTTGAAAAAATCAAGAAAAAGTGCAAACATGGTTTCATTGTTCCAGGCCAATTCAAGACTCTTTGCCCATTCCAATTGATTCCTGGGATCCCTAGCAAGCAAAAGCAATCCAAAGCAAGCGTTTCCAGGCCTCATATCGCATTGTAAGTCACCCACGGCATAGCTCCTTTTTTGAAATCGAATAACATTATTCTTGTACTTATAGCATAAAATAGTTGTATATTCTTGATCACCATCATGTTTGCAAGATTCCTTTAATATTTGATTGCATTTTCATGGCTTGTACTGGATTTCACCATAGCTAGGGTTTTAGGGTTCAATTTAGGATCTTCGTTTGCAAGAAAAATTGGGTCATGAAAGGGCCACCTTTGTGTTCAACAAGGCCAGACGAAGCCATCCATGGCCTTTGTTTTTATTTATAACGCTTGTGTTGAGTTTTGGAATTTGCAGGACTTGTAGCTACGGACAAACGTTCGTAGGTAAAAGTTTGAAACTTTTACCAACAGATCCAAGGAAGAAGACAACCAATGTGGCAACCTCCCATAGGCGTGTTTGAATTTTGCGCTTTCCTGACTCAGTATTTTCACTTTTCATATATTATCTTTGTTATATGTTTTATGTACAAACAGAAGCAAGTGGCGCAGTGGTAGTGGAGTGGTTGGATAGTGCATTAGGACCTGGGTTCGAATCCCAGGTCCCCCCAATTTCTCTATATTATTTTGCTTTCCAGGTTCGAGCGTGCACATGAAGCTAATGACTACCATAGACTCTAAAGATCTAGCCCTTAGATCTCCAGATGGCCATCATCTGAAGGTGCATCATGAAGCCTAGTCAACACAGCACACTGAATCCAGGAAGTCAACGTGGACTTCCATCTTTGGGCCCAGAATTATGATTTTTGGCACCCTCCAACTTGCTTTTGCAGGCCCAATTTCTTATCCCTTTTTTCTTTTTACATTTTATTTTAATTTATTTATTTAATTTACTTTAGTAACAAATTAATTATTTTCTTTTATAAAAAAAAATCATAAAAATATTTTTCACCAATTAGATTTAGGTATTTTTTTATCAATAAATTTATTAATTTAATTAGATTTTAATTTTAGGTAAAACTTTAATTTCTTTTTTTAATTAAAACTAATTAGAACAATTAGGTTTTATCTCTAATTTAACTACATTTTCTTTTTTCCTAAAAAATAACCAAAAAACCAAAAAATAGGTCATTTTATTATTTTTATTAATTAATTTAATTAAACTAATTATTTGTATATTTAATTTTAAAACCAAATCTTTTTTTTCTTAAAAATAATTAAAAATAACAAAAAAAACAATTTTCTTTTGATTAGGTTAGAAGGGTCAAAACCCTAATTTCTTCCCGATCTTAATTTTTTGCGCGCGCTTTATTTTATTTATCATATTGATGTAACTGCCTACAGTTTGTAATAGTTTAATTAGGATGTTTATTTCCATTTATCGCTTTATTTTCAAAGGGTTTATTTTTGGCTATGTAAATACCCGGAGCCTTGTAATAGCGTAGTTTAATTTCCGCATTTTAAATTCCGCAAATTATTAAACTGTTAGAGGTATGATATAGGGATGCATGACAAGAATGTATGTTAAACTTTAAAACAGTTAGATAACCCTAAAATATGCAAAGATAATAAATCTGAAATTGAATCACTCGCACATGCGCACTCCTAGGATACACTCTCACTTGGTTGCCTTCGGTAAACGGTCATTGAGTATAGGGTGCTTTAGTGGTCGTCCTTTTGTCCAAAGATTAAAGTTGCCTCGGAATGGTTGCCTCAGATATTGTTGCCTCGGATAATTGATCTAAGACATTAGGGTTACTACTAAGACATCCTAACATTGCTTTAGTGACCGTACGTCCCTTTTCGAATTGACCCTCAAAACTCCAACAACGGTGCTACCTACTCACTAATAGTATGATAGCATTGTCTAAAGGAAACAAACATTTTTTCGAGTAGGTAGATTAGCTTTTAAGTACTTGCTCAATTCAAACAAAAATTTTCACACTTACACTCCTTTACAAACAAAGTTTTCAAAAACACTTCATTACACTCTTGAAGACAGAAGCAAGAGTTAAATCGAAGTCAAAACAAAAACTTTTCAAAATACAAAAACACAAAGAAAACAATTTTGAAAATGATGAGCAAGTACCTAAGAGCCCATAGATAACTACGGATAGAAAGGGTGTTAAAAGCTTCCCTTTCTATAATCTACCCCCCTTACTCAGAAATATCTCGAAAAAGGAATTTTTCTGTGCTTTTTTCCTTTCCTTGTTGGATAAAATAAAATTCGGTGGTAACTCTTGCTTACCGCGACATTTTGTGAACACAAACAAAAAACGCAAACCAGTAAATCCTAAAAAATAGTCCCGATTATGGCCACCGTATCACAGTCCCCTTTGAAACAGTTTTGATTCCATATCTAAAATCCTTAACACACAGTTCTTCACCTTTTGACACCTAGTAAGGCCTATTATAAGGACACACAACTGATTCCTTCAAAGGACATACACTTGCTCCAGTCGAAAGACATACAATGGTTGGAGACAATTTTTACTTGCTGGCCAAAGTCTTATAGACTGCCAGGCCCAAGCCTCATGCACAAGCATATTCATGCAAAAGTAAGCTTCAACTGGCCAGAATAAGGTCTTTTGATTGGGCTAGTTGGGTAGTATCAGAGCCAATCGCAGGACAATTCAACTTAGATCCATGAGGAGCAATTTAGAGCCAATCGAAGAGAAAATATCTGAGGGGCCTTCGAAAAAGCCCTGATAAGGGAAACTCTTAACAATTGGAATTCAAGGTCATCAAAGATCTGAGAAATACGAATTGATATAGATGGGCTCAATCAAAGGAGCTATAAGAATGAAACCAGAGCCATTCAAAGGAGGTAACTCAAGGAAAATCTAAGGGCATGGCTTGAAGGTATTCGAAAGAATGAAGTATGTCCAAGTTCATCCCAAAGCTCAAAGAGGCATGAATATTTCAAAAATGGAAGTCTTTTAATGTGTCTGATTTTTCCTCCAAAGCCTGGTTAATGGCTTCCCCATTCCATTTCCATGCACCCTCCATCTCCTATAAATACACATATATACACACAAGGAAAGGGAGACTACATACATACGCCTACATACTGCCTCATACACACACAAATTTCCTATCAAAAGAATATGCACCCGCTTCCTCAGAAAGCATATCAAAATTCTAACTAGTTTTGGAGGCACCCTCAGTCCAAACGAATACTATATTTGTGCTCCTGAGACTCCCAAGAGTCTACTCCAAGCCAGTCCACACTAAATCAAAGCATCTCATCCTTGGTAAACTTTTAAATTCATATTCATGTTTTCATGATGTATTAATGTTTTCCAGTGTTTGATTTATGCTCAGGGTATCACATAGCACAACATTCACATGGAACATACAAAGATAGAGGGCACGATCCGTGCTCTTCATCGAATCTCAAGAAACCATGGGTTTTAAGGAAAACAAACTCAGATTCAAACTCAAAGGAGTAGAATTAAGGGGAGGTCGAATTAGGGAAAAGACCTGGGTTCACACCCAGGTCATTCTTTTGTTTTGTTAACACTTTTTCCTTGCAGACTCGGCACCTTCCTCCACATGCAATTCATCAAACGCCTCCAATAACATTCTCCACTGGATCGAAGTATAATATCCTTCACCGGATCGAAGGCCACATATCTTCATAAGATTGAAGGCCATCCTTCACTAGGATCGAAGGCCATCATTTTTCTTTGATCGAGAGACTCTTCTTCTTGCATTTATTTTTATTTTTACTCACTTCTTTTGAATCAAAAATCAAATAAAAAAAATCCGAAAGAACTTAGGATTACTTTTTTTAATTAAATTCTCAAATTAATTAATTAATTAATTTTAGCATTTTTTCAAAAATTAAAATATATTAGAATTAGGTTTAATTTCATTTAATAATTATCTTTCTTAATCAAACTTAGATTTAAGGTAGTTTGATTATTTTATAAACAAAACAAAATAAAAAATTTTCCTTTTCCTTAGGATTTTTAGACGTTCTTTTCCATTTCGCGTGCATTATTACATTTTAATTTTTTTCTAAATTATTGTCATTGCTCACAGTATTTAATAGAATTAACTAGGGATCTTTACTGCTTTCCTTTATTTTTCCCCCAAGTTTGGACATGTAAATACCCTCTCCCCGAAGCATTGTAATAGCGTAGATTTAAATTCCCGCACTTTAAATTCCTGCAATATTTAAACTGCTTAGATGTATGCATAATAGGGTTGTATGATAAGACTAATAATCAAACGTTAGCAAACCTAACACAAAAGACTAAAATAACTGAATATAACACACCTTGCACATATACACCACTAGGGTACACCCACTTTGGTTGCCTTTCGGAAAATAAAATAGTCATGTCCCTCGAAAATAGGGACGCTTTAGAAAAGACCCTTAAATCAAAAGATAATAGTCCCTCGATGACCCTACGGTGTTGCCTTTTGGTAAATGATCTCATCCCTTAAACAAAATTGTTAAAGTGTCTCTATATGTTTCCTTTATGACTGTATGTCCCTACGAATGTCCCTCAAACATAAAACGACTAGGGCTACCTACTCAATAATAGTAGGATATCACTGTCTAAAGGATTAGAGGAAAAGAACAAACCTTTCGAGTATAAGTAGATAGTTCCTAGATGCTTGCTCAAAAACAAACTTTTTGCACTTAACAAGTCATTTCAAAAACACTTTCAAAAAATGCTTTAACAACACTCTTGAGGACTGATACAAGAGTTATCATAAAGTGAATCACTGTTGTAGCGGTAGAAATGTTTAAGACTAAGTCACTGGATTGACTAGACTTATACAGATCAAAATAAAAATCGCCGCCGCGCTTTATTGTTTCCAAAGGAATGGGAAAAGAGCGAGTAACCCAAAAAGAGGGGAAAGATTCAAGGTAAGGGGGTTAGTTATGCAAAGGGAAGGAATTCGCACCCTAAACATCTACGGAACTCCATAGGAACCTGTTTGAAAAATCTGTATATTTTGGCTATAAAATGTTGTATGTAAAATAGATGGTGGAGGTCAGAAAAGAAGTATTTTTTTATGATTTTTTCACCCTCCGCGGTTGTGAACTTTTAGTGCCTACGTACCACCTTCCGTGTAATAGGGGGTCAGGGTACACGTAGTTCCTCTTTAGAAATTTTAAAACACAAGTGTATTGGTTAATTTTATGAGATAAGACATCATCGTCATTGTCCGTGTGGAAAACATACTTACTACCCACAATCATGAGAAAGGAGAATTTGCATCATCTCAAAGTGGAGGTTATGGCTTAGGTTTTAAAATGAACAATTCCTCACTCAACACCCGAGTTAAAAATATCTCACTTCATTACATATTGTAGAAGTATAGTTGTTTGCATCACTACAAGGATTGACAAGAGTCTAATCTTTTGAGAAAGGTTTTAAAATAAAAAGCCAAAGTGGCAAAATGGTTTGAAATGAGATTGATTGAATTTTAGTCTTCTCATAAAAATGTCAAGGTATTAGTAAATTTATTGAAGTTTATTTATGAAAGTATTTTGAAAATGCATGGACCTAAGTCCAAGTTTATTATGAAAGTGGTTCAAGTTTCAAAACAAGAAGATTTTTCAAAAGGAGGAAGAAGATTTTTGAAATTAAAGAAAATGGGAGGAGAAGAAGAGACTATCCTAAAGCAAAAGGTAAAACCTAGGGATAAGAACCATCTAACCAACAAGAATCCAATATTTGACATTATGAGTCAAGATAGAATTCCCATTCTTTGGATTGAAACCGGGCAAGCAAAGATATTAGACCTCTTGAGAGAACCAAACTTCAAATGTATATTGGGCAGAGTAACGGCTGTATACGGGTGAATTCCAGATTATAAACAAAGAATGTAATCACAATAACCTGTAAACAAAACAAACAAACACCCCAATGTCTTGAGGTAAACCTCAAGAACTCTAGACAAAATATCAATTAAGGTCACACGGTCTCCAACATAGGCCAATGTTTCTAATCCTAAGTCCAAGAAATCCAATGCTCCATAATGCCAAGGATAGTAACCAAATAGTCCAAGTATCATTAAAGATTTGTATGGTTCATGTTGATTATTAGGTATCTTGAGAAAGAAAAGAAAAGCTCAAGTGAGCAAAATAAAAATGACAAGAATGTAAATGCTCAAGTGAGCAAAGATGAAAAATAGCATGAAATGTAAATGCTAAAAGTAAATGGTACATAAAGCATAAAAATAAAAGCATGAAATAAAGTCAATTGTTAATGATTAGTGGTTAGTTGAATGACCATCTTGAAACTTGCATTTGGAACTCATTAGAGGATTAATAGAACCAAAGCCTCCACATAACAAGTTGCATTTGCTTTTTGTCAAGTATATCATCCATTTTGGAATCCTCAAAAGTACCATTTAATGATCAATGATGTTTAAGTGATCCGCGTTGACCAAAAGTAATGTAGATCCATTAGAGAATTGGTAGAACCAAAGCCTCCACACAATGAATCTCAAGGTTATTGGATCAAAGAGATCAAATTAACATACTTGGACTTGCAAACATAGTTTTGGGCCACGAATAGTCACTTATTCGAATCGAGACAAAATTTAGCGTTACGTTAAGCAATTGTAAGTGGACTTATATAGAAGTCACACCTATTTTAAGGTCGGTCAATAACAATCTATGCACCATTTGTTTTGAGACATGATATAGAGATCATGCTCCAATAACACTTAGTGCAATAAGAAAGGGATGAGATGAAGAGGGGTGGGAAAGAATATACAAACCACATTTGAATTAAAATTTAATCAAACTATTGTTAAAATCATTCATCCATTTTTTATGGAGTTAGACTCAACACCAAGGATCCAATGATGTTAACAAAGTTCATGATCAAAATTCAACCCAAGATCAGCCAGAAAATAATCACAAAATAATATTTCATTTAATATATACATTAAAAAGGGTTTTAAAATGTTTTAAAATAGAAATAAGAAATAAAAATATCAACTATGTTCAAGCTAATCAAGAAATATTAAGTAAGACCATAGGAAAATCATGAAAGGACTCAAATATTTTTATAAAAATTTTGGTAATTTTGTAAAATCAAAAACTATTTAAAAATTAAAAGAAATGAGTAAAATAAACAAAAAATGATTTAAAAAAATAATAAAGTCAGAAATAAAAAATAAATGAGGTCACCAATATTTGTCACAATATCATTGGATCATTCCATATTTTATTCAGAATTTAAAAATGCATAAAAGTATTTTTAAACATTTAAATCAATTCATATAAATTAAAAATTTATAAAAAAAAATATCAAAACACAAAATAAAATTGTAAAAAAATAAAAATCAAAAAGAGAATAATCAAAAATATTTTTCATAATTTTTTTAGATTTTTTGGACTAAAAATGAATTTTCTATGATTTTTTGAAATTTAAATCAATTAAAATAAAAATCAGAAAATAAAATATCAAAACAAAAAATATGAGCCATCTGATCATTGTCAAAACGCGTTAGTAAACAGATCAAGTGGACCTGGCGCGATGTGCATGTTATGGACTTTAGTGAATAAAGCACTGAATCAAATGTAAAATCAGATTTTCAAAAAAAAAAACAAATGGCACGCTATCATTGGTTGGAAGATGACACGTTGGTCATATTCAACCTCCAGCCAACGTGAATTGCAGGTCTCTCAAACTGTAAAATCAGAAGCTTAAACCTATGCCATTCGCTTCGTCTCTTCAAGACGAAGACAACCACACCTTCGCGACAAATTTATATAAACTGTAGCTCAAGCGATTTGGAAGGAAACTTTTGAAAAGGGATTTGAAATTTCAAGGTCAAAACGTGTTTCCAGATAAAAGCAAGTGTTGCAACTAGAACAAGGGCAATGAGAGCTTCACAATGATACCAAAGTTTGAAAGAATTGATGGAGAAATCTACCTATTGAAGTTGAGTTGCAGAGCTCTGAAACTGGACTCCTATGGATCAATATAGGTCACAATTCTTGAAGGTAATTGTATGGTTAGCTTCAAGGAAGATCAAGGAAGGTGAATTGATAGAAAAAATAGATTGAAAAAGGCTTGAACACTAATTTCGAATTTGCAGAAAAAATGAGTTATGGAATGAGTTTGGCAGGGTGATTTTGGTTGTTCAAGCTTGAGGAGATGAATGAGGGATGACCCTCTATTTATAGGGAATCAAATGGAATGTTCAAGCGTGTGAAATGATGATGTTTGGAGGGAAATCGTGTGAAGTTGCAAACAAGAAAAGTGTGACTTCTATTTTGATCAAAACTCATCCAAAACGCATGTTTTGCTATGCTAATCACTTCTGGAAGTTCACTAAACATATTTAGAAGCAAAAATGCGCAGAAAAAATGTGTTTAGAAGCTAAATTAAGGATTTCAAATTTTGACTTTTGAAGAAACTTCAGTTTCAAGTTACCAAGTTCAAATCAATGGCATTCTTGGCTCAAGGGGTCTTAGGGCATGATTCTTGATGCTTTAGAAAGATGAGGTTACAAGATTTTCAATGGAAAAGAATGGAATCAAATGGATTTTTGAGCTGAAAGTTGCAATGAGTCAAAGTTGGGAAAAAGAGGTTGACTTTCCATACTTAGAAATATTTCAAGTTTTTCTTCAAAAGTGACCTATAATGTTTTGCATCCAAAGATGGCCTTCCACTTGGAATTTTCTCTTGACCAAAAAAGATGGCATGAAATATACCTCTTGAATGACATTTTGAAACTTGAACCATTCAAAATCTCCAAAAGTTGAAGGAGTTATGACTTGTTGAAGTTGGCAAAAAATCATGAAATGACCTATAATCTTTTGTATCCTTAAGGCATCTTCTATCCATATTTCTCACTTTTCACATAATAGAAGGAATAAAGTTCACATACTCAAGATCTTTGTGGAAAAATATTGGGCTCAAGGTGATAAAAATTGACCAAGTTATGATCATTTGAAGTCACACATGGGAAATTGGGGGTTCATCTGGAGGAGTTGTAATCTTTCTTCATCATCAAGTTTTTTCCACATGAAAACTCCTTGAAACTTTTGAAGTGATTTGTTAATAACCCTTTTAAGAGAAGGATGTTTTTGGAATAACTCAAAAATACCAAAATATGAGCAATATATACTTTTTTGAAGTTCAAAACACTAGCTCTAAGATCAAGAAAATGCTTTGAGGAACTTTGACAATTTTGAACAACCTTCTTGTACCAACACTTTTTCTTTGTAGATAGAAGTTGTTGAGGATGGTAATGAGAACTCATAGAAACTAAAACCACTTCCATATCTTTAAAATTGAGATGAATATGCACTTGTGACCAATGGGAACAAGGCCTTGTCCAACCATGACAACTTCTTCAATCAACCCCTTGTACTTTTAAATCAATCTTGATAACTTTGAAATGTGATGAACCAAAATAAACCTTGCCATGCCATTTCTTCCAAAACAACTTCAATGGTGAGGTTTGAACTTCTCAAGATTTATTGACTAGGGCATGGAAATAAACTCATGAACCCATGAATCAACTTGCTAAGCTACATTGCCTTTACCTACATTATTAACAAGTAAAACAAACCAACATTACATTTTATTAATTAAAAGGAAAGTCAAAACAAAACATGCATGATCATAAAAGAAAAATAAGTCAAGGTGATTGGTTTTTCCTCAAAGAGCAAAGCTAAAGATGGGGAGGAGAAACAAAAGCCCTAATGTGATCTTGTTGTGATTAAATCAATATGGTATGATGAAGGGATCTTAGGGGAAAAATTGGGGTACAACAGCCGTACCAAGGCACTTTCAAACTACTTTTTCAAAACACACAAAAGCACAAGGTATTTCAAAAAATGAGCTAAGCATCTAAGAGCCCGCAGAAAACTACGGATGGAAAGGGTGTTAACACCTACCCTTTCCATAATATACCCCCTTACTCAGAAAACTCTCGAAAAGGTATTCTTTTGTTCTTTTCACCCTTTCCTTTGTTGGATAAAAGAAAAGTCAGTGGCGACTCTTGTTTAACACAACATTTGCAAACATAAAACGCAAAACTAATATAAATAGTCGGTCTGCCACCGTATCATAGTTATGTTGATATGAAAAAGCACTTATAATCAAAAGTGATTATAAGCAAATCAACACACAATTCAAAACAAAAACAGTCCTGAAAAATTCCTACGAGCTGATAGATTACTCAATTCTATTTGAAAAATTTATGTATGAAAATTAAAGCAAGTAAATTGATAAAAGAAAAGATACACAGGATTTTCTTCATAGTTCCCCATTTTTGTTCTCGCGTGTGGGTACGTCTGCGCCTAATTTCAATGGAATTAAGATAATTCTTACTATGCAAAAAGTTGATACAAGAGAAGTGTTCCAAGAGAAACTCCATAAACCATAAAAAAATTGTTGATTGTTGTTGCACCCCAAAATTTTCCCTTTGAGTTTCAACCACAATTAACTCATACCTCACATTCTTTCATCTCCACATACATTTTCATCTGCATCACAATCATTCATAACATGTATTCTCAAAGCATGGGATCATATTTTTCCTCAATATTAGGGTTTTGAAGAGGAGAGGCTCATCTATCAATATTTTGTATCTTTATGATCATCATTCTCAAGGAATCATCATTTATTTGGTCTCATCACTATGGATTGGTAAAATTAGGGTTTTGACCCCTATCAGTGAAAAGTCAGGAATTAGGGTTATGTGGCTTGAAGTTAAAGGTTTATTAATTCAAAGCATCATCAAAAACACCATCTTATAGCCATTAAATCATATTAATTTACATCATGCTCACAATATCTCATTGTTATAGAGGAGTTGATTTCATCTGAAGAAAGTCAACTGTCACAAAAAGTCAATCTCTGGCCTCTTTTGGTCAACTTTGAAGTTCAAAGTCAAAGTATCATCAACATATTCAAAATCATCAAACTAGATCATCAAGAATAAAGAAGATCAAGAAAGCCAACAAAAGTCAAAGTTGGAAGATTTTCAAGTACATTCAAGTGTTTTGTGCATAAAAAAGCCTAACTTCAGAAGGAAGTTTTCTCAAGATGCAAGCTGATTCAAGAAAACCTTAAACATGAAAGTTGTAGGTATTCATAAATTATACAACTTTGTCATTGTGGGATGATCCTCAAGAAGTGTGTGGATTAAGAGATATAGTCCCATGAAGTTCTAATACTTTTTATCCAACACTTAGAAATATTTTTGATCCGTTTTTCATCTCAACTTCTTGGCCAATTTTCACCAATTTCCCTTTTGATTTAGCCAAAGTGGTCAACATGAAATTTTAATATCACGCTCTAAGCCTTCCAAAATGTACAAGAGCATAAAAAGATCATGCTTGAGCTGAGAGTTTCGAAGAGACAAAGTTGGCCATTTTTGCTTGGATTAGAGGTCATTTCTATGATGAACATACAACCAAATCTCATAACCTTGATACACAATCTCCTTTTTTAGGTCTATTAGCTTGAAAATATATCCATAATCATAAGATTGCACATTCTTTATGGCTATTATCCAATTGGTTAAATCTTTAACCAAAACATTTTTTTATTTTGAGAAGAAAGGCAAGACTTCCATTTTGATAAAGCTTGCTTTATGCATTTGTAAACTCTCCTTGAGCCTCTCACTTGTACATATGAATACACTTAACCTAAACACATAGATAAGAATTCTTAAAGTGTTCAACAACTCCATGAAGCATGGTACTATGTATTAAAACTTTGATTTCTCATAAAACCACAAGTTACATCCATCCAAGCCATAACTTTTCATCTCAAGGATATGGTTACTTCAACCTCTCAAACCTTTTTCCTATAAATAGAGAGGTCATTAGCAAGCCAAGACACCTACTCACAAGCCCTCAAAACCTCTTATACTCTCAAAAACCAGAATTTGTCAAAAAAACCTCCATTCTTGGGCTTCGAAGTCCAAAACTTCGAAAATCATAACTCTTGCAATCTCATTGTAAACCAACTAGAAAATCATTATCAATACACCATATATGCACTATTGTATTCATTAATCCATCACTGAAACAAGCCAACCACTTTATACAACACGTGGCCATTATTGCTTGCACTTGGAATTGATCAAAAAGTTTGAGCAAGCTACAAGGTATTCTATCAATTGGAATACACTCAGGGAGGATCAAGGAAGCTAAACATATCATTTGTTTGCACCTGGAAGTACCAGAAGAGGCGTTGGACTTTCTCCAACTTGGTACAAGTTTCAAACTTTGAACTCCTTATACACACATCATTCATGCATACATTATGAAGCAAAAATGTAGATATCATATCTACAAAGCT
This sequence comes from Vicia faba, assembly GCA_948472305.1. Classification (NCBI taxonomy): domain Eukaryota; kingdom Viridiplantae; phylum Streptophyta; class Magnoliopsida; order Fabales; family Fabaceae; genus Vicia; species Vicia faba. The sequence continues at coordinate 414,501,772 of OX451740.1, read as the reverse complement.
AACCATGTCTTTAAATTTCATTTTTATTGATTGTGTGATGAGAATTTAGAAACTGAAATTTCCTAGGGTTTATTTGGTACAAGCAAAATTCGTTTCAATCTTTGATTTATAGCTTTCAAAACTTACATGGTTGGATTCCTTGTTAAAAATCAAGCAAGTTTGGTGTTTGAAAATTTAAAAATGGTTGAGAAATGAGAGTTTTCAAAAAATAAAAAATGGTGAAGTTATGTTGTTGTCGCGACGAGGAAGAAGAAGGCCATTACACCAGATTTTCAAAAATCCAAAGTTGACTTCATAATATATTTAATGGGGGAGTTTCATAACCGGGTGAAACAACCACCCCAGTGGTAAACTATGTGCGCCTGTTACTATAGGGACCTGGGTTTGAGCCCCAGTGGTACCCTTTTGCCTATTTTCTTCATTTTCAACTTCATTTTTTTACTTATTTTCATTATTTTCAATCAATTCTATTTGCATTCAAATTTAACTTTTTCAAGTGATTTTTAGCACATTATTAGTTTACTACTCCTATTTTATGAATATAAAGAAATATCATAAAATATTTTTTATTTCATCATTTTTCAGTTAAATCAAAGTGGTTACTTTTTAGGTTTTTTAAAGGTGTTTTTCCTTGATCTTTTAATCACTTTCTCAATTTTCTCATAAAGCTTGATCTTACCATGATAGGTCTTGGTTCTCATGAGATATCTTGATGCTTGAGTAATCATTTCATGATAGCTTGAGCCCTTTTAGAACTTTTCTCATCCAAAATTCACATTAAATCATGAAACATGTTCAAAATCAAAAGCTATGCTCTATGACTTTCAATTGTGATTGTGATGCATATACATGTTTCAAACATCCAATTCATCCATGTTTTCGTAAACTTATCTTATTTTTTGAAACTATTTCCTTCATAAACTCTTTTAAAGCATAAACCATAAAACATCAAAAATATGCTTTCAACTTATACTCTTTTGTCACAACTTTTACCAAATAAACTTATGGATTCTAATCCACTTGTGTGATCATTGTTTGTTGAATAATATTCACCCTTTAGATCACTTGGGTTCATCTTAAACCCTTGTTGAAATATGAACCAAGGTAGACATTAAGATTTCAATCCAAGTATGACAACTTTAGAATAGAATCTCCCCTCAATCCAAACTCTAAGCCCATCATTTCATGATAACACTAGGTTAGATTCCTCATAATCTCAACTATAGGACCGACTTCGCATGACAACCTTAGGATCAATAAGTCTCCCCATTAGATTTTTCTTTTCTTTTTGCATTGCATCCTTAAGACACAAATCATTTCACAATCAAAATCCAAAAACACTTAACAATATCCAAAACCCTTTCAAAACTTAAAGGTATGAAGGTGATGGGCGTCTCCTTGGTTGAGGGTATACTTAACACATTTCTCCTAACAAAAACACAAACCAAATCCAAATCATTTTTCCTTAGGGATTTTTTCACTTTAAAACATTTTCAAAAAGGGTATGTTAACTCCATTCTACATAAAACAACAATGCGTAGTCTCCAACGATCGAGTGGCAGCGTTAACTGTTAGAATGCGAATTTAACATCATCCATGAGAAAACACACAACATGTTAGAACAAAGTTTGGTTCTAATCATATCTTATAGTTTTGGTGATAACAATGAAATGAAATTTTGTGAAATATATTTTATACTCTGACTTGTGTGTTCTCTAAGTTCAGATAATATTCGGACTCATGCATCTTAGGAAGAAACAACATTCTACGAAATTCTAAAGCAAACTCAGAAGGAAGCACTCCAAAGCAAACTCTGATGAAGAGCAACCCTAAGCAACCTCTGATAAATCTAGTTGAATCAAAGATCTGAAATAAAAGCACACTGAAAGCAACATTTGATAATGCAAGACTAAAGCAAACTCTGATGATCACATATTGAAGAGTACTCTTATACAAGAAAAGGTAAAGTATACTCTGAATTGACAATGCTGCAAGCAAACACTTAAGCTTCTAGAGACAAGCTCTGACAGTACCGTTGGTTATTAAATGTTAAGACGGCTAACGCACTCAAGTGTACTACACACGAGCATTGGAAACATAAATACAAAGCCTACATGCATCATTAAATGCATGCACTCTCATCAAGGTTGTAACGATCAAGAATTGGAAGCTATATATAGAAGACCTTTTGTTTCAAAGAAAGGTTACTGATCCACGAGAAACAATCTTATGCTCACTGTTTTATACTTGTAAACTAATACTATATAGTGGGTAGATCTTAAGCATTGAGAAACAATCTTAGTGATAAATCACAGTTTGTGATAAAGCTTATTAGAAGCATTTTGTTTCACTTATATTAAGAGATAATTTTGTAAGTGTTCCTTGAGAGACCAGTTGGGTCAAATTTCTCAAGAGGGCTAGGACTAGTTGAGTCTTAGAGGTGTCAGTCACTTGCAGTTGGCTTGTGCATTGTACTGTTAGTCAAAACAGTTTGGTTGTGCATTTGTAATCAGGTTTATTATAATGGATTAAGTCCTCGTTGAGAGAGGTGAAATCACTTTGGCGGGTGGACTGGAGTAGTTTGAGTTTCAAATGAACCGGGATAAAAATACTTGTGTCCTTCCATTAGTATTGCACAGGAAAAAGGAAAAACTTGTTCAACCCCCCCCCCCTCCATTCTAAGTGTTTTCTCACCCTTCAATTGGCATCAGAGCTCTAGTTCTGGGTGCAAAAACCTAACAGTGTCAGAAAAAGATCCAGAAGGAAAACACTATGGCAATTGAACAAAAACAATAACAACTGCACCAAACCACCAGTGTTTGATGGAGAAGATTTTGAATACTGGAAGGATAGACTAGAAAGTTTCTTTCTAGGTCATGATGTTGATCTATGGGATTTGGTCCTAGATGGGTACACTAATCCAGAAGATAAAGACGGAAACAAGATTGACAGAAAGAACATGGATAAACAACAGAAGTTAGATTTTAAGAATCACAACAGAGCCAGAAATGTCTTTCTAAATGCTATCTCAAAAACTGAATATGAGAAAATCACTAACAGAGATACAACACATGACATGTTTGAGTCTCTCAAAATGACTCATGAAGGAAATGCTCAAGTAAAAGAGACAAAAGCTTTGGCTCTCATCCAGAAATATGAAGCCTTCAAAATGGAATAAAATGTGTTTATTGAAGCTATGTTCTCGAGATTCCAAATTCTGATTGCTGGCCTGAGAGTTCTGGACAAAGGATACACAAAGGCATACCATGTTAAGAAAATTATCATAAGTTTACCCAAAAGATGGGCACCTATGGTTACTGCATTCAAAGTGTCAAAAGACTTGAATGATGTATCCCTTGAAGAACTTATCAGCGCTTTAAGGAGTCACGCGATAGAACTTGATGAACATGAGCCTCAGAAGAAAGGTAAATTTGTCGCCCTTAAATCTATTAAAAAATATGAAACTAACGCTTTTCAGGCAAAAGAAGGAAACACTAAAGATTCTGCATCAGAAGAAGATGAGTTATCTCTGCTCTCTAGAAGGATCAACCAGATGTGGAAGCACAGACAAAAGAAGTTCAGAAACTACAAGAGGTAAGAAGATAAACCAGAATCTTCTGGACATAAGAAGTCAAGCAGGAGAGATATAGTCTGCTATGAATGTAAAGAACCAGGACACTACATAAGTGATTATCCTAAACTGCAAAGAGAAAGACCAAAGAAAAAGTTTGGAAGAAAAAAAGGCATGATGGCCACCTGGGATGATTCAGAATCTTCTGAAGCTGAATCTGATTCAGAAGATGAACACGCTAATCTAGCGTTTATGGCTACCATAGCAGATGACGATGACTCAGACTTTGACTCAGAACCAAAAGAGGTATTCTCTGAATTTTCTAGAACTGAACTTGCTGAAAGCTTATATGAACTTCTCGAAAACTACACTAAACTCAAAATCAAATACAAGAAACTCAAAAAGAATCTTGCGTCTGATTTTGAGAAACTTGAAACAGAAAACTCTGAACTTAAAGAAAACATTTTTAAACTCAAAGAGGAAGTTCAAAAATTTGAAAAAATATTTCTATTTCAGATTCTGCTTCAAGTTTAAAAGATATTCTTAAAGAATATGACTCTAGTTTTCAAACGTTTCTTGCTAAAAGCATAGATAGAAGCAGAATGGCTTCAATGATCTATGGTGTTAGTGGAAATGACAGAAGAGGTATTGGATATAAAGCTCCTATAGGGAAAGAAATATATAAACCTAAGCCTATTGAGGAAATGGTTATCACATATAAACAACTACATAAACAATTTAGTTTTGGGCACACACATGATATCAAATACACTTCTCACTCTGAAAATTCTTAAGCAAAATAAAAGTTCAATATGAACTTTAGAAACTCTAACCAAAAAGAACCCAAAAAGAAATGGGTACCTAAGGAGAAAACAATCTATGTTGCAGATGTCCTTAACGGCTCAGTCGAAACACCAGTCATGGTACCTGGCTCTGGATGCTCACGACATATGACGGGAAGAAAGTCTATGTTCCAAAGTATGGAACTTAAATCTGGAGGAGATGTCAAATTTGGAGGAAATCAAAAAGGAAAGATCATTGGTTCTGGAACCATTGGAAACAGTAACCTTCCTTCTATAACTAATGTTCTATTGGTAGAAGGATTAGTGCATAACTTGCTATCCATAAGTCAATTAAATGACAACGGTTATGACATTATCTTTAATCAAAAATCCTACAGAGCTGTTAGTCAAAAAGATGGATCAATCCTTTTTACTGGCAAGAGAAAGAATAACATCTATAAAATTAATCTTTCTGATCTTAAATCTCAAAATGTAAAATGCCTTATGTCTGTTAGTGTAACACCCGTAATTTAATTAATTATTTTATTAAATTATTTTTGAAATATTTGTGAAGATGTGTTATAATTGATTAATTGGATTTATTTTATTAAGTGGAGAAATAATATCAGAATTATAATATTATTGGTGTGGGCTTATTTTGAAGGAATAAAAGTAATAAGGGGTTGTATTAGTTTGGAGCCCAATAAGGAATAAAGAAATAATAGAGTTATTTTATTGTTGTTGGAATATAATAGAAAGAAAGAAGCGGTAGAAGAATAAGGATTGAGAGGAGACCGTGCAAGCTGCTGGAAAAAGTGGAAAACGGCAAGCACGAAAATTCAATCGGAAATTATAGAGAGACCTTCAACCCAAGTTAAGGGTGGGGTTTTGACTTTATAATTGGGTTCATGATGATTGATATGTGGGGTTGGAGGTGATTGTTGTTTTGTTCTTGAATTGGATGTATATGATGATGTATGATGAAGATTTGATGAATTTTAGATGAATAATGATGTCATGATGTTGTTTTATCGATGTAGTATTATAGGATGAATATAGGTGATTATTTATCATGATTATATTAAGTTTGTAGGGTTAAAACATGAATCCCGTAGTGAGATGTAGGGAAGAAAATCGCAGAATTATGCTAGAAGGGTCAGGATGTGTCGACCTCAAACATGATGCGTCGATACATGAGCGATGTTAGACTCAGTATGAGTCGACACGAAGAGGCTTGCATCGGTACATTAAGGTTGAAATACTCAAGATGAGTCGATCGGTGGGATGCATGTGTCGATACATGTTATATGCAAGACTCAGGATGAGTTGATCCATGAGAGGATGCGTCGACTCATGTTGTGCAGTTAGAGCAGTACGCGTCAATCCAAGGGGTTTTGCATCGACCCATAGTGCCTGATTTTTGGCAGATTCAGTTTTAAAGTGTTGTAACTTGAGTTTTAGGATGCCGTTTGAGATGTCCTTCGAAGCGTTGAATAGCTAACGCGATGAACTTTGTTTTAGAGGATTAAAATGAAGAATAAGAAGGGTAATCCTAGTAGCCAATTCAGGATTTAGAATTTATACCCAGGTTGGTCATTGCGTTGGTTTTGTACAAAATGGTGAAGATGAGATGCTTAGAGGCTGCTGTTCGAATTATGACAGTAGGATTAGTGACAGTAACGATGTAAGAATTACAGAATAGCAGTATGAATTATTGTGGTGTTAATGTACAACTGAGTATTTAGTGAGAAGTTTTTAATGGTGTTGTTTTGATGATTTATAATAAATAAATGATGTTTGATGAATTATTATGATGATATGAGATGTTGATGACGAGACGTTGACATGATTTTGAGATGTTGTTAATTTGAGATGAATCTTGAGATGTTGTTAAATTGAGATGAATTTTGAGATGCTGATAATTTGAAACGAAATTTGAGATGTTGTTAACTTGAGATGTTTTTGAGATGTTGTTAATTTGAGATGTTGTTAACTTGGGTGTTGTTATTACATTCATGGTTGTGTCGCATACATTGCATTTTTGAGATGGAGCTTATGCTCGTTGAGATGGCCTGTATTGGCGAATTTTGAGATGAAGGCTATGCCTTGTTGATGCCTCTATTAATTGGCAATTTTTTTGAGATGGGAGTTCTGCTCCAATGGTACCACATGCATTTGCATAGTATTGAGTCGCATTATATGATTGCATAAAGAAGTGTATTTTGATGTTGATAAATGTGTATATGCATTGTAATTATTGTTGATTATGAGATGAGAAGTGGTGATGTTATTGATCTAATTTAATATATTAATTATCATGCGCTTTATTATGTTGTTATATATCTCACCCCTTCTGTTTGAATGTTGCCCTTATGTAGGTAACGTGCAGGTAATCGAGAGTGAAGGTTGTATACCTTCAATAGTTCGAGTTGGTGTCATTGCTCTGATATGTAACACTCGGGGGGGGGGGGGGGGGTGAATGCTTGCTATTTTTGATTGTTGATTTTCAATTGTTGAACTTTAAATTGATTATTATTAAATATGTGATGTTTCAAAGTTGTTGTATTGATGATAAAATTGTTATTGAGAATTCCACTGCGTAGATGTTGAGTTATTTAATTAAAGATGTTATGATGGTTCATCCGATGTTTTGAAAGTGTTATATTTCCACGATGAATGTAATGAATTTTTGATAGAAGAATTTGTGACGTCTCAATTCGTTTGCATGATATGAATTTTATAACTCTGATTTATTTATATAATTTGTCGGGGTAGAATTTGGGTGTTGCAAAGTTGGTATCAGAGCAAAAGGTTGGTCCGACCTTGTCGTCGATTCGTAGTTGTCTAACAGTAGAGTATTCTTATTTGAGTTCTAATCGTTGTTTATGTTGTAGTGAGAAGTTAAGATGGCTGGAAGGAATGATGCTGCACTTTCTACTGCTTTAGAAGCAATGGCTCATGCGATGGAAAATCAGCCGAATGCTAACGGGAATGCTGGATCTCGTAGCTTGGCGACCTTCCAGAGAGAGAATCCACCTACGTTCAAGGGAAAGTATGATCCTGGCAGAGCATTGGAGTGGTTGAAAGAGATTGAGAGAATCTTCCGTGTGATGGACTGCACTCCAGCGCAGAAGGTTCAGTCTGGGACTCATATGCTAGCAGTCGAGGTTGATGACTGGTGGCTAGAGACTTGTCAGAAGTTGGAAGCTGCAGGTGAGAATGTCACTTGGGCTGTGTTTCAAAGGGAGTTCCTAAGAAAGTATTTTCCTGAAGATGTCCGTGTTAAGAAGGAAATTGAGTTCCTTGAGCTAAAGCAAGGAAGTATGTCTGTTGTTGAGTATGCTGCCAAGATTGTTGAGTTGGCTAAGTTTTATCCGCATTACGCTGAGGAAAATGTTGAGTTTTCGAAGTGTGTTAAATTTGAGAACGGGTTGCGCCTAGAGATTAAGAATGCAGTTGGATACCATAAAATATGTGTCTTTGCTGATTTGGTTGATAGCTACAGGATCTACGAAGAGGATAATAATGCTCATTACAAGATTATCAGTGAGAAGAGGGGTAAGCACCAACAGAATAGTGGTAAGCCTTATGATTCCCCAGCTGGTAAAGGTAAGTAGAAAGTTGCTCAGAGACAGAGGACTAGTGGGGGAGATGCTCCTGCTGGTGTGGTTTGTTTTAAGTGTGGAAAATCTGGGCACAAGAGTAATATGTGCACTGCTGAAGTGAAGAGGTGTTTCCGTTGTGGCAAGAACGGACATGTTATATCTGAGTGTGAACACAAGGATGTGATTTGTTTCAATTGTAGAGAAGAAGGGCACATTGGTAGTCAGTGTCTAAAACCGAAAAGAGCTCAGTCTAGTGTAAAAGTGTTTGCTTTGGTTGAGGATCAGACAGCTGTTGAGGACGGACTTATTATAGGTACATGTTTCATTAATAGTACTCCTTTAATTACTATTATTGATACTGGTGCTACGCATTGTTTTATTGCTGCAGATTGTGTTGAAAGATTGGGTCTTGTGTTGTCTTCTTTGAATGGAGAAATGGTCGTCGATACTCCAGCCAAGGGGTTGGTGACTACTTCTTTTGTGTGTTTGAAGTGTCCATTGTCGATCTTCGACAGAGACTTTGTTGTTGATTTGGTTTGTTTACCGTTAAGAGGTTTGGATGTGATTCTGGGTATGAACTGGTTAGAGCATAATTGTGTTCATATTAACTGTTATGACAAGTCAGTGATGTTTTTCTACTCCTGAATAAGAAGAAGATGGTCTGTTGTCTGCTAGACAGCTGAGGAAGTTGATGCAAGAGGAAGTACAGATGTTCTCTTGATGGTGTCGCTATCTGTAGAGACTCAAGCTATAATTGAGGAATTGCAGGTGGTGTGTGAATTTCCTGAAGTTTTCCCTAACGAGATTCCTGATGTACCACCGGAGAGGGAAGTTGAATTTGCAATTGATCTTGTGCCTGGTACCAGACCTGTGTCTATGGCACCATACAAGATGTCTGCATCTGAGTTGTCAGAGTTGAAGAAGTAATTGGAAGAGTTACTTGAGAAGAAGTTTGTGAGACCAAGTGTATCGCCGTGGGGTGCTCCAGTGTTGTTACTGAAGAAGAAAGATGGAAGTATAAGGCTTTATGTTGATTATAGATAGTTGAATAAGGTGACGATTAAGAACAAGTATCCGCCTCCAAGAATAGATTACTTGATGGACCAATTGGTGGATGCTCGTGTGTTTAATAAGATTGATTTGAGGTCGGGTTACCATCAGATTAAAGTGAAGGATGAAGATATTTAGAAGACGGCTTTCAGAATGCGTTATGGACATTACGAGTATTCAGTGATGCCTTTCGGTGTTACTAATGCGCCGGGAGTATTCATGGAATATATCAATCGTATCTTTCACACTTATTTTGATCGGTTTTTAGTGGTGTTTATTGATGATATTTTGATTTACTCTAAGTCAGAAGAAAAGCATGCTGAACATTTAAGAGTAGTATTGCAAATTTTGAAAGAGAAGAAGTTGTATGCAAAGCTGTCCAAGTGTGAATTCTGGTTAAAAGAGGTTAGTTTTCTTGGTCATGTGATTTCAGGTAGTGGCATTGCTGTAGATCCATCGAAGGTTGATGTTGTGTTGCAATGGGAAACTCCGAGGTCAGCTAATTAGATCAGAAGCTTATTGGGATTAGCTAGTTATTATAGAAGGTTTATCGAAGGGTTTTCTAAGTTGTCACTTTCATTGACTAAGTTGACTTGTAAAGGTAGAGAGTTTGTGTGGGATGTTCAGTGCTAATAAAGTTTTACGGAATTAAATAAGAGGTTGACATCGGCTTTGATTTTGACGTTGCCTAATCCAGGAGAGCCTTTTGTGGTGTATTGTGATGCTTCTAAGATGGGTTTAGGAGGTGTGCTTATGCAGAATGGTAAGGTAGTTGTTTATGCGTCAAGGCAGTTAAGGACTCATGAGAAGAACTATCCTACGCATGATTTAGAGCTTGCTGCAATTGTTTTTGCATTGAAGATTTGGAGGCATTATCTTTATCGTTCTAGATTTGAAGTGTTTAGTGACCATAAGAGCTTAAAGTATTTATTTGATTAGAAGGAGTTGAATATGAGGCAACGAAGATGGTTGGAATTGTTAAAGGACTATGAAATCGGTTTGAATTATCATCCAGGAAAAGCAAATGTCATAGCTGATGCGTTAAGTCGAAAGACTTTACATATGTCGGAAATGATGGTTAAAGAGTTGGAATTGATTGAGCAGTTCAGAGATATGAGCTTAGTTTGCGAGGTTACTCCGCAGAGTGTTATGTTGGGTATGTTGAAGATTAATAATGAATTTTTAGACAGTATCAGAGAAGCTCAGAAGTTGGATGTGAAACTGGTAGATTTGATGGTTGGGACTGACCAGTCTAACAATAATGATTTTAAGCTAGATGCGCAAGGTGTGTTGATATTTCATAACCAGATTTATATTCCTGATGATGCTGAGATGAAGAAAGTGATACTTGAAGAGAGCCATAGAAGTAAGTTGAGTATTCATCCAGGAGCTACAAAGATGTATCAAGATTTGAAAGGTTTTCTTTGGTGGCCTGGGATGAAGAGTGATGTGGCTCGGTTTGTGTAAGCATGTTTGACTTGTCAGAAGTCGAAAGTTAAACATCGGAAGCCTGCAGGGTTGATGCAACTGTTGGAAGTTCCAGAATGGAAATGGGATAGCATTTCAATGGACTTTGTGACAGGATTTCATAATACTTTAAGAGGACATGATTCAATTTGGGTGATTGTTGATAGGCTTACGAAGTCAGCTCATTTTATTCCTATTAACATCAGTTTTCCAGTGTCAAAGTTGGCTGAGATTTACACTAGTGTGATTGTGAAGTTGCATGGTGTTCCTTTATGCATTGTGTCAGATAGAGATCCAAGATTTACTTCTGATTTTTGGAAGAGTTTGCAAGAAGCGTTGGGTTCTAAGTTGAGGTTGAGTTCAGCGTATCATCCTCAGACAGATGGTCAGACTGAACGGACGATTCAATCGTTGGAAGACTTGTTGAGAGCATGTGTTCTTGAGCAGGTAGGTTCGTGGGATACTTATCTTCCGTTGATAGAGTTCACGTATAATAACAGTTACCATTCTAGTATTGAGATGGAACCTTTTGAAGCATTGTATGGTCAAAGATGTAGAACTCCGTTATGTTGGCATGAATCTGGTGAACGTGTAGTACTTGGACCTGAACTTGTTCGTGAGACTACCGAGAAGGTGAAGTTGATTCGAGAAAATATGAAGCTTCACAAAGTAGACAGAAGAGTTATCATGACAAGCGAAGGAAAGATTTAGAATTCCAAGCTGGTGATCATGTGTTTTTGAGAGTTACCCTTGTGACTGGTGTTGGACGAGCATTGAAGTCTAAGAAGCTCACTTCTCGTTTTATTGGACCGTATCAGATTTTAGAGAGAGTGGGGAATGTTTCTTATAGAGTGGCTTTACCGCCTAATCTTTCGAATTTGCATGATGTGTTTCATGTGTCGCAACTTCGGAAGTATATTTCAGATCCATCTCATGTGATTCATATGGATGATGTGCACGTACGGGATAATCTTACGGTGGAGACGATGCCTGTACGGATCGCGGATCGTGAAATAAAGACTCTGAGGGGAAAAGAGATTGCCTTGGTTAAAGTCGTTTGGCTAGGAGCTGCTGGTGAAAGCATGACTTGGGAGTTGGAGAGCAAGATGCAAGACTCTTATCCTGAATTGTTTGATTGAGGTAAATTTTTGAGGAAGAAAATATTCTAAGTGGGGGAGAGTTGTAACGCCCTTAATTTAATTAATTATTTAATTAAATTATTTTTGGAATATTTGTGAAGATGTGTTATAATTGATTAATTGGATTTATTTTATTAAGTGGAGAAATAATATCATAATTATAATATTATTGGTGTGGGATTATTTTGAAGGAATAAAAGTAATAAGGGGGTGTATTAGTTTGGATCCCAATAAGGAATAAAGAAATAATAGGGTTATTTTATTATTGTTGGAATAGAATAGAAAGAAAGAAGCAGTAGAAGAATAAGGATTGAGAGGAGACCGTGCAAGCTGCTGGAAAAAGTGGAAAACGGCAAGCACGAGAATTCAACTGGAAATTATAGAGCGACCTTCAACCCAAGGTAAGGGTGGGGTTCTGACTTTATAATTGGGTTCATGATGATTGATATGTGGGGTTGGAGGTGATTGGTGTTTTGTTCTTGAATTGGATGTATATGATGATGTATGATGAAGATTTGATGAATTTTAGATGAATAATAATGTCATGATGTTGTTTGATCGATGTAGTATTATAGGATGAATATAGGTGATGATTTATCATGATTATATTAAGTTTGTAGGGTTAAAACATGAATCCCGTAGTGAGATGCATGGAAGAAAATCGCAGAATTATGCAGGAAGAGTCAGGATATGTCGACCTCAAACATGATGCATCGATACATGAATAATGTTAGACTCAGTATGAGTCGACACGAAGAGGCTTGCATCGATACATGAAGGTTGAAAGACTCAGGATGAGTCGATCGGTGGGATGCATGTGTCGATACATGCTGTATGCAAGACTCAGGATGAGTCGATCCATGAGAGGATGCATCGACTCATGTTGTGCAGTTAAAGCAGTATGTGTCGATCCGAGGGGTTTTGCGTCGACCCATAGTGCCTGATTTTTGGCAGATTCAGTTTTAAAGTGATGTAACTTGAGTTTTAGGATGCCGTTTGAGATGTCGTTCGAAGCGTTGAATAGCTAACACGATGAACTTTGTTTTAGAGGATTAAAATGAAGAATAAGAATTGTAATCCTAGTAGCCAATTTAGGATTTAGAATTTATCCCCAGGTTGGTCGTTGCGTTGGTTTTGTACAGAATGGTGAAGATGAGATGCTTAGAGGTTGTTGTTCGAATTATGACAGTAGGATTAGTGACAGTAACGATGTAAGAATTACAGAATAGCAGTATGAATTACTGAGGTGTTAATGTACAACTGAGTTGTTAGTGAGAAGTTGTTAATGATGTTGTGTTGATGATTTATAATAAATAAATGATGTTTGATGAATTATTATGATGATATGAGATGTTGATGACGAGACGTTGAGATGATTTTGAGATGTTGTTAATTTGAGATGAATTTTGAGATGTTGTTAAATTGAGATGAATTTTGAGATGTTGATAATTTGAGATGAATTTTGAGATGTTGTTAACTTGAGATGTTTTTGAGATGTTGTTAATTTGAGATGTTGTTAAATTGCGTGTTGTTATTACATTCATGGTGTTGTACCCCAAAATTTTCCCTCCCATATTCTTCAAGAAATTGCCAAGCCAAGTCACAAAATTCCCCAAGGGTTGTGCAGTCCAACTGTCTCCTATACAGTCAAAACTAGGGTTTGTATTCTGATCAAGAGAAGGAAATTTTCAAGGGTCCCACTCAAGTCTCACATGCCTACAAACATGGTCAAACATCCTCATATCAAGTTTCAAGGCATTCAGCTCAAAATTGCACAGTCAAAACCCTAAATTGCACTACAGTCAACTGTAGGGGCAAAATGGTCATTTGACAGTCAAAAGTTCAAATTTTTGGTCAACATATCATTTTGAAGCCACAAACATCATTTGATCAATGCTTGATCATGATTCTCAAAATTTGGCTCAGAAATCATCAAAGATGCAAAAGTTACTATATTTGGACAGCTGAAAAAGTCAACTGAAATTGACCAGGGCATAACTTTCACATGGATTATCATAAAAATTCCATTCAAAGCTCATTTTGAAGAGAAAGACATTTCCTACAACTCATCTTCATACTTCAAGTCCAAGAAATGCTCTCACAAAAAGTTATCAATTTCAACATTATAGGTCATTTTCAAAAGTCAACAAAAAGGGACTTTAAGTCAAAGGCCATAACTTGAGATTGGTAAATCAAAGTAACATGGGACAAAAGAAATTGGTTATAGGACTCAAAGACCTTTCCAAAATGTCCAAGAACATGTGAAAAGCTTAAAAATTGAGCAAGTTATGCCTTGTGGAAGTTGGGAAATTTTTGGATATTTTGAAAAGTCAACATTACTTCAAATGACCTAAATTTGCTAATGGGCCCATTTTTCTTCCATGATTCATCATTCCAAGCATATGCACGACCACTTGGCCCATAGGGAAGTATTTTCTCATTTTTTATTTATTTATTTGAATTATTATTTATATTAATTCATTTAAATCATTTAAATATGTGGAAAATATATAACTTGACCTAAAAAATCTTTTCATGCATGTTTTGCCATCAAGATTTCGTGCATAGGCTAATTAGGAAAGATTTGGTTTGATTTGAGCATAATTGATACAAAAACCATGTGAAAAAGATATGAAACATAATGGTGAAAAATCAAATATTGAAAACTATCAATGCCATGGATTTGTTCTACTTTTGTTAACCTAATAGCCTCAGTACATAAGCATGAATCAAAACCTAATCATGATGGACAGAAAGCTGCGCAAGAAATACATTTGCAAACTTGAAATTTTCTCCATAAAACACAAAACTGAAATCAACTTTAGGGGACGATTCAAGCCCTAATATTCATTCCCTTGGCTTCCTGAAGCTTCACTGACCACGTTCCAATCAAGAACCTCCACTCAAACGCCAAGAATCGGTACCTAGGACTCAAACTGTGTCAAGAAATTTCCAGAATCGTGCATCATAATTCATGCATCTTTTGCATTTTTTATTTATGGATTCTTGTTTCTTGTGATGTTTTAAAGCTAACCATAACCTTTAATTGAAATTTCATGCGTTCTAGGCCAAGATGCCATGGTAGTTTCCTAGGGTTTTGCAGGACGGGAATTTGGGACTTTTGCAATAAGGGAAAATTAACCCTCAAGACCACCACCATTGGCTTCAGAATGCTCAAACGATCACAACCCAACTATTGCGCCTAATTTATGATTGCCCTAATGCTAATCGCTATTTTCTGTAAAAGCCTTTTCTGCAACGGTGTAAAAACCGTTGCTTATGTTGTTTGTTTTTTCAGGATGATGGAGACGATGACATCGTGGCAAAACGTGACTGGCTAGTTTCAAATTTCGTGCGCGTTGGGGCCACTGACTTTCTTTTCCTTTTTAACATTTATTAACCATTATATATTAAATGAAATTCAAGCGCTTCAGTGGCAGGTGTACACCTTTGCAATGGCCAAGACCTGGGTTCGAGTCCCAGGTCTGTATAATTTCCAATTTTATTTTTCAATATGAATTCTCATGCAGCGCTCAAAGTCAGGACTACCATATTCCATCATCATCAAGCCAGCCACGCGTCTAGGTGCTGCAGATCAAAGGCTGAGATTGAAGGTCCGCTATAAGCTCAGGTCAACCATCCCACACGCTACTCACAAAAGTCAAATGGACTCAAGGTTTTGGGCCAGCATTCTAAGGCCTACACCTCACAATTGGGGCCTGAACCCCCCCCCTGGTTTGCAATTTCCTTTTTTTATTTATTTTGTTTTCAATTGTTATTTTATTTACTTTGTTGTTTTAATTTAATAAATTATTTTTACAAAATACAAAACACATAAAAACAATTCAGAAAAGACAAAAATGCAATAAATATTTTAGTTTAATATTTTCTTGTAAATAAATGCTTGGAATTTAATTAGTTTAAAATAGGTTTTAATATTAATTCTTTTCACAATAAAAATCTAAAAAATGAAGAATTAGGTTTAATAAATTTTATTCCTTTTTAATTTTCCTTTTTACCCTAATATTATTTATTTATTTATTTTCATAATTAATTGTGCTTAAAAATTAGGTTTAATTTAGGTTTCAATTTAATATTTTCACAATAAATTTAAAAGCTATTAGAATTAGGGTTTGCCTTTTAGTTTAATTTTAATTAACTTTTTTTCATCAAATTCCTAAAAAACACTAAAAATACCAAAAACATTCTTCTTTTTAATTTTTAATTTTAATTCCTCATTAATTCTAATTAATTAAGTCATGTAATCTAATATTTTGCAAAAGGGTCCAACGCCCTCGTTCGTAATTTATTTAATTCGCGTATTTATTTTATTTCGTTTGAATAATTATGTATCTCTCCCAAAGCGTTGTAACATTTACTTTTCGCACTTTTATTTGCTTTATTTACTTTCTGTCAAATCGGGTCCGGTTTAATTTTGGCGATGTGGACCCGCGCCATTTGTAATAGTTTTAGATTTACTTTTCCGCAAATATTTTTAAACTGTTAAACAAAGCATGCGAGAATGAATGGCCTTAAATAAAATCAAGCGTATATCACAATAAACATGACAAGACAAATATCAATGAAAACGACACACGAATCGCACACACCACCCCTAGGGTACGCCTCACTGTTGCCTTGCCTCGAAAGGTGATCGTCGAGTAGAGGACGTCTTAGTAAGTCCTCATGATCCGGGAACCTGGCATGAGGGTAGCTTATAAGGTGTCTTCCTATTGCTCCGGTGATCACCATGTCCCGAACCTTCGAATTGACCCGAACACCTCCAACGGTGGTGCTACCTACCTCTCAATAGTGGGATGGCACTACTTTAAAGGACATTTACACAGACGAATTCCTTAGGGTAGGTAGACGACTCTAGATACTTGCTCTAAATTCAAAACAAATTCAAAAATACTTTTCACACCACACCTTTTCAAAAAGCTTTCGAAAGCAATTTTTCAAACACTCTTGAGGACTGATACAAGAGTCGAACTGAAATTTTCAAAGAAACTTTTTAAAACCCACATTGAAAAGCAAACAAACCATTTTTGAAAACACAATGAGCAAGTATCTAAGAGCCCATGGATAACCATGGATAGAAAGGGTGCTAACACCTTCCCTTTCTATAACCTACCTCCCGAACCGAGAGCAATCTCTTTAAGGAATTTTTCTGTGCTTTTGTCCTTTCCATTTAGAGAAAATAAAAGACGGTGGCGACTCTTGCTTCCGCGACATTTCGCGAACCAGCTTTAAACAGTCAGTTCCAGATCCACCGATCACAGAACTGGCGACTCTGCTGGGGATACCTTTATAAAGTGAGGTGTACCTTAGG
This sequence comes from Vicia faba, assembly GCA_948472305.1. Lineage (NCBI taxonomy): Eukaryota > Viridiplantae > Streptophyta > Magnoliopsida > Fabales > Fabaceae > Vicia > Vicia faba. The sequence continues at coordinate 414,484,826 of OX451740.1, read as the reverse complement.
GCTAGCTCATAACTATGTTTTCAATTGTCTTCTTTGCTTGCTTTACTATTGTGGGTTGTATCGGAGTTACATAGATCCTAACCCGGATCTGGGGATACCCTGTTTAGGTAGCATAAGCTGTGAGGGACCTGTCCGGCGTATACCGACATGGGTGAAGCAGTGGCTACGTTGGTGTGGCGCCTTGGTCTGTACCGATATCCCTCGTGTTGAAACGGGGAGAATATGGGTCTTCCAAGGAGTCATTAAGCACCAACAGACCTTAGAACCCTAAATGACACAACTTGGCCATTAGAACAGTAGCAGTATGCTACGCCCATTGAGGCTAAACTCTCGTGATGGTTCTGGCCGCAAGAAAAGATTGCGATGCTGGAGTTATGACCGATTGAGGGTAGTCAATGATATTGGGATCCTCTAAGAACCCGGTTACTTTGATAGGACAGGTTGAACCCACCAACTTCAAGAGGGTAATACCTAGACCTCATGCTGGCCTAAACTCTAAGGGCTTCACTTGTGTGACTTGTGTGCCTTCATACTTGAACTACTTGCATGCTTATTATCTGACCCCTGAGTTTCTTGCAGGTTGTGTTTATAGTCCTTAATTGGGACTCATAACAAGGTTTACCGAGTTTCTTGCAGGTTTTGTTTATAGTCCTTAATAGGGACTCATAACAGGGTTACTAAGTCTTGCAGGTTTTGTTTATAGTCCTTAATAGGGACTCATAACAGGGTTACTAAGTCTTGCAGGTTTTGTTTATAGTCCTTAACTGGGACTCATAACAGGGTTTACTAGATCTCTTGCAGGTTTTGTTTATAGTCCTTAATTGGGACTCATAACAAAGTATACTGAATTTCTTGCAGGGTTTGTTTATAGTCCTTAATTGGGACTCATAACATGGTTTACCTACATCACCCCATGCATAGCATGACATCATACCATTGCATACATCCTAACCCATTTCAAGGATCTCAAGGGCTTGTGATGCAGGCCATGATGAATCAAATATCTAGCAAGGGGCAAAGAGGATTTATTTTCCTCTAGCCAAGGTTGTCAGGGGCTATGACCCACTGGATATGGTGAGCCTTTGACCCTTGAAGAAGGGCTCTCTACAACAGGAAGTTCCTTCAATCAAGTTGCCAGTTTCCAACTCTAACAAGTTTCTCTGTTTACCCTGCGAGGTCCTTGAAATCATTGCATGCATGTCATACATCTCATTGCATTGCAGGTGTCCCTTTGACAGGTTGCTTACCCTTCTTCGCTGTTTATTTCAGCCGATCGTCATGAATCCTGAATCATCAGCCGAGTAGACTATCAAGGCCCTCCAGGCTCAGAATGCCCAGTTCCAAGGACTGATCATGAATTTGACCCAGGGGCAGCAAGATCTGAAGGCTCTGCTCTTGAAGAAAGAAAAGAAGAAGAGGAGGACTGTTTTGTTCAGCCCTAGACGCAGATCTGGGAATGCACCGCAGATTGAAACTGAGAGGACAACTCCATCTGTGAGGGAAGGTAGTCATCAGAGGGAAAGGGTTCCCAGTCCAGTGGTCTCCGACAATGAGACAGATTTCAACGACGAACAATACCCTCCTGCCGAAGACAAGTACAAACAGTTGGAGGATAGGCTGAATGCTATGGAGATCCAACAAGTACCTGGGCTGGATTTTGGAGATCTGGGTTTGTCAACTGGTGTGATTATTCCTCGGAAGTTCAAAGCACCATCCTTTACCAAGTATGACGGGGCGTCTTGTCCCAAGTTACATCTCAGGTCCTATGTTCGGAAGATTCAACCATATACGGTGGACAAGAACTTGTGGATCCACTTCTTCCAGGAGAGTCTTTCAGGGACTCATATCGAATGGTTCTATCAGCTGGATGGGACCAAGGTTCGTAACTGGGAGGAGTTGGCTACTGCGTTCTACAAGCAGTATCAATATAATGCCGACCTTGCTCCTACGCGTACCCAACTCCAGGGTATGTCGTTAGGATCAAGTGAAGGTTTTAAAGAATATGCGCAGAAATGGAGGGATCTTGCTGGAAGGGTACAACCACCTCTGACTGATCGGGAACTTGTCGATATGTTCTTAGGGACCCTGTCTGGTCCGTTCTACAACCACCTAATTGGGAATTCGTCTGCTGGATTCACAGATCTTATATTGACTGGAGAGCGAATAGAAGCTGGCATCCGGTCTGGGAAAATTCAAGAGGCTGCACCTTCTGATAAAAAGCCTCATCATGGAAAGAAAGAATCCAATGCTGTGCACGGTAAAAAGAGCCGTCATGAGGTAGGGGCAATCCAGATCTCCAATCCGGGACCTGCTCAACAAGGGCAGGGGCAGCAGCGCAAGGAGAAACGACAGTATACCAAACTCAACATGTCGCTGGATCAAGCACTACAACAAATGTTGAAGGCAGGGCTGATCACCTTAAGGGCTCCCCTTCGGAATCCGAACACTTCGGCTCCTAACTATCATCCCAACGATAGGTGCGCATATCATTCTGATAGCCCGGGGCATACTACGGACAACTGCTGGCCTCTCAAGAACAAAATTCAAGACATGATCGACGCCGGGGAGATTCAGTTTGAAGTGCCTGAGACTCCGAACATAATCACTGCTCCGTTACCCAATCGTTGAAGACCTTTTGTTTATTTGAATTTCTGAATTGTGTTTTTCTTTGCTTATATAAACAATTAATGTCATAGCAAACTCTTTTATTCTATTAATGCATCGCATATGTCTGTTTTGGGAATTAATACAATTGTTTTCATTATATTCAAAATTCTTTTCATATTTTTTCTGATGATCAACTCTTGGTTAATAATTCTAAGCCTCTTGAGGGAGGATGACGAAAACGATACCGCTATCTTTACAGTATGCTTTTGAACAGACCCCGCTGATGAGGTACAGGCATTGTTTCAAATCCTAAACACTGGAGTTATAAGGAAGATAATCCCTCGTCAACCCATCTGAGCCAAAGAAGTAGGAGTTTTATTTTCGAAAATTGAAACCCTTAATCATAACCTGGGGCAGGGTAGGCTTCTCAGTTGATCCAAGTGCACAATGAATGGCACCAAATGAGTCTTTCCAAAAACAAAAGACAGTGATGGTTCAGAACAATCATAAGGACAGGCAGTCATTATCAAAAACAAAATCATAAATGAAAAGCCCAAAAAGTCAAAACCTATAAAAGGGACTTACGAAACTGGGGCATCCCGCTGACTGTAATTCCGAAAAAGGAAACAGTTCAGGCAAAAAAAGAAAGGGATAACGAAATCAAAAAAAAAAGAAAGAGGTCTTACAAACCCTCAACCAAAAAATGACTGCCTATTCAAAAGAAATCATCAACATCTGAACCATTATTGGAACATCAAAGCAAAGACTCAAGCAAGGTCTAACGCACGATCAACTGAGTTTAGGTTTGGAGAACATCACGAAGAGAGGGTGGGTACAAACAAAATTTGAGCCTTTATCCCTTGTTTCTTAAACCGTGAACCAGGCCACGTTATAACCCTCAAAAGTCCTAGCTGAAGCATGGGTTATCTCGAAAGCATACTGTTACGAAAGGTATCCTGACTCCTTAAGGCCTACGGTAAATACGGAGTTGACATCACGTTTTACAAACATTCACTTGTTTTATGAAAAAAGAATGCATTTTCAGAATCTTTGAGACAGACATAAGCTTTGCATTTTTAACATAACTTTGTTTGCATATGACTTTTTGTTTGAGCAGCATAGAAATTCGCATGACGAAAGTCTAATGAACAAGAGTATCTCCAATCAAGGGGCACGGCATGATCATGGTCTACCATCTGGGGCAGTTAAGTCAAGATCCAGAGAATCTCTCAAAAGGCCAAAAAGCCTGGGGCAAATCTCTGCCTGAGTCACTTGGGGCACTCCAGCAACGAATCTTGCACGATCAGACACCTTCTGGTAATATGGCAACACAAGCAGCCAGGGGCACCTACCTGCATTCTAAGAGCGTGGACATAGTCGAAAAAATACTACGCAAAATCAAAGACCCGCTAGGTTGACACACCTAGGCAAAAATAAGGGCTTCCCGGCGAACCAAAAGGGTTCGGGCAAAATAAGGGATGAAATGAAAATATCTGTACACCCGGCAAGTCGAAAACCTGAAAAGGCGGCTTGAGCAAAAATGGGTATCCCGGTGGACTGAAAACCCGGAAGGGCGGTCCAGGCAAAAGTTAGGGATTAAAGCGTACGACTATGTCCTGTCTTCCTGTCATCTGCCTACCAGAAGAAGGTTTGTCCGTCAACAACTATCAGCACCCCACAAGTGCCTCCCCCATAGAAACAGGGGCAATAAAGAGTGGTCTAAGCAATCTGATTGTTCTATCCTCCAAGGTATCAGGGTAGGTTCCGTTGAAGAACATAACTAATACAGTTCAATACTTCCCCAGGAGAGTCCAATCCAGCTTCCCCAGAAAAGTTGGAATCCATCTCCCCAAGCAGTAAGCTTATCCCCAGTAAGTTACGGAAGCTTACCCCTCTCAGAGCACGAACGCATTGCCCGGCTTTATTCAAAGAGTTATTTCCTTAACAGGATATAACTGGGTTATCCTCAGCCAAAAGCCACGGAAAGAGCGTCGTCAACAAAGCCTTCCTATCCCCAGCAAATTAATATCAACACTCAGCAAGGCGTCCCTCTTCCCACAGAGTATTGCTTCCCAGCATGGTCGCTAGAGTATTGTTCTCCCCGCAGAGTAATTCATTCGCCAAGTTTATTCCCCAACGGAGTTATCTTCCCCTACCGATATACTCGCAACTATCATCCCCAGCGGAGGCAAATCTATTCTTCAACATCAGCCCAGGAGTGACTTCCCGGCACCCGTCAAGGATTTGTTTTCTTAGACAAAAATACATTCATAAACATCACATCTTCATACATTATAGCATGCATATGCATCATACTACACGAATATCATTAATTTTGAAGACATACAGTTCATGCATCATGATTTTGCATACAATTATGTTTTGCCTTTTCAGGAAAAAGATCAATACAAAAATGATTACTATCAACTATCGCAATTCTTTCTAGATATAGTTTCAGATATGACCCAGAGATGGTGACGTTCTGATGCTGCTTCCAGATTTCCTTCTAGATATAGTTTCAGATGTGACCCAGAGATGGTGACGTTCTGATGCTGCTTCCAGATTTCCTTCTAGATATAGTTTCAGATATGACCCAGATGTGGTGACGTTCTGATGCTGCTTCCAGATTTCCTTCTAGATATAGTTTCAGATATGACCCAGATATGGTGACGTTCTGATCCTGCTTCCAGATTTCCTTCTAGATATAGTTTCAGATATGACCCAGAGATGGTGACGTTCTGATGCTGCTTCCAGATTTCCTTCTAGATATAGTTTCAGATATGACCCAGATATGGTGACGTTCTGATGCTGCTTCCAGATTTCCTTCTAGATATAGTTTCAGATATGACCCAGATATGGTGACGTTCTGATGCTGCTTCCAGATTTCCTTCTAGATATAGTTTCAGATATGACCCAGATATGGTGACGTTCTGATGCTGCTTCCAGATTTCCTTCTAGATATAGTTTCAGATATGACCCAGATATGGTGACGTTCTGATGCTGCTTCCAGATTTCCTTCTAGATATAGTTTCAGATATGACCCAGATATGGTGACGTTCTGATGCTGCTTCCAGATTTCCTTCTAGATATAGTTTCAGATATGACCCAGATATGGTGACGTTCTGATGCTGCTTCCAGATTTCCTTCTAGATATAGTTTCAGATATGACCCAGAGATGGTGACGTTCTGATGCTGCTTCCAGATTTCCTTCTAGACATAGTTTCATATGTAAACCAGAGATGGTGACGTTCTGATGCTGCTTCCAGAGTTCCTTCCAGATATGGTTTTAGATGTAAACCAGATATGGTGACGTTCTGATACTGCTTCCAGATTTCCTTCCAGATATAGTCCAGATATGAACCAGATATGGCTACGTTCTGACACTTATTCCAGTTGAAGACATTTCAAGACCTAGACCGGTTCAGTTAATCGACCCTAAGATTCTCTGTTGTTATCCCGTCCAAGGCCTTCTCTAGTCCAGCCAAATCGACTCCCAACAGATTTTTCTGATAAAGACTCAGTAGAAGTTATCCTAGACGATAATTCCCTCTCCTATGGTTCCCTCTCCGACGGTGTGTGAGGTGGTAAGTCCTTTTCAGATATTTCCCTCTCCGACGATGAGTGTGAGGTGATAGTCTCCTATGGTTCCCTCTCCGACGGTGTGTGAGGTGGTAAGTCCTTTTCAGATATTTCCCTCTCCGACGATGAGTGTGAGGTGATAGTCTCCTATGGTTCCCTCTCCGACGGTGTGTGAGGTGGTAAGTCCTTTTCAGATATTTCCCTCTCCGACGATGAGTGTGAGGTGATACTCTCTTACGGTTCCCTCTCCGACGGTGTGTGAGGTGGTAAGTCCTTTTCAGATATTTCCATCTCCAACGATGAGTGTGAGGTGATACTCTCTTATGGTTCCCTCTCCGACGGTGTGTGAGGTGGCAAGTCCTTTTCAGATGTTTCCCTCTCCGACGATGAGTGTGAGGTGATACTCTCTTATGGTTCCCTCTCCGACGGTGTGTGAGGTGGAAAGTCCTTTTCAGATGTTTCCCTCTCCGACGGTGAGTGTGAGGTGATAGTCTCCTATGGTTCCCTCTCCGACGATGAGTGTGAGGTGATAGTCTCTTATGGTTCCCTCTCCGACGGTGTGTGAGGTGGTAAGTCCTTTTCAGATGTTTCCCTCTCCGACGTTGAGTGAGGTGACAATTCCCTTTCAGATTATAAGTGCCTACGGTTCTCTTCCCGATACTGCAAAGATGATAATTCCCGCTAAGATTTTTTCTCAACGAGCGTTGTTGAAGTTAAAGTCGCCCAAGGTTCTCTTACCATTCATGCTAAGGCATTAACCATCCCTGGTTCATTCATCGCCGTTTGAAGCTCCAGACTCAGCTCCTGTAACCAGTCAGGACATATCTATACCAAGCATCTGAAAACCAGCTCCTGCAACGTGTCAGGTACTCATTTTTTCTGTTTTGCAGGTATGCAGGTTCTCGCCAAGGAACCTCTTACGCGATCAACATCCAGATGGCATCTATAAGCCCATCATCATATCCATCAATCTCCAAATGGCATCTATAAGCCCATTCCTCCATCATCACACTGCTACTATGTGAGCGCAAATTTCTGGGCACTTTAGTGTTCAATCATCTTCCACCTTCGGATTACGAAAGGCACGTCAGCCAATCTGCATCCTCAGGTCTAAGAAGATTGAACAGGGGCAACTGTTGTACCCCAAAATTTGCCCTCCCATATTCTTCAAGAAATTGCCAAGCCAAGTCACAAAATTCCCCAAGGGTTGTGCAGTCCAACTGTCTCCTATACAGTCAAAACTAAGGTTTGTATTCTGATCAAGAGAAGGAAATTTTCAAGGGGCCCAATCAAGTCTCACATGCCTACAAACATGGTCAAACATCCTCATATCAAGTTTCAAGGCATTCAGCTCAAAATTGCACAGTCAAAACCCTAAATTGCACTACAGTCAACTGTAGGGGCAAAATGGTCATTTGACAGTCAAAAGTTCAAATTTTTGGTCAACATATCATTTTGAATCCACAAACATCATTTGATCAATGCTTGATCATGATTCTCAAAATTTGGCTCAGAAATCATCAAAGATGCAAAAGTTACTATATTTGGACAGTTGAAAAAGTCAACTGAAATTGACCAGGGCATAACTTTCACATGGATTATCATAAAAATTCCATTCAAAGCTCATTTTGAAGAGAAAGACATTTCCTACAACTCATCTTCATACTTCAAGTCCAAGAAATGCTCTCACAAAAAGTTATCAATTTCAACATTATAGGTCATTTTCAAAAGTCAACAAAAAGGGACTTTAAGTCAAAGGCCATAACTTGAGATTGGTAAATCAAAGTAACATGGGACCAAAGACATTGGTTAGAGGACTCCAAGACCTTTCCAAAATGTCCAAGCACATGTGAAAAGCTTAAAAATTGAGCAAGTTATGCCTTGTGGAAGTTGGGAAATTTTTGGATATTTTGAAAAGTCAACATTACTTCAAATGACCTAAATTTGCTAATGGGCCCATTTTTCTTCCATGATTCATCATTCCAAGCATATGCACGACCACTTGGCCCATAGGGAAGTATTTTCTCATTTTTTATTTATTTATTTGAATTATTATTTATATTAATTCATTTAAATCATTTAAATATGTGGAAAATATATAACTTGACCTAAAAAATCTTTTCATGCATGTTTTGCCATCAAGATTTCGTGCATAGGCTAATTAGGAAAGATTTGGTTTGATTTGAGCATAATTGATACAAAAACCATGTGAAAAAGATATGAAACATAATGGTGAAAAATCAAATATTGAAAACTATCAATGCCATGGATTTGTTCTACTTTTGTTAACCTAATAGCCTCAGTACATAAGCATGAATCAAAACCTAATCATGATGGACAGAAAGCTGCGCAAGAAATACATTTGCAAACTTGAAATTTTCTCCATAAAACACAAAACTGAAATCAACTTTAGGGGACGATTCAAGCCCTAATATTCATTCCCTTGGCTTCCTGAAGCTTCACTGACCACGTTCCAATCAAGAACCTCCACTCAAACGCCAAGAATCGGTACCTAGGACTCAAACTGTGTCAAGAAATTTCCAGAATCGTGCATCATAATTCACGCATCTTTTGCATTTTTTATTTATGGATTCTTGTTCCTTGTGATGTTTTAAAGCTAACCATAACCTTTAATTGAAATTTCATGCGTTCTAGGCCAAGATGCCATGGTAGTTTCCTAGGGTTTTGCAGGACGGGAATTTGGGGCTTTTGCAATAAGGGAAAATTAACCCTCAAGACCACCACCATTGGCTTCAGAATGCTCAAACGATCACAACCCAACTATTGCGCCTAATTTATGATTGCCCTAATGCTAATCGCTATTTTCTGTAAAAGCCTTTTCTGCAACGGTGTAAAAACCGTTGCTTATGTTGTTTGTTTTTTCAGGATGATGGAGACGATGACATCGTGGCAAAACGTGACTGGCTAGTTTCAAATTTCGCGCGCGTTGGGGCCACTGACTTTCTTTTCCTTTTTAACATTTATTAACCATTATATATTAAATGAAATTCAAGCGCTTCAGTGGCAGGTGTACACCTTTGCAATGGCCAAGACCTGGGTTCGAGTCCCAGGTCTGTATAATTTCCAATTTTATTTTTCAATATGAATTCTCATGCAGCGCTCAAAGTCAGGACTACCATATTCCATCATCATCAAGCCAGCCACGCGTCTAGCTGCTGCAGATCAAAGGCTGAGATTGAAGGTCCGCTATAAGCTCAGGTCAACCATCCCACACGCTACTCACAAAAGTCAAATGGACTCAAGGTTTTGGGCCAGCATTCTAAGGCCTACACCTCACAATTGGGGCCTGAACCCCCCCTGGTTTGCAATTTCCTTTTTTTATTTATTTTGTTTTCAATTGTTATTTTATTTACTTTGTTGTTTTAATTTAATAAATTATTTTTACAAAATACAAAACACATAAAAACAATTCAGAAAAGACAAAAATGCAATAAATATTTTAGTTTAATATTTTCTTGTAAATAAATGCTTGGAATTTAATTAGTTTAAAATAGGTTTTAATATTAATTCTTTTCACAATAAAAATCTAAAAAATGAAGAATTAGGTTTAATAAATTTTATTCCTTTTTAATTTTCCTTTTTACCCTAATATTATTTATTTATTTATTTTCATAATTAATTGTGCTTAAAAATTAGGTTTAATTTAGGTTTCAATTTAATATTTTCACAATAAATTTAAAAGCTATTAGAATTAGGGTTTGCCTTTTAGTTTAATTTTAATTAACTTTTTTTCATCAAATTCCTAAAAAACACTAAAAATACCAAAAACATTCTTCTTTTTAATTTTTAATTTTAATTCCTCATTAATTCTAATTAATTAAGTCATGTAATCTAATATTTTGCAAAAGGGTCCAACGCCCTCGTTCGTAATTTATTTAATTCACGTATTTATTTTATTTCGTTTGAATAATTATGTATCTCTCCCAAAGCGTTGTAACATTTACTTTTCGCACTTTTATTTGCTTTATTTACTTTCTGTCAAATCGGGTCCGGTTTAATTTTGGCAATGTGGACCCGCGCCATTTGTAATAGTTTTAGATTTACTTTTCCGCAAATATTTTTAAACTGTTAAACAAAGCATGCGAGAATGAATGGCCTTAAATAAAATCAAGCGTAGATCACAATAAACATGACAAGACAAATATCAATGAAAACGACACACGAATCGCACACACCACCCCCTAGGGTACGCCTCACTGTTGCCTTGCCTCGAAAGGTGATCGTCGAGTAGAGGACGTCTTAGTAAGTCCTCATGATCCGGGAACCTGGCATGAGGGTAGCTTATAAGGTGTCTTCCTATTGCTCCGGTGATCACCATGTCCCGAACCTTCGAATTGACCCGAACACCTCCAACGGTGGTGCTACCTACCTCTCAATAGTGGGATGGCACTACTTTAAAGGACATTTACACAGACGAATTCCTTAGGGTAGGTAGACGACTCTAGATACTTGCTCTAAATTCAAAACAAATTCAAAAATACTTTTCACACCACACCTTTTCAAAAAGCTTTCGAAAGCAATTTTTCAAACACTCTTGAGGACTGATACAAGAGTCGAACTGAAATTTTCAAAGAAACTTTTTAAAACCCACATTGAAAAGCAAACAAACCATTTTTGAAAACACAATGAGCAAGTATCTAAGAGCCCATGGATAACCATGGATAGAAAGGGTGCTAACACCTTCCCTTTCTATAACCTACCTCCCGAACCGAGAGCAATCTCTTTAAGGAATTTTTCTGTGCTTTTGTCCTTTCCATTTGGAGAAAATAAAAGACGGTGGCGACTCTTGCTTCCGCGACATTTCACGAACCAGCTTTAAACAGTCAGTTCCAGATCCACCGATCACACATGGTTATGTCGCATACATTGTATTTTTGAGATGGAGCTTATGCTCGTTGAGATGGCCTGTATTGGCGAATTTTGAGATGAAGGCTATGCCTTGTTGATGCCTCTATTAATTGGCAATTTTTTTGAGATGGGAGTTCTGCTCCAATGGTACCACATGCATTTGCATAGTATTGAGTCGCATTATATGATTGCATAAAGAAGTGTATTTTGATGTTGATAAATGTGTATATGTGTTGTAATTATTGTTGATTATGAGATGAGAAGTGGTGATGTTATTGATCTAATTTAATATATTAATTATCATACTCTTTATTATATTGTTAGATATCTCACCCCTTCTGTTTGAATGTTGCCCTTATGTTGGTAACGTGCAGGTAATCAAGAGTGAAGGTTGTATACCTTCAATAGTTCGAGTCGGTGTCATTGCTCTAATATGTAACACTCGGGGGGATGAACGCTTGCTGTTTTTTGATTGTTGATTTTCAGTTGTTGAACTTTAAATTGATTATTATTAAATATGTGATGTTTCGAAGTTGCTGTATTGATGATAAAATTGTTATTGTGAATTCTGCTGCGTAGAAGTTGAGTTATTTAATTAAAGATGTTATGATGGTTCATCCAATGTTTTGAAAGTGTTATATATCCACGATGAATACAGTGAATTTTTGATAGAAGAATTTGTGACGTCCCGATTCGTTTGCATGATATGAATTTTATAACTCTGATTTATTTATATAATTTTTCGGGGTAGAATTGGGGTGTTACAGTTAGCGATGAGCAATGGGTCTGGCACAAAAGATTGGGACATATTAGCATGAGAAGAATATCTCAAATTAACAAACTCAATCTGGTCAGGGGACTTCCCAATCTAAAGTTCGACTCAGAAGCTCTTTGTGAAGCATGTCAGATAGGAAAATTTTCAAAACCTTCTTTTAAGTCAAAAAATGTTGTTTCTTCCTCTAGGCCGTTGGAACTTCTTCACATTGATCTGTCTGGACCAGTTAAAACTATATCCATCAGAGGCAAGAAGTATGGATTGGTCATTGTTGATGACTACAGTAGATGGACATGGGTTAAGTTTTTAAAACACAAGGATGAGTCACATTTTTTTTTCTTCGACTTCTGCATCCAAGTGCAAAATGAAAAAGATTTTAGAATCATAAAAGTTAGAAGTGATCATGGAGGAAAATTTGAAAACCATTATTTTGTATTTTTTTTAAAGAAAATGGAATTTCTCATGATTTATCTTGTCCTAGAACTCCCCAACAAAATGGAGTTGTAGAACGAAAGAATAGAACTTTGCAAGAAATGGATAGAACCATGATTAATGAAACTAATATGGCTAAACACTTATGGGTAGAAGCAGTGAACACAGCGTGTTACATTCAAAATAGAGTCTCTATAAGACCTATTCTTGAAAAGACTCCTTATAAATTATGGAAAAACAGAAAACCCAACATTTCATATTTCCATCATTTTGGATGCACTTGCTATATTCTGAATACTAAAGATAATCTGAACAAGTTTGATTCTAAGGCACAAAAGTGCTTTCTGCTTGGATACTCTGAACGCTCAAAAGGCTATAGGGTATACAACATAAAAACTTTGATTGTTGAAGAATCAATCAAAGTTAGATTTGATGATAAGCTTGGCCAGCAAAAGCCAAAGCAGAATGAAAACCCTGCAGGTACAGAAGATCATCTTACAAACTCTGAAGTGTTAGAAGGAAAGGACAACTCAGAAGACCCTCCTATTGAAAATGCTCTGGAAAATCTAAGAATTTCTGAACAACCCTCACAGAATAAATTCCCCAAAATCACATTAGCACATCTAGAGAATGTGATTATTGGAAAGAAAGAAGATCCCATCAGAATAAGATCCTCTTTCAGAAATATTGAAGAATCACTATTTGGTTTGGTCTCTCTAATTGAACCAACCTCAATAGAGGAAGCTCTGCAAGACAATGATTGGATCCTAGCTATGCAAGAAGAACTAAATTAATTTTCAAGAAATGATGTGTGGGATCTTGTTCCAAAGCCAAAAGGATTCAATATCATAGGAACAAAATGGGTATTCAGAAACAAGCTGAATGAGCAAGGAGAGGTTGTCAGAAACAAGGCACGACTGGTTGCACAAGGTTACAGTTAACAAGAAGGAATTGACTATAATGAAACCTTTGCCCCAGTCGCCATGTTAGAATCAATTAGATTGTTAATTTCTTTTGTTGTTCAACACAACATCTCATTATATCAAATGGATGTTAAAAGTGCATTTCTAAATGGCTACATAGAAGAAGAAGTTTATGTCCACCAACCTCCAGGTTTTGATGACCCAAAATTTCCAAAACATGTTTTTAAACTGAAAAAGTCTCTGTATAGTCTGAAACAAGCTCCCAGAGCTTGGTATGAACGTTTGAGTAAATTTCTTTTAGAAAAGAATTTTACCAGAGGGAAAGTGGACACAACCTTATTCAGAAAAACATTTAAAAATGACATCCTAATCTATCAAATATATGTAGATGATATTATATTTGGAACTTCTAATGTTTCTCTTGGAAGAGAATTTGTTGAGTCTATGCAGGCAGAATTTGAGATGAGCATGATGGGAGAACTCAAATTCTTTCTGGGAATTCAAATTAATCAAACTCCAGAAGGTACTTACATACATCAGACAAAGTATGTTAAAGAACTTCTAAAAAAATTCTAGCTTTCAGAAAGTAAAGAAGCAGAGACACCAATGCATCCTACATGCATTCTGGGAAAAGATGAGGTAAGCAAGAAAGTAGATCAAAAGCTCTACAAAGGTATGATTGGATCTCTTCTCTATCTGACTGCATATACATCGGATATATTATTTAGTGTATGTTTATGTGCAAGATTCCAATCAGATCTTAGAGAATCCCACTTAACTGCTGTTAAGCGAATTCTGAGGTATCTGAAAGGTACTACTAACCTTGGACTGTGTTACAGAAGATCCAAAGACTTTAAACTAGTAGGTTACTGTGATGCTGACTTTGCTGGAGATAGAATAGAATGCAAGAGCACCTCTGGAAGCTGTCAGTTTCTGGGTGATAACATTATCTCATGGTACAACAAGAAGCAAGCCACTATTGCACTATCAACCACTAAAGCTGAATATATATCTGCTGCTGGATATAACACTCAGATAATCTGGATGAAGAGTCAGCTGGAAGATTATCATCTATATGAAATTAAGATTCCTATCTTCTGTGATAATACCTCTGCTATTTGTCTTTCAAAAAATCCCATTTTACATTCTAAGGAAAAACATATAGAAATTAAACATCATTTCATAAGGGACTATATTCAGAAAGGAATTTTAAACTTAAACTTTGTAGACACAGACCATCAATGGGCTGATATTTTTACTAAACCTCTTTCTGAAGACATATTTAAATTCATTCTGAAAAACATCAGCATGGAATTTTATCTTGAATGAAAATTTGTTTTTCTTCTATATGTGTTTCCAGAATGTTCTATAATGAATGTTCTGATTAACTACTCTTCAGAAGTGAGAAGAGGAGTTACATCATAAGCCATTCATCATGTTCTGAAATGTGTCTAACGTTTCATTACTAGAATGGTCGGAATTCATTACATTAAACCAACTATCACACGCTACCATCAGAAGTTGAACGCGTGTTTCAATTCTGAAAGGTCACGCATGCGTGTGCTGCTATTGAGACGCCGTTCCTAGGTAACTGTTCAGATTTGATAGAATCTCACGCCTCCCGTCAATGCTATGTTTCATTAATTGCTAGTAATGATTATTTTTTAATTTCAATCGTTCAGAATTCTTACTGGTTTTATTTCCCCAAAAAAAAATTCTCAAGCTATAAATACCTTGCAAAATTCCCCTATTTTACTTTTTACTCTCTCTCTCTCTAAGTTTCAATCTCCTCTACGTTTTTGTGCAAAACTCTCTCTATTTATTTTCAAATCCTAAACCTAAACGCTCCAAATGGCTTCATCTTCATCTCCTTCAAGAACATTCTTGTTTCATCAAGCAGCTCTCCACACGCAGAAAGATATGTCATCCCTGAAAGAACAACGCGCATACCTGTTGATAGCTTGGAAGTAGTGAGTGAACTTATGGTCGATTTTGATAATCTGAAAGAAAACGATTTTGACTTGTTTCCGGCGGTGGAATTCCAAGGGTGGCATAATTTCTTTGATCGTCTTGTTGGACTAGTGTTTCCTCATCTAGTCAAGGAATTCTGGATTCATGCCATTGCCTCTCCAAAGGTCATCCTTTCATTTGTCATGGGCAAAGAGATTTCCATCACTGAGAATCTCATCAGGAAACTTCTAGGCTTTGAAGGAAATGGCGTTACTGGAATCTCAAATGGACGAATAGATATGTCCAAGGTTTATGCTGAAATCTTTACTACTGGGCAAGCTTCCAACAAAGTCAGAGACTTGAAGAACCCGTATAAAATTTGGGCAAGAATCATTCATGGCTGCATTCATCACAGGAAGGAAACTAGTTCTCCTGACTACATTAATGCTGACCAACAATACCTTATGTTATGTCTTGGAACAAATGTGAAAATTGATCTGCCCTACCTTCAGTTCAACCACCTCTGGACGCATGTGAAGGAAACCAAAGAAGCTGAAAGGGTCAAAAACCCTAAGTCAAAAAGAAACTAGATCCCTCTAGGAAGGTTAATCTCAGATATTCTGACTGAGAATGGTCTGATAGCTCATTTAGAGGACGCCAACTTGCTTGGTGAATTGGAGCCCACGTGTGGAAAAGCTCTGAGCAGAAAGAACCTACTGAAGAGGAAGCTAATTGACAAACTTGTGGTATAACCTACCCCATACGTGTCAGCAACTGTCACCAGAAGGAGAATCCCCATTGCATATTTTCCTCTCTTCAACTCTGGTGATCATCCTGAGATTATTCTGCACTTCATTGAAGCTTGCAAGGAAAGTGGCATTCCCATTGACCCTGCATGGCTTCAAGGAAGAAATCTACCTGCTCCAGATGTTTTCATCCAGAAGCAAAAGAAAAGGCAAGCAGGAAAAGGCCCCTCTGCTCGTCCTCAGAAGAAGAAGAAGAAAGCTTCAGGTACATCCACTGAAACAATTTTTGTTTGTGATTTTATACGTATATCACCATATGTTGAACCCCAAACTCTAGGAGATATAGAAGTAGACATAGACCTTACCATTCCTTCTAAACCCCTCCAAAATAATCCTCAAATTGATCAAGTTCTCTCTAACATAGACAACTTTGATTCTGTAGTCCCTACACAATCTCAACCTCAGCCACATATAACTCAACCTACTTCTGCTCCCCTTTAACAAAATCCAAATACCCCTGCTGAAAACCCTCTTCCAACTTCCCCCATCAGACCTTTATCCCCATGATCCTCTGAGTGGTATGATGGTTCGTGGAGATTACCAGGAATAAATGTGCCTCTGGCCATACAACCTCTGTCCTTCATCATTCCCTCTGAGAACATTTTTGCTATAAATGAATCCCTTGCACCTAATCTTTTTTCCTCAGCCCAAACCACCATCATCATCTCTCCTGACAGCACCCCTTCTACATCACCAGCAATTCTCACACCTCTCTCACCTGAACCCTCATCACCTAACTCTCTAGAACCAACCTTTAGCCTATCCTCATCAGAACCTCCTGAACCCTCTGAAACTTATGACTTCCTTAGGACTGTAGTTGATCCTGAAGCTCTACGCTATCTACAAATAATATCCACTAAAAAGGATGTTCCCAAACCAAACCCAAAACCTATTCAGCCAGATGTTACTGTACATTTTCAAAATTTTACAACAGAAATGCAGAAGTGGATAGACCTGTTGAAGGAAAACAGTGCCAGCAACCTGGACCTAGCTGCATGTGATTTTAAGTGGGAAGCATTCAGAAGGAAATTCAATGATGAAACCTTCAAGTTGCAAGATCTGTGCTATTCTCAGGTTATTGAGAATTTCACCCAATATCTGAATGCCTTCAAGACAGAAGTGGTAAATAGCTGGAATAAAAAGTCCCCACTGCAGATTACCGGTGCACCATTACCACTTGCTGACCACATGGAGATTTCAGAAGACGAATCTGAAGATGGCTCTGAGTCAAAACCAAATCCTTTGGCCATGACTCTGTATCACCAACCTTCTGTTGAAGCTGTCTCTGAGAAAGTGCCAACTCTTCTGATTGATCTTGGCACCCTCCTCTCCAATGTTGTAGGCTCTGGCCCTACTGCTTCTGCTCCACAGGTTGTATCTTCTGAAGCCGCTTCAACATCTGCCCTTTCTTTGCTGGTGATGGATACTTTGAATGAACTGAAGAATGAAAATGAAGCCATCCATGAGCGTTTGGACAAACAGGATGAAACCAATAAGGAAATCAGAACTTGGATGATGAAACAAGAGGAATCCTCAAATGAAATCAAAAATCTTCTTCTTTCTCTTGTCTCTCGTCAATCCTAGTTTTAATTGTTTTTGTTTCTCTGTTGTTTTTGTTTTGTAACTTTGTTTTCCTTTGAATCTTCAATATACAAATATTTTAAATCCTTTTACTTTTTTATTTTTATTTTTATTACTTTTTTATTTTGACAAAAAGGGGGAGAAAATAAATATTTTGATCAGATACATGATAACAGTTATGAGACTAAGTCTCAAACATTTCTAACAAAATACAAAGTTCTGTTCTGTTTAAGAGATATGTAGGAACTCAAGACTCTGAAAGACTATGTGTGGTACGGTGGGAGAACTGACTTGGGTGTTTTGCGTTTGATCGCAAATGTTGCGGTTAGCAAGAGTCGCCACCGACTTTTCTTTTATCCAAAAGGAAAGGTGAAAAAGCACAGGAAAGACCTTTGAGATTATTTCTTGAGTTCGGGGGGTAGATTATAAAAAGGGAAGGTATTAACACCCTTTTCATCCGTGGTTTTCCATGGGCTCTTAGTTACTTGCTAGATCACTTGCTTTTGTTTAAAATTGTTCTTTGTGTGGTTTTTGAAAGTATTTTGTAAAGAGGCCATTGTTTAGGCAAACTTTGTAATGATTCTCGTTCGTAAGAATGTATACAAAGTGTTTGGTCTTTTAAAAATGTTTTCAGGTTTGTAAGATGTTTTGAAAGTGTAGGTGTTTGTTTTGAAAATAGCAAGGATGTTTTTGTTTTGAAATGGAGCAAGTAAATAGGAACATTCTACCTACTCAAAAGTCTTTCATGTTCATTTCCTCTTTCCTTTGACATTGTTATCTTACCATTGATTTGGTAAGTAACCCTATCTTTGGATGTAAACGGGACGGGCGTGGGTCATCGTATAACCATGATTAGAAATGTTACAAGGTATCTTAGCATTCTCTTTTAGGGACTAATATCATTTGAAAGGCAACATAGATAGCGTCATCGAGGGACTATGATCTTATATTTTGCTTGTTTTTGCTAAGATACCTCACATGCATAATATGGCCATTTTGTAAGGCAACCAAGTGGATTTTACCCTAAGGGTGCTTGTGTGCAAGTGTATTGTTTTTCATGCTTGGTTTTGTCTTTGATTAGGGTTTTCTAATTGATTGGTTTTAGTTTTTCCATACAAATCCTAATTACTAGCATTTGTATATAAAGCGATAAATTGCAGAATTTAAAATTACTACGCTATTACAATACTTGTGGGAGGGGGTGTACAAATTATAAATGGGGATTGCAAGAAAATAAAACCTAATTATCTATTACAACCAAATTGAATTTATACAAGAATTGAATAAATAATGTACAAAAATGAATAGATATACAAGAATGTAAATGTAAAGAAAATGGATGTTTTGTTTGGATTTTAAGGGAAAGGGGGTTTTGTTTTAACCTAATTAATTAAAAGAAAAAATAATGAATCAAATTATTAAAAAGTAAAACCTAAATTTACTAGGAAAAGAAATCAAATAAAACTCTAATCTATTGATTGATTAAAAAAATAAATTAAGTTTATAAGAAGAATATTTTTGGTATTTTTTGTCTTAAAAATGATTTATAGTATTATAAAATATTTTTGGTCTTTTTGGTTTTAAAATAATATATTTTAATTGAAAATAACTAAAACCCTAGTTTTTTTAATTAAATTTACAAACCAATTAGTAAAAATAAAATAAAGTATGATTAAATAAAATAATTTTTTGTGTAAAAAATAAATAAACTATATCAAATAATAAATTTAATGTTTTTTATATTTTTTTCTGATTTTTTTTAGCATTAGATAAAATATTTAAGAAAATAAATAAATAAAAATGAGAAAAAGAAAATAAAATGGGCCAGGGATGTGAATAGCTAGCAAGGGAGTCAGAAATGAAGAAAAAAAAATAAGGCCCGGGGAAAGAGGCCCAGCGCTGCCAAAAAAAGAAAAGTCATAATGTGAAAAAAGATGGAAAAAATCAAAAAGGGTACCATTGTGGCTCGAACCCAGGTCTCTCTAGTCACATGTGTGCACTTCTACCACTGGGGTGGCTATACATATGTTTATATAAACAAAACAACAAATATATGATAGTAAACAAGTCCATGGCATGAACTTCATCTTCAACCTCACGCCCAACCAGAGTACCTGCATCTTGTTCATCTCTCATCCATTTGCAAAAATGTAAACATGAATCTTGTAGCAAATTTCCTCACAAATTCAGAAATGCAAAGCAATAAAATTATAGATCAAAGACAAGCATGAATTTTAATGGCCCTAATCTGAACCCTAAAAATTTCAGAAACTTCAATCCTAAAATTCTCTAAGCTCAAGCAACATAAATGAAAACTATGGACATGGTTAGCTTTATGGCAATGATATCTACATTTTTCATTCACAAATAAACCATTAATGATGCCTGTATGAAGAGTTCAAAAGTTATAAAACTTACCTTGCAAGAGGGTATCGTGTTTGGAGTTTGAGTAGCTTTTAGTGAGTTCCAATGATTGGATTAGCTTCCAAAAGTTCCCAGGAAGCTAATGGGATGCTTAGCTTGAGCCAAAAGTGCCTGAGGAGTTCTGGAGAAGTCAAGGTGCAAGGTGCTGTTTTTGAAAATGGTGGATGATAATGGAGGTGTTACAGTGGTGTTACAGGTGTTGGGATTATTTGTGTATGTTGTTTAGAAGCTTTTGAAAGTAAAAGGCCAAGAAACGCACGAGCAAATTTGGAGATTGGGTTCAAAACTCAAAAATGACAAGTTTTGAAGTATTTTTGGTGATTTTGTGTTCTTGGTGTTTTCAGGGCTTAAGCATGCGTGAGATTTGTGGAAAATAACTAGTGTATGTATAATCCAAGAGGTTTGAGTGCTTTGGAGAGTCTGAAGTACAAGTTACAAGTTAATTGCTAAGTTACTTGATTTTGAAGAAAAGTGGGAAAACAAGTTTCAATGTGTAGTACAAGCATGGGTTGGGTGATTGTAAGTGTCTAAACAAGTTTCTCTTGAGTTATAAGACATGTATGATCAGAAGAGAACAAGTGCAAGACTCAAGAACAAAGTTTTGTGCAAAAAGCTACTTTATCAAAATGGCATTGTACACTTTCTTCCCAAAATGGATATAAAGCATGGCCTTGCATTGAATGCTTGAATTGAGACTTCTAACAGCTATGCAAGCATCTAATTATGGAGTTCCTAACAAGTTTGAGGCCTGCAACGTAGAGGTTATGCAGCATAAGTTTGAATTTTGAATCTTGTTCATCACAAAGTGACTTGTAATTCAAGTGTGAAAACCCTAACTTCATCTCTTCGATTCTCTCTACTCAAAAATGATCACAAGGAGTTATTTGACATTCTAGAAATCTTGTAATGTGCTCTAAAACCCCTCTTTGAATCACTTTTGAAAAATCCCCGTGGAACTATATGAAAAAGTGCCATGAAGTTAGGTCAAAATCCTGACCAAATTAGGGCAAAATTTCACTAAGTGTTATGTTTCATGACCATGTGTTCTTAGAATTATAACTTGAGATCCAAGCACTTTTGGAAGGAGTTGTGTAAATAAATGTTGTATATTTCATGTAGATCTACAACTTTCATGTTGAAAGTTTCTTTTGAAACATCTTGCATCATGGAGAAAATTTTGCTCAAAGTTGTGAAAAAATAAGAAATTTCCAACACTTAGAAAAATTTCTAAGTTTAGAAATTTTAACTTTTCAAAATGAAATCTTGAATTTTTGATTTCTTGATGAATAAGTTTTATACTTTTACATGCTTTGATGAATTGTGATCTTTGACATTTGATTTTGACCAAAAAGTCAAAGTTTGACTTTTCAGTATACAATTGACTTTTGATCAGTTGACTGAAAATTCATTTGTTAATCCATTGGACTTGGGCAATGTTTTGAGATATGTCATTAGGTTAAAATGATGCGATTGAACTCTTGAGATCATGCCTTATACAAATCGATCATTTCTAGGTCAAAAATCAGAAATTGTCCTTTCCCAATCAAAACCCTAATTTTGACCATTTTGCCCTTTTGAAGATTTGATCAAATTTCTTGAGGAATTATGGTCCAAACTTGATCAAATGATACATATGAGTTTAAAATGTTGATGTGGATAAAAAATTATGAAGTTTGACTGTAAATTAGCCACAATTGACTTTTTCCCCAATATAGTTGATTTTTAGGTCAACTGCTCAATTGACTGAGCAAAAGTGTGATCCAAAGCTTGAAACTTGACATGAGTAATCTTGAGTGTCCATAATGGTCCATTAAACTCATATGGGGCATTGGAAGTTTAAATATCCCTATGCAATCTCAGACCCTAATTTTGGTCATCAGTGCTTATGGAGGTGTCTTGAGCTGATCAACCCTAGTGCAATCTTGAGCCAAAGGAGATCTTGTAAGGAAATTATTGATAAATGAACGGGAAAATTTTGGGGTACAACAGCTGCCCCTGTTCAATCTTCTTAAGCCTGAAGAGTTAGATTGACGTGTTTTTCCATTCGTGACTCGAAGGTGGAAGATGATTGGACATTAGAGTGCCAAGAAATTTGCACTCGGTGACGTGATGGTTGATGGTATAGGGAATGGGTATAAAGATGCCATTTGGAAGGATGATGGAAAGTTGTTGGAGATGGGCTTGTAGATGCCATCCAGAAATGATTTCTGAACCGTTTTTGTAAGCTGAAACTGAATGAAAATCAGAATGGCGTCAGTGTCTGGAGCGTATCTGAACTGTATCTGAAAGTTGAATCTGAATGAGTATCAGGATGGCATCCGTATATGGAGCGTATCTTAACTGTATCTGAAATTTGAATCTGAATGAGTATTAGTATGGCATCCGTGTCTGGAGCGTATCTGAACTGTATCTGAGAGTTGAATCTGAATGAGTATTAGGATGGCATCTGTATCTGGAGCGTATCTGAACCGTATCTGAATGAGTATCAGGATGGCATTCGTGTCTGGAGCGCATATGAACTCTAGCTGAGAGCTGAATCTAAATGAGTATCAGGATGGCATCCGTGTTTGGACCGTATCTGAACTGTATCTGAAAAAGCCTTTGAACTTTGTTAATGGTAGCTATTGATTAACTTTATCCCGAAAAGGGTAAAATGTTAGCTAATATGTAATGTCATGTTGTATGAAATGCATGGTGTAATGAGATTGTGATACATGCATTCGTGTTATCGATGTTTATGATATATGGATGCGATGTATGCGTATGTGAGCTAATCTGCTGCACTGCTTATTGGATTTGGGGAAAATAAATCCCTGACTGCTGCTGAGGATAAGGAGTGCAAGTCTTCATGTTTTGAAATGTTGATGAATTTCCATTTAGAGAAATAAACCTTGTCGTAAGAGAAACTCTGTGTACTATTTGTAAAATCTTGTTGGGGAATCATGAGAAATTTGGCGACTTCTAACAGGGAGTGTTAACTGGAAGTTTTGTTCCGCTGGGGATTGAACTGCACACTGCGGGGGATTTTTTGGAATAGTTTAAAGATTTTTCCCTATCTCTTAAAGCCATTAGTGATTGTCTTTCTATTCTGTTCATTTGTAAATGATAGTTACGTTCAAATGCATATGTTCAAAAATAAATCATTGGACGTTTTCGCAGACAAAACACAAGAGTAAAGAAAAACAGATAGTTTTGAACTTTCAAATGGACATCTTTGTATTGACTTTGAGTAAGTATTTTTGTACAATGAGACAAACATTCTAGTAAGAGAATTCCGTTGTAAAAGTGAAAATTTGATACAAAGAAAAGATAGCTATGTGAAATAGACCCATGGGGTTCCCATTCTGTTATAGCCTTCATGTCTCCGAGCATCTTATTTATTTGTAGCCTTGTCCGAAGCTGATTGAATTGATCAGAACCGTCAAGTTTGCAGGTTGTCCGTAAGGTGATCCAACGGGGATATAGTCATATGCTTTAATTCCCTAACTTTTGCCTGGACCGCCCTTTCGGGTTTTCGGTCCATCGGGATACCCTTTTTTGCCCAAGCTTCCCTTTCAGGTTTTCAACTTGCCGGGTGTACAGATTTTTTTGTTTTATCCCTAATTTTTTCCCGAACCTTTTTGGTTCGCCGGGATGCCCTTATTTTACCTAGGTGTGTCAACCTAGCGGGTCTCTTATGTGTAGTATCTTTTGACTATGTCCGCGTTCACAGGGTGCGGCAGGTCATCGCCATCCATGGTGGTCAAGATCATTGCTCCACCAGAGAATATGATTTTGATCACAAATGGTCCTTCGTATGTAGGAGTCCATTTTCCCCTGGGATCACCCTGCAGTAGTATGATACGTTTGATCACCAAATCACCGACTTGATACACTTGGCATCTGACCTTTTTGTTGAAAGCCTTGATTATCTGTTTTTGATAAATTTGACCCTGACAGACAGTAGTAAGTCTTTTATCATCAATCAAGTTCAGTTGATCAAGTCGAGTCTGGATCCAATCGTCTTTGTTCAGACCTGCATCCTTCATAATTCTCAGAGAGGGGATTTGGACCTCAATAGGCAAAACATCCTCTATGCCGTATACCAAAGAGTAGGGTGTTTCCCCAATTGATGTGCGCGTTGTGGTACGGTAACCGTGGAGAGCGAAAGGTAGAATCTCATGCCAGTCTTTGTATGTGACTGTCATTTTCTATATGATCTTTTTGATGTTCTTATTTGCGGCTTCGACAACACCATTCATCTTTGGCCGGTAAGGGGAACAATTGTGATGCCGGATCTTGAATTTCTCGCACAGGGCGGTGATCATAGTATTGTTTAAATTCGTACCATTGTCTGTAATGATCCTCTCCGGGATACCATACCGACAAATGAGATTCTAATTAATGAACTAGGCTACAACATTCTTGGTGACGAAAGCGAAAAAGGCTGCCTCAATCCACTTTGTAAAATAGTCAATGGCCACCAAGATGAAGCGGTGTCCATTAGAGGCTGTTGGTTTGATTTCCCCAATCATATCGATGCCCCACACAGCGAAGGGCCAAGGATCCGTCAAGACATTCAAAGGAACCGGAGGTACATGCACCTTGTCAGCATAAATATGACACTTGTGGAAGGTTCGAGAGTGTTAATAGCAATTTGCTTCCATGGTAGACCAGTAATAACCTTCCCGTAGGATTTTCTTTGCCATCATATGCCCACTGGAATGGGTGCCAAAAGTGCCTTCATGTAGATCAGCCATGATCTTTTCTGCCTCAACCTTGTCTATGCAATGGAGCAAAACATAGTCATGGTTGCGTTTGTAGAGAATGCCATTACTAAGGAAGAACTTAGCAGAGAATCTCCTTAATAACTTCTTATCATTGACTGAAGCTCCTTCCGGATATTATTGAGCCTCGAGATACCTCTTGACTTCGTGAAACCAAGGTTGGTTCACTACTTCTTCAGTATTAATCTCATGACAGTGAGCTGGTTCATCCATTCATTCAATGGTGATCTGGGGGGCCTCGTTATCCCATTTAAGTTTAAACATGGATGAAATTGTGGCTAGTATGTCTGCTAGCTGATTTTCTTCTCGCGGCAAATGCTCAAAGGTAATCTTCTCAAAGTGTGGGATCAATGTCAACACATGTTCTTTGTAAGGGATAAGGTTAGGGTGTTTGGTGTCCAATTCCCCTTTGATCTGGCTGATGACCAAAGCTGAATCTCCGAATACATTTAAGGATTTGATCCCCAAATCTATGGCAGCTTTGAGACCAAAAATGCACGCTTCGTATTCTGGCATGTTGTTTGTACAATTAAAGCAGAGTCTTGCAGTAAAGGGAGTATGACATCCTTCAGGAGATATGAGTACAACACCTATACCATTACCTTGTGCGTTGGACGCCCCATCAAAAACCAGGGTCCATCGGGATCCTTGTTCAGGTTTGTCATATGGTCTGAATCCTTCACAGTTGTTTATCATCATGATGCCTTCATCTGGGAATTCGAACTTCATGGACTGGTAGTCCTCCAAAGCTTGGTGATCCAGGTGATCAGCTAGTACACTTCCCTTTATTACTTTCTGGGTAGTATACTGTATGTCATATTCTGTCAGGATCATCTGACATCTCGCTATTCTACCAGAGAGGGCAGGTTTCTCGAAGATGTATTTTATTGGATCCATTTTAGATATCAATAAGGTAGTATGGGTCAGCATATACTGTCTTAGCCGTGAGCAGCCCATTCCAGAGTGCAGTAAGTTTTCTCGAGCAGTGAATATCTTGTTTTACAGTCGGTAAACTTTTTGCTCAGGTAATAAATAGCATGCTCTTTTGGGCCAGACTCGTCATGCTGCCCCAGCACACACCCCATTGAATTTTCCAAAATAGTTAGATACATGATCAAGGGTCTTCCCTTGACTGGTGGCATCAAAATCGAAGGCTCTTGCAGGTATTCTTTGATCTTGTCGAAGGCAGTTTGGCACTCATCATTCCATTTGACTACTTGATCTTTCTTCAGTAATTTGAAGATTGGTTCACAAGTAGCTGTCATGTGAGAAATGAATCTGGAAATGTAGCTTAACTGTCCCAAGAATCTTCTGACTTCATTCTCAGTACGAGGAGCAAGCATTTCTTGTATAGCTTTCACCTTGGCAGGATCGACTTCAATACCTTTTCCGTTGACGATAAAGCCTACGAGTTTACCATACCTCACTCCAAACGTGCATTTATTTGAGTTCAACCTCAACTTGTATTTCTTTAGTCTCTCAAAGAGTTTCTGCAAATGGTCAAGATGCTCTTCTTCTGTTTGAGATCTGGCTATCATGTCGTCCACATAGACCTCTATTTCATGATGTATCATGTCGTGAAATAAGGCTACCGTGGCACGCTGATAGGTTGCCCCAACATTCTTCAACCCGAATGGCATAACCTTGTAGCAGAATGTGCCCTACTGTGTGACAAAGGTTGTTTTCTCCATATCCTCAGGCACCATTTTGATTTGGTTGTAGCCTGAGAAACCGTCCATGAAGGAAAACACTTTATGTTGCGCCGTATTGTCAACTAGAATATTAATATGGGGAAGTGGGAAATCATCCTTAGGGCTTGGCCTATTCAAATCTCTGTAGTCCATGCACATTCGTACTTTTTCGTCCTTTTTAGGCACACGAACAACATTGGAGACCCATTGTGGATAGGAAGTAACGGCCAAGAATCCGGTGTTGAATTGTTTCATGACTTCCGCTTTGATCTTCTCTAACATGTCTGGTCGCATGCGACAAACCTTTTATTTTACCGGTGGGCAGTCTTCTTTTGTTGGTAGACGATATACTATGATATCTGCATCAAGTCCTGGCATGTCTTCGTACGACCAGGAAAAGACCTCAACATAATCATGTAGCAGCTGAATCAAACTCTCTTTGACACTGGGTTCTAGATTGGCACCCACCTTGACTTCTCTTTTGTCTTCTTCGGTGCCTAGGTTAATTGTGTCCACGGGTTCTTCGTGGGGATGAATGGTCCTCTCTTCTTGTTGTAGTAACCTGGCGAGTTCTCCTGATACTTCACAATCTTCCTCACCTTAGTCTTCGGCTTGGTAGATTAGATTTCCAGAATCACAGAAGGCCATAGCATAATTATTACCCATGGGATCTCGAACGGATGTAGATCTGCATTTTGAATGTGAGTGTGTGTAAGAGTATAGCTATCTTTGAAAGAAATCAAAATGTAAAAAGAAAAACAATGAGCACAAAATTTGTATGCAAAAACATCCATGATTCATTGATGTCATATGGCAATGAGATAATAACCCTTACAAATGGACTATTGTGCCTCGGGTAAGACACAAGGTTTTAAGAGTCTGAATTGTTTAATATTACAGGTATGACAAAATTTAAAGACAAATTACTATTGGAAAAAAATGATCGGGACAAAATATCTAGCTTCCCAGTTGCTGAGCCCTCCACTGACAGTTGGGAAAATCCAATCCTCCAGGTCATAGTTCTCTTCATCATCCTCCATCGTGTTGACTCTGTGGTTGCTGATATTTAAGGGTGGTCCTCCGGCACAAGCACGGCGTACAGTTTTCTGGGCTCCTGAAGTGAAACCCAAACCAAATTTGTCAGATTTGTATGGGATATCTGGGATTTGGCCCCAAATAGTGCACCCACCTTCTTCGATCACTGCCTTGGCATATTTTAAAGATGACATCTTGAGTGGATGCCTTGTAATCTTTGGGACTTGAGAAATAGCCTTGGTCACTGCCACGGTTTGCAAAACTTCTTCAAAGTGCTGGAATGGAGTTTCAATAAATTCACCATATAATTCCACATATCTGAAGGAATTTAGATGACTGACCATATACTCTTCTTCTCCATGAACAGTGATGATTTTCCCCTGAATTAGATATTTCAGCATTTGATGCAACATAGAGGTAACGGCACCAATATTGTGGATCCACGGTCGGCCTAATAAGCAGGAATATGAAGGGCGAATATCCATTACATAAAAAAGTTGAATCAAATGTTTGGGTTCCAACTTTTATGGGGATGTCCACTTCCCCATGCACCATACTTTTTGAGCCGTCGAAGGCCCTCACTACTATGTTTCTAGGTTTCAAGGTCAATCCTTCATAATCAAGCCTATCAAGAGCCTTTTTAGGCAACACGTTCAGAGAAGAACCGGTATCCACCAAGACATGAGCCAAAGTTGTACCCCTGCATTCGACTGAGACATGCAATGCCTCGTTATGCTTCCTCCCCCTTGGCGTTAAATCAGCGTCCGAAAAACATAAACCATTATCTGTGGTCAAGCTGGCTACGCAGTCTTGGAACTGATCGGCAGATGTTTCTTGGGGTACATGGGAAGTTTTAAGGAATTTTACCAAGGCCTTTGCATGAGCCTCGGAACATAACAATAAAGCCAGCATGGAAATTTTTGATGGAGTCTGCCCCAGTTGCTTGACTATGTTGTAGTCGCTTCTTTTTATAATCTTTAGAATTTTCTCCATCTCTTTTCGGGAGGTCTCAGGGATAGCTACTGATTGTGCCTTCATCCGGACAGGATCAGCCAGAATACCTTTGCCTCGAGTCTCGGTTGACTCGGCAGTAGGAATGTCAGTAGGGGTGATAACAGGGACTGTAACAGTTTTGTCAACATGAGTATTAGCAAAGATGATTGCAGGACTGGGAATAGCCTTTGGAGGAGCAACAACAATAGGAATGATTACATGTCCAGAAATAGCTTTTGGAGGAGAAATTTCTGGAGAGAATACCCTTCCACTTCGGGTTATCTTCCTAGTCCCTGCGATGTTACTAATATCGGAGTCAACTTTCTCAAAGCTTAAATTTTCAGCAGTTGGCCAATCTTGCTTGATACCGTGATAGTAGACATCACCTCTATAATTCCATGGGACGGTTTTGTCTGACGAATACAGGATTGGTCCAGGCATTGTAATTATCAACGGAGCTACTTTAGGAACTGATGTAATTCTAACGGGTCTTTTGGCGGAGACCCTGGAAGAATTGGCGGAAATGTTCACTATGGAAACATCATTATAAGAAATAGTTGGAATAGAAGTCTTCTCGAACAAAATCTCTGTAAGTGCCTTCGTTTAGGATTGGCTCATTTCTTGTAAAACAAATAGTAACAACAATAATGTAATGTAATGTACAATAGGAACAACCTGAAAATCCTATTGTAAATGCCTAAACATGTTGTGTTGAATCAACATCTGGAACAACATGTCTCAAGAGATGTCATAACATCATACCAGACATCAAGCTACTGAACTGTCAAGTCTGATGCAGTTCTGTTCCTGAAGTTATGCAGAATATTCTGCCAAATAGAATGCATAACAAGTAGCGAAAATTGAAGGCATATGTGGAGCCCTAGAAGATTCAATCAGAAGCTAAGGATAAGGAGAAAAGCTCGATGGAAGACCTAACTTACAGCAGAAGTTTTCTGCTTACTTTATGCAGATCGTTAAAGCTGCATTGCTGTCATATGAAGGCCCAAATCCAGTTGGGTAAAAAGGGTTATAAATAGAAGCATTGTAACCTAATTTAAGGGAGGTCGAATATTGACAAGATGTAATATTTTAGGGCTAGTTTTGTTGTGAACCACCCGGGCTGTGGGATGGTCACCATACTCCTTGAAACCTGTAGGTTAGAGGATGTATGCATTGTACTTGATTGAAGCTTTTAAGCATGATCAAGATGTGTAATGGAAGTGTATCTTCTGAACAGTTTATGTACTGTAGAAAGTTATCACTGCGGTGGTTGAGGGGGAGTGAGAGGGGTCTCATATCTAGGATTGGATCTTAGGTAAAAGTGTCATTGGGTAGTGATTAAGTGAGAAGGATGTCAACGGGTGTGTTGGTTGTAGGGTCTTTGAATTGATACTACTAATAGTGAACTTTATCCCTGGCTTGGAAGCCTCCAGATGTAGGTTGGTTGAACCGAACTGGGTGAACAATTCTGTGCGTTATTTACTTTCTGCATTGGTTATTTGTTTGATGTCACAACATTCTTCATGACATCAATGTATATGATTAACCTTAACTGTTCTGAACTTCAGTAAATCAGAATCTGCATTCGTCAAAGGTGTTGCAGGTTCTGGTATGATAGTTCAGTGTCTGTTGTAGAACTGATATCAAAAGTACAGCCTATTCTACCTGTACAGCGCTTAATGTCAGATCAGATGTCTTAACATTTCATTAGACATCCTGAGTCTGTGACATACTAGGAATTTCAATTGGTATCAGAGCAGGCATCCTGTCTGTCTCTGGATGAGATCCATGGGGGATACTTTCCGGTTGTGTACAAGGTAGAATATTGTTTGAACCAGTAGTGTTCATATTGTTTGGTCCCTAGGAGTGGAGGATGGACCAATTTGGGAGAAACTAGATCAGCTATGTTTGAACAAATTCAAAGACCTCATGCGGGAGTGAAGATTTTGGAGTGCATTGTTCAACCTGTATTCAGCACAGAGAAGAATATTATCAAAACCTTCATGCGGGAGTGAAGATATTGATAAGGCATCATATGTGTTTATAAAGCTTTCTGTTAACAGGGCTGTAGAGTTGGGCCTAGAAAGTTGCTTGGTGAAGAAGCAAACAACTTGTAGGATTGATTTATTTTCAATCCTTATGTGTCATGCTTGCTATATGGAGTAAGCACTGTGTAAGTTCTGGTGAAGTACTACTATTCCGCTGCATAGCTTCTGATACAACCCCTGAAGTGAAAGAAGAACTCTAGGGTTATTATTTTCAACAGAATTTGTAAGCAGATTTTGCAATCTATCAATAATGTCAAAGATACTTGAGATTTCCTCAAGTCCACTCATAAAGGCCTTTATTATTAGTGTTGATGAGTATCAATTGATCAATGATTCTCATATACATCTGCAAGCTGCTTGAAGACCTTGAAGATTATCAAGGATGATGTGTTCCAAGGAGATGGAACTGATGTTCTTAAGGATGTTAGAACATCATGCAACTTCCAGTTGAAGAACAGATGTTCTGGGTGCTAAACACATGTAATGTGAGTACATATGTTTGGAACCTACTCCTGATCTGGAAGAGGAGACATCTGTTTTGAAATAATTGATCAGGACACGATCAACAGGTCATCTACTCCAGTTGTGAGTTTAAGGGAGTATATGTGCTGAGCTAAATGCACATAAAAGGACTTTAAAGCTGTGATTTCCAGGTTTCCCCTCATGTGATGGATGATGGAACATCATTTCTGTGTCTTCAGCCAAGTAAATATGCTTAGCAAGCATGAAGAAGTAATCAGTCAGGATCCTCTAGTGTGATTAGATAATTCTAACTGAATAAATGATGGAAGCAGAATCTTTATGTGATAAATATGTGGAAATCAGAATCAAAAGTTCTAAAGCTTGTGATGATAAAGGATGTACAACATGACAACTGTTGAAGACATCAGTTGTTGAGGAAAGACAGATAAGTTCCAGATTTAGTGAACATCCTCATGATTGATAATGAAGTTTCTTCTAGTACAAGTTACAGAATGTGGCAACCTGAAACTTGTACAGCAAGCAAACTAAGGACTCTTAATTTGAAACCTGTGGCAAATTCCAAATAAAGAGTACTTACTATGTGTCTAAAGTAAAGAGCTCAACACTGTATCCATAAAGAGGGAAGTTGGATAACATTTTGTTCAGAGGGAGTAGTATGATCAAGCTGATGTGAAAGGGAGTTCATCTTACCTTGTTCTATAAGATGCTTGAGTTTATTTCTCATGATCTTAGTGATTTCCTAGGAGGATAGGAATAGAACAGGTTATGTCTACCAATCACATAAACTGCAGCATGTGAAGGAGAATTCACTTAATTCTCTACAAAGATCTGAGCTGAGTTTCAGGGGGAGTCCTTAACCTGAAGATCTTGGAAGACATGTCATACAAAATGTCTTGACATCCTGGACCAAAGTCAAATGGTGGATATCTGCACTTTGACAAGTAATCCCCATCACCTAGGATGAACTTGTTAGTTGTATGTAGCAAGGAGGAGTTATCTTCAAAAGATCATGGGTTCCTGAGAAGATCCTCTTTTTACTTGAAGTTCAACTTGGTCTGCTCTTGTCTACAGGAGTATGGTACAATTAACTCCTTTGTACTGTTCAAGGGTCAGCAGACAAGGTGAAGGTGATACATGCTAGTTGTTGCATGGTTATGTGGTTGTTGTGGGTCTGATCATAAAGGATGTAAGAAAAGTGTGCTTTGATTGCTATGGATGTTCATCCAAAACCATAGTATAAGCCAGGCTCATATGGTTGAGATCAATGTCAGATCTGATGTTGCAACATCATCTCAAACGAAGGGCCGCTTCAGCAAAGGAAGCTTGTAAGGACTAGTTGGTTCTTCATGCATGGAGCAGAAGATTGTTAGAATAATTATCCTACCTTGAGAAGATGGCATAATCTAACTAATAATGAATACTTTGACGGGAGACTAAGTATTCATTAGGATCTTGCATAAAGATATATATAAGCACTTTGATGGGAGACTAAGTGTTTGTATAATATGCATGCAAGGCTGTATTCTGAACCTATTTCTCAGAACTTGGTAGAGAGTTTATTTCTCTCTAAGAGTATTCTGGTGAGTAATCATACCTTTCTTATGGGGAATATAAAAGGGCATCAATCCCCTGGATGTTAACTTCAGAACCCAAGCAGATAGGTTCATGCTGTAACATCATTATTGTTAGAAGTCTGTGGCAGAGACTTGGGACTGTGAATCTTAATATTCTAGTGTGGCAGTTCTATTGTTGGTTTGGAATAAGTAGATTCTACTTGTGTTTAAAAGTAGTATGCTTAACAATGCATAACTACTGTTGTGGTCTGAAGAGTTTACTAGTATTAGCAACTACTAGTAAATATATTATACAGAAGGATGACATGATCAAAGGATAATCCTTCTAGAAAGTCTGAATCTTAGTAAAGCTTGTAAGCACACTAAGAAGGTTGGAGGTTGGTTTCAGACTATGGCTACATGATTTCTCAGCCATCCAGAGAGTCATGAATCAGAGATGTCCTTACTGTTCTAAGACTAGTTCAGGGTGCTTGAAGTTACCACCTCAGAGCTAGTGCTACTGGTTTCCACGCTACGGTTTTGATTGGCATTAACAAGGGGAGTCACTGAGTGTTGCACTTTCCCCAATTACAATATACATTGTAGGGAGACTTAATCTGAAGATCAGAAGTCAGAAGAGGACGGTGGTATGCTGATGTTTATGTGTTCTGATAATATGACATTGTGAACTTCTAAGTGAAGTCATGAATAATGTCTCAACATCAGGAGATTGGAGAATTGCTCTTGTTATCTGTCTGGGTTTAGGAAGAAAATCTCAGAGATTCTTAAAAATCTCATAAGTGGCAGTTTTGATACTTTTGGAGCAATTTGGAAGATTCAGATCTTATCAATAACAACTTGGTCTGGTAAATCACAAATCTGATATATTCAGCATATGTTCAAGGGGTTCTTTGACTACAAGAAATTGAAGTGGCATCTAAATTTTGTGTATTAGAACTAATCTGTGATGTCTTGTGAAGCATTTTGGAGTCTTCTGGTTTATTCCCTCCTTCCTTATTTTGCTGTCTGGAAGAAGGTAGAAAGTAATTGTGGTGGATCTCAGCAACACTTAAGAAAGCATGATTGATGGCCATGCTTAATGCTACTAGTCTCTTGCTACTGGCTGTTTAAAGTGTCCTTCTCTGTGCCTAACTGAGAGAAGTAAAAAGAAGGCTGCTGTTGTTGAAGAATGTCTAAGTAAGTGTCATGACATTACCAACGACATTGCAACCTTGGGGAAATCAAGAAGAATACGTGGAAAATAACTTCACCACGTAATTGTAGCTATTCAGGAGCTATATTTGGTATTCTGTTTCCCAAAAGAATCTTCAACCTTAAAAGTCGGTCAAAGGCTGATTTTATTCAGGAATTGCTTTGACCTAAACTTATGCATATATTAGGACTGGTTCTTTTGGCAGAAACAAACAAATGCGTCTAAATTTCATGCACAGTCAGTCTGAAACATGCAACAACTTTAACAGGTATCCTTGACCAAGATTTTATATTGCCATCTGTGATACGGTGGGAGAACTGACTTGAGGTTTGCGTTTGTATTCGCAAATGTTGCGGTTAGCAAGAGTCGCCACCGACTTTTTATTTTATCCTAAGGAAAGGTTAAAAAGCACAGCAAAAACCTTTTGAGATGTTTTCTTGGGTTCGGGGAGTAGATTATAGAAAGGGAAGGTATTAGCACCCTTTCTATCCATGGTTATCCATGGGCTCTTAGTTACCTGCTTAGATCACTTGCCTTTTGTTTTCAATTGTTTTAAATGGTGCTTGAGTGTGTGGGTTTGAAAATGTTTTGAAAAGAGGCCAATGTGGTGGCAACCTTTGTAATGATCCATGTGGGGATGTATACAAAGATGTACGTCTTTTGAAAAAAGTTTTCATTTGTTTTTGGAAGTTATTTTGAAAGTGTAGTGATGTGTGTTTTTTTTAAATAGGCAAGTGTTTTAGTTTGCAAGATTGATTCAAGTAACTAAGAGGTTATCTACTCCTAAATTTCTCAAAAGATTATTGCTATGTTTTAACCCTTTGAACAAGTTTGTTCCACCATTGTATTTGGTGGACAATCTTATGTTTAGGATGTGAAAGGGACAGGCGCGGGTCATCGTTTAGACCATAATTGCAACGGCGTTAAATGTCTTTGAGCAATTTCTCTAAGGGACTTGATCATTTGCTTTTGTTTGTTTTTTTGAAAAGTTTTGTCGAGGGACTATGATCATTCAAATTGTTTGCTTTGCCCAAAGAAATTCAACATGCAATATGGCCCATTTATTTGAAGGCAACAAGTGGAATACCCTAGGGGGTGCAAGTGTGATTTGTGTGTCCATTTTCATGCTTGTTTATCTTGTATTAGGTCAAACTATTTTTTATCATTTTTTCGCATACAAACCCTAATTCTAACATGTTATCATTAGAAAGCAATAAAGTGCGAAATTAAAATTACTAAGCTATTACAAAACCAAATATGGGAAGGGGGGTACAAATGTTCAAATGGGGATATTGACAAGAATTTAAATCTAAATTATTACATCAATTGAGTATTTGCAATTTAAATAATGTACAAAAATTAAATAAAAATGCAAGATGCACAAAAATGTTTTGTATATGTATGAAAAAATATTATTTATGTGAAAGAGAAAAGAAAATAAAAAAATGTATTATTTTTTGGGGTATTTTGAACTTAGGGTAAAAACCCTAATTTTTAAAGAAAAAAAAAGGTATTATTTTCTAATTTAATACAACTATTTATTCATTATTTATAAAAATAAAATAAAATGAAGTGTATTATGGAAAAAGGTATTTTTATATCAAATATTAATAAAAATGAAAAAAATCAAGTATTTTTATATTTTGTCTTAAATATATTAATAATCACATATATATATATATATTAAACCCTAAATATGTATTATGCACAAAAATAAATATTTATTTAATATTTTAATAAAATAAATAAAAAGAGTATTTTTTGTGTGAAATATTTTCAGGATGTAAACAAAAATAAAAATTGTATTTACACTATTTTCTATTTATTTTAATAATAGTACATATATATTTTATATACAAACAAAAGAAATAAACAAATAAATATGCAAATAAATACAAAAATGATGGAAAAAATATTTTTAATTTTTAAATGTCATGAGAAAAAATAAACAAAGTTAATCAAAAAAGAAAAAAGTCAAAAATGTTAAGAAATGAACAAATGGGCTCAGGGGGTGTAAACATGGAAATGGGGTGTGAAAAGAAAATAAATCCAGGCCCAGCCCAGACCACTTCTTCTTCAACCTCTGTACAACCTTCTTCAAGCAAAAACACGCGTTTTTTATCTCTGGATTCCTGGACTTTCAAGCAAAACTCATAACATGAAAAGTGTAGAGCATTAAGAGACGGTTTCAACCATATAAAGAACATGACCTATCTCTCTAAGATGAGGGAGAATTTCTCTCCCCCCCCATTTCTGACCTAACTTTTCATCAATGTTCAGACATGAAATTCTCTAAGCACACGAAATATAAATGAAATCTAAACATATGAGCATGTTCAGGGCTATGATTGTGACATGTTTTCTTCAAAAATCTAAAGCTAACAATGCTTAATAAGAGAGATGGAACTCCATGAATATACCTGTTCAGTTGGAATCGAGCTTGGCAATGGAGCGTGTTTCAGAGTGAAATGATGACTTGTACAGCTTCCTTGAAGTGTAAGGATGCTTTTCCAATTCCTACTTTGTCTTGAAACTCCCTGAATCGAGCTAATGAACTCCAACTGCAAAACAGAAAATTAAAAATGGTGAAGTGGCTTGGAGGTGTTACAGGTCTGATTTTAGGACATGGTTAGCTTGCATATGTTGTAGGGAAGGTAGAGGAAAAGGTTTGGATCAAAATGCTCGAAGGGATTGGGAGTTTGCACTCAAACTGCAGGGGCTCCCCTGTTTGTGCAGTTTTGAGGTGATTAGAGCAATGGGAGTGTTTCAGATGGCAAGGGCTCGTGTGTTAGCTTGGATTTGGTCTATGGAATGTGTTTGATAGCTTTTGTGTTGTGTATGTAAGCTGAGATGAGAGATAGCATAAGTTATGGACTTTTCTTCTATCTTAAGCAACAAAAGCAAGTTGGTTGTTTTAGGTTAGTAGGGGGCCTCCTAATGTGCTGCATAAACCTCCCTTGATCAGTGTGTTATGCCCATAATCTTGTGCAAAGCAGATCTTTCATGTACTTGTTGGATTACAAACTTGACATAAAGCTAAACTTTTCAAAAATGGAAATTTCACTTTATCTAGTTTAGGATTAAACCATTATGCAATGTTAGAACACAAAGAACATGACCTTAACACATTGAATATGCATTAAATTATTGAGTATGAAATGGTTCAAGGACCTGTAATCAAGCATAAAGCAAACTGATTTCAAATTGGCAAGATTATGAACATGTCTTGATGAAGAACAAAAGTGAATTTTTGCCAACTTGTGAAATTCGAATCTCTCAAGTTATGAGGTTGTTTGATGAGTTCTTGGACATTTTGGAAAGCTTGGAATGTGTACTACAATCCATCTTTGAAATGCAAATCAAAATTCCAAGTGGAAGGGTATGAAAAGTGGCCTTGAAGTAGGGTAGAAAACCTTGTCAAAATAGGTCAAATTTCACTAAGTTAAAAGATGGTTTAGTGCCCTTATTCAAAAAATTATAACTTGAGATACAAGCTTCAAATGAGAAAACTTTGTGAATCAAAGTTGTAGACTATGCAACAAGCTACAACTTTCATGTTTTGACTTTTGTTTGAATCCCAATGGATCATGGTGAAAAGATGGGGCAAAGTTGGGAAAAAATTAGGGTTTTCCATAACTTAGAAAAATTCTAAGTTATGAAAAATTCCATTTTCTAACCCTAATTTGCATTTTGTGATTTCTTGGTGAACAAGTTTCATGATTTGGCATGTTTTGGTGAAAAATGAATCTTGACTCTTGATTTTGACCAAAAAGTCAAAGTTTGACTTTTCAGTATACAGTCAAAATTGATCAATTGACTGGGAAATTCAACTGTCAATCTTGTGTACTTGGGATCTTTTGAGCTTGATGAATGTGTCAAGATAATTCCATGGGGTCCTTGAGTCCATATGTGAGCTTGGTTTGCCATTGGCTAGGTCAAACAGTCAAAAATTGCCTTTGTGCAGTCAAAACCCTAAAAATGACCATTTTGCCCTTTTGGTGATCTGATCAAATTTCTTGTGGAATTGTGATCCAAACTTGATCAAATGGTCCATATGAGTTCATAGTGTTGATGTGGATCAAATTTTATGAGGTTTGACTGTCAATTGGCCACAGTTGACTTTTTCCCCAATACAGCTGATTTCTAGGTCAACTGTCCAATTGACTGGGTAAAACTTGGAATCAAGACTTGAAACTTGGCATGGGTAAACTTGGGAGTCCAACATGAAGCATGAAAGTCATTTTAGGCTTTTCAGGTCAAAACATCCTTGGGCAAACACAAACCCTAATTTGAGTCCACAGTGCAAGGTGAAGTCTTAAGCAGAGGAAACCCTAACTGTATCTTGATCTTCAAAGGTCTTGTGATGAGAAAATGTTGGGGAAATGGGAGGGCAAATTTTGGGGTACAACAGTTGCCCCTGTTCAATCTTCTTGGACCTGAAGAGTTAGATTGGCAAGTTTGCCTTTCGTGACTCGAGGGTAAAAGGAGATTGGACACTAGAGTGCCCGGAAATTTGCACTCGCATGCTGGAGTCTCAACAATGTGGTGTCGGGAATGGGCTTATAGATGCTATTTGGAAGTGTCGGTCGCATAAGAGATTCCTTTGCGAGAAACTTGTGTATTTGAGGAAGGAGGATGTTTTCCTGGCTTGTTACAGGTGTTTGATCTTTAGTCTCCTTATGCAGATATGCCCTGGCTAGATACAGGTATCGAATCTACAATCGGTTGCTCACAGATGTGCCCTGGCTGGATACAGGAGTCGAATCTGGAAATAGTCGTTTAATAGATGTGCCCTGGCTGGATACAGGAATCGAATCTTCGAACTCTTCAGACGTGCCCTGGCTAGATACAGGAGTCGAGTCTGGAAACGTGGTCAACAGATATGCCCTGGCTGGATACAGGAATCGAATCTGGAGATGTTGTAGTTGATAGATGTGCCCTGGCTGGATACAGGAATCGAATCTTCGAACTCTTCAGACGTGCCCTGGCTAGATACAGGAATCGAGTCTAGAAACTGATCACTCTCAGATGTGCCCTGGCTGGATACAGGAATCGAATCTGGAATTGTGACAGTTGAAGGTAGTCTCTTTTGAGATTGTCTTTTTCCTGAAAAGGCAAAAA
Source organism: Vicia faba (assembly GCA_948472305.1). NCBI lineage: Eukaryota > Viridiplantae > Streptophyta > Magnoliopsida > Fabales > Fabaceae > Vicia > Vicia faba. The sequence goes on along the minus strand of OX451740.1, from coordinate 414,445,977 downwards.
CGTAAGTTGTATGCGATGTCATGATGTATGATGTTCAACATGAGATGGTGTTGTATGCGCTTCATCATGTATGTAAGCAAGATGTATGAAAATGTGAAATGTTTATGAGTGTAATTTCATCTTAGGAAAATAAATCCTTGACGAACGGCCGAGAAGCTGCTCTGTGGAAGAGATACTTGGCCGAAGTTTTGATGAGAGGCCTGCTGAGGACTTTAACGATGGATTCCGCTGAGGATAATGATGATAAACTCCGCTGAGGAACTCCAAAGATAAACTCTGCTTGGGAATACCAAAGATAGACTTCGCTGGGGATTTGAAGGAACTTTGCCGAGAGCGGTCTTCCGTGGCTTTTAGCTGAGGATAACCCAGTTATAAGTCCTTGTGAGGAAATAACTCTAAATAAAACTCGAGCGAGACGTCCGTTCTTCGCAGGGGATAAGCTTGCAGAATCTACTGGGGATGAGCTTTAAGACCTGCCGGGGAATGTTGTCCCTTTTCGGGATCGACGGGGAATCAACTCCGCTTGGGGAAAGTACTACTGAACCTTGTTTTACTCTGCGGGGCGTTGAGATGATTTGGCCACATTCTTCAGTTGAACCTACCTTGGTGCCTTGGCGGACAGAACAACCAGACTGCATTAAACAACTCCACATTGCCCCTGTCTTTGATGTCACCTGTAATTAATCTCTTGTTTCATATGCAAACATTTATGAATCAGCAATTTAATGTCAAATGCATATATCAAAAATGAACATTGGACGTTCTTCGCAAGACAAAACCAAAAAAGGAAAACAATGGTAGTTTGTATGGACAAGTGAATTTGTATTGATTTAAACTTTGCCTGTGAATAGGCGTTTTTGTACAATAGGCTGACATCCTAGTAAGAGGACATCGCCAACTAGTATAGAGTTTACAATTTGAAAAAGGAAACAAAACAGCTATGTGAATAATCCCACTGGGTTCCAACTCTGCTATCGCCTTTATGTCTTTGAACGTCTCATCGCTTTGCTGCCTAATTTGAAGATGAAGCTGATTGGTCAATGCCGAAATTTGGAGCCAGATAGTTGATGCCGAATTCCGGATGCGAAGTGATCCAATGAGACATAGTGTTACGCTTTTATCCCTAACTTTTGCCTGGACCGCTCTTTCGGGTTTTCAGTCCACCGGGATACCCATTTTTGCCTAAGCCGCCCTTTCAGGTTTTCGACTTACCGGGTGTACAGATTTTTATTCATTTCATCCCTTATTTTTGCCCGAACCCTTTTGGTTCGCCGGGAAGCCCTTATTTTTGCCTAGGTATGTCAACCTAGCGGGTCTTTTATTTATGCGTAGTATTTTTTCACTATGTCTGCATTGGCGGGGTGAGGAAGGTCGTCACCATCCATGGTGGTTAGGATCATGGCTCCTCCTGAGAACACACGCTTAACCACAAATGGCCCTTCGTAAGTAGGGGTCCATTTGCCCCGGGGATCACTTTGAGGAAGGATGATGCGTTTGATTACCAGGTCCCCAACTTGATACTCTTGCGGTCTGACTTTCTTGTTAAATGCCCTGATCATCCGTTTCTGATACGTTTGACCGTGGCAGATAGCAGTGAGCCTCTTTTCGTCAATCAGATTTAATTGATCAAGTCGAGTCTGGATCCAATCATCTTCATTCAAGTCTGCATCCTTCATTATCCGGAGAGAGGGTATCTGGATTTCAATTGGCAAGACTGCCTCCATGCCATAGACCAAAGAGAAAGGAGTTGCCCCGGTTGATGTCCTTGCTGAGGTGCGGTACCCATGAAGAGCGAACGGTAACATCTCGTGCAAATCTTTATAGGTCATTGTCATCTTCTGCACAATTTTCTTGATATTTTTATTGGCTGCCTCTACAGCCCCATTCATCTTCGGCCGGTAGGGAGAAGAATTGTGGTGCTGTATCTTGAATTGTTCACAGAGTTCAGTGATCATTTTGTTATTGAGATTGGTACCATTATCCGTAATGATTTTTTCTGGGACACCGTATCGACAGATCAGATTATGCCGGATGAAACGTGCCACGACGCTCTTGGTTACTGTGGCATAGGAAGCTGCCTCAACCCATTTTGTGAAATAATCGATCGCCACCAAGATGAAGCGATGCCCATTGGATGCCGTTGGTCGGATCTCACCGATCATATCGATGCCCCACATTGCGAAAGGCCAAGGCGCCGTCAGGACATTCAAAGGAACCGGAGGGATATGCACCTTGTCAGCATAGATCTGGCATTTATGACAAGTTCGGGAATGTTGGTAACAATCGGCTTCCATTGTGGACCAGAAATATCCTGCCCGAAGGATTTTCTTAGCCATGGTGTGTCCACTGGAATGGGTTCCAAACGTACCTTCATGTAGTTCCATCATGATTTTCTCTGCTTCAGCCTTATCCACACAACGCAGCAGAGTCGAATCATGATTCCGTTTGTAGAGAATGCCGTTGCTGAGGAAGAATTTTGCAGCAAACCTCCTCATGAACTTCTTATCATTGACAGACGCACCTTCAGGGTATTCCTGAGCTTCCAAGTACCTCTTTACCTCGTGATACCAGGGTTTTTCAGTCACCTTTTCAGCCTCGAGCTCGCAGCAGTATGCCGGTTCATCCAACTTCCAGATTATGATTCGGGGAGCCTCATTGTCCCGTTTAACTTTGAACATTGAAGACATCGTGGCTAGTGCGTCCGCTAGCTGATTCTCCTCTCTGGGGAAATGCTCAAAAGTTATCTCTTCAAAGTGAGGGAGCAAGGTCGACACATACTCCTTGTAAGGAACAAGATTCGGGTGTTTCGTATCCCACTCGCCTTTGATCTGATTGATCACGAGAGCGGAATCTCCGAAGACACTTAGAAATTTTATCCTCAAGTCGATTGCAGCTTGTAAACCCATGATGCATGCCTCATATTCTGCCATATTGTTGGTGCAGCTGAAACATAATCGGGCGGTGAGGGGAGTATGAGTTCCTTTGGGAGATATGATTACAGCGCCGACGCCGTTACCCAAAGCATTGGAGGCTCCATCAAAATGCATAGACCATCGGGATCCTTCCTCAGGTCCTTCATCCGGTCCAGGTACTTCACAGTCAGTTACCACCATGATGTCTTCATCCGGAAAATCAAAGTTTAATGATTGGTAATCGTCCATAGGTTGGTGTGCCAAATGATCTTCCAGTACACTTCCCTTAATTGCTTTCTGAGTTGTATACTGGATATCATATTCTGTTAAGATCATTTGCCATCTCGCTATTCTCCCAGACAGAGCGGGCTTTTCAAATATGTACTTGATGGGATCCATCTTTGAAATCAATAAGGTAGTGTGAGTCAGCATATACTGTCTCAGCCGGCGAGCAGCCCATACAAGAGCGCAGCAAGTTTTCTCAAGCAGTGAGTAACGAGACTCACAGTCGGTAAACTTTTTGCTCAAGTAATAAATAGCGTGCTCTTTTCGGCCAGACTCGTCATGCTGCCCCAGCACACACCCCATTGAATTATCAAGCACTGTCAAGTATAGTATCAGAGGTCTTCCTTCCACCGGTGGCATAAGAATGGGTGGCTCTTGGAGATATTCCTTTATTCTTTCAAAGGCGGCCTGACATTCATCATTCCAGCGTACCACTTGATCTTTCTTCAGTAATTTGAAGATTGGCTCACAAGTAGCGGTCAGATGTGAGATGAATCGGGCAATGTAATTCAGTCGTCCTAGGAAACCTCTGACTTCTTTCTCTGTTTTTGGAGTCGGCATCTCCTGAATAGCTTTAACCTTGGCAGGATCCACCTGAATACCTTTATCACTTACAATGAAACCTAGCAACTTTCCGGATCTTACCCCAAAGGTGCATTTGTTGGGATTCAACCTCAGCTTGTATAACTTGAGTCGGTCAAACAACTTCCTCAGATGGTCAAGGTGCTCCTCCTCAGTTTGAGACCTCGCTATCATGTCATCAACGTATACTTCAATCTCATGATGGATCATATCATGAAATAAAGCAACCATGGCACGTTGATAGGTTGCCCCAGCATTTTTCAATCCGAATGGCATGACCTTATAACAGAAGGTGCCCCACTGAGTCACAAAGGTAGTCTTCTCCATATCTTCCGGAGCCATCTTAATCTGATTATACCCTGAAAAACCATCCATGAAGGAGAACACCTTGTGTTGAGCTGTATTGTCGACAAGGACATCAATGTGAGGTAGGGGGAAGTCATCCTTGGGGCTGGCCCTGTTCAGATCCCTGTAGTCAACACACATTCTGACTTTACCGTCCTTCTTCGGTACTGGCACCATATTGGCAACCCACTGGGGGTAAGAAGTTACTGCAAGGAACCCGGCATCAAACTATTTCATGACCTCGGCCTTGATCTTTTCAGACATCTCTGGACGCATCCGTCGAACTTTTTGCTTTACCGGAGGGCAATCTTCCTTGGTTGGCAGATGGTGAACTACAATGTCGGCATCCAAACCAGGCATATCTTCATAGGACCAAGCAAAAATCTCCATGTAGTCTTGTAGCATCTGGATCAATCGTTGTTTCACGCTGAGCTCTAGATTGGCACCAATCTTGACCTCTTTCCTATCTGTCTCAGTACCCAAGTTAATTGTCTCCACAGGCTCTTCATGTGGTTGAATAGCCCTCTCTTCCTGGAGTAGCAGTCTTGCGAGTTCACCAGGCACTTCGCAATCATCTTCACCTTCGTCTTCGGCCAAGTTGATCGGATTTTCGAAGTCATAACTGGCGGTAGCAGAGCTGTTACCAGTGAGATCCAGAGTGGATTGAAACCTGTATAAGTGAGTGTGTGTAAATATAGCTGTTTTGCAATATATATAACACAGAAAGGAAAAGAGCGCAAGATTTGAAATGCAACAAACGTCCAATGTTTTGATTGATGATATATGAAAATGTCATACAAAAAGCCCTCACAAATGGAGCTACGATGCCCCGGGTAGGACACCGAGCCAACAAAGTTTTAATATATTGTTTGTTACAAATTGGAAATCAAAAGAAATTAATTACTGCGTGACAAATGTGATAGGGGTAAAATCCTTTGCCGTCCAGTTGCTTGGTCCGTTGTTGGTATTCGGGTAGATCCAACTGTCAAACTCTGCTTCCTCTACATCTTCCTCGATAGCATTCACCCTTGAGCTGGAAATAAACACCGGAGCCTTTCCGATCTTCTCTTTGCGCACCGCCTTCTGAGCCTCTGCAGTAAAGCCTAGCCCAAACTTGTCGTTCTTCTGAGTGAAGTCAGGAAGCTGACCCCAGTGTGCACAATTGCCTTTCTGAACCACAGCCCGGGCATCCCTTAGGGAAGCCATCTTCAAGGAAACATTCTCTTCGGCCATTGTCTCTGCAGCTGCTGAAATTGGATGCACCTCCTCGAAATGCTGGAAGGGGGTTTCAATAAACTCTCCGTCCATCTCGATGTACCTGAAGGAATTCAAATGGCTCACCATATACTCCTCTTCTCCTTGCACAGTGACGATCTTCCCCCTGACGGGATACTTTAGCTTCTGGTGCAAGGTGGAGGTCACTGCCCCAGCTTTATGGATCCAAGGTCGACCCAACAGACAAGAGTACGATGGACGTATATCCATCACGTAAAAGGTAGAGTCAAACACTTGAGAGCCCACACGAATAGGGATGTTAACCTCTCCATGAACCATCCTTTTGGAACCGTCAAAGGCCCTGACGATGATATTGCTGGGTTTCAACTCCAGGCCTTCATAATCCAGACGATCTAAAGCCTTTTTCGGAAGAACATTCAAGGAAGAACCAGTATCCACCAATACATGCGCCAGAGTAGTGCCCCTGCATTCAATAGAGACATGCAGGGCATCATTGTGGTCTCTCCCTTTCGCAGTCAGGTCAGCATCTGAAAAACCCAAGCCGTTGTCCGCTGTTAGATTCGCTATGCAATCAGTGAACTGGACTGCAGACGTCTCCTGCGGCACATGGGCCGTCTTGAGAAATGAGATCAAGGCCTTAGCATGGGCCTCGGAGCATAGCAATAAGGAGAGCAGGGAGATCTTGGAGGGCGTGTGCCCCAACTGCTCGACAACATTAAAATCACTCTTCTTTATTATTTTCAGAATCTCCTCCATTTCTTGTCGGGAGGCCTCAGCATTTACGGGTATTGGTGCCTCCATCCGGGTGGGCTCTTCTTCAATCCCTTTGCCCCGAGCATTTGATGACTCGGCAGCAGGGGAAACAACTTGATCGGCAACAGTAACAGGTATACTTGTAGGTTTTATGAGGAGGGGTCTTCGAATAGCGGGCGGTGCAATGTCAGGCGAGAAGAGCCTGCCACTGCGGGTAACTTTGGCTGGACCAGTGATATCGCAGATACTGGCGCTAGTGTCAAATTCTTGTTTGATTCCATTTACATACACGTCTGCCCCATAATGCCAGGGGACAGCTTTATCAGACACGTAGGAGAGGGGCCCCGGAACAGTAATGATCACAGGCGCAACTGTCATGATTTGAATAGGCTTCTTCGGGGGAGCCTTGATTGGATTTTTGAAGATGGTAATCACAGAAACTTCTTTCATCGGAACCAATTGAACAGCAGTCTTTTTGAATAGAATCTCCTTGCTATCCATTAGGCCTTGGATGCCTAACCTCAGCAAGGGACAATCAGATAGGGAAATAGCACAGAACAGGCAACCTTCACCGCAACCCGGAAATAAACCGGCCCGCAGTAGGTTCTTCTTAACAGTCTTTAGAGGGGTAACAACTTCATCTACCGAAACAACGTACATTTCTTCTTCGATGGCATTTACCCTATGCTGGGGCATAGGAGCCGTTACAACATTTGGTCTCTCCGGCGCTTCAAACTGAATTTCCTTTGCGTCGATCAGATCTTGCACTTTGTTTCTCAAGGCCCAGCAATCATCAGTAGTGTGCCCGGGACTATCAGAATGATAAGCACACCGGGCATTTGGGTTATATTTAGGAGACGCAGTGTTGACGACCTTAGGAGCTTCTTTGAGGGTCACCAGGTTGGTGGATAACAGTTGGGGTAAAATTTGAGATAATGTCATACTTAGTCGGGTATACTGCCTCTTGGGCCTTTTGCTTCTTTGTTGATTGTACTGCTGAGGAGCAGCAACAGGTTTGGAGATGACCAAAGCATTGACGGCTTGGCGACTTTCGGGCTTGACTTGTCTTCTAGGACCATAGACGGCACTTGCTTCTTTCTTAAATGGCCTCTTCTCAGCACTTGTAGAGGCAGCCTTCTGTATCTTGCCTGACCTGATGCCAGCTTCAATTCTTTCTCCTGTTAATATCAAATCTGTAAATCCAGCGGAGGAGTTACCAACCAAATGATTGAAAAACGGACCAGACAACGTCCCCAGAAACATATCAACCAGTTCTCGATCAGTCAATGGAGGCTGCACCCTGCCAGCCAAATCTCTCCATTTTTGAGCGTACTCTTTGAACCCTTCACCCGTCCCTAGAGACATACCCTGAAGTTGGGTACGCGTGGGAGCGAGATCAGAATTGTATTGGTATTGTCTGTAGAATGCGGTTGCCAAATCCTCCCAGTGTCGGATGCTAGCTCCATCCAATTGGTAGAACCATTCAAGCTGTGACCCCGAGAGGCTATCTTGGAAGAAGTGAATCCAGAGGTTCTTATCCGCCGTGTAAGGTTGGATTTTCCTAACGTACGACCTCAGATGCAGCTTTGGGCAGGAGACCCCATCGTACTTGGCGAAGGCAGGCGCCTTAAACTTGTGTGGAATGACTACCCCAGAAGATAACCCCAAATCTCCGAAATCCAGTCCCGGCACATTCTGAATTTCCATGGCGCTTAAGCGGTCCTCCAATTGTTTGTATCTGTCAGCAGCAGGTGGGTATTGTTCGTCGTTATAGTCCGTCTCGTTGTCGGAGACTGCGGGACTAGGAGCTCCTCCCCCTTGGGGACTGTTTTTCTCAGCAGAAGAAGTGGTTGGATCAGCTTCATTGTGGAGTGTGTTCCCAAATCTGCGTCCGGCGTTGAACAGCGCGGTCCTCTTTTTATTCTTCTTCTTCATGAGTAGAGTCTTCAACTCTTGCTGACCTTGGGCTAGGCTTAGGACCATCTCTTGAAACTGTGCACTTTGGGCCTGAAGGGCCTTGATTGCCTGCTCACTGGATGAGTCTGGATTCATGATGACTGTTCACACAAACAGCGAAGAAAATTAAGCAACCTGCGAAATAGGGTACCTGCTATGCATATGGTGCAATGGAATGCGTATGTATGCAATGCATTCAAGGATTTAGAATATTCAAAATTTGTTGTAGACAAAAAGGAACGCACATTATATTAATAAGGAAAAATTCGTTAGTACATAAATGCCCCATGGGCCAAATATTACAAAATAACTCCTTAAGGTAAAAAAACATTGCGCATCCTCTTTGGCGCGATGTAGGTGTTGAGATTCCTTTCCTCGTGCAGCAGGCGGGTGAGTTCCAGGACCTTCTTTTCACTAGCATGTAGACTGGTCTCAAGAGAATTCCGTTCTTCCTTAAGCTGGACCCAGCTCTTCTGCATCTCTTCCCAGGAGGTGGGCATGTCGGGATGTTGAATGGTGTAGGATGCTTCTCCTTCCAAGACTGGTTCTTTGATCACAGGAAGCATATGAGGATAAGGCATCACTAACTTCTGGGAGCGGGCTCGTACCCACTTGAGGTAAGGTTCCAACGGGATGGAGTTCCGGTGCCCCAATGTCTTGTTGTCTATCCTACTTGGCATCCTCCAAGCTTTGATAAATTTCTGACGAAGTCCTTGAGTATCGTTGTCGAAATCGAAAACTATGTCAGGAATTAACATGTCATGAGGGCCATCCCTCCGAGCATAACCAAACTGTCTCCAAGCCAGGCATGGGTTGTAGGTAATACCTCCTTTGATTCCCAATAAAGGAACATTAGGGTACTCCCCGCAACGATCGATGATAGTGACGTCTTCCCTGGACCTAGGACACCAATGTATATCTGCATGCGTAAGAGTCATTAACCGTTGTGACCATCTCAAACCCCGCTCGTTCTTTAAAACTGTTTGTGGAAGGTGCGAAATAAACCACCTTCCCAAGAGAGGAGTGCAACACATAAGGACACTCCTTCTTCTCATGGTTCGAGTGTAACATGAGTGAAGGATGTCCCCCAGCAACGTAGGTATAGGATTCTTGGTCATGAAGATCTGGACAGCACTGATATCAATAAGCTGATCTGGATTAGGGAACAACACCAAACCATAGACAAGGAGGGCCATAACTTCTTCAAAAGCTCGTAGGTCAAGGGAGTTCCAACATTCTTGAGCCTTTTCAAACAGAAATCTGGCTAAGAACCCTTTGATACCACTTCTAACTTCCCAATGTCCCTTGAGGTCAGATGTCTGTAGGTGCAAGGCTTTAGCAATCTCTTCAAGCTTGGGTTCCTCTTCCGTACCGTTGTAGGGTAGTTGATCAAGGATAGGGACCTTCAGAAGTCGGGAGAACTCTTCCAATGTAGGCACCAACTGATAATCCGGGAAGGTGAAGCAGTGATGCAGAGGGTCAAAGAATTGGAACAGGACCTTTATCAAGTCCTCCTCAATGTTGGTGTTAACCAAGTTGATGAGTCTTCCATGTCTCTCACTGAATGAAGAACCCTCGGGAATCCTGGACAGAAGTTCCTTAAGCTGAGGAGGGATCTTTACAAGGCTAATCTGAATTGTCTTTCTGCGAGCAGTTTCCATGTCCTATAAAACAAGAACAAAGATGAAGATTCGAAACCCTTGAAATGGTTAGTCAATGCTCATGATGTTTGTATGATGTAATGATGTGATGATTAAATACACTATAAACATTCACAAAGGCAAACATGGTAAGGCACACAAGTCACACAAGCCCTTAGAGTTTAGGCCTGCATGGGGTCTGGGTATTACCCTCTTGAAGTTTGGTGGGCTCAACCTGTCCTATCAAAAGTAACCGGGTTCTAAAGGTCCCAATATCACTGGATTGCTTTCATTGTTCATCGTTTCGATTTAGCCACTGAACTGGCGACCGAAATATTCCAGGAAAGCAACCCTCAATTGAGTGTAGTATCGAGTATCAACCAACCTCAGACTGCACCAAAGTCAGTTATCTCACTACCCTAAAAAGGCCAAGATGGTTCAATTAAGGTTCCTAAGGTCAGTTGATGCTTCACGACACCACGCGGCGGCCCCGTACTCTCCTTGACTGAACTCAAGGGTTACCGGTACACACCAAAGTGCCACATCAACGTAGCAGACTGTTTCAACCATGTCGGTATACCCCGCACAGTTCCCTCACAGCCTTGTTGCTACTTTCTAAGAAGGTATCCCCAGATCCGGGTTAGGATCTATAAAACTCCGATACAAAGCCCATAAATGTAAAAGCAAACAAAGCAAGCAATTGAAAACAAAGGTGATCTAAACCCTAAGGTTACTCCACTTTAAAAGTTTTCCCCAGCAGAGTCGCCAGTTCTGTGATACGGTGGGAGAACTGACTTGAGGTTTGCGTTTGTATTCGCAAATGTTGCGGTTAGCAAGAGTCGCCACCGACTTTTTATTTTATCCTAAGGAAAGGTTAAAAAGCACAGAAAAAACCTTTTGAGATGTTTTCTTGGGTTCGGGGAGTAGATTATAGACAGGGAAGGTATTAGCACCCTTTCTATCCATGGTTATCCATGGGCTCTTAGTTACCTGCTTAGATCACTTGCCTTTTGTTTTCAATTGTTTTAAATGGTGCTTGAGTGTGTGGGTTTGAAAATGTTTTGAAAAGAGGCCAATGTGGTGGCAACCTTTGTAATGATCCATGTGGGGATGTATACAAAGATGTACGTCTTTTGAAAAAAGTTTTCATTTGTTTTTGGAAGTTATTTTGAAAGTGTAGTGATGTGTGTTTTTTTTTAAATAGGCAAGTGTTTTAGTTTGCAAGATTGATTCAAGTAACTAAGAGGTTATCTACTCCTAAATTTCTCAAAAGATTATTGCTATGTTTTAACCCTTTGAACAAGTTTGTTCCACCATTGTATTTGGTGGACAATCTTATGTTTAGGATGTGAAAGGGACAGGCGCGGGTCATCGTTTAGACCATAATTGCAACGGCGTTAAATGTCTTTGAGCAATTTCTCTAAGGGACTTGATCATTTGCTTTTGTTTGTTTTTTTGAAAAGTTTTGTCGAGGGACTATGATCATTCAAATTGTTTGCTTTGCCCAAAGAAATTCAACATGCAATATGGCCCATTTATTTGAAGGCAACAAGTGGAATACCCTAGGGGGTGCAAGTGTGATTTGTGTGTCCATTTTCATGCTTGTTTATCTTGTATTAGGTCAAACTATTTTTTATCATTTTTTCGCATACAAACCCTAATTCTAACATGTTATCATTAGAAAGCAATAAAGTGCGAAATTAAAATTACTAAGCTATTACAAAACCAAATATGGGAAGGGGGGTACAAATGTTCAAATGGGGATATTGACAAGAATTTAAATCTAAATTATTACATCAATTGAGTATTTGCAATTTAAATAATGTACAAAAATTAAATAAAAATGCAAGATGCACAAAAATGTTTTGTATATGTATGAAAAAATATTATTTATGTGAAAGAGAAAAGAAAATAAAAAAATGTATTATTTTTTGGGGTATTTTGAACTTAGGGTAAAAACCCTAATTTTTAAAGAAAAAAAAGGTATTATTTTCTAATTTAATACAACTATTTATTCATTATTTATAAAAATAAAATAAAATGAAGTGTATTATGGAAAAAGGTATTTTTATATCAAATATTAATAAAAATGAAAAAAATCAAGTATTTTTATATTTTGTCTTAAATATATTAATAATCACATATATATATATATATATATATATATATATATATATATTAAACCCTAAATATGTATTATGCACAAAAATAAATATTTATTTAATATTTTAATAAAATAAATAAAAAGAGTATTTTTTGTGTGAAATATTTTCAGGATGTAAACAAAAATAAAAATTGTATTTACACTATTTCCTATTTATTTTAATAATAGTACATATATATTTTATATACAAACAAAAGAAATAAACAAATAAATATGCAAATAAATACAAAAATGATGGAAAAAAATATTTTTAATTTTTAAATGTCATGAGAAAAAATAAACAAAGTTAATCAAAAAAGAAAAAAGTCAAAAATGTTAAGAAATGAACAAATGGGCTCAGGGGGTGTAAACATGGAAATGGGGTGTGAAAAGAAAATAAATCCAGGCCCAGCCCAGACCACTTCTTCTTCAACCTCTGTACAACCTTCTTCAAGCAAAAACACGCGTTTTTTATCTCTGGATTCCTGGACTTTCAAGCAAAACTCATAACATGAAAAGTGTAGAGCATTAAGAGACGGTTTCAACCATATAAATAACATGACCTATCTCTCTAAGATGAGGGAGAATTTCTCTCCCCCCCATTTCTGACCTAACTTTTCATCAATGTTCAGACATGAAATTCTCTAAGCACACGAAATATAAATGAAATCTAAACATATGAGCATGTTCAGGGCTATGATTGTGACATGTTTTCTTCAAAAATCTAAAGCTAACAATGCCTAATAAGAGAGATGGAACTCCATGAATATACCTGTTCAGTTGGAATCGAGCTTGGCAATGGAGGGTGTTTCAGAGTGAAATGATGACTTGTACAGCTTCCTTGAAGTGTAAGGATGCTTTTCCAATTCCTACTTTGTCTTGAAACTCCCTGAATCGAGCTAATGAACTCCAACTGCAAAACAGAAAATTAAAAATGGTGAAGTGGCTTGGAGGTGTTACAGGTCTGATTTTAGGACATGGTTAGCTTGCATATGTTGTAGGGAAGGTAGAGGAAAAGGTTTGGATCAAAATGCTCGAAGGGATTGGGAGTTTGCACTCAAACTGCAGGGGCTCCCCTGTTTGTGCAGTTTTGAGGTGATTAGAGCAATGGGAGTGTTTCAGATGGCAAGGGCTCGTGTGTTAGCTTGGATTTGGTCTATGGAATGTGTTTGATAGCTTTTGTGTTGTGTATGTAAGCTGAGATGAGAGATAGCATAAGTTATGGACTTTTCTTCTATCTTAAGCAACAAAAGCAAGTTGGTTGTTTTAGGTTAGTAGGGGGCCTCCTAATGTGCTGCATAAGCCTCCCTTGATCAGTGTGTTATGCCCATAATCTTGTGCAAAGCAGATCTTTCATGTACTTGTTGGATTACAAACTTGACATAAAGCTAAACTTTTCAAAAATGGAAATTTCACTTTATCTAGTTTAGGATTAAACCATTATGCAATGTTAGAACACAAAGAACATGACCTTAACACATTGAATATGCATTAAATTATTGAGTATGAAATGGTTCAAGGACCTGTAATCAAGCATAAAGCAAACTGATTTCAAATTGGCAAGATTATGAACATGTCTTGATGAAGAACAAAAGTGAATTTTTGCCAACTTGTGAAATTCGAATCTCTCAAGTTATGAGGTTGTTTGATGAGTTCTTGGACATTTTGGAAAGCTTGGAATGTGTACTACAATCCATCTTTGAAATGCAAATCAAAATTCCAAGTGGAAGGGTATGAAAAGTGGCCTTGAAGTAGGGTAGAAAACCTTGTCAAAATAGGTCAAATTTCACTAAGTTAAAAGATGGTTTAGTGCCCTTATTCAAAAAATTATAACTTGAGATACAAGCTTCAAATGAGAAAACTTTGTGAATAAAAGTTGTAGACTATGCAACAAGCTACAACTTTCATGTTTTGACTTTTGTTTGAATCCCAATGGATCATGGTGAAAAGATGGGGCAAAGTTGGGAAAAAATTAGGGTTTTCCATAACTTAGAAAAATTCTAAGTTATGAAAAATTCCATTTTCTAACCCTAATTTGCATTTTGTGATTTCTTGGTGAACAAGTTTCATGATTTGGCATGTTTTGGTGAAAAATGAATCTTGACTCTTGATTTTGACCAAAAAGTCAAAGTTTGACTTTTCAGTATACAGTCAAAATTGATCAATTGACTGGGAAATTCAACTGTCAATCTTGTGTACTTGGGATCTTTTGAGCTTGATGAATGTGTCAAGATAATTCCATGGGGTCCTTGAGTCCATATGTGAGCTTGGTTTGCCATTGGCTAGGTCAAACAGTCAAAAATTGCCTTTGTGCAGTCAAAACCCTAAAAATGACCATTTTGCCCTTTTGGTGATCTGATCAAATTTCTTGTGGAATTGTGATCCAAACTTGATCAAATGGTCCATATGAGTTCATAATGTTGATGTGGATCAAATTTTATGAGGTTTGACTGTCAATTGGCCACAGTTGACTTTTTCCCCAATACAGCTGATTTCTAGGTCAACTGTCCAATTGACTGGGTAAAACTTGGAATCAAGACTTGAAACTTGGCATGGGTAAACTTGGGAGTCCAACATGAAGCATGAAAGTCATTTTAGGCTTTTCAGGTCAAAATATCCTTGGGCAAACACAAACCCTAATTTGAGTCCACAGTGCAAGGTGAAGTCTTAAGCAGAGGAAACCTTAACTGTATCTTGATCTTCAAAGGTCTTGTGATGAGAAAATGTTGGGGAAATGGGAGGGCAAATTTTGGGGTACAACACCATCTTCTTGAACCTGTTATCTCCTTATATAACCTCCTGTCACACGTTCTTTTCTCTCACAACCATCATGGGGTTTGTACGGATCTGGGAAAACTGTTCTTGGATCTGGTTTTGTGAGGGCTTTCTTTGTCAATTTTTGGCCAAAAAGGGGGAGAAAGGAGTAAAGGAGTACTGTTACGGTTTGACATTGTCCTCGTTGCAGCAGCTACTCAAAATTTTGATCACAAAGACTTGTCACAAATTCAGCAGAAATTCAAATGGCGTGAATTTCTTTGTGACTTGTGATCTGAGTTATGAACACAGTTGTGACCTGTGTTCTGAGTTACAAGGGAGATATTCTGGTCACTCCTTAAAGGTTCTCTGATGCCTCTGAAAGGATAGTTTATCTCCCACGGTCCTTATTTTCCACCACCAGTGACAAGAAATGGTTCGTGGTCTAAAAGGGAATGAGGTGCATCCTCTTCCTCCTGTGCTTCAAGAGGTCCTGAATGGTTAGTGTGGTTACAACCAAAGATGTCAAGATCAATGTCAAGACATCCTTCTATGTGTATCCTAAACACTTTTATTGTTGTATTTGTTTTAGCCAAAATTTGCCAAAGGGGGAGATTGTAAGTGCCTTCGTTTAGGATTGGCTCATTTCTTGTAAAACAAATAGTAACAACAATAATGTAATGTAATGTACAATAGGAACAGCCTAAAAATCCTATTGTAAATGCCTAAACATGTTGTGTTGAATCAACATCTGGAACAACATGTCTCAAGAGATGTCATAACATCATACCAGACATCAAGCTACTGAACTGTCAAGTCTGATGCAGTTCTGTTCCTGAAGTTATGCAGAATATTCTGCCAAATAGAATGCATAACAAGTAGCGAAAATTGAAGGCATATGTGGATCCCTAGAAGATTCAATCAGAAGCTAAGGATAAGGAGAAAAGCTCGATGGAAGACCTAACTTACAGCAGAAGTTTTCTGCTTACTTTATGCAAGTCGTTAAAGCTGCATTGCTGTCATATGAAGGCCCAAATCCAGTTGGGTAAAAAGGGTTATAAATAGAAGCATTGTAACCTAATTTAAGGGAGGTCGAATATTGACAAGATGTAATATTTTAGGGCTAGTTTTGTTGTGAACCACCCGGGCTGTGGGATGGTCACCATACTCCTTGAAACCTGTAGGTTAGAGGATGTATGCATTGTACTTGATTGAAGCTTTTAAGCATGATCAAGATGTGTAATGGAAGTGTATCTTCTGAATAGTTTATGTACTGTAGAAAGTTATCACTGCGGTGGTTGAGGGGGAGTGAGAGGGGTCTCATATCTAGGATTGGATCTTAGGTAAAAGTGTCATTGGGTAGTGATTAAGTGAGAAGGCTGACAACGGGTGTGTTGGCTGTAGGGTCTTTGAATTGATACTACTAATAGTGAACTTTATCCCTGGCTTGGAAGCCTCCAGATGTAGGTTGGTTGAACCGAACTGGGTGAACAATTCTGTGCGTTATTTACTTTCTGCATTGGTTATTTGTTTGATGTCACAGCATTCTTCATGACATCAATGTATATGATTAACCTTAACTGTTCTGAACTTCAGTAAATCAGAATCTGCATTCGTCAAAGGTGTTGCAGGTTCTGGTATGATAGTTCAGTGTCTGTTGTAGAACTGATATCAAAAGTACAGCCTATTCTACCTGTACAGCGCTTAATGTCAGATCAGATGTCTTAACATTTCATTAGACATCCTGAGTCTGTGACATACCAGGAATTTCAATCTCCTTGTCATCTATTAGGCATTGAATGCTTGCTTTTAACAAATGACAGCTGGTTAGTGAGGATAAACAGAAACGAAAGCTTTCATCACAGCCTGAGAATACACCGGCATTCAACAAGTTCTTTTTGATAGTTAGGATTGGGGTTACAAGTTCATCAACCAAAGTAACAAACATATCTTCTTCAACGGTGTTGACATTACAGCCGTGCTTGGGCATAGGTGCGATGATGACATTGAGAATTTATGGCGCATTGAATTCAATCTCTTTGGCTTCAAGAAGGTCTTGTACCTTGTTCTTCAGAGCCTAATAGTTGTTAGTGTCATGGTTGGGACTCTCATAATGGTATGCACAACGGGTATTAGGATGATAATGAGGAGAGGTCATGTTAGGATTCTTTGGAGCTTATTTCAAAATCACTAGATTGGATCTTAACAAATGTGGCAATACTTGAGATAATGTCATATTAATTCGATTGAACTGTCTGACTGGTCTTTCCGTTCTTGGCTGGTTTCTTATTTGCTGAGCAGGTGCAGGTTTAGGAATCATGACAGCCCCCACCATTGGACGGCGTTCAGCCCTATCTTGATTTCTCTGAGGATATACAACAACAACTTCTTTTTTCCAATGAATGGTTTTCTTACAGCAACAGAGGATGCATCTTTTTGAATCTTCCCATTCTTTATCCCGACTTCCACTTATTCTCCGGTCAATATCAATTTGGTAAAACCTGCCGAGGAACTCCCAATTTAGTGATTAAAGAAAGGACCAGACAAGGTGCCCAAAAACATGTCTACCAACTCTCTTTCAGATAAGGGAGGTTGAACTCTTCCGTCCAAGTCTCTCCATTTTTGCGCATAGTCCTTGAAGCCTTCACTTGAAACCATGTCCATACTCTAGAGTTGAGTATGGGTAGGCGCAAGATCAGCATTGTATTGGTATTGTTTGTAAAAGGTTGCAGCAAGATCTTCTCAGTTATGAACATTGGCTCTTTCTAACTGATAAAACCAATCAAGTTGAGTTCCAGACAGGCTGTCTTGGAAGAAGTGTACCCATAAATCTTTGTCAGCGGTATGGGGCTGGATCTTCCTCACATAGGACCGGAGATGCATTTTAGGGCATGAGACTCCGTCATATTTGGCGAACACATGTGCTTTGAATTTTGGAGGAATGATAATCCCTGATACTAGTCCCAACTCCTCGAAGTCCAATCCAGGAACTTTTTGGATTTCCATTGCACTCAACCGTTCTTCCAGATGCTTATACTTGTTGTTGGCTCGAGGGTATTGTTCTTCAGAATAGTCTTCTTCTTCCTCTTCCTCTTCTGAATCATACTAAACAACTGTTTCTTTGCCTTTCCCATCTTGGTTGTCCTTCTCACTGGATGTCGTTTCAAAGTCTAAGGCCCTTCTTGTTTTCCCTTGGAATCTCCTTCCCATGTTCAGAATTCTAGTTATTTTCTTCATCTTCTTTTTCTTCTCCTCAACCAGCAACGCCTTCAACTCTTCTTGTCCTTTGGCCAGAGTTAAGAACAACTATTGAAATTGTGCATTCTGAGCTTGGAGGTCCTTCACCGTTTGCTCGAGATCCATCTTACTGAAATAAACAGTAGAGAGATGAGGAGACTTGTTGCAAGAAAACTACTTATGTTATGATGAATGATAAATGCATATGCAATGATTTCAAGGACTTTAAGATTCAAATTTGTTTTAGACCAAAAAGGAAATACATGTTATATTAATAGGTTAAAGCTCGAGTACATCAATGCCTTCTTGGGAAAAATAATACAAAAACTCTAAGACAAAAATGTAGTACGCATCCTCTTTGGTGCGGTGTAGGAATTCAGAGTCTGATCCTCATGAAGTAGTCTCGTGAGTTCCAAAACCTTCTTCTCACTTGCGTAGAATTGGGCTTCAAAAGTATCTCGCTCCCCCTTGAGCTGTATCCAATCCCTTTGTAGCTCTTCAAGAGAGGTGGGCATGTCAGGATGTAGGATAGTGTATGGAACATCTCCTTCCATGACAGGCTCAATAATTACCGGGAGAATGGAAGGATAAGGCATCATAAGACTCTGAGCACGGGTTTGTACCCATTTGAGGTAAGGCTCAAGAGGGATGGAATTCTTATGCCCCAAAGTCTTGCTATCTACCTTGTTCAACATCCTCCAAGCTCGGATAAATCTCTGGCGAAGACCTTGATCGTTGTTGTCATAGTCAAATACCAAACCTTGAATCAGCATCTTATGCGGGCCATCCCTTCGAGCGTAACCAAACTATCTTAAATCTAAACAAGGATTGTAGGTGATACCTCCCCTAATGCCAAGTAAAGGGACATTAGGAAATTCTCCATAATAGTCGACAATAGTAACATTCTCAATGGATCGGGAGCACCAATGAATGTCTGAATGTTTGAGCGTCATCAACCTTTGTGACCACCTTGAGCCTTGATCATTCTTCAATACAGATTGGGGAAGATGCAAAATAAACCATCTTTCCAAGAGAGGAGTACAACACATAAGAACACCTCTTTTCCTCATTGTGCAATTGTGAAAAGAGTGTAGGATGTCTCCTAGTAAAGTAGGCACTAGGTTGCGGGACATGAAGATTTTGACGGTGTTCACGTCTATGAGTTGGTCAGGATTTGGAAACAAAACCATCCCATAGATGAGGAGAGCCACAAATTCCTCAAAATCTTGCAGGTCCAAAGAATTCCAACAGTTTTGGGCTTTCTCAATCAAGAACTTTTCTAGGAAACCCTTGACACCACTCCTTGTTTCCCAATGAGTTGTGACATCAGATGAGTGCAAGTGTAGAGCTTGAGCAATCTCTTCTGGATTTGGGTATCTTTCTGTACCATTGAAAGGTAGTTGATTGAGAATGGGAATTCTCAAGAGTCGGGAGAATTCTTCCAAAGTAGGAACAAGTTGATGGTCGGGAAATGTGAAGCAATGGTGTAAGGGGTCAAAGAACTGAAAGAGCACCTTCATCATGTCCTCATCTGTGTTGGAGGTGACCAAGTTGAGTAGGCGACCATGTCTCTTGGTGTGTGATCGGTGGATCTGGAACTGACTGTTTAACGCTGGTTCGCGAAATGTCGCGGTAAGCAAGAGTCGCCACCGTCTTTTATTTTCTCCAAATGGAAAGTACAAAAGCACAGAAAAATTCCTTAAAGAGATCGCTCTCGGTTCGGGAGGTAGGTTATAGAAAGGGAAGGTGTTAGCACCCTTTCTATCCATGGTTATCCATGGGCTCTTAGATACTTGCTCATTTGTGTTTTCAAAAATGTTTGCTTGCTTTTCGATGTGGGTTTAAAAAGTTTCTTTGAAAAATTTCAGTTCGACTCATACGTCAGAGTGTTTGAAAAGTTTGCTTTGAAAGCTTTTGAAAAGTGTCAGTGTGAAAAGTCTTTTTGAGTTTGTTTTGAGATTAGAGCAAGTATCCTTGAGAACCTACCTACCCTAAGGAATTCGTCTGTGTAGATGTCCTTTAAAGTAGTGCCATCCCACCATTGAGAGGTAGGTAGCACCACCGTTGGAGGTGTTCGGGTCAATTCGAGTTTTAGGGACATGGTGATCACCAGAGCAATAGGAAGACACCTTAGAAGCTACCCTCATGCCAGGTTCCCGGATCATGAGGACTTACTAAGACATCCTCTACTCGACGACCACCTTTCGAAAGGCAACAGTGAGGCGTACCCTAGGGGTGGTGTGTGATTTGTGTGTTGTTTTCATTGATATTTGTCTTGTCATGTTTGGTGTGTTCTACGCTTGATTTTAATTAAGACATTCATTCTTGCATGCATATTTAACAGTTATAAAGTTTGCGAAAAACTAAATCTAAACTATTACAAATGGCGCGGGTCCACATCGCCAAAATTAAACCGGACCCGATTTGACTGAAAAATAGATAAAGCGAATAAAAGTGCGAGAAATAAAATTGTTACAAGGCTTTGGGGCATGTACATAATTATAGTAAGCGACAAAGTAAAATGCGCGAAACAAAATAATTAAAACAATGGGCGTTGGACCCTTTTGCAACAAATTAAATTAATAAGGAATTAAAAAATTAAAATTAAGAATTAAACGTTTTTGGTATTTTTGTGTTTTTTAGATTTAAAAGAAAAAATAATTTATTAAGATTAAAATAAAATGTCAAACCCTAATTAAACCCTAATTTTTACTTATGTACATTTAATTATAAAAATAAAATAAATAAATAAATAATATTGTGAGAAAAAAAAGAAAATTAAAAAGGTATAAAAATTATCAATTAACCTAATTCTATATTTTTTGGATTTTTATTAAAAGGAATTAAAGTTAAAAACCTAATTAAACTAAATAATTTACATATTAGTTTATAAGAAAAAATAATTAGAATGAATAAATATTATATTTTGCCTTTTTTTGATTTTTATGATGTTTTTTATATTTTTTGTAAAAATAATAAATTAATTAAATTGAGATGATAAATTAAATAAAATTGCAATTAAAAAATAAGATATAAAAAATGAAAAGAAAATGCAAACCAGGGGGGGGGGGGGGGGTAGCCCCAAAATTGGAGGTCAAATTAATGGAATCTGGCCCAATAAGCATTGGTCCATTGACTTTTTGAGTCCTGTATGATGCGTTGACTGGGAGTATAGCGTGTTCCTTGAACCTTGGCCTTTTGATTGATGGAACTGGACGCGTGTGTGGCTTGAGATGGTGAACGTATGGTGATCCACAAGGGTGTGCTGCATGAGATTAATTGATGAAAAATAATATGGAACATGTGAAAGACCTGGGGTTCGAACCCAGGTCAAGGGGATTGCTAACGCTTGCATCAACCACCTGTGCCAATTGACTTATTTGATATATAAATAAACAATGAATATAATAAGAGAAAACGTGGGTTAGTCATTTGGAACGCGCGCAAATTTGAAACACCCAACCACTGCTTGCCAACGCATCATCGTCTTCGTTCTCTTTTTATTTTTTCTGAAAACAAGAACTTTCAGCCACGGTTTTGGATGCGTGGTTTTAGGCAGGTTTAGAAGAAATAGCGAATAGCGCCATGGCGATCATAAATTGATCGCGACTAGTGCCTTTTCTTCGTCTTGATGAGCTGAACGTAATGATGTGACTTTCATGGGCTAATTGTTCTTGGTCTGAAAACCCCTAATTTAAGAAACCTGCAACCCTAGAAATTGATTATGGCAAAATCGCATGCGATGCATGATTATTCAATTAAATACCATGGTCAGCTTTAGAACTTCATAAGGAACAAGAATCAACAAATAAAAAGTGCAAAGGATGCTTATATTATGATGCACGATTTCAAAAATTTTGAGATACAGTCTGAGTTCATGATACCGATTCAAGGCGTTTTGGTGGTTGATATCGATTGGAATCTGTTCAGGAATGCCTAAGGAAGCTATTGAAATAGGTTTGGTGTCTTGAATCGCCTTATAACCTTGAAATCAGTTTTGAACTTTTAGGGAAAATTTTCAAGTTTGTGTATAGCTTCTGAGCGCAGCTTTTTGTGTTATGGCCATTATTAGGGTTGATTCCTGATCATATAGTGAAGGCATTAGGTCAATAAAATTGAACAAAATCTCATGAATTCAATGATTTGCATATTTGATTTTGTAAGATCTTTTCATATCTTTTTTCATGTGAAATTTTATGTCAATTAGCTCCAATCAACCAAATCTTGCCATAATTGACTAAGCACGAGATATTGAGAGTAGAATGTGCACAAAAAGATTTTTTTTTAGGTCAAATTTATATTTTCTACATATTTAAATGATTTAAATGAATTAATATTAATATAAATTCAAATAAATAATTAAAAATTGAGAAAATACTTCCCTTTGGGCCTAATGGTCGTGCATAGGCTTGGCATGAAGAAACTTGGAAGAAAAATGGGCCCATTTGCATTTTTGGATCATTTGCATCAATGTTGACTTTTCAAAATTCCCAAAAATTTCCCAACTTCCACAAGGCATAACTTGCTCAATTTTTAAGCTTTTCACATGTTTTTGGACATTTTGGAAAGGTCTTTGAGTCCTCTAACCAATGCCTTTGGTCCCATGTCATTTTTATTTACCAATCTCAAGTTATGGCCTTTGACTTAAAGTCCCTTTTTGTTGACTTTTGAAAATGACCTATAATGTTGAAATTGATAACTTTTTGTGAGAGCATTTCTTGGACTTGAAGTATGAAGATGAGTTGTAGGAAATGTCTTTCTCTTCAAAATGAGCTTTGGATGGGATTTTTCTGATAATCCATGTGAAAGTTATGCCCTGGTCAATTTCAGTTGACTTTTTCAGCTGTCAAAATATAGCAACTTTTGCATCTTTGATGATTTCTGAGCCAAGATTTGAGAATCATGATCAAGCATTGATCAAGTGATGTTTGTGGCTTCAAAATGATATATTGACCAAAAATTTGAACTTTTGACTGCCAAATGACCATTTTGCCCCTACAGTTGACTGTAGTGCAATCTAGGGTTTTGACTGTGCAATTTTGAGCTGAATGCCTTGAAACTTGACATGAGGATTCTTGACCACATTTGTAGGCATATGAGACTTGATTGGGCCATTGAAAACTTCCTTTCTTTGATCAGAACACAAACCCTAGTTTTGACTGTATGGGAAGCTGTTGAGCTGCACAACCCTTGGGTAATTTTGTGACTTTGACTTGACAAATCTTGGAGAATATGGGAGGGCAAATTTTGGGGTGCAACAGTTGCCCCTGTTCAATCTTCTTAGACCTGAGGATGCAGATTGGCTGACGTGCCTTTCGTAATCCGAAGGTAAAAGATGATTGGACACTAGAGTGCCCAGAAATTTGCGCTCACATAGTAGCAGTGTGATGGGGGAATGGGCTTATAGATGCCATTTGGTGATTGCTGGATAGGGTGATGGGCTTATAGATGCCATCTGGGTGTTGATCGTGTAGGAGATTCTTTAGTTAGAACCTGCATACCTGCAAAAGAACAAATGAATACCTGACACGTTGCAGGAGCTGATTTTCAGATGCTTGGTATAGATGCGTCCTGACTGGTTACAGGAGCTGAGTCTGGAGCTTCAAACGCTGATGAATGAACCAGGGATGGTTACCGCCTTAGCATGAATGGTAAGAGAACCTTGGATGACTTTAACTTCAACAACGCTCGTTGAGGAAAATCTTGGTGGAAATTACCATCTTTGCAATATTGGAACGAGAACCATAAGCAGTTATAATCTGAAAGGGAATCACCTCACTCGCCGTCGGAGAGGGGAATCATCTGAAAAGGAATTGTCACCTCACACACCGTCGGAGAGGGAATCATAGGAAGAAGGAATTACCACCTCACACACCGTCGGAGAGGGGACCATAGGAGACTGCTGAGTCTTTCTCAGAAAAATCTGTTGGGAGTCGATTTAGCTGGACTAGAGGAGGTCTTGAAATATCTCCAACTGGAATAAGTATCAGAACGTTGCCCTATCTGGTTTACATCTGGACTATATCTGGAAGGAGATCTGGAAGCAGCATCAGAACGTCACCATATCTGGGTCATATCTGAAACTATATCTGAAGGATACCTGGAAGCAGCATCAGAACGTCACCATCTCTGGGTCATATCTGAAACTATATCTGAAGGATACCTGGAAGCAGTATCAGAACGTCACCATATCTGGATCATATCTGAAACTATATCTGAAGGATACCTGGAAGCAGTATCAGAACGTCACCATGTCTGGATCATATCTGAAACTATATCTGAAGGATACCTGGAAGCAGTATCAAAACGTCACCATGTCTGGATCATATCTGAAACTATATCTGAAGGATACCTAGAAGCAGTATCAGAACGTCACCATGTCTGGGTCATATCTGAAACTATATCTAGAAGGAAATTTGGAAGCAGCATCAGAACGTCACCATATCTGGATCATATCTGAAACTATATCTAGAATGAAATCTGGAAGCAGCATCAGAACGTCACCATCTCTGGATCATATCCGAAACTATATCTAGACAGAATTGCGATAGTAGTCATTTGTATTGATCTTTTTCCTGAAAAGGCGAGACATAATTGGATGCAAAATCATGATGCATGAACGGTATGTCTTCAAAATCAATGAGATTCGTGTAGTATGATGCATATGCATGCTATAATGATGTATGTGACGTTTTATGAATGTATGTTTGTCTAAGAAAATAAATCCTTGACGGGTGCCGGGAAGTCGTATCCTGGGCTGATGTTGAAGAATAGTTGCAAGAATTCCAATAGACGAAGATAACTCCGTTGGGGAATAGACTTTGGCGAATGGAGGATTCTGCGGGGAGAAAAAGATATTCTAGCGACCATGCTGGGAAGAAATACTCTGTGGGGAGATGCTTTTGCTGAATTGCTGAGGATGACTCACTGAGGATACCTTGCTGTATTGGAAGTATAAATGGACTTCGCTGGGGATAAGAAGATTCTGTCGACGACGCTCTTTCTGTGGCTTTTGGCTGAGGATAACCCAGTTATATCCTGTTAAGGAAATAACTCTTTAAATCAAGCCGGACGACGCGTTCGTGCCCTGCTAGGGGATAAGCTTCCAGAATCTACTGGGGGTACGCTTATTGCTTGGGGAGATAAATTCCAACTTTCCTGGGGAAGCTGGATTGGACTCTCCTGGGGAAGTATTGAACTGTATTGGTCATGTTCTTCAACGGAGCTTACTCTGATACCCTGGAGGACAAAACAATCAGATTGCTTAGACCATTCTTTATTGCCCCTGTTTCTATGGGGGAGGGGATAATTATTGGTGGACAAACCTTCTTCTGGTAGACAGATAGTAGGACATAGTCGTACGCTTTAATCCCTAACTTTTGCCTGGACCGCCCTTTCGGGTTTTCAGTCCATCGGGATACCCATTTTTGCCCAAGCCGCCTTTTCAGGTTTTCGACTTGCCGGGTGTACAGATTTTTTTTTTTATTCCCTTATTTTGCCCGAACCCTTTTGGTTCGCCGGGAAGCCCTTATTTTTGCCTAGGTATGTCAACCTAGCGGGTCTTTGATTTTGCGTAGTATTTTCCGACTATGCCCACGCTCTTAGGATGCAGGGGGTGCCCCTGGCTGTTTGTGTTGCCATGTTACCAGAAGATGTCTGATCGGGCAAGATTTGTTGTTGGAATGCCCCAAGTAACTCAGGCGGAGACTTGCCCCAGGCTATTTGGCCTTTTGAGAGATTCTCCGAATCTTGATTGGATTGCCCCAGATAATGGACAATAGCCATGTCCTGCCCCTTGATTGGAAGTACTTTTGTTCATTAGGCATTCATCGTGCGAAGTTCCCTGCTGTTCAAACAAAAAGTCATATGCAAACAAAGTTATGTTAAAAATGCAAAGCTTATGTCTGTCTTGAAGATTTTGAAAATGCATTCTTTTTTCATAGAACAAGTGAATGTTTGTAAAACGTGATGTCAAACTCCGTATTTACCGTAGGCCTTCAGGAGTCAGGATACCTTTCGTAACAGTATGCTTTCGAACTAACCCATGCTTCAGCTAGGACTTTTGAGGGTTATAACGTGGCCTGGTTCACGGTTTAAGAAACAAAGGATAAAGGCTCAAATTATTTGTACCCACCCACTCTTCGTGATGTTCTCCAAACCTAAACTCAGTTGATCGTGCGTTAGACCTTGCTTGAGTCTTTGCTTTGATGTTCCAATAATGGTTCGGATGTTGATAGCTTATTTTGAATAGGCAGTCCTTCTTTGTTTTTGTTGAGGGTTTGTGAGACCTCTTTCTTGATTTTGTTATCCCTTTATTTTTTTTGCCTGAACTGTTTCCTTTTTGGAATTACAGTCAGCGGGATGCCCCAGTTTCATAAGTCCCCTTTGTAGGTTTAGACCTTTTTTGGGCTTTTCATTTATGAATTTTGATGAGGACTGCCTGTCCTTTTGATTGTTCTGAACCATCACTGTCTTTGTTCGTTTTGTAAAGATCTCTTCGGTGCCATTCGTCATGCACTTGGATCAACTGAGAGACTATCCTGCCCCAGGTTATGATTAAGGGTTTTAAATTTCGAAAATAAAAACTCCTACTTCTTTGGCTCAGAGGGTTTGACGAGGGATTATCATCCTTATAACTCCAGTGTTTAGGGATTTAAACAATGCCTGTACCTCATCAGCGGGGTCTGTTCAAAAGCATACTGTAAAGATCGTGGTATCGTTTTCGTCATCCTCCCTCCAGAGGCTCAGAATTATTAACCAAGAGTTGATCATCAGAAAAAATATGAAAAGAATTTTGAATATAATGAAAACAATTGTATTAATTCTCAAAACAGACGTATGCGATGCATTGATAACATAAAAGAGTTTGCTATGACATTAATCGTTTGTATAAGCAAAGAAAAGTACAGCTCAAAAATTCAAATAAACAAAAGGCTTCAATGATTGGGCAATGGAGCAGTGATTATGTTCGGAGTCTCTGGCACTTCAAACTGAATCTCTCCGGTGTCAATCATATCTTGGATCTTGTTCTTGAGAGGCCAGCAGTTGTCTGTAGTATGCCCCGGGCTATCCGAATGGTATGCGCACCTATCGTTGGGATGATAGTTGGGAGCAGAAGTGTTCGGATTCCGGAGAGGAGCCCTTAAGGTGATCAACCCTGCCTTCAACATTTGTTGCAGTGCTTGATCCAACGACATGTTGAGTTTGGTATACTACCGTTTCTCCTTGCGCTGCTGCCCCTGTCCTTGTTGAGCAGGTCCGGGATTGGAGATCTGGATTGCCCCTGTCTCATGACGGCTCTTTTTACCGTGCACAGCATTGGACTCTTTCTTCCCCTGATGAGGCTTCTTATCAGAATGTGCAGCCTCTTGAATTTTCCCAGACCGGATGCCAGCTTCTATTCGCTCTCCAGTCAAGATAAGATCTGTGAATCCAGCAGAGGAATTCCCAATTAGGTGGTTATAAAATGGACCAGACAAGGTCCCCAAGAACATATCCACAAGTTCCCGATCAGTCAGAGGTGGTTGTACCCTTCCAGCAAGGTCCCTCCATTTCTGCGCATATTCTTTAAAACCTTCGCTTGCACCTAACGACATACCCTGGAGTTGGGTACGTGTGGGGGCAAGGTCGGCATTATATTGATACTGCTTGTAGAAAGCAGTAGCCAACTCCTCCCAGTTACGAACTTTGGTCCCATCCAGCTGATAGAACCATTCGAGGTGAGTCCCTGAAAGACTCTCCTGGAAGAAGTGGATCCACAAGTTTTTGTCCACCGTATATGGTTGAATCTTCCGAACATAGGACCTTAGATGCAGCTTGGGGCAAGACGCCCCGTCATACTTAGAGAAGGATGAGGCTTTGAACTTATGCGGGATAATCACACCGGTTGACAAACCCAGATCTCCGAAATCCAGCCCAGGTACTTGTTGAACCTCCATAGCTTTCAATCTGTCCTCCAGTTGCTTATATCTGTCATCAGCAGGAGGGTACTGCTCTTCATCAAAATCCGTCTCGTTGTCGGAGACCACTGGACTGGGAACCTCTCTCTCATGATGATTGCTTTCCCTCACAGATGGGGTAGTCCTCTCAGTTTCAGTCTGCGGTGTATTCCCAGATTTGCGTCTAGGGCTGAACAAGACAGTCCTCTTCTTCTTCTTGTCCTTCTTCAAGAGCAGAGCCTTCAGATCTTGCTGCCCTTGGGTCAAATTCATTATCAGCTCTTGGAACTGGGCGTTCTGAGCCTGAAGGTCCTTGATAGTCTGCTCGGCTGATGATTCAGGATTCATGACGACCGGCTGAAATAAACAGCGGAGAAGGGTAAGCAACCTGTCAAAGGGATACCTGCAATGCAATGAGATGTATGATATGCATGTAATGTTTTCAAGGACCTCGCGGGGTAAACAGAGAAACTTTATTAGCATTTGGAACCGGTAGCTTGACTGAAGGCACTGCATATTGTTGAGAGTCCTTCTTCAAGGGTCAAAGGCTCACCATATCCAGTGGGTCATAGCCCCTGACAACCTTGGCTAGAGGAAAATAAATCCTCTTTGCCCCTTGCTGGGACAATTGTTTATCATGACCTGCATCACAAGCCCTTGAGATCCTTGAAATGGGTTAGGATGTATGCAATGGTATGATGTCATGCTATGCATGGGGTGATATGAATAAACCCTGTTATGAGCCCTTGTTAAGGACTATAAACAGACCCTGCAAGCAATTCAGTATACTTTGTTATGAGTCCCAATTAAGGGCTATAAACAAAACCTGCAATAGATCTAGTAAACCCTGTTATGAGTCCCAGTTAAGGACTGTAAACAACACCTGCAAGAAATTTGGTAAACCCTGTCATGAGTCCTAGTTAAGGACTATAAACAAGACCTGCAAGAAACTTAGTACCCTGTTATGAGTCCCAATTAAGGACTATAAACAAGACCTGCAAGAAACAAGTGTCAGGTAACAAGTACGCAAGTAGGCAAGTACAAAGGCACACAAGTCACACAAGAGAAACCCTTAGGGTTTAGGCCAGCATGGGGTCTGGGTATTACCCTCTTGAAGTTGGTGGGTTCAACCTGTCCTAATCAAAGTAACCGGGTTCTAAGGGTCCCAATATCACGGGATTGCTTTCATTGTTCATCGTTTCGATTTAGCCACTGAACTGGCGACCGAAATATTCCAGGAAAGCAACCCTCAATTGAGTGTAGTATCGAGTATCAACCAACCTCGGACTGCACCAAAGTCAGTTATCTCACTACCCTAAAGAGGCCAAGATAGTTCAATTAAGGTTCCTAAGGTCTGTTGATGCTTCACGACACCACGCGGAGGCCCCGTACTCTCCTTGACTGAACTCAAGGGTTACCGGTACACACCAAAGTGCCACATCAACGTAGCAGACTGTTTCAACCATGTCGGTATACCCCACACAGTTCCCTCACAGCCTTGTTGCTACTTTCTAAGAAAGGTATTCCCCAGATCCGGGTTTAGGATCTATAGAACTCCCAAGCAACCCACAATAATAAAGCAAGCAAAGAAGACAACTGAAAACATAGTTATGAGCTAGCCCTAAGGTACACCCCACTTTAAGTTTAATCCCCAGCAGAGTCGCCAGTTCTGTGATCGGTGGATCTGGAACTGACTGTTTAATGCTGGTTCGCGAAATGTCGCGGTAAGCAAGAGTCGCCACCGTCTTTTATTTTCTCCAAATGGAAAGGACAAAAGCACAGAAAAATTCCTTAAAGAGATCGCTCTCGGTTCGGGAGGTAGGTTATAGAAAGGGAAGGTGTTAGCACCCTTTCTATCCATGGTTATCCATGGGCTCTTAGATACTTGCTCATTTGTGTTTTCAAAAATGTTTGCTTGCTTTTCGATGTGGGTTTAAAAAGTTTCTTTGAAAAATTTCAGTTCGACTCATACGTCAGAGTGTTTGAAAAGTTTGCTTTGAAAGCTTTTGAAAAGTGTCAGTGTGAAAAGTCTTTTTGAGTTTGTTTTGAGATTAGAGCAAGTATCCTTGAGAACCTACCTACCCTAAGGAATTCGTCTGTGTAGATGTCCTTTAAAGTAGTGCCATCCCACCATTGAGAGGTAGGTAGCACCACCGTTGGAGGTGTTCGGGTCAATTCGAGTTTTAGGGACATGGTGATCACCAGAGCAATAGGAAGACACCTTAGAAGCTACCCTCATGCCAGGTTCCCGGATCATGAGGACTTACTAAGACATCCTCTACTCGACGACCACCTTTCGAAAGGCAACAGTGAGGCGTACCCTAGGGGTGGTGTGTGATTTGTGTGTTGTTTTCATTGATATTTGTCTTGTCATGTTTGGTGTGTTCTACGCTTGATTTTAATTAAGACATTCATTCTTGCATGCATATTTAACAGTTATAAAGTTTGCGAAAAACTAAATCTAAACTATTACAAATGGCGCGGGTCCACATCGCCAAAATTAAACCGGACCCGATTTGACTGAAAAATAGATAAAGCGAATAAAAGTGCGAGAGATAAAATTGTTACAAGGCTTTGGGGCATGTACATAATTATAGTAAGCGACAAAGTAAAATGCGCGAAACAAAATAATTAAAACAATGGGCGTTGGACCCTTTTGCAACAAATTAAATTAATAAGGAATTAAAAAATTAAAATTAAGAATTAAACGTTTTTGGTATTTTTGTGTTTTTTAGATTTAAAAGAAAAAATAATTTATTAAGATTAAAATAAAATGTCAAACCCTAATTAAACCCTAATTTTTACTTATGTACATTTAATTATAAAAATAAAATAAATAAATAAATAATATTGTGAGAAAAAAAAGAAAATTAAAAAGGTATAAAAATTATCAATTAACCTAATTCTATATTTTTTGGATTTTTATTAAAAGGAATTAAAGTTAAAAACCTAATTAAACTAAAGAATTTACATATTAGTTTATAAGAAAAAATAATTAGAATGAATAAATATTATATTTTGCCTTTTTTTGATTTTTATGATGTTTTTTATATTTTTTGTAAAAATAATAAATTAATTAAATTGAGATGATAAATTAAATAAAATTGCAATTAAAAAATAAGATATAAAAAATGAAAAGAAAATGCAAACCAGGGGGGGTAGCCCCAAAATTGGAGGTCAAATTAATGGAATCTGGCCCAATAAGCATTGGTCCATTGACTTTTTGAGTCCTGTATGATGCGTTGACTGGGAGTATAGCGTGTTCCTTGAACCTTGGCCTTTTGATTGATGGAACTGGACGCGTGTGTGGCTTGAGATGGTGAACGTATGGTGATCCACAAGGGTGTGCTGCATGAGATTAATTGATGAAAAATAATATGGAACATGTGAAAGACCTGGGGTTCGAACCCAGGTCAAGGGGATTGCTAACGCTTGCATCAACCACCTGTGCCAATTGACTTATTTGATATATAAATAAACAATGAATATAATAAGAGAAAACGTGGGTTAGTCATTTGGAACGCGCGCAAATTTGAAACACCCAACCACTGCTTGCCAACGCATCATCGTCTTCGTTCTCTTTTTATTTTTTCTGAAAACAAGAACTTTCAGCCACGGTTTTGGATGCGTGGTTTTAGGCAGGTTTAGAAGAAATAGCGAATAGCGCCATGGCGATCATAAATTGATCGCGACTAGTGCCTTTTCTTCGTCTTGATGAGCTGAACGTAATGATGTGACTTTCATGGGCTAATTGTTCTTGGTCTGAAAACCCCTAATTTAAGAAACCTGCAACCCTAGAAATTGATTATGGCAAAATCGCATACGATGCATGATTATTCAATTAAATACCATGGTCAGCTTTAGAACTTCATAAGGAACAAGAATCAACAAATAAAAAGTGCAAAGGATGCTTATATTATGATGCACGATTTCAAAAATTTTGAGATACAGTCTGAGTTCATGATACCGATTCAAGGCGTTTTGGTGGTTGATATCGATTGGAATCTGTTCAGGAATGCCTAAGGAAGCTATTGAAATAGGTTTGGTGTCTTGAATCGCCTTATAACCTTGAAATCAGTTTTGAACTTTTAGGGAAAATTTTCAAGTTTGTGTATAGCTTCTGAGCGCAGCTTTTTGTGTTATGGCCATTATTAGGGTTGATTCCTGATCATATAGTGAAGGCATTAGGTCAATAAAATTGAACAAAATCTCATGAATTCAATGATTTGCATATTTGATTTTGTAAGATCTTTTCATATCTTTTTTCATGTGAAATTTTATGTCAATTAGCTCCAATCAACCAAATCTTGCCATAATTGACTAAGCACGAGATATTGAGAGTAGAATGTGCACAAAAAGATTTTTTTTTAGGTCAAATTTATATTTTCTACATATTTAAATGATTTAAATGAATTAATATTAATATAAATTCAAATAAATAATTAAAAATTGAGAAAATACTTCCCTTTGGGCCTAATGGTCGTGCATAGGCTTGGCATGAAGAAACTTGGAAGAAAAATGGGCCCATTTGCATTTTTGGATCATTTGCATCAATGTTGACTTTTCAAAATTCCCAAAAATTTCCCAACTTCCACAAGGCATAACTTGCTCAATTTTTAAGCTTTTCACATGTTTTTGGACATTTTGGAAAGGTCTTTGAGTCCTCTAACCAATGCCTTTGGTCCCATGTCATTTTTATTTACCAATCTCAAGTTATGGCCTTTGACTTAAAGTCCCTTTTTGTTGACTTTTGAAAATGACCTATAATGTTGAAATTGATAACTTTTTGTGAGAGCATTTCTTGGACTTGAAGTATGAAGATGAGTTGTAGGAAATGTCTTTCTCTTCAAAATGAGCTTTGGATGGGATTTTTCTGATAATCCATGTGAAAGTTATGCCCTGGTCAATTTCAGTTGACTTTTTCAGCTGTCCAAATATAGCAACTTTTGCATCTTTGATGATTTCTGAGCCAAGATTTGAGAATCATGATCAAGCATTGATCAAGTGATGTTTGTGGCTTCAAAATGATATATTGACCAAAAATTTGAACTTTTGACTGCCAAATGACCATTTTGCCCCTACAGTTGACTGTAGTGCAATCTAGGGTTTTGACTGTGCAATTTTGAGCTGAATGCCTTGAAACTTGACATGAGGATGCTTGACCACATTTGTAGGCATATGAGACTTGATTGGGCCTTTGAAAACTTCCTTTCTTTGATCAGAACACAAACCCTAGTTTTGACTGTATGGGAAGCTGTTGAGCTGCACAACCCTTGGGTAATTTTGTGACTTTGACTTGACAAATCTTGGAGAATATGGGAGGGCAAATTTTGGGGTGCAACATGGTGAATGGAGAATTTTTAGGAATCCTTGAAGCTAGCTCCTTAAGTTTTGGAGGGATCCTTACAAGGTTGACTTGAATAGTTTTCCTGCGAAGAGAATCCATATCCTACAAAACAAGGACAAAGATGAATCCCAAAATCCTTGAAATGGTTAGTGAATGTGTATGATGTTTATGATGTTATGTACAAGTATGTATATACAAACAAAGAAAACAAGTCCTTAGGTTTAGGCTTGCATGGAGTTTTATAGGTAAGTACTCTCTTGAAGTTTAGTTGGCTCAACCTGTCCTAGTAATAGTAACCGGGTTCTAAGGAGCTCAATATCACTGGTTTGTTTCCTTGGTCATTCTTTCAGCACAAGCCTCTTTAATGGCGACCGAAATATCCCAAGAAACTAAACCTCAATGAGTGTAGTATCGAGTATCTACCAACTTCGGACCGCACTAAAGCCGGTCATCTCACTATATTCTAAATGGCCAAGTTGGTCAAGTAAAGGTTCTAAAAGTTCATTAGTACTTCATGACATCACTCAGTGGCCTCGTATTCTCTTTGATTAACTCAAAGGCTACCGGTACCCACAAATATATCACACTAACGTAGCTATTTCTTAGACCATGTCAGCATACCCCGCACAGTTTCCAGAACGGATTGCTACTTACCTATAATGTATCCCAAATCCAGGTAGAGGAATCAAACCCAAATAAAGAACCATAATGTAAAGTATACAAGTCAAACAATGCAAGCAAGTAAATGTGATCTAACCCTAAGGTAACCCCACTTTTTGAATTATCCCCAGCAGAGTCGCCAGTTCTGTGATACGGTGGGAGAACTGACTTGAAAGTTTTGCGTTTGATTGCAAATGTTGCGGTTAGCAAGAGTCGCCACCGACTTTTCTTTTATCCAAAAGGAAAGGTGAAAAAGCACAGGAAAGACCTTTGAGATTATTTCTTGAGTTCGGGGGGAAGATTATGAATAGGGAAGATATTAGCACCCTTTCCATCCATGGTTTTCCATGGGCTCTTAGTTACTTGCTAGATTACTTGCTTTTGTTTTAAAATGTGCTTTGTGTGGTTTTTGAAGGTATTTTCTAAAGATGCCATTGTTTAGGAAAAATTTGTAATGATTCTCGTTCGTAAGAATGTATACAAAGTGTTGATCTTTTTGAAAATGTTTTCAATTGAGTGTGTTGGTGTATAAAATGTTTTTGTTGTGAGCAAGCGAGCAACTAGGAGCGAATCTACCTACTCAAAAGGTCTTAGATGTTCTTTTCCTCCTCCTTTAGGTGTTGCTATCTTACCATTGATTTGGTGAGAATCCCCATCGTTGGATGTGAAGGGACGGGCGTGGGTCATCGTATAGTCATAGAAGGCAACCTATCTATTTTTTAGCAATGTCGTTTAGGGACTAGATCGTTTACCGAAGGCAACATCGAGGGTCATCGAGGGACTACGATCTCTTATCGAGGGTCTTTGCTAAAACACCCATGTTCGAGGGACATGACTATTTTTATGATAGGCAACAAGTGAGATTACCCTAAGGTGTGCATATGTGCAAAGTGTGTTTGATTGCATGCATTTTTGTCTTGATTAGGGTTCTCTATTTGTTGATTTCATGTCTTGCCATACACCCTAATTACTAGCAATATATGAAAGCAATAAAAAGTGCAAAAAGTAAATATCATACGCTATTACAATCATTAGGGGGATGGGGTGTACAGATTTACAAATGGGGATTGAAAATAAACTTAAATCATAAGTTAATATTGCAACCATATTGAATGGATAAGAATGTACAAGAAAATGTGAAATTGACTTGTTTTGTTTAAGAAAAGAAATAAGTTTTGTTTAAGAAAATATTTTTGATCTTTTTGTTTTAAGAAAGAAAATAAAGTATGTAAAACGTAAAATGTTTTGGTGTTTTTTGATTAGTGAAAATAGAAGTGATAGAAAAAATAGTAAGGAAAAATAAAATAGAATCAGCGCACTGCTGAACTAAAAGAGATAAGAAGTTCTGACTCTGGCGTGCTGCAAAAAACAGAAATCATATTAGTAGAAATA
The DNA here is from genome assembly GCA_948472305.1 of Vicia faba. Lineage (NCBI taxonomy): Eukaryota > Viridiplantae > Streptophyta > Magnoliopsida > Fabales > Fabaceae > Vicia > Vicia faba. The sequence continues at coordinate 414,410,797 of OX451740.1, read as the reverse complement.
GGTAAAGTCAGAAGTTCTGGGTCCACTGGGAACAGAGAAGACTTCAGAAGTTCTGATGCCACTGGAAGAAATTCGTCTCCCTCTCCATGCTATTCAGAACATCTGCAACTTAGTCATTTCTCAACAAAACAGAAGATGCGCATATAACAGTTATGGCAGGTTTCATAATGTTTCAGAAACAAGAGATATCAGAACTATAAATTAGAAGCAAGCATGAATTTGATAATCCTAATTCTGAGTCCTAATTTCTTCAAGAAGTTCTGGACTAAAATTCTCCCTATTTAGGCAAACATACATGGAATATATGAATATACTGAATCAGAGTGAGGATGTCTACATTGTGTTTTTTAACGTGAAAATCTAATAATGTTTAAGTAATATGACGAGAGTCAGCAGAAGCTTACCCTGCAGCTGGAAAATGTTTTGTGAGCTGGAGTCTGGTTCTGACCGCTTATGATGTTCTGACCAGCTTCCTCACGTGCTCAGTAGGCTGGAAACTTTCAACTTAGACTATGAATGATTGGAAAATTCTGGAACAGCCAAGGAGCAAAGTTCTGACTTCTTTGAGGTGGATATTGATGGAGAGTGTGTTACAGTTTAACTATAGAAGTTAGGATGGCTTCTGAATGTATATCAGAAACTGTATGGATGGCTTTGGTCAAGAAACACTTGAGAAAAAAAGGAGTATGAATGCAAGAATCAAAGGCTAATAGGTTTTGTATTTTTGTATTTGTAGTTTTTTACTCTTGGAATTTTAGCTGGGGTTCAAGGCTCTTTCTTTCTCAAATTTTTCGACCCTTTTACAATTGCCAATGAAGTCCAATTTATAGGCAAAGGTTTAGTCCCTTGGATAAGTCAAGGGGTACAACCATCATATGCTAGGCGCTGACTTGTTCTTGAAGTAGGTTCAAATAGGTATGGTGGTTAGCAGCTTTATCAGCGCCTAAGCCGGATTTGTAAGCAGGAATTAAGGAAAGGCAACCTCAAAATCAAAGCAACGCATGGGCCCAACACACTCTTGTAGAAAAGTTTGCTTTTCCAAGATAGTAATGGTACTTCTATGCCACATGTGGGGAAATCTTTTGGGTAAAGACCCAAAAGTGGTTGTGAGCATTAAATGATGATGAGATTGATCAAACAAGAAATCCTGAAATGTGAGATTCTACATCATTGCTTAATTCTGGATCAGAAGTTCAACTTCAACGTAACTTAGAATAGACATCCAACTTCTGATCTTTGTATCTCCTTGCTCCAGCATGTTCTGAAGGAGCTCTTATAATTTCCAGGAAGCTTGCAGCACACTTTGTAACCTTCTTTGAATTACCCTTGCAAACTCTGACTGAACCTTTGCGAAAACTGGCCCAGAAGTTCTGACCAAAATATGTTTTGAAAGTGTCCAGAATTTGCTGAATGCTTCAGTTTCAGGGACGTGTCTTTGAGGATTTAACTTGAAATCCCAGCATTTCTAGGAGAAATTATGTTCTGCAATGTTTTAGATCTTATTGAAATCTATAACTTTTGTGCTAGAAGTTCTTCCAGAATCAGCTTGCATCATGGTGATAATCTGATCAGAAGTTCTGAGCTTGTCATATTTCTTAAACACTTAGAAAAATTCTAAGTATTTAGAAATTTGACTTTTCCAAAGTAATTTTGACTTTTGAATATCTTGATGAAACAAATCTCACATTCCAACATGTCTTGATGAAATATGATTCTGGAAACTTGATTTTGATCCAAAAGTCAAAGTTTGACTTTTCAGTGTGCAGACGACCATTTTGCCCTTGTGAATGACTTTCTTGAAAAATTTGTAATTCAAGGCTTGAAATTGGATGGGAACAAACCTGAGGGTCCAAGGTGATCCTTTGAGAAATGAGAGGGCAAATTTTGGGGTACGACATATATACATAAAGATTATACACCCGGCAAGTCAAAAACTTGAAAAGGCGGCTTGGGAAAAAAGGGTATCCCGGTGGACTGAAAATCTGAAAAGACGGTCCAGGCAAAAGTTAGGGATTAAAGCGTACGGCTATGTCTCGTTATCTCGTCATTTGTCTATTAGTAAAAGACTTATCACTCTGATAAGCATTTACCGAGGATTCTAAAAGATAGGACAATGTTCAAGTCATCCCCACAGAGTCATCTTCACCATCTCACCTTCAGCAAGGATACATTCCTCGACAACTCTAAAATGCCTTCAAACAGAAATTGGGGCATATTCCAGCTGATAACATAGTCATACTCACCAGCAGATCCCCCTAGCGGAAAAGGAGCATGATCTTCTCCCTGACAATATCACCCACCTACGGAGTTCCGATCAGTACAGTTCATGGAAATTCTCTTCCCCAATTGAGTTTAAAAACTGTAAAACTCCTACAGATTTCTTTTCTTTAGAAAAATTCAAATTCCTCAGGAGATTTTGTTTCCTCAGTAGAGTATTTCTCTGTCAACAGGTTTTATTTCCCCAACAGATTATAGTCTCCCCGGATTGCTACGAATCACCGGCAAAATTCTTCTCCCCGATGAAATTGCCATTATCCCTAGAGAATTGATACAAAACCTGGAAATGGACCAAATGAATCGGAAGGTTATCCATCTCTTTTATCCCCAGTCAGGATATATAAGAATTATCCTCCCCAGACGAGTCGGAAGGTTATCCATCTCTTTTATCCCTAATCAGGGTATATATGAATTATCCTCCCCAGACGAGTCGGAAGGTTATTCATCTTTTTTATCCCCATTAAGGGTATATAAAAATTAAATTCCCCAGTAGAGCAACGGATAACCAAGGTTCCTGAACTTTTCTCCCCAAAGCAGAAATCAATATTCCTCTGCGTATTTTCCTCAAACAGCAAGCAGGAATCCTCAACGGAAGCATTCTAAACGAGATTGAAGATACACATACTCTTCATCCCCAACAATAATCAGGGATTTATTTTCCCATACAAATATATTGCATGGGTTTACAAATACACTTCAACAACATCTCACATTCATACATTATAGCATATGCATACGAAACACATATAGCACCGTCTCATTTATTTTGAGAACATCATTACGCAATGCATTTCATACATTATGACATTGCATACAGCTAAATCCTTACCTTTTTAGGAAAGGTAAATCAACAGACAAATATCTTCAATAATTTTCAAACAGGTCCAAGATTAATTCCCGAAACAAGACGGGGCAACTATCTATGTGACCAGGTCAGAGATTAATTCCCGAAACAAGACGGGGCAACTATCTCTACGTCCAATAAAAATCAAGTTCCAGATTAATTCCCAAAACAAGACGGGGAGACTATCTGGATGACCAGACACATAATAATTCCTGAAACAAGACAGTGTAATTATCTGTGAAGAACAAGTTGTAGATCAATTCCCAAAACAGGACGGGGAGACTATCTACATGAATAGTTTGAAGATTAACTCCCGAAACAGGACCGAGAAACTATCTTTCTTTCTTTATGGTCAGATAAAGATCAATTCCCGAAATAGGACAGGGAGAATATCTTTATCACCAATGGTATGAACTCCCGAAATAAGACAGGTTTACCAACAAAGCAGATTGTAGACCAATTCCCGAAACAGGACGGGGTAACTATCTACATGAGAAGATTGAAGATTAACTCCCGAAACAGGACGAGGAGACTATCTTTATCACCAAAGGTATGAACTCCCAAAACAAGACGGATTTACCAACAAAGCAGATTGTAGATCAATTCCTGAAACAGGACGGGTTTACCAACAAACTGTTTGTAGCACAAATCCCAAAACAGGACGGGTCAACTATCTACCTTACGAGATGATACTCAAAAACCTTTCCCAGAGTTTCATTATGGAAAGCATGATACAGATACAGTCAAGCGAAGACTTATTCTGATCTATTTTTAAGATACAGTCAGGCATAAACTCATTCTAGTATATTTTTCAGATCCAATTGGACACATACATCTTTTGGCTCAGTTTAAATTGACTAAAGATTTATTCTGATACTTCTTCCAGTAGAATTTTTTTGGCTCAGATTAAATCGACCAAAAATTTATTCTGATACTTCTCCCAATTAAAGATTTAAAGACTTCTACTGGCTCAAATTAAATCGGCCAAAGATTTATTCTGATACTTCTCTTAGTAGACCTTTTCTGGATCAGATTAAATCGACCAAAGATTTATTCTGATACTTCTCCCAGTTAAATATTTAAAGACCTCTGCTGGCTCAGATTAAATCGATCAGATTTATTCTGATACTTCTCTCAGTAGACCTTTTTTGGCTCAGATTAAACCGACCAAAGATTTATTCCGATACTTCTCCCAGTAAAAGATTTAAAGACCTCTGATGGCTCAGATTAAACCGACCAAAGATTTATTCTGATACTTCTCTTAGTAGAACTTTTTTGGCTCAGATTAAATCGACCAAAGATTTATTCTGATGCTTCTCCTAGTTAAAGATTTAAATACCTCTGATGGCTCAGATTAAATCGACCAAAGATTTATTATGATACTTCTCGCAGTTAAAGGTTTAAAGACCTCCAATGTCTCAGGTTAAGTCGACCAAAGATTTATTTTGATACTTCTCTCAGTAGACCTTTTCTAGCTCAGATTAAACCGACCAAAGATTTATTTTGATACTTCTCCCAATTAAAGATTTAAAGACCTCTGTTGGCTCAGATTAAATCGACCAAATATTTATTCTGATACTTCTCTCAGTAGACCTTTTCTGGCTCAGATTAAATCGACCAAAGATTTATTCTAATACTTATCCTAGTTAAAGATTTAAAGACCTCTTCTAGCTCAGATTAAATCGACCAAAGATTTATTCTGATACTTCTCCCAGCTAAAGATAGACGTATATATCTTCTGGCTCAGATTAAATCGACCAAAGATTTACTCTGATACTTCTCCCAGTTAAAGACGAACGCAGATATCTTCTGGCTTAGATTAAATCGACCAAAGATTTATTCTGATACTTCTTCTAGTAGACATTTTCTGGATCAGGTTAAGTTGACCAAAGATTTAATCTGATATTCCTTCCAGTATACATTTTTTGGCTGAGATTAAATCGACCAAAGATTTATTTTGATACTTCTCCCAGTTAAAGTCGAGCATAGACTTAGTCTAATTTCTCCATCAATAGTTACTTTGGATGGCATCTATAATCCTATCTCCGACAACTCTTCATTGCCTCTCCAAATGGCATCTTTAAGCCCATTCCCGGTATAATCAACCAACAACATTACTTCGTGCACAAGCGAGTGCAAATTTTTGGGCACTTAGGTGTTCAATCATCTTCTACCTTCAAGTCACGAATGGAGGACATGCCAATCGAACTCTTCTGGTTTAAGAAGATTGAACAGGGGCAGCTGTTGTACCCTAAAATTTTCTCTCCCTTTTATTCAAGACATTTCTTACAAAAGATCTCAAATGCTCAAGGAATCTCAAAGAGTTGATCAAACAAGCTCACCTCCTAAGTACTGAGACCACAAATTAGGGTTTTAGTTTTCACAAGGAAAATTGGACTTCTAATGCGTCAAATGACTTTCATGGTTCATCATAGACCTCAAAGAATGCTCATGCCAAGTTTCAAGTCTTGCATCTCAAAATTGCTCAGTTAATTACTCAAATGACTGAAAATTAGCTATATTGGGTAAAAAGTCAATTGTGGCCAGAGTATAGTCAAAATTCAAGATTTTTGGTCCACATCAACATTTTGGATTCATATTCATCAATTTATTAAGTTTTGATCATAATTCCTCAAGAAAAGCACTCAAATCATTAAAGGGGCAAAATTTTCAAAATTAGGGTTTTGACTGAGAATGATTGATCATTGACTTTTGACCTAGTACATGACCTAATGGCTTGAAGCATGATCTTAAGGACTCAAACACAATATATTGACCTAATTGCATGATTCAAAACATCCTCAAAGATCAAGTGATTGATAGTTGAAATTTGGATCAACTGATGAAAAGTCAACTGACACACAAAAGTCAAACTTTGACTTTTTGGTAAACATTGAATTTCAAAGATCAAGAATCATCAAGACATTCAAAAATATCAAAATTTATCATCAAGAATCATGAAAGTCAAGAAAAGTTAACAAAAAGTCAAGATTTCCAAGACTTATAAAAATTCCAAGTGTTTTTATCCTTATTAAATTCACTACTTCATGACTATTTTTCACCAAGATGCAAGATGATTCAAGGAAAACTTTTCACATGAAAGTTGTAGAGCATGATGAATTGTAAAACTTTGTCCTTGAGGGTTGATGTCCAAAAAATGCTGGATTAAGAGATAAAGGCCCATGAAGTCATGATATTTTTATCAAAACACTTAGAAAAATTTTCAACAAATATGGTCAGATTTTTATCCCAACTTCTTGGTAAATTTTCTTCAAGTTCCAATTTGATTTATTCAAAATGGTTAACATGAAAGTTATAGATATTGATTCAAGATTTCCAAAATGTCCAAGAAATTGAAGAGATCATTTTTAGCTAGGAGATTCGAAGACTTGAAGTTGGCATGATAAACTTGAATTATAGGTCATTTTGATGATGAACACTGTGATACGGTGGGAAAACTGACTTGGGATTTTGCCTTTGTATTCGCAAATGTTTCGGTTTAGCAAGAGTCGCCACCGACTTTTTATTTTATCCTAAGGAAAGGTCAAAAAGCACAGGAAAGACCTTTGAGATGTTTTCTTGGGTTCGGTGAGTAGATTATAGAAAGGGAAGGTATTAGCACCCTTTCTATCCATGGTTATCCATGGGCTCTTAGTTACTTGCTTAGATCACTTTCTTTGCTTTTCAATTGTTTGAAATGATGCTCTTCAATTGTTTGAAATGGTGCTTTGTGTGTGGTTTTGAAAGATGTTTTGAAAAGAGGCCATTGTTGTGGCAACCTTTGTAATGATTCTTGTTTGAATGTATACAAGGTGTTTTTGTCTTTTGAAAAGTTTTTCAATGTTTGAAAGTAGGGTTTTGAAATTGTGTTGTGAAGTATGTTTTGAAAATAGCAAGGATGTTTTTGCAAGCTTTGATCAAGTAACTAAGAGTTTGTCTACCCTATTTTACTCAAAGATCTTTCTTATGTTTTTAACCCTTTTAACAGTGTTGTTTCACCATTGTATTGGGTGAACAACCTTGTGTTAGGATGTTAACGGGATAGGCGCGGGTCATCGTATAGACCATGATAGCAATTGTGTCAAGTATTTTTGGCAATTTTCTTAAGGGACTTGATCATTTTGTTTAGGCAACTTAGATAGCGTCATCGAGGGACTATGATCTTTTGTTTGTTTTTGTTTTGCCAAAGTACTTGACATGCATACCATGGCCCATTTTTGAAGGCAACAAGTGGATTGAAACCCTAGGGGTGCAAGTGTGCACTGTGTTTATTTTCATGCCTTGTTATCTTGGATTAAGTCAAACTAGTTGTTGATTTTATTTTGCATACAAACCCTAGGTCTAATCATGGAATAATTGAAAGTATTTAAAGGTGCGAGAATTTAAATTCTACACTATTACAACATGATATAGGGAGGGGGTACAAATTTGAATTGGGGGTTATTTTGCAAGAAATTAAATTCTAAATTATTACAACCAAATCGAATGTATAGGATACAATATTTAAATGTACAATAATTAAATAAAATACAATAAATAAATGTTAGATAAAATGTGTTATGCAAAAAAAATATTTTTATGTGTATAAAAAGTATTTTTAAATGTGAAGTGTAAATAAATAAAAAGTCAATTTCAATTATTTTATTATTTAGGATAAAAACCCTAATTTCTTAAATAAATGGCATTATTTATTATTTATATACAATAATGTATCAATTTGTACAAAAAATAAAAGTATATTGTAAATAAGATATTTTTAGTGTAAAATATTAATAAAAATGAAAATGTATTATTTTTGTATTTTTGTCCTAATTATTTAATAAAATAAAGTATATAAGTATATATATATATATATATATATATATATATATATATATATATATATATATATATATATATATATATATATATATATATATATATATATATATATATATATATATATATATATATATATATATATATATATATATATATATATATATATATATATATATATATATATATATATATATATATATATATATATATATATATTAAACATATTAAATGTATAAAAATAAAAATTAATTATTTACAAAAATGTGTATATCTCAAGAAAATATTTTCAAATGTGAATAAAAATAAAAATAAAAAATGAAAATAAACATATTTTTTACATTATTTTTAGGTTTTAATAAAAAGAATATAAAGCATTTAAACATTTTTATACTAGTAATAATTAAAATAAATTCCAAATAAATACAAAAATTTATGAAAATAATTTTTAAGTATCTTTTATGTTAGAAAATAAAATACCAAAATCAGAAATGAAACAAAAATGCAAAAATGACAAATGTACAAGAAATGGGCCAGGGGGTGTAAAAAGAAAAGAGGGGGTGCCAAAAGCAAGCCTGTACAGGCCCAACCCAAACCAACTTCATCTTCTTCCTTTGAACAAAAATACGCGCGCTTCTGTACACAAATGTTATCTCCTGATTCCTTTCTTTTTTGACAAAACTCATAACATGAAACTTGTAGAGCATCAAACAACGAATCTAACCATATAAAAAACTTAAGCTAACTCTCAAAGACCAGAGAGAATTTCTATGGCCCTAATTCTTAACCTAGTTTTTTCAGAAAGTTCATGAACAAAATTCTCCTAGCACGATTAATATAAATGAAAACTAAACACATGTGTGGTTTCAGGGCTATGAATACAACATCTTTTGTTCACAAACCTAAGCCTAACTATTCATAAATAGAGAGATAGAAGTTCATGAAATACCTGTTTCAGTTGACTTCGAGCTGGACAATGCAACAACTTCCAAGGGTGCTTGAGGTTCTTTTGAGCTTGCCTGAGGTCCAATGAAGCTTTCCCAATGCTTGGCTTGTTTTGAAGTAGCCTGAATCGTGCTACAGAACTCAACCTGCAAAGCTTTGAAACAAAAATGGCAATGTGTGTTAATGGTGTTACAGCTAGCAATGGAGGTATGGAATAGTTCATGTGAGTTGAATGGAAGGTATTGGAACAAATTTGAGGCAAAACGCGCGAGGGAAAGTGGAGATGGAGGTGGTTCTGCAGGGCTTGCCCTATTTTGCAGAAAAACAGTGATTTTGTGTACAAGGAGGTTTAAGTGGTGAAGGGCTCGTGTTTATGACTCAAAGGGTTGTGTCAAATGTGTTTGCAATGTTTTTGTAAGCTGGCTATGGATGGTTCTTGAGTTTTGAAGATTTTGGACAAATTTCTTATTTTTGAAGCAAGAGTGTGTAACTTGTCAATACATGCCTGTAACCCCTATATTGTATGCTGCATCCCTTTTTTCTTGATACTTGCAATTTGTGGACTTGATCTTGCCTCAGAAATATGACCCCATGCCTCAAAGATCTTGGTTTGACATAAAGTATAGCTTTTCAAAAATGGCAATATACCTTTTTCCAAATAGGGATTAGTTTTGTGTGCAATGTCCAAATGGCCAAGATAATGCATTATCTTAGTGGATTTTCATTCAATTAAGGAGTGTAAAATGGTTTAGAGGCCTGCAAGCTAGTACAAAGCATGCTGATTTGAAAATGCAAGTTGTATGAACATGTATTGGCCATGGATCAAAGTGAGTTTTTCCCAACTTCAAGCATTCGATTCTCCCTAACCACAAAGGTGTTTGAGGAGTTCTTGGACAATTTGGAAATCTTGCAACATGTACAACAATCCATCTTTGAAATGCAACTTGAAACTCCAAGTGGAACTATGTGAAAAATGACCAAGAAGATGGGTCAAAATCCTGCCTATACTAAGGCAAAAATTTTCGAAGTTAAAAGTTTTAGGTACCCTTGTTCCAAAAATTATAACTTGAGATACAAGCTTCTTTTGAGAAAACTTTGTGAATCAAAGTTGTAGACTTTGTGTTGGACTACAACTTTCATGTTGCAAGTTTTGTCTGAATCCGTTTGCATCTTGGTGAAAAAATGGGACAAAGATAGGAAAAAATAAGAAAATTTTATAAGTTAGAAAAATTCTAAGTTATGAAATTTTTCCATTTTAAACCCTAATTTGCATTTTTGGGTTTCTTGATGAACAAGTTTCATAATTTGACATGTCTTGATGAAAAATGACCTTTGGCACTTGATTTTAACCAAAAAGTCAAAGTTTGACTTTTCAGTATACAGTCAAATTTTGATCAGTTGACTGAAAAATTCATCTATCAATCCTATGCATTTGAGATCTTTTGAACTTGTTGAATGGGTCAAGACAATGTAATTGAGTCCTTGATTCCATGGTTGAGCTTTATTTGCCATTGGCTAGGTCAAATAGTCAAAAAATTCCTTTGTACAGTCAAAACCCTAAAAATGACCATTTTGCCCTTTTGGTGATCTGATCAAATTTCTTGTGGAATTGTGATCCAAACTTGGTCAAATGGTTCATATGAGTTCATAATGTTGATATGGGTCAAAACTCATGAGGTTTGACTGTCAATTGGCCACAGTTGACTTTTCCCTAATATAGTTGATTTCTAGGTCAACTGTCCAATTGACTGGGCAAAAATTTGAATCAAGGCTTGAAACTTGGTATGGACAAACTTGTGAGTCCAACATGAAGTATGAAAGTCACTTTGGGTATTGTAGGTCAAAACATCACTGTGCAAACTCAAACCCTAATTTAGGTCAACAATGCAAGGAGGTGTCTTGAGCAGAGCAAACCCTAGCTTGACCTTGACTTCCAAGATCCTTTTGATGAGAAATGTTGATGAAATGAGAGGGAAAATTTTGGGGTACAACAGCTGACCCTGTTCAATCTTCTTGAACCTGAAGAGTTCGATTGGCAAGTTTGCCTTTCTTGACTCAAAGGTAAAAAAGGATTGGACACTAGAGTGCCCGTAAATTTGCACTCGTCAAAACATAGACAAGGGAATGGGATTAAAGATGCCATTTGGAGATGGTAGAATCCTTCTGGAGATGGGCTTAAAGATTCCATCCAAGAATGTTTGTTGAATTGCAATGTGGTAGGTCAGAAGAATGAGCATTAAAATGGTATCCATGTATGGAATGCATTTGAACTGTATCTGGAGACTGAGTCTGTATGAGCGAAAGAATGGCATCCGTGTCTGGAGCGTATCTGAGCTGTAACTGTATTTGAGTTTTGAATGAATATCAGAATGATTGCCGTGTCTGGAGTGTATCTGTATTGTATCTGAATTCTGAATGGACGACAGAGAAACATCTGTGTATGGAGCATCTCTGGGCTGGGGATAAATTCCGAATGAGTGACAGAATGGCAACCGTGTCTGGAGCATATCTGGACTGTATCTGAAGTTGAGATCTGTATGAGTAGCAGAATGACTTCCGTTTCTAGAGTGTATCTGAGACTATAACTGGGATCTGAGTAAGTGACAGAATGACTTCCGTGGCGATTGCACTGGGGAGAATCAAACTGCTAGTGTAAGGGCCAGAATGGCATCCGTGTTTCGAGCGTATCTGAACTTGTGGTTGATAGTTGAATCTGAATGAGAGATAGAATGGCTATCGTGTCTGGAGCATATCTAGTCTGTATCGGAGTGCTGAAGTCTGAATGAGTGGTAGAATGACTTTCGTGTCTGGGGTGTATCTGTACTGTATTTGACTTGAAATTATGAATGAGTAATGGAGTGACCGCCGTGTCTGGGATGTACCCATATTGTATCTGAATAATTGTTAACGATAGCCTTTTAATCTTATCCTGAAAAGGGTAAGATGTTAGCTAAAACACAAAGTTATGTTTCATGATATGTATGATGCAATGAACTGTATTTCATCAATGTTTATGATATATGAATGTAATGGATGCGCATGTAAGCTGAGTAGCTGTCTTACTGAGGAAAATAAATCCTTGATAACTGGAGATAATGAAATCTTTGATTGCTGTCGGGGAAAGTAAATCCTTGACCAATGTTGGGGATTCCAAAAATATTTGAATACTGATGATGAGAAATCCTTCCTGACTACTTGGGGATTAAAGATCTCTGATTGTTGAGAATGAGAAATCCTGGGACCACTGCTGGAGATTGAAAATCCTCGGCGATTTGTGGGGATTCACAAGGCCTTTGACAATTTCTGCAGGGAATGAGAATCCTTCATGACTTTCCTGGGAAATAGGGAAAACTCTAAAATCTCTATTGGGGAGTTATAACCTAGGAGGCTTCTGCTTGGAGAAATGAGACTGAGATTCTTCGATCTTACTGGGAGATAACTCTGTGGGAAAATGTTCACTATTCTGGCTCTGCTGGGGATATGATTTTCAAGGTTTTCGGGCTCCACTGGGGATCTTGAAGCTTAACTCTGATGGGAATTTTGAAACTTAACTCAGCTGGGGAATCAAGTTTTGGAATGCACTGGCTCTGCTGAGGATCTTGAAGCTTAACTCCGTTGGGGAAATCACTACAAGAAAATTGGCAGATTGCGACAGGTATTTTTGTAGATTACGACGGTTAAAACCGTCGCAATTTGCTTTCCACGACGGTTGCTTTACCGTCGCAGAAGTGTGTGTCCCCAACCTATTTCGCGACGGTTACAAAAACCGTCGTTCAAGTTTACGACGGGTTGATACCGTCGTGACTATCTTTTGAGTTTCTTTTAATTATTGGTGGCGACGGTTCGATACTGTCGTGAATATCTTTTGAAATTGATTAAATTGTTTATGGAGACGGTTCGATACCGTCATGACTTTTGTTGATTATTTTTAATTGTTGATTACGACGGTTCGGTACTGTCGCCATGACTTTTGTTTATGTCTTGATTTTTTTTTTCTATTATATATATTTTTTATTTAAATTATTATCTATGTAAAAAATTTTAAATATAGTTTTTTTTTGTGTTATTTTTTTCTTTAAATTATTTCTTCTTTAATATATTTATTTATAGTATTATTTTTTGTTTTATTTTCTATCACTTTGTAATATAGTAAAAATAATTTCAATAAAAAATATTTAACATCAAATAAGCATTATAATATCCAAAAAAATGTGTGTTCCATAATCATGTAAAATGCGAGTTCCATAATCATGTCAAGTAGTACAAAAAACCCAAAATATATCAATTCCTAATCTTATAATAATAAGTATCATTATGCCAAAAATACATGAGAAAGTTCACAATCTAATTATCTCGATCATAGCAAAGTCTAATTTGTCCCCCCTGAAGTTCCATTATCTCCAATACGGTAGCTAGACTCAGATGAACGTCTACCATCAGCGGGTGATTCCAATCCCTAAAAAAAGGTATTAAAATAATTATCTTTAAAATAATACTCATAAAATTTAACTTTAAATGCGTCAAAATAATATACCTGTCTTCCACTAAAATTCTGTGTTTGCATTAAGAGTTCAATTTCCTTTGTCCTCGCCTTGTCCCTTTGCGTTAAGAATATGATTGCCTGTGTTAATTCATCAATTTTTGAATTCTTTTCTTTAAGTGCATTAATTTCTTCTTGCATTTCCTTTATTTGTTCACTTTCTGCAGAAGAAGATGTCGATCTCGTAGATCTATTAATTTGAGATGGTGTAACTCCAAGTCCCATACTACGAACATTCCATGCTTTTCTTTTCCAAATACTTTCTGAAATGCCTCATTTTCAGACACAGAATCCTTAATTGCAGCTTGTAAAAATAATTATCAGTAAAAATAATTAACAACTGAACCATGTGAATGCAAGTCAAGCCAAAGAGTGTAAACCTGTAGAGTTGCACACTGGAATTTCCTACTCAATGCATCAGATACACTGATATCTATCTTTGGTCCATAGAATGCACCATCCCCTTCATTCAACTGCAGAGTTTTATTTGGATTATAAGCACATAATTGAAGTTAACAAATGATGCATTACATTGAAAATAATAAAACAGATATACAAAAAATAAAAGAATGTATGAGAATATAAAAAATAGTATCAAGAAACATATAATTGAATTCAAAACATGAAAAGCATATACCTGTCATGGCTTGCCAAACTCATCCAAAGCCTCCTTGAGAGCACTTTCAGCCCTATCCCACGTTTCATCATCTCCAAGCTTATTCTCTGGCCTCTACTCAAGTATTTAACACAGGCAAGGCAAAATAAATAACTGAGTCATTAAATAGATTAAACCAATTACTAACAGCAGAGTCTGCCAAGCTTATCATGTACTACTATATCATGTATCAGAAGAAAAGAAAATAACAAGAAAGCTAGTTCTTTGTATTGAGGCCATATTCCCAATTATTAACTGTTCCTACTAATGTTATTTATTCACAAACTTCATCATATTTCAAACCATAGAGAAGTGTTCCTAGTAATGTTATTTATTAAACATATAAACAAAACATGTACCATAGGAAGAGAAAGACTGGTAAGATACGATCAAAATGATCTATATCAGATGACGCTCTTAGAAGGAATAATTGCAACAAAGAAACAAATAATGAAATTATCAAATCAGAATTAACTTACATTGCAGACAAAACATATAGCGGCAGTTGTTTCCAAACTATTAAACAGATTTATCAGCATCTCTTTTGGAAGCCTTTTTGCCATTTCAACAGAATCTTTTCCAACAGGATTAGAATTGTATTCTTTAACAAGAAGTGGGTGATCACAAGCCTGACGGAGACGTAAAAGCATCAAAAGAATATTTGCATAGTTTTGATTCACTGTACGGCAGCTTGTATAGAGATCTCTGGAAGACTGATAAATCATCCATGTTCAATACCCCACTGTCAAAGCATAAAAAAAATGTAGTTCAGGCTACCTGTAGTACTGCAACCCGATTCTCCATGGAATGAGCATTGCTTCTCCAAACAACTTCTTGCTGACTTGTTGGCAAATGATGAACTCCCACTGGCATGAATTTCCTCATCAGAAAGTAATCCATGGTCATAGGTACAAGGCTCTCTCAAACTACAAGCTTTATCTAGCATTGCATGTCCCGGTTCACTTCCTGTAAGAACATGAGAATCAGCTGTGCTCTCTAACACGGGAGAAATTTTTTCAAGGTTGATCTTCTTCTGGCAGCCATCTTGTAGATCCAGAGACTGAAAGAGGAAAAAAGGGATTAAAAAGCCTGATTATAAGGAGGAAGTTACAATACATAAATACAATGGTGACACTAAATTGGAATTTATCTCTGACCTGTCTAGGAGTAGTAGGTGTATTTTGCAGAGTTCTACATTTATATGTTTCATCAGCATTAGTGTGAAAGCTCCAACCACGTAAATGTATAGAACGATGCAACTCATTCACAAATGAGGCCTCTAAAGAACTCAGATATAATTTATGCAGTTGATCTGTCCATCGTCTAGACTTGTCCTGGTACAAAATTTTGAATTAGGTATATCCTTGCCAACTAAATGAAATGAAAATAAAAGCTTCTAAATTCACAAGCAATCAAAAACAAGGTCCAAGGACGGACACAATTTATTAAGCAAAGACACGTGGAAGACAGGGTGTGTCTTTGCTGTGGCTGGTTGCTGCAGCTTGTAAGCCACCTCTCCAATTCTAGCTAGCCAGCAACATAAATGGACCATAATAACGTGGAGCGAACTTGGGACTGATGCGCACCTCTACTGACTGCTGAACACGCGGATGCAATTTCAGGAAAACCCAATCACGAACTTGAAACTACATCATTCCTGTGAGCATCAGCTAAAGGTTTCATTCTAACTTGAGCACGGTGCAAATGAAATTTCAATTGGCGTAAGCACTCATCAAGATCCATTAAATCCCTTCAATCAACAATATGTAGGTTTTTTCAGTTCATACCGTTGAAAGTTTCAGTTCATATGTGAAACCAAATATTTGATAGACATAATCAATGAAGTCCAAGGCTTTTCTCACTTCATCTTTAACCTGCAAAATGAATTAATAGAATAATTTCAGCTTCAGCTTAAAAGATATCATAAAAATTATATTACATAAATTTACGTTAACACACCTGGGACTCCCTGCAGAAAATATGTGCATCATCCTGTCCAACACACAAAGTAAAGGGCATAAACAATACAGAACTAATAGTATAGAAAATAGAAGTTAAAGACAAGGTGATAATCAGTCAAAATAGCTTGCAATGTTCCTCCTATTGTAATTGTACCATACCTTTAGATAAATGAAGAATATCATCATGAGAAGAGAAAATTTGATAATTTATCTACACTAACTCACATCCACATAGGGAATATAAGAGTGGCTTCGCTTGGTGGTAGGGTGGAGGAGATAAGGACGGGAGTGAAAAGGAGGTTGGAGGTCTGATCCCCATCCAAACATAAAACTAACATTTTTTGTTTTAAAAAATACTACCATTCACACCATAAATACAACCCCACAATTGGGGTGCTCCAATATTTACAATAGAAGCAACTATAAATGTAATCAAGATAAAACAAATAAAACTGGTCCCTTCCACAGTTCCAACAAAGATTTACCTGCTGAAATCTCCTAACACGTGTTAATCCACTTAGGGCACCACTGGCCTCATTTCGATGCAAAACCCCAAAATCAGCAAAACGAAGAGGAAGTTCTGCAAAACCATAACAATGTTGTGAGATGATATTTTATACAAAAAACATCAGCTCTACCTAAAAATATCCAAACAAAAATGGAAACTAAATTATCTCTACCTCCCATCGCACCAAAATTATAATTTTTAGTCTATTTCCAGTTCAATTTTTGGACATGATTGAAAAATTCTTGCTCTTTATCCCAAAATGATTCTATATGGAAGAATACAGCTTATTAATAAACCAATTCCTTGAGCTATATGTGAATATGTAAGTAAGAGGGAAGATGAGACCATGTAAAATAACACTGGACAGGTATTACTCAATTTAGGCATATTCAAATGAAAATGTTAATCCATTAACCAAGTAGCTCAAACAGATGCATTATCCTGATTTCAACAATATATTCTGGACTAGCTCAGCCACCATAAGTATAGAAATAAAAGATGTTATTTAAAAACATATGTTTATGCAAATGAAAATTACCTCTATATGAACGAACTCTGTGTTTAAACATCAAGCAGTGTCCTGGGCAATTCATTGGTTTCAATCCAAATTCTTGTTTGTCAACCTAAAACACACAATATTTATAATTTGGATAGATAAATTAATTGTGTTCAAAATAATCAACCTATTATGAAGGTTTTGTAGAAAAATTCTTCAAAAAAAATTATCATACTAATACTTCTCCATTTCGCTCTTAAAAACTATCTACAAACAGCGACATATTTAATCTAATAATCAAATCAAACCTTAAAACAACAAATTAGAAAACCTAAAAAATCATAAAAAGAAATAAAACCCTAAAACAACAAATTAGAAAACCTAACATCAATTCAATATATTCAAACTCAAAATCAATCATCACAAAGAGCTCAACCATAAAATTACCTGGAAAACACCCTTATCAACCTTGCATTTTAAAATGCCATTGACCTTTAAGGCATAGAACAAATCCTTGAGAGAGGACGACGACCCGAGATTTTCCACTACCTTCCGACAAGTGGTTATGCTCACATCAGGCTTATTCTCAAGCGCAAGAATCTCAAATACTCTTAGAGCATCACAGGCTTCTTCTAAACTGATAAGATAACAAGAACAAAAATGAATTTTCCTACTCAGCCATCTAACATATAATTTCAACATACTACTGCAAACCTAAAATATTAATTGACAACAAAACTTATCTAAATAACTAGTGTTTGATAACAATTGAACATGATATAATTAATTAATATTTGATTAATTAAGGGTTGAATCGACCTTGAAGAGGAACCATCGAAGAGTTGTAAAGCAGCGGAACAGTGAGAATCGGAAATCGGACTTGGATTCGTGACGGCGTTGCAGATCGAAATAGTGAAAAACAGTATGAGAAATTTGGCTAGGTTTATGGCCATTTCTGCAGCTATGAATCTATGAATGCAAATTGCATTTACGATAGGTTAGGGATTTGAGAAATGAGATCGAGAATTACGAGATACGCGAAGAAACGACTTGTGCGAGTGAGTCTGTGTGTTTTTGGTGCAACTGAACTAGTATCATCACTGGCTCTTGATCATCTAGCCATCTTTTCAAACAACGAATCGCCGCCAGTCGCTGTCGTCACGGTGCTTCCGGATTCTCTGAATGCAGGAGTAGAAAGTGAATTGATGTTTTAAGAGCTTTTTAACTTTATTACGGCGACGGGTGTTTTACCGTCGTGCCCATGAGAATTTTTAAAGGTTTTGGGTGCGACGGTTGTTTTACCGTCGTGAAATGAATTTTAGGACGGATAATTTTACCGTCGTGAAAGGTTTAAGGGTGCGAAGGGTGCTTTACCGTCGTGATATGCCTTTTAGGACGGTTAATTTTACCGTCGTGACTAGTTGTTGGTGAAAAATCAATGTTAAAAGTGTTAAATGGGGGCCGACGGTTGTTTTACCGTCGTAATAATAATATTATGATGGTTAAATATACCGTCGCAAAATAAATATTAGGGACGGTTGGTGTCAACTGTCGTAAACAATGTCTCTATATGTCAATTACGACAGTTATCACATAACTGTCGCAATTTTTGTGTCGTTAAACACTAATTTTCTTGTAGTGAATATACTCCAAATTTGAGCTTTGTTGAGGATCTGAATGATGTATCGTAGGGGATTTCTTCTGAAATAGCACAAAGATTTCTTCCTAGACCTTCAACCTATCAGTAATTACCCTTTTTCAAATTCATTTTATTTGTAAGTAATGATTATATTCAAATGCATATGCCTATTTAACAAAACATTGGAAGTTTTCAAATAAAACATAAGTGTAAAAAGAAAAGAAAGGCAAGCAAAATTCCGCACTTTGAAGTGTATTTGTATTTAACTTTGTGAGTATCTTTGTACAAAGGAGACAGACATCCTAGTAAGAGAATGTTGTCATAAAAATTGAAAAATTTTATACAAAAGAAAGATGACTATGTGTAATAATTCCATGGGATTCCCATTCTGCTATAGCCTTCACAACTCTGAATATCTTGTCCATTCGCTGCTTCGTCAGCCGATGACTGGATTGATCAGAAGCTTGGAGCTTGTTGGTGAAGAGGTTGTTCTTGAAGTGATCCGACGAGACATAGTCATACGCTTTAATTCCCTAACTTTTGCCTGGACCTCCCTTTCGGGTTTTCGATCCACCGGGAAACCCATTTTTTCCCAAGTCACCCTTTCGGGTTTTCAACTTGCCGGGTGTACAGATTTTTTTGTTTTATCCCTAATTTTTGCCTGAACCGCCCTTTCGGGGTTTCGATTCACCGGGATGCCCATTTTTTGCCCAAGTCTCCCTTTCGGGTTTTCAACTTGTCGGGTCGTTTTATGCGTAGTATCTTTTGACTATGTCTGCGTTCGTAGGGTGCGGCAAGTCGTCGCCGTCCATGGTGGTCAGAATCATTTCCCCACCAGAAAAGATGCTCTTGATCACAAATGGTCCTCCGTAAGTAGGAGTCCACTTGCCCCTGGGATCACTTTGCGGCAAGATGATCCGCTTGATTACAAGATATCCGACTTGATATACCTGACGCTTGACTTTCTTGTTGAAAGCCTTGATCATCCATTTTTGATACGTCTGACCATGACAAACAGCAGTAAGTCGCTTCTCGTCGATCAAATTAAGTTGATTATGCCGGGTCTGAATCCAATCGTCTTCACTCAAACCGGCATCCTTCATAATCCTCAAGGAAGGAATCTGAACTTCCATAGGCAAAACAGCTTCCATGCCATACACCAAAGAAAATGGGGTTGCCCCTGTTGAAGTACGTGTCGTGGCACGATATCTATACAGAGCAAACGGTAACATCTCATGCCAGTCCTTGTAGGTGACTGTCATCTTTTGAATGATCTTTTTATTCGCGGCTTCAACAGCACCGTTCATCTTCGGCCGATAGGGAGATGAATTGTGATGATAAATCTTGAACTGTTCACATAGAGCGGTGATCATAGTGTTATTCAAATTTGTACCATTGTCTGTGATGATCTTGTCGGGGATACCATACCGGCATATGAGGTTCTGCTTGATGAAG
This sequence comes from Vicia faba, assembly GCA_948472305.1. Lineage (NCBI taxonomy): Eukaryota > Viridiplantae > Streptophyta > Magnoliopsida > Fabales > Fabaceae > Vicia > Vicia faba. The sequence goes on along the minus strand of OX451740.1, from coordinate 414,390,659 downwards.
CGGGCAACCACATTCTTTGTAACTGAGGCATAAGAAGCTGCCTCGACCCACTTGGTAAAATAGTCAATAGCCACCAGGATGAAGCGATGTCCATTGGATGCCGTGGGCTTGATCTCTCCAATCATGTCGATGCCCCACATTGCGAATGGCCAAGGAGCTGTCAGAACGTTGAGAGGAACAGGAGGAATATGTACCTTGTCAGCATAGATTTGGCATTTGTGGCAAGTACGGGCATGTTGATGACAATCAGCTTCCATGGTAGACCAGTAGTAGCTTGCCCTTAGAATCTTCTTAACCATCGTATGTCCGCTCAAGTGGGTGCCAAATGTGCCACTGTGTATCTCGGTCATGATTAACTCTGCTTCAGCTTTGTCCATACAACAAAGTAGAACACAATCATGGATGCGCTTATAAAGGATGCCATTGCTTAGGAAGAACTTGGCAGAAAATCTCCTTAAGAACTTTTTGTCATTGACAGAAGCTCCTTCAGGGTATTCTCTAGTCTGGAGATACCTTTTGATTTCATGAAACCAGGGTTGTTCCACTACTTCTTCGGTATTAATATCATGACAATGCGCAGGTTCGTCCATTTGCTCGATGGTAATTTGGGGAGCCTCGTTATCCCAGTTGAGTTTAAACATGGAAGACATTGTAGCCAGGGAATCTGCTAGCTGATTTTCTTCTCGCGGGAAGTGCTCGAAAGTAATCTGCTCGAAATGAGGCAACAACGTCAAGACATGTTCCTTGTATGGGATAAGATTAGGATGCTTGGTGTCCCATTCTCCTTTGACTTGACTGATAACCAAAGCCGAGTTCCCAAATACGACCAAAGATTTGATTCCCAAGTCTATAGCAGCCTTGAGACCAAAGATGCAAGCTTCATATTCAGCCATGTTATTGGTACAGCTAAAGCAAAGTCAGGCAGTGAAGGGTGTATGGCAACCTTCCGGAGAAATGAGTACCGCACCGATACCGTTGCCAAGTGCATTTGAAGCACCATCAAAGTACAGGGTCCATCGGGATCCTTGTTCAGGTCCTTCATACGGTCGGTTACCTTCAATGTTGTCCAATGTCAAGATGTCCTCGTCAGGGAAGTCGAATCTCATAGATTGGTAATCTTCGACGACTTGATGAGCTAGATCGTCAGCTAGTACACTCCCTTTTATAGCTTTTCGGGTAGTATACTAGATATCATACTCAGTCAGGATCATTTGCCATCTAGCGATTCTTCCAGATAAAGCAGGCTTCTCGAAGATACACTTGATCGGATCCATTTTGGAAATCAGTAAAGTGGTGTGAGTCAACATATACTGCCTTAGCCGGCGAGCAGCCCATACCAAAGCGCATCAAGTTTTCTCGAGCAGTGAGTAGCGAGTCTCACAGTCGGTAAACTTTTTGCTAAGGTAATAAATGGCATGCTCTTTTCGGCCAGACTCGTCATGTTGGCCCAACATGCACCCCATTGAGTTATCCAAAACAATCAGATACATCATTAACGGCCTTCCTTCGACGGGTGGCATCAGAATAGGAGGTTCTAGCAAATACTCCTTGATCTTATCAAAAGCAACTTGACAATCATTGTTCCATTCAACCACCTGATCTTTCTTCAACAGCTTGAAGATTGGCTCACAGGTAGATGTCAGGTGAGAGATGAACCTGGCGATATAGTTTAAGCGTCCCAAGTATCCTCTAACCTCCTTTTCAGTACGGGGAGCAGGCATTTCTTGTATAGCCTTTACTTTAGCTGGATCAACCTCAATGCCTTTGTTGCTGACAATAAATCCCAAAACTTTACCAGACCTAACCCCAAAAGTGAACTTGCTCGGATTCAGTCTGAGCTTATACTCCTTCAACCTGACAAACAACTTTTGCAGATGATCAAGGTGTTCTTCTTCTGTCTGTGATCTAGCTATCATGTCGTCTACATAAACTTCGATCTCATGATGTATCATATCATGAAACAAAGCTACCATGGCGCGTTGATAGGTTGGCCCTGCATTCTTCAGTCCGAATGGCATCACTTTGTAGCAGAAGGTACCCCATTGCGTGACAAAGGTTGTTTTCTCCATGTCCTCGGGGGCCATTTTGATCTGGTTGTATCCCGAGAATCCATCCATGAAGGAAAAAACCTTGTGTTGAGCTGTGTTGTCAACCAAGATGTCGATATGCGGTAGTGGAAAATCATCTTTAGGGCTAGCCCTGTTCAAATCCCGATAGTCCACACACATTCTGACTTTGTCGTCCTTCTTAGGCATGGGCACGATGTTAGCAACCCATTGTGGATAGGAAGTAACAGCCAAAAAGTCAGCGTTGAATTGCTTCATTACTTTAGCCTTGATTTTCTCAGACATTTCAGGCCTCATCCGGCGGACCTTTTGTTTGATCGGTGGACAATCCTCTCTTGTAGGGAGACGGTGAACCATGATATCTACGTCTAACCCTGGCATGTCTTCATAAGACCAGGCGAAGATTTCAACATATTCGTTCAACAATTGCACTAAGTGCTCTTTGACACTCGGTTCCAGGTTGGCACCCACTTTTACCTCTTTCCTGTCTTCCTCTGTCCCCAAGTTGATGGTTTCTAGAAACTCTTCATGAGGCAGAATAGCCCTCTCTTCTTGTTGCAAAAGTCTGGCTAACTCTCCCGGCACTTCACAATCTTCGTCAACTTCGTACTCAACATGATTGACCAAATCTTCAGAGTTATCGAAGGCTAAAGCAGAATAGTCACCCATGGAATCCGGAGTGGATGGGTACCTGCATTTGTGAGTGTGGGTGTGTGTAAGGGATAGCCATCCTTAAACAAACAAAAATGCAAAAGGAAAGAAAATGAACACAACAGTTTATAGATGAAAAACGTCCAATGATTCATTAAAACATGGCATATGATTATGAAGAAAATCAAGCCCTTACAAATGGACCCACATGCCCCGGGCAAAGCATGAGGTGAAAATAGTGTGCAAATTGTTTAGTTATTACAGACCATAAAAATGGGAAATTGTTCAAAGATAAAATTACTGGTTGATAAAGGTGATGGGAATAAAATCCTTTGCTTCCCAATTGCTTAAACCCCCTTCGACGGTCGGAAAGATCCAATCTTCAAAGTGGCTCTCTTCATCTTCATCTTCTACAGCATTGATTCCATGGTGAGAGATCTTGACGGGTGGCCCTCCAGCCTTGGAGCGACGCATAGCCTTTTGTCCTGCAGCAGTAAACCCTAACCCAAACTTGTCTGTTTTGTGGGGAAAATCAGGCAATTGCCCCCATACTGTACTCTTCCCTTCTTTAACCACAGCCTCTGCATCCTTGAGAGATGCCATCCTAGATACATGCTTGGGAATGACAGGCACCTCAACCATTTTCTTCGCAACTGCTACCTCAGGAGAAAATTCCTCAAAATGTTGGAAAGGCGTTTCGATGAACTCGCCATCCAACTCCACATAGAGGAAGGAATTGAGATGACTTATCATGTACTCTTCCTCGCCGTGCACTGTTATAATCTTACCCTTAACAAGATATTTCAGCATCTAGTGCAAAGAGGAGGTAACTTCCCCGGCTTAATGGATCCACGGTCTTCCTAACAAACACGAATATGACGGACGGATGTCCATCACATAAAAGGTGGAGTTGAAAACTTCTGTGCCCACTTTGATGGGAATATCAACCTCTCCATGAACCATTCTTTTAGAACCATCAAAAGCCCTAACAACGATGTTACTAGGTTTGAGGGTCAATCCTTCGCAGTCCAAGCGGTCTAAGGCTTTCTTCGGCAGCACATTCAAGGAAGAACCAGTATAAACTAAGACATGGGTGAGGGTGGTTCCCCTTCATTCAACTAAAACATGTAGCGCGTGGTTGTGTTTCCTTCCTTTGGGAGTCAAGTCAGCATCGGAAAAGCCCAAGCCATTATCGGCAGTAAGACTGGCCACACACTCCTGAAACTGGTCAGCCGAAGTCTCTTGGGGTACATGTGCCGCCTTCAAGAATTTGATTAGGGCCTTAGCATGGGCCTCAGAAAAGAGCAGAAGAGCCAACATTGAAATTTTAGAAGGGGTCTGCCCTAGCTGTTCCACAACGTCGTAGTCACTTTTTCTGATTATTTTCAAGATTTCATCCATTTCTTTCTGAGTGGTTTCGGGGATAACCACAGCATGAGCCTTCGTCCTGACAGGCACTTCTAGTATCCTCTTACCTTTGTCGGTAGTATCAACAGATTGTCTTACCCCAGGAGTATCCAATTCTTCAATCATCGGGCCTTACACAGATGGTCCAACAGGTTCAGAAGCTTTCAAGGGTCCGAAAACTGCTCGAGAGGGAGCAATCTCCAGAGGAAAGATCCGGCTGCTGCGGGTTATCTTGCTTGTACCCGCAATGTTCCCTATATCAGGGTTTCCTTCTTCAGAATTTTCTTGGACTGCCTCAATTTGTTTGATACCATGGTAGAAGATTTCTCCCCCCATAGTTCCATGGTATCGTTTTGCTGGATTGGTATGGGATAGGTCCCGGCATGGTGATCTTTAATGGTACATATTCAGAGTTGGGTGTAATCCTGACAGGCCTTTTGCAAGCCTTGGGAGGATTGTCGGAAATGGTTATGATTGCAATATCGTTGGTTGAAGTAGCAAAAGTAACAGGAGTAACAGGATTGAAGGTATCAACGGGGGTTTTCTGGAAAAGTATCTCTTGAGTATCCATCAGGCGTTGGACACCTGATTTCAACATTGAGCAATCAGCTCGTATGTTCAAACAAAAGTAACAGTCCTTCCTGCAGCCTGGGAATATCCCGACTCTCATCAACTTTTCTTTAATCACTAACAATGGAGTCAACAGTTCGGCAACATTAGTAACATGGAGGTCTTCTATAATGGCATGAACATTGTGGCCGTGCTTGGGCATCGGAGCAGATATAACATTGGGCTTCTCAGAAGCATCAAATTCTACTTCTTTGGCATCAATCAGATCCTGGATTTTGTTCTTGAGCGCCCAGCAATTATTGGTATCGTGTCCAACACTGTCAGAATGGTAAGCACATTTGGCATTGGAGTGGTAGTATGGAGAGGAGGTGGTAGGGTTCTTTGGCGCTTCCTTCAAACTGGTAAGATTCAGCTTCAACAAATGGGGGAGTACCTGAGCGGGAGTCATGTTGATGCGGGTGAACTGCCTTTGTGGCCTTTCTACCCGTTGTTGATTAGGTCTTGACTGATTGTTACGAGGTTGATCATTTGATGAATTTTGAATCATCACAGTCCCTACAGTCGGCCGACGCTTGGTTCTTCCCTGGCCCTTCTGAGAATACACACTAGATGCTTACTTCTTAGTTGGGAAGGGTTTCTTAACAACTGTGGATGCAGAAGCATCCTTTTGAATCTTTCCACTCTTAATACCGGCCTCGACCCTTTCGCCAGTCAAAATTAGTTCAGTAAATCCCACGGAAGAACTCCCGATTAGATGATTGAAGAAGGGGCCAGACAGGGTCCCCAGAAGCATGTCAACTAACTCCCTATCTGACAATGGTGGCTGCACCCTTCCAGCTAGATTGCACCACTTCTGGGCGTACTCTTTAAACCCTTCATTGGAAGCCATCCCCATACTTTGTAATTGAGTACGAGTGGGTGCCAAATCAACATTGTATTGATATTGACAATAAAAAGTGGCAGCTAAGTCTTCCCAATTGTGAACCTCTGATCTCTCAAGTTGATAGAACCAATCTAGTTGCGTGCCAGACAAACTATCTTGGAAAAAGTGTACCCAGAGGTCTTTATCGGATGAGTGGGGTTATATCTTTCTGACATACGACCTCAGGTGCATCTTTGGGCAAGATAGACTGTCGTACTTAGCAAATGTTGGCACCTTGAACTTGGGAGGGATAACAATCCCAACTACCAACCCTAGTTCTTCAAAGTCCAAACCAGGGACCGTCTGGAACTCCATAGCTGCCAGTCTATCTTCAAGATTCTTATATTTATCATCCACTGGAGGGTACTGTTGTTCAGAGTAGTCTTCGTCTTCTTCCTCTTCCTCCTCTTCAACCTCAGATTCAGAAGGTACAGCAGCCCCCTTCCCTTTACCGGCCCCTTCGTCAGACATTGAGGGGAACTCAAGAACCTTCCTGGCATTGCTCTCAAACCTTCTTCCAAAAGTGGCCACCCCAGGTCTCTTTTTCTTTTTCTCTTTATTCTTCTCCAACAAAGTTTTGAGGTCCTCTTGACCCTTTGCCAAGGTCATGAGGAGTTGCTAGAATTGTGAATTTTGTGCCTGCAGATCCTTTACCATCTGCTCCAAATCCATCTTGCTGAAATAAACAGCAGGAAGATAAGGAAACCTGGTGTGAAGACCTGTTTATGCATATGATGAATGGTATGTTATTCATGTAATGCATTCAAGGATTCAGAAATTTAAATTTGTTGCAAACAAAAAGGAACGCACGTCATATTAAGAAGAAATTGTTAGTACATAAGTGCCCCATGGGAAAAAATATTACAAAATTCTTAATGTAAAAAGACATTGCACATCCTCTTTGGTGCGATGTAAGTGTTGAGAGTTTCCTCCTCATGAAGTCGGCGGGTAAGCTGCAAAACCTTCTTCTCACTGGCATAGAAGCTGGCTTCAAAAGTATCCCGTTCTTCCTTGAGTTGGATCCAACTCTTTTGCATTTCTTCCCATGATGTTGGCATGTCAGGATGTAGGATGGTGTATGGAACCTCTCCTTCCATAACAGGCTCTTTGATCAAGGGGAGAATGTGAGGGTATGGCATCATAAGATTCTGGGAGCGGGTTCGTACCCACTTGAGATAAGGCTCAAGGGGGATGGAATTCTTGTGCCCCAATGTCTTACTATCCACTTTGTTGGGCATCCTCCAAGCTCTGATGAACCTTTGTCGAAGTCCTTGCACATCGTTGTCGAAGTCAAAAACTAAGTCAAGAATCAGCATGTCATGAGGGCCATCCCTCCGAGCATATCCAAATTGTCTCAAAGCTAGACAGGGGTTGTAGGTAATGCCTCCCCTAATGCCAAGTAGTGGGACATTAGGAAATTCCCCACAACGATCAATGATGATGACATTTTCTCTGAACCGAGAACACCAATGTACATCAAAATGTGTGAGGGTCGTCAACCATTGTGACCACCTTAAACCTTGCTCATTCTTCAAAACTGATTGTGGAAGGTGAGAAATAAACCACCTTGCTAGGAGAGGAGTACAGCACATGAGAACACCTCTTTTCCTCATTGTTCGTGTGTAAAATGAGTGTAGGATGTCCCCAAGCAATGTAGGTATAGGATTCTTGGATATGAAAATCTTGACAGCATTCACATCTATAAGCTGGTCAGGGTTTGGGAACAAGACCAACCCATAGATAAGGAGTGCCACAATCTCTTCAAAGGCTTGTAGGTCAAGAGAATTTCAGCAGTCTTGGGCCTTCTCAAACAGAAACTTTGCCAAGAAACCCTTGACACCACTTCTGGTTTCCCAATGTCCCTTGATGTCAGATGGTTGCAAGTGTAATGCTTGAGCAACATCTTCAGGCTTTGGTTCTTTTTCTGTACCGTTGTAGGGTAGTTGATGAAGAATAGTAATTCTCAGGAGTTGAGAAAATTCCTCCAAAGTAGGCACCAACTGGTAATCAGGGAATGTGAAACAGTGGTGTAGGGGGTTAAAGAACTGGAAGAGAAATTTCACCATGTCTTCTTCAATGTTGGTGTTGACCAAGTTGAGGAGTCTACCATGTCTTTCACTGAAGGGAGAATTCTCTGGAATCCTAGAAGTAAGCTCCTTGAGTTGAGGAGGGATTCTCACAAGGTTGATTTGAATTGTTTTCCTGCGAAGAGATTCCATGACCTACAAAACAAGAACAAAGATGAAGATCCAAACCCTTGAAATGGTTAGTGGATGCATATGACGCTTTATGATGTTCATGATGTATGCACAAACACATGTACAAGAAAGTCACGCAAAACCCTAGTTTCAGGCTTGCATGAGGTTTCATATGTAAATACCCTCTTGAGTTTAGTTGGCTCAAACCTGTCCTATAAATAGTAACCGGGTTCTAAGGAGCTCAATATCACTGGATTTTTTTCTATGTTCATTATTTTGGTTTAGCCACTTAACTAGCGACCAAAATATTCCAAGAAAACAACCCTCAATGAGTGTAGTATCGAGTATCTACCAACTTCGGACTGCACCAAAGTCGGTCATCTCACTACCCCTAATAAAAGGCCAAGATGGTCAAGTAAGGTTCTAAGAGTTCATTAGTGCTTCATGACATCACTCAGCGACCCCGTATTCTCTTTGATTGACTCAAAGGCTACCGGTACTCACAAATATGTCGCACTAATATAGCTATTGCTTCAACCATGTCGGTATACCCCACACAGTTTCCACAATGTATTGCTATTTACCTATGAATGTTTCCCAAATCCGGGTAGAGGATTTCAAGCCCAAACAAGAGAACTAAATGTAAAGCAATCAAAGCAAACAATATAAGCATGCAAGGGTGATCTAAGCCCTAAGGTTACTCCACTTTTAAAATATTCCCCAGCAGAGTCGCCAGTTCTGTGATACGGTGGGAAAACTGACTTGGGATTTTGCGTTTGTATTCGCAAATGTTTCGGTTTAGCAAGAGTCGCCACCGACTTTTTATTTTATCCTAAGGAAAGGTCCAAAAGCACAGGAAAGACCTTTGAGATGTTTTCTTGGGTTCGGGGAGTAGATTATAGAAAGGGAAAGTATTAGCACCCTTTCTATCCATGGTTATCCATGGGCTCTTAGTTACTTGCTTAGATCACTTGCTTAGATCACTTGCTTTGCTTTTCAATTGTTTGAAATGGTGCTCTTCAATTGTTTGAAATGGTGCTTTGTGTGTGGTTTCGAAAGATGTTTTGAAAAGAGGCCATCGTTGTGGCAACCTTTGTAATGATTCTTGTTTGAATGTATACAAAGGTGTTTTTGTCTTTTGAAAAGTTTTTCAATGTTTGAAAGTAGGGTTTTGAAATTGTATTGTGAAGTATGTTTTGAAAATATCAAGGATGTTTTTGCAAGCTTTGATCAAGTAACTAAGAGTTTGTCTACCCTATTTTACTCAAAGATCTTTTTCTTATGTTTTTAACCCTTTTAACAGTGTTGTTTCACCATTGTATTGGGTGAACAACCTTGTGTTAGGATGTTAACGGGACAGGCGCGGGTCATCGTATAGACCATGATAGCAATTGTGTCAAGTATTTTTGGCAATTTTCTTAAGGGACTTGACCATTTTGTTTAGGAAACTCAGATAGCGACATCGAGGGACTATGATCTTTTGTTTGTTTTTGTTTTGCCAAAGTACTTGACATGAATACCATGGCCCATTTTTGAAGGCAACAAGTGGATTGAAACCCTAGGGGTGTAAGTGTGCATTGTGTTTATTTTCATGCCTTGTTATCTTGGATTAAGTCAAACTAGTTGTTGATTTTATTTTGCATACAAACCCTAGGTCTAATCATGGCATAATTGAAAGTATTTAAAGGTGCGAGAATTTAAATTCTACACTATTACAACATGATATAAGGAGGGGGTACAAATTTGAATTGGGGGTTATTTTGCAAGAAATTAAATTCTAAATTATTACAACCAAATCGAATGTATAGGATACAATATTTAAATGTACAATAATTAAATAAAATACAATAAAAAATGTTAGATAAAATGTGTTATGCAAAAAAAAGATTTTTATGTGTATAAAAAGTATTTTTAAATGTGAAGTGTAAATAAATAAAAAGTCAATTTCAATTATTTTATTATTTAGGGCAAAAACCCTAATTTCTTAAATAAATGGAATTATTTATTATTTATATATAATAATGTATCAATTTGTACAAAAAATAAAAGTATATTGTAAAAAAGATATTTTTAGTGTAAAATATTAATAAAAATGAAAGTGTATTATTTTTGTATTTTTGTCCTAATTCTTTAATAAAATAAAGTATATAAGTATATATATATATATATATTATATATATATAAGTATATATATTATATATATATATATATATATATATATATATATATATATATATATATATATATATATATATATATATATATATATATATATATATATATATATATATATATATATATATATATATATATATATTATATATATATATATATATATATATATATATATATATATATATATATATATATATATATATATATATATATATATAATATATATATATATATATATATATATATATATATATATATATAT